>JAPQWV010000043.1:5833198-6481331 GCA_027422505.1 Craterostigma plantagineum | reverse complement strand
TCCTCATTTTCCATAGTGAGTAGTTTTTCCCGTTGAATTTCTCAATTTCATTTTTAGCTGCCATTTTTTTCCCACGTCGCTATCGTCGGAGAAATTCAACAGTCCAGCCAAATAGTACTGATCAGATAATTTGCAGAAAGGGTAGCGACCAGCTTTCAAGACAAAATTACCCTTCTAAGTAAATTCCCAGATGAGATCTGGTGGGGTCACTATGTGTCCCGCTTGGCACCAGCCACCTAGACAGAACTTACTTACACAGTCTATTACCACGACTTGCCAAAAAACTCTTCCGTAACGATAAACCTTTTCGATATCCTTTCTGATGTGGAAGATCAGACAAAGCTGCAACCACAGAGCATAATTGGAATATCAATCAGGGCTGGCTCTGATACCACTTGTTGCGAAATGGACAGCGTAACGAAATTGGAAATGACTGTGAGGATAAATGGAACACGGGAATTTACGTGGAAAACCCCTTTTTAACTTGGGGTAAAAAACCACGGACGAGGTAGAAATTTATTACTGGGGTAAAAACAGGGGTTACAACCTCTCAATCTATAAAGGAGAAAACACTCACTATCTCTCTTTATAGTCGGAGCAAATACCGAACCAACCCTCTATTTTTCCTCTACCCTCTATTTCTCTCTCTCTTTCTTATTTCTCTCTCTACTGCTCGTTTGGTGTTGGTATGTTTTATAGCTAAGCCTCGTAGCCTATTTATAGGCAAGATGCTCCTCTAATAGCTATTATAATATATATATATTAATATTATATTATTAATATGGTAGTTGAAGTGGGTTGGTTCACCAACCCACTCAACCTACCATTCTATCAAATATTTGATAATATATTTATTCTAATAAGAGCCTCTTTGTTGCCTTGGTTTTATTTGTGTAATTAAGGAGATTGATCGAATTAATGAATGGAAGTCTTTTAGCGAAAAAAAAAATTAATGAATATAAGTCAGGTGACAATACCTTAAAATCATTATTACAAGCTGAGGTAAAAAGAATAACGACTCAGAACTTAGTTTTGCGTGTGATGAGACAAGTAGTAGGCCATCAGTATCACTTGAAGTAAAACACAACACGATTAAGAAAACTAATTACATGTTAGCCACCACTATTTTAAGTTGACTAATTGGCATTATTTTCTATCAACTGAAGCTTCAGAGGAAATTAACGACAGCTGTGTAACGAGAAGATATATATTATCTTATAACGTTGATCCCTATCCATATATATATATGATTTATTATAACATGATAACTTGGGGCGCCTGTCGTCTTTCTTTAATCTTGATTACTAATTCAAACCTTTATTAAGTAATTAAGTTGGTACACCGATGGTATGATTCCCATTATATATATATATATATATATATATATATATATATATCTATGCTTCGGTCTTCGGATGTGACAACTCATCTACTCATTCTATTGATTGATACATTATTCAATTTTTTTTAGCTTTCTTCCTTCATGGCTTGTGAAGACGATTTCTGCGAGAACTACCTAGTACTGAAACCTGAAGAAGCAAGTTTATTCGACCTATTTCGAATCTTATGTTCTGATAATTTAGAAGATAGTGATTTTTGCAATACTCGTCTGGGAATAAGGCTGAGGGGATTAAGGCATAGATGGCTACTCTTCATCTCACTACTGATGCAGAAAATCTTGCTTTATCTAAAGAAACCAATGGCGTTGACTGGGTCAACCATCGAGCTCTTGCTTGATTATCCTTCATGTAATGGTGGCTTCTCTCGTCTCATCCTCAATATCTTCACAGGTTTTATATATTCAAATTCTACATTCCTACAATCTATTTTTCTTCGTCTAACATGATCTGATACAACGTCTGTAATTAATATATTGAACATTATGACCATATTTAATTTAATGAATTGTAGGGAACGTGGTGAGGCCTGACAAATCATCGGCGGAGTTTTTATCGGCGGTGGGAAACACAGAAGCGAGGCAAGAATTAGACACGAAGATCATTAGTAGTAATCAAGGTAGCCGTTACAAACCATACTTGGCAATAATGGCTTCCAAACTTGCGTACGAGAATCAATCTTTCATTCAAAATATAGTGGCAAATCGTTGGCAGGTACAAGAGCTGCCTTGATATATCCATTTTTGCTTATTACGTTATATATACCTAGCTATTCCTTAATTGGCTGTAATAAATTTTTTATTACTATGGTTAAGATCTTATCTTTGGTTTTCAGATGGATTTCTTGGGATGCTACGACTTTTGGAATGGTAAGTGATAGTTTAATCTCACGGATAACTCAGACTTGACCAATTCATATAAAAAGATTTGCTTGTACGTCTCGCTAAAATGAATCGTGCTGACAATTCAAGAATTGGAATGAGATAGTCTGATAGTGATAGAGAGACATTATTCTATATCATATTTGCACGATTTAATCTTTTTCTTATTAGAAAGTAAAAGATCGTACACTATTAATGTATAACATGCCATGGAAAAACCCTATTGAACGTGAATGATCAGCAGTTCAATTAACACAACAAGGTCCAGAATATTAATGTTAGTATTATAATATTCATGCAGACTATGAAGCCCAAAATTCCACACATGCATTCATGTTCAGAAACAAAACCATCGACGACCAAAACCTAATCGTGGTATCATTTCGAGGCACTGATCCATTCGACGCCGATGATTGGAGAACGGACATGGACATTTCATGGTACGAATTCAATGGAGTAGGGAAAATACACGGTGGATTCATGAAAGCCCTAGGGTTGCAAAGGTTCGCAGGATGGCCCAAAGAGATCGCCCGAGACAGAACTAGTAAGTCTTTCGCTTATTACACGATCAGGGAAAGGCTCAAAACCCTAATCCAAGAAAATCAAGATTCAAAGTTTTTAATAACGGGCCACAGCCTTGGCGGGGCGTTGGCGATTCTCTTCGTGGGCATCTTGGCGATCCACCAAGAGGAAACGCTGCTCGAAAAATTAGAGGGAGTGTACACTTTTGGTCAGCCTAGGGTTGGCGACGAGCAGTTTGGGGAGTACATGAAGGAGAAGATGAGATTGTATGATGTGAAGTATTACAGATATGTTTATTGCAATGATTTGGTCCCGAGGGTACCCTACGACGATAAGACACTTGTGTTCAAGCATTTCGGGCCATGTCTGTATTTCAACAGCTGCTACAAAGGCAAGGTGATGATGAACCAGTTATTTTCCACATCCATATCTCAAACCTAATGAATACTATGAGTATATATTTTGAACAATTATTAATTGCAGGTGTTGGGAGAAGAGCCTAACAAGAACTATTTCTCATTGATATACGCCATGCCAAAGATGTTAAATGCGGTCTATGAGCTCATTAGGAGTTTTGTCTTGCCTTATACAAAGGGAATGGAATACAGAGAAGGATGGTTAATGAGAATGTTTAGGATAACAGGTTTGTTCATCCCAGGATTAACTAATCATGCGCCTGTAGATTATGTTAATCTCACCATGATAGGGAACTTAGTCGTCACTGATCTCCCCAATGGTTCAGACCCTCATTTAAAGAATAATTAGATGAACAATTACGTAAATATATGTACACTTTATAACTGAAATTGAAGTTACGTATGATTGTATTTTGCATCCATTTTCGAAAGAACACAACTACGGCATCAAATTGAACTTTTGCAATGTTTAAAGTTGACATTACATACATACATAAATGCATATACCCGCAACAATACAACTAAGGCATCAACTCAACTTTGTAATGTTTCGAAAGAGTAATTTCGAAGCCTTAAAAAGCTGGGCATGTAAAGCATCCACTTAAAGAACTGATCTGCCTAGTTCTTCGGAAAGATAATCTCTTGTCTGAGGATCCTGAGTTTTGATGGCTTGCTTGGTTCACGGCGCTTCTCATTTCTTGAGCCTTCTTCTGTGCAGCTCTAAGTTTGTTCAAAATCTTGTCCATTGACGACGATCTTTTCTTCTCCAATTTCATCTGATGAGATTACACATTGAAAACACTTTCCGGTGAAATAAAGCATAAAAAAAAATGGCAAGACCCGAAAAGGTCAAGTTGACTAAAATACCTCTAGTTTCCTTATAGCAGCCTCAGCTTTTGCTTTCTGCAAATTCTCCCATGCTGCAATTTTTGCCTCCTCACGTTGAACCCTGAGATAGCAAGGATGAATGATTCACGAAAAGATGCTCACTATTTTTTAGAGAGAGAGAGAGAGAGATTTTACTTTGAGATACTTCTACTTGAACATGTAGACACTTCCCAATTGTTAGAATGAATGCTCACTGCTTTCTTTTTCCAGTCATCTTCATTGTGTCCACCTCCTATAATTTTGCTCTTGCTTTTCTTGGACCACCTAGTCATCGTAACCTTTTCCTCACAAGACACGTCTCCCATCTCCAATCTAGACGAACCCAAACTCTGAATTTCAACAATGGGCATAACAGTCGGCGTTGCAAGACAGAAAGAAGAAGAAGAAGACAGCCCTGCGTTTGAGGATCGAGCGCTGCTTCCAGGACTCATCTGCGTCGCCATGTCTCTCCTCGAAATAGCACGAGATATATCGTTCGCAGCTTCACCGTAATCATCACCGTCGTTAGTCGCATCATATTTATCATCTGCAAAACGGTAAGGATTCATCTCCTGTTATAAAAAGTTAAACAAGAACAAACAGCAATATTCGTACCTGAAATTCCCTTTACGGTTGTTTGGCTATGATGCATTTCAGAACATCCATGTATGCTAATCGACCTTGCCATGCAAGCCTCACCACCTTCACGACGACCTTCATATCTAAGGGACAACGCATCTGAACCCAAAATCCCAGTCAGGAGAGGAGAACTGGCGATCAATTTTCCATTATTTCCACCTTGACAGACTGCGACGGCAGGCGAGAACATTTGGTAATAAGCGACGCCGGGTTGACCAAGAGGGCCGCTCTTTGACTTTGCTCTTCTCTGAGGTTGCTGAATCGAATTTCTTACCGTGCCATCTCCTGATAAGGGACTAAAGATCCATCTCTCTGCATCTTCCCACTTTGAAGGTAAGGCTTTTCCAGTGTAAGGAAGCAACGGAGTGTTTATGCTTCTTCTGTTGGTATTAGAGTGAAGAGGGATTCGTTCAGAACTCCATCCTTTCTGTAGGCCAACGCTTGAGTGGCGAAAGTTGGGCGTTCCTGGGCTTGGAAATGCACTGATCTTGCGTGTTGAAATCGATTGTTTCTTCATGATTGCGATTCTGGGCGAAGAAGAAGAGATTCCACCGCCGGTCATCAGAGAGTTATTGAAATCTACAGAGGCTGGTCTACGGCGTTCTGTCTTTCTCAGAAGAATTTCAGATCTTAATCTTCGATCTTGGCATTCTAAATCATCATAAAAGGCATCAAGGCGATTGGTCAACTACTTACCGAAACAACTCGATCCTTGAATTGGGGCTAACGAAGCATAACAGAATCAAATACAATACCTTTAAGTGCTTGAGAAAATGAATTTCTTGCAGAGTCTAAGGCGATGGTTTCATCCTCTGTGGTTTCAGCCTCACTGCTATCTAGTAAAGGAACTAACAGAAGTAACCATAGTTGATTGCAAAAGTTAGTGTCTCGATACAAATGTAATAAACGTCTCCATCAAATTCATCAACTCAAATGCAGCCGAAAGCAAAGTAGAGATCTTAAGAAAAAATGACTCAGAAAAAAGTACCTTTAAGTTTTCCTTTCCGAGTGAAGCCAACACTTTTCGTATGAGCTGCTGATTCATTGTCGATCGATTGTGGATCTGGACCACAACTCATCACCTCAGACAACTCGTGCCCTGACAAGTGCTGTTCAAAACATAGGTTTTTCAACTTTCCAACACATTCGAATTGGGCAAGATTTTCACGAAATTGCAAAAGTATAATAGCATTGCACTGAGATGCATCTAATGCCAACTTCTAAAAGCTTCATCGCCTCCATGATAGCAAACACATGGAACACATTACACATTGCAGCAGAAAAAAGAGACGATTTCAGAT
Source organism: Craterostigma plantagineum (assembly GCA_027422505.1). Lineage (NCBI taxonomy): Eukaryota > Viridiplantae > Streptophyta > Magnoliopsida > Lamiales > Linderniaceae > Craterostigma > Craterostigma plantagineum. The sequence continues at coordinate 6,475,308 of JAPQWV010000043.1, read as the reverse complement.
AAATCCTAGTCTAAGCCAAAAACACAATGTGGGAAACGTATCAACCTGAGAGGCGCGCGAGTCTTGCTCGAGTATAGCATCAGATGTAAAAGAACATCTCTCAACGCTAGCAGAAGCTGAAGAGAAGAGACTAAAGTTCGATTCAGCCGTGAAGATAACTGAATCTGGGCTTACGTCTCGGGCCCTCAAGCCCGATCGTGATTCATGAAAACCCTGTAGATCGGGCATCGCGATGGCCTGAGCAAACACACACACACACTCCTATAAAAATGATGAAATGAAACTTTTCTTTTCTTTTCTTTTTCTTTTTCAGAAAATGTAGTCGTCAGCCTACTGAATTTATCTTATTGCATTGCAAAGACGTCTCTCCCCTCTCGTCCATGTAGTAGATTGTGCTTACTTTCTTCTAAGCTAAAATGGTCCCTTTCTGGGAGAGATCAAAGGGAAGATGTCTCTCTCAATCATGATGGTGTTTTTCTCTTTTCCCTGTTAAGACGTTGAAAAAAAAACCGTTTTTGTATGTGTAATTTAGACTAAAAATGATTCTTTACAATTTCCTTTTTTTGTCCTGACTGATGGAACAATTTGACCAGATCTATAATGACAAATAGCCAAATCCCATTGATTGCGGTGGTGCTCGTGAGAAAAGTTCAATTTTTTTACCTGCTTTATTTTTCTTTCCATAACTTCTTATTAACTAGTTGCGGTGGTGCTCTCTTATTACATTCTATACTTGTGAATTTTTCACTAGTTGAGTATACTTATTCGTTTTCAATCAATGATACAACATAAAAATCCCAGTTTAGAACAGAACAATCATTTTCGCTGACCAATTTCGTTTTCGTACTAGCGGATCATAACATACAAAATTCAAATTATTTTTCCCAAAATACAACCAACGCACCATCTAAAGTTGGCCTTCATTATATATATGGACGGAGCATTTACTAGCGGCAAGCGACTGATCGATGAAGGCAAATTAAATAGAAGCAAAAAACAGACATACACTGCAGAGATGAACAGCCTGGATGATACTTTTATTTCTGGTCAAAATCCCAGGTGAAAGAAATGCAATAGTTAAGTTATTACATGGCATCGTGCGTTGGTGAGGATGCATTAATTATACATTGTGACACAAACAAAAGAAATTATAAGAAAAAAAAGGAAGCCTATGGGATGATTGTATCAATGGAAAATAAAAAGCAACAAGCAATCAATCAACAAAAACTAAATGAACAAACAATTGATTTTTCTTCGACATGTCAAGTCAACCATACATGCATATGGACAGACAGAGCATGTTGTTCTACAGGCTAATGTCAAAGGAGGTTTATCTGCTGCCTACAGAAGTACATACACCTCATCGTCAATGAGTGGAGAAATGAAATGCGAATATTAGTACGTAACTATCTATGCTATCCCTTTGAACAAAACTAAGATCCCCTCCAAATCCCAAGGATTCCCTTTGCAAAAGACTTTAAATTTTGCCACATTGATGTGTTACCTTGAGGTTCATTGTCTTCATTAGACACTTTGAGCTCCCTGCATCAGTGCACGTAAAGACTAAAGATTCAGGACAATAAGATCAGATACTACGATTTATACATCGAGATGAAATGTCATCAGTGAAATTAGGGATGCAATGCCATTCAAGTATGTGAAGAGATGATGAAGATTGTTACCTCTCCGATTCATCAGCTAAGGAGTCACGGTGTACCTTACTCTCACGGTCAGAATTTAGACTGCTTTCAAGTCCCTTTACAGGGTGATGAGAATGGAGCTCAGAATCTTTTGGCTTATATGAAGATAATTCTAAAGATGTTAGGATCTTCACCATAAAATCCATGGACATTGAGAAGAAAACGATATGATTTTCAATTAAACATTCAACGTTGACACTTACCACGGAAGAGGAACGCTGATCATCATCAATTTGAATGTCTAGAACTGGAGATGGTGATTCTGCACTTTCCTTCGAGTCAAAGCTCTCGGGAACAAAAACTGTGGAATCCACTTTAGACATTTGTGCATATTGACTTTCCTCTTTTGCACGGCTGGTTTTTTCAGTATCGGTCAATAATGCATGTTTCTTCGAGTTAACTTTCTCTGCTGAAGTTGGGACCTTTAATGGAGCATTCAGATTGTATTTAAGCTCCAGTACAATATCTCTAAGAATATAAAACGACCCACCAACTTCTCTTTGAACATCAGATAAAGAAGGGAATTTTCCATCATTCATTGCCCTAAACCTGTGAACATGATGGCAATGACAACATGACGAAGTTTTCTACTAAGTTGAAAATAACTTTCTTTTTTTTTTCAGTATCAACCAAGGATATAGTGAACTGGTGCACAGCAGAGACAGACAAATTGAAGTACGGCGGCGGCAGTTCACAAGCAATTGAGCAACAATATCAACGCACAAGGTGCATTTTTTAGTCCCAAGAGCATAGGACTTAGGTTATTGCAAATGCCAGATGAGGACATAAAGAAATATTCAGTTATTCGTCATTTCTTCTAGGTCATATATTTCATTGCACCGATGCCAATATAATCAGATATCACAATCTTCTTGAAAAATCATGCAAGAAGAAATATACAGGTTATAAGTTGATGAAAATTAACGGAGTACCGTTTTACATAGCTTTCCACCATTGTCTTGCGTTCTCCTTTCGGCACCCTAGCACCCTTTCTAGTTTCCTCTACTTCAGATGCAGCAGAGGCAACATTTGATTTCCCACAGCACTGCACGTATGTCCCGAGCACATAACTGGGTGAATCATTCAAATCTGTGGGAAGGAAATACATCACCTATCAATCTATCTGAATAAGTGACCATTCAAATCAGTTAAAAACGTCATATTACAATAGTAGCACAAACCGTACAGAGGAACAAAAAATAGAAAAAGAAAAACAAGACATGAAACACGGTACCATTTTCACGATTACATAAAACAATTTACTTGTTAAGCGTATAAAACCCACTCATATCAACATAGAAGTAAAAAAAGCACCACTAGACAATTATTACCTGAATGCGTACCAGGTGTCAAAATCTTGACGACTCGCCGTGGCAGAAATGGAAGAGTACTACTCCCAAAATTAACAGTTTGGACAGTTCTCCGATGTAGTCTCATCTTACCCTCGATCCGTAGCTGAAATAGAGGCGGTCAGCAACACTGAACATAAACAAATCATTCAGATCCTCTATAATGAACATAAGTGGAGATGCCATAGTTACTGCACAACCGAAAATTTTGCTATTCACCAAATAAAAAGGAAGACAAAAGTACTTACCGCAAAGTAGTCAGTCACACCAACAAACCGAGGGAAATTTGTTCAGCAGACACCCCTCGCAACCTCAAAAGGGTCTTAACATAACGACAAAATCTGCCAAGTAGTTGAACCAAAACGAAGAAAATAATCGCTGTGATGTCAAATCTTAGGGTTCGTTTTTTTGTTTCTACGGAGATCATCGGAGTCTCCAAACTTTTAGATTCCCACCGCGAACGCCGAGACCCAAACTCTGTCATTTAAACGTCTAATTACAATAATACCCTCTCACTATGTTGGGCCGAAAGCGGCCCATAAATTATTTGAAATAGTGTATTCATATCATACAAATACAAGCAATATAATAGAGGGGGATAATGTGCAAAAAGATTACATTAAAATAATGACGGTAAAATAAAGTTGGGCACGACGTAGGTTATAGGTACGATGCGATGAGGACACTGTAGTAAACTTTGAAGTTTTTGACTTAACACGTGCGTGCCTTAGTGCTCAGAGATGACACGTGTAAAATAGATGCAAGGTGGCGCCTGCGCCTCCATTCTAAACTTGGAATATGCGAACGAAAGTCGATACAAAAACAAAGTCATTCACTTTGCAGTTTGTTTAAAGGCTTACTTCACCTTAAAGACAGGTAGAAAAGAAAATGGATTCAACTAGGTCGTCTGCTTCAAATGAGGATTATCAAGAATGTATTATCTCTACTACACAAATGGCGGTATGTTCATTTTTCTGCTTAATTTCGTGTTCTTGTGATCGTTTGAGGCTTTTATGAACAACCTGTCTAATTGATGACTTGGATGTCTGAAATGGGATGTTTAACATTTTTTACGATATCATTACAGCAAACTAATCAAAGCAGTGCGAAGCAGCATCACAAATCCTTGCGTTTGTCTGGTCAGAAATCAAAGCAAACGGCCTATGACCAGGTTTCATTGATGAATTATTGTTTATGGCCCTTCATTTTTTTCGTTGAGGAAAGGTTGACCTGACACTCTCATCTTTTCCACGTTAGTTTAAGGTTTTCCGAGATGGCCATTGGTCTAAAGTTGACTTCAGTTCGATGGGAACTGATGACGACCTTATTGAGGACCCTAAAGCTCTTATGACGAATCTGTGGATACGACGCCGTACTTGTTCTTGCTACCGAAATTCGATCAGAGATTCACCTTGAATGAAATTAAGCTTCTTCTTCGTCAATTATGGAACCTCCGTTAGCAACTTCCATGACCGTACGTACAAGAATTCTTCTTCACGTAGTTGTTGTAAAGGTGGTGGCTTTGACTTCTGAAACATTTGTTGGTTTTCGATTTGTAACACACGAATTGACAAAATCTCAGTTCATTGACGATGATGATTGTTAAGAGAGGAGTCGTCCGTAAGAAGAAAATCATTAATAGATCATCAACAAATCATATCTATTCATATGTGTCTTTTACAAAATCCCACTTTTTATTCAGTCTTCTTAACTACACACAAAAAAGAACATTGAATTCAACGCAAACAGAAACAACATCAACCATAGAGGCAATTGCAGCAGCAGCAGCAGTAACATGATCACATTATCAAGCCGTCTTTGATGACGATGGCGTCTTCTTCCTCACCAAGAACGTGAGAAACCTAGGAAAGAACTTCTTCTTCTTCTTACCAGACTTCCCCTCCGACGTATTCGAACTGTGCTCAGTCGTCGACATCTCCTTCTCAACGGTCATTTGAGAATCTCCATTTTTCCTTTTCTCCTCTTCATTCTCAGCCCTTCTGCTCCTCAATTCTTGCTCCACCGCCAATTTCCCTTCTTGGGCAGCCTCGGCCCTTCTTACCGCATCTTCCAACGCACTCTTTCTTTCGGACATGTCCCTCATAACCTCGCCGAGCTTGTTCATGGTCTTCAGTTCAGACGCCTTTGCAACCTCAATCTGCTCGATGGCATACACTACTTTCGCGCTGGCTTCCTCTTCTGCTTCGTGGACCCTCTTTCCAAGCTCGTAATATTCCTCCAAACTTAGAGTTACGCTTTCCGACGAATCATCACCGTCACCTTCGCTTGCTTCCAAGGCGTTTATTGCAGCCAAGGCCAACTTCTCAGACACCTTCGCGGCTTCGATCTCCTTTTTAGCAGCTCTAAGCTTACCCTCTACGGCGTTTGCCCCAGCCTTTGCCTCTTCGGCATCTTCCCTGGCTTTCGTAAGCCCTTCTCTCGCTATTTGAGCTAAGGCCTTCGCTTGATCGGCGGCTTTACCAGCCTCTTCTAGCTTCTTGGGAAGGTCGGCCAATCTCTCCCTTTCTTCCTCTTCTTTTGTCCGAATTAGGGCAATCTCCATCTTTGTCTGATCGATCTCAGATTCGAGTGAAGAAACTGTGTTAGAAGCCGTCTCTGCCCTTTGCTGAACGACTGTGAGCTCTAATTTTTCCTTTTCGAGCTCTGATTTTAGCCACGACTCCTCCGCCCTGAAGATGCCCACGTTCTTCGTCGCCCTTTCGATGCTCAGCTTCACTTGTTCGAGTTCGTTCTTCGCAGAAGCGACGGCCGCTTCGATGTCGCCGTGGGTTTTGTTATTACCGTCCGAGCTCTGACCTTCTCCGCCGTCGTACGACATGTAAGACGCCAGCTCAGCTTTCAGATCGCCGAGAAGCTTCGTCGCCAGTTGCAGCTCCGATCTGAGGTCGTTCGTCGACGACATCTGATCGCTGAGCTTTTTAATCTCAGCCTCGGCGTTCTTCAGCTCCCTTTCCCAGTCGAGCGCGTCTTGCTCCTTCGCCATGATTGCCCCAATTCTGTGCTCCTCGGCCTCCATGTGGACGGCGTGCGCAGATTCCAAGGACTGCTTCGCCGTGATGAGCTCGATCGTCAGCTCCTCGACGGACTTTTCCACCGCCTTCGACGCTGACGTGGCTTCCTCTGCTTTTTTCACGGCCGCCGTCTTCTCTGAAGCCAAGACGGCGTAGTCTTTCTTTAACTGTTCGAGCTCGTCGTGGACGGCCTTGAGCTCGGACATGGCGGCCATGTGCCTTGCCTTGGCCACCTCTAGCTGGGCTTTTGCGGCGAAGCTTGCCTCGTCGGCGATTCCTTGCTCTAATTCTTCGACCCTTAGCTGGGCGAGCTCTGCGTCTTGCTTGGCTTGTTGTTCTTCGGTTTGCGCCCTTTCGAGGTTGAGCTTTAGTTCTTCGACGACCCTTTTGGTGCCGTCTAAATCCTTCAAAACCTGGGATTTCGCCTCTTCTGCTTCCTCGGCTTTTTGTCTGTATAGTGGGATTTCTTCTTGCGCCTTCTCTAATTCTTGGTCGATTACTTTGCGCCTCTGCCGCCGTGGAAGAAATCGGAAGAAATAAATAGTTTGTTTATTACCAGGAAAAAAAGGGGATTTTATATTATTACCTCGAATGTGTGAACACGATGGGCCTTCCAATCGACGATTCCTCCGAATTTTGAGACGGCGGCCTTCACGGACTCGAAGGGGGCGGCTGTATCGATCTGACCTCTGGTGAGGTCGAAGTCGACGCTTTTTGACCGGTCGTTCAATTTCCGGCCGGGAAGGTAGTCGGCGGGGATTGTGGCGACGAGGTGGGCGGTGCTGCCGCTTCTCAGGCGAGGGAAGGAGACACGGCGGGAGATGTTATTATTATCCATCGGCGCGGCGTTCACTTCTTTGGGGCTCACGGCGGATGGGTCGTCGCCGTTTCTCTCCATTATTGGGGCGGCGGAATCGGATTTTGAAGGGGATGACGATGGGCTGTTCCTTATTTGGGCGGTGGGTTCTTCGTCTTCCTCACGGCTGTTCAGATTCGGAGATGAATCTTGGTTTTCGTCGCCATTGGTGTCTTCTTCCTCGGGAGATGAAACTGCGGCCGGCGGCGCCGGCGGTGCAAGAGAAGATTCCGGGGAATCCTTCTCTTTAGAGCTGCGAGCATCCTCCATTGTAATAAAATTCTAATGAGTATTATAAGAACCTGGAAACGACCAACTCCGCGACATGAATACAGATTGGAAGAACATCAGCGTTTCATCAACTTCCAACATTTCGATATTTTCACTTTTATTGTTTTCTATATTTAATTTAGAAAACATAACAAACACATGCAATCAAACATGCTAATATTCTTATCCTACGTATCGGGTTAAAGAAAACATGCATAACCCACAATTTCCATTAATCGAATGCCGCATGTTTAATTAATACCAGCATTTATTATTGCAATAACCTCTGCAGAAAATATGTTTCACAACAAAAGAGAAACTAACGAAGAACATAGAGAAAAAAAAAAGGAGGAATGAGAGCGCACCGAGAATTGCCAGAAGCGTCAAAGAAGAGGCAAAAATCGAAGAGATCTGACGATAATGACCCAACGGAAAGAGAATAAGGTGCAAGAGAATTTCTTCCCAAATAAAGTGAAAGAGAATCAATCACTTGTTTGTTATTAATTTTTTATGGGCTTTCAATAAATTTTACGTACGATCGATTGCATGGATCCATGCGGCAAGAGGGACGATGTAATTACACGTGTGTGGAGCTTAGGTAGCCTATATTTGCTGAGAACCGATGGTGTACTTGGGTTCTTGAAAAGGAAAAAGAAAAGATATTCCAACGTTGTCTTTATTTAGTCATTGCAGAAAAACCTTCGAACATGTTATAATATTACAGTTTGAACATTTCAAGTAACTGCCTTCACCAACACCATCTACATTTTGGGCATTATTAGAATAGAACTGAGTTAATATCATATCATCACCAAGAAAGATCATATCATCCCCTGTTTTATCTAGTCCAAAACGCCCTTGCCCATCCATCCTCTCTTATTACATCACAACCTCGAACGACGAATGCATTTAATAGGGTTAAAATGGGAACTTCTCCGACGGGCAGAAGAAGGCAAGGATCTCAAATCCCAGTCCTCGACATTCCTCGGTACACAAGCATCAAACATATACTGACCCAAAACTCCATGCACATGATTAATCTCGGGAGGATTCGAACTTGAATTCGAATTCGATATAGTAGGTAAGTACCTTTCTCTCCTCTCATCCCTATCCTCGTGATCATACGCCAACGAACCATTCACCAAGAAATGATCATCGTTCTTCAAGTCAATGGCAACTCTTCGAAAACTTCCACTCGATTCTGCTGCTGCTTTTCTAAGGTTGCTAAAAGGATCATCTGATATTGCTACGCCTTCCATGCCAATTCTTTCCCCTTCGAGCTGCCTTATTCTCTGGGAATAAATCGCAGATGCTTTGCTTAGCAGCTCAGCCACTGATTCCTTATATTCTTCAGGGTAATGTAAGAGGTGACCTTTATCAAAGAAAAATAGGGCGTAGTTCAACGATATTCTTGAATTATAAAGTCGAAGAGTGATGAGTTTAAATCCATACCTACATGCGACGAGTTGCTCCATTTTACCAACTTAACATCTGCTCCGAGGTCCTTGAGCCTTGAGGCAAAATTTTGTATCACTTGGTATGGGGCGAGTTCGTCGTTCTCCGAGCACAATATGAGGTAAGGAGCGCCCATACTCTGATAAAAAGGAAATATTTGTTTTTTTTGTTGTTCTGTGTATATATTTCAACGAGCTAAGAAAGCTTACGATTGTTGCATAAAGAGTTTGCCAATAATCAGCACGCTGCAACTCAGCTCGGGTGAGAAAGAGAGCGTCCAGGCTTGAAGATATGCCATAGACGATCGAAGAAATAAATGGCGGCGGGGAAGATTTTTTCAGAACGGTTGGGCTGAGAACGAAACGAGCGCCGACTTCGCTTACGAAATCGACAGGCGTGGAGTCGAAGATGTGGCCCGAGACACAGTCTCTAACTAGTCGGTATTCTTCCTATGTAAGAAAATTTTGAACGAGTAAATAAAAAAGCCTGAGGTGCTTGTGATTGTGAATCAATATCGATAGGCATGAGAAGATTTACCAGGTTGGCTTTTATTTCTTCACACTTCCCCTCAATAATCTGCAGTGTAATGAATGAGAGTTTTATGGCTAGAAATGGAAGTCGTTGATTTTTCACTAGATGTGATCTATTTACCTGAAGAACCTTATACATGCAAGCTTTAGGGCCGCCCGAGAATGATGCAAAAACGACGGGACACGGTCTCACTTTGAGCTCCTGCGATAGGATTTTCGAAATATAATTTTTTGCTTATACCAAAATTTCTGACCGCAAAGCATCGGTTTATGATCTGTAAGCTCGGTTTGTTTTATCGATTCCAAGAGAATGAATAGCTACAAAAATAATATATAAAGAATCCCTTACTTGAACAAGCTCATTGACAATTTGCAGAGCCAATGATGCAGCTTTATCTGGAAAGAATCTGCAAACCAAGCAAATGCACACGCCAGCAATCAGATTTCAGCCAAAAAACTAAAATCTTATCTAAAGCTACGATATGAAGCCCATATTGGAATAACAGATTAAATGAAATCAGATATTAGACACACTTAAGGTTGATACGGGCAAAACAAGAATCAAGCAAACAAAAGAGAAACAAAATGATGAAATCGTCCATTACAGCGATCAAAGTAAGCTCAAAATCCTAAAATGGCAACATACAGATGCAAAAAGAAAAAAAGCTTACAAATTGAGGAAGGGGGAGTGACAAACAAGTGAATTCCACCCAAGGGAGGAGTAAAGATCGACGTAGTTCATCAAGTGCTTGTCTTGACTCGACATCCATCCGAAGACCACAACTATGCCTTCCACTTTGCCGCTCTCTTTTCTTCCCCAGAAATACTTTCCACCAAATCCCCACATAATTGTCTCAATATACAAAATTTCAGACCGAAACTCAGAATCTGATATGAAAGTGGCGTTAGCTTCTTTCTTATAAAGACTGAAACTTTAGGCACGAAAGGATCGATTTTGTTTCTTCATACGTTTGGTGCGTGAGAATTTTTTTGTTGGAATTTGTTTCCTTTTTCTTAATAGCTAAAAAGACTTCCGTATGCTATCGTCGCTATCCTTAATCCCTTATTATGGGTTCGTTATGGCAGAATAATAATAATCAATCATAAAAAATAGAAAATAAGAAAATTCTATGGGTTACCATTGTTGACTTGGACCACTTGGGAATGGCCTTGGATATTATTACCCACGTTAATTATCATTGACGTTATCATTTTCATGTAAGAAAACATATACGAGTAGCCACATTATTAAAATACAAATTTTAAATTGTCCTTTCTCCGATTGCCCCTGGGTTTGAGATAATTCTGCTCCACAAATTTAACGTGTTGGGCTTGACGTAAAAATGTTTCTTATCGAAGAAACACGTAAATGACTCTGTAAGAAGCTCATAATGTCATCGACTTGGGCCTAACATTTAATTGCGAAAATTATGGCCGGGTAAAGATTCAATCAATATGAAGATAAAAATGTGCCTAAGAGGGGGGTGAATTAGGCTTATAAAAATTTTATGCTTCTTTTCACAAATGCTAAGTTTGGTGACTTAGATATGCCTACTGATGTTTGTGACGAGTATGCCTGATATATCCTAGTAACGTCGGATGTGCGTTGGGTCTGTCTCACAGCAATAAAGAGATAACTGAAAAGTAAATGCGAGACAGGATTTTTATAGAGGTTATATCCCCAACTGGGGTTTACTCCTCTCCTTGGGATTTGCTTCCCAAGAGTTTAACCAATCACTATAATGCACCGTAGCTGGATACAAAACTGATTGGTTAGCCCAATACACAACCGAAACAAGTCGAACACTAGACAATACTAGGTTACCACACGCCGAGTTTCGTTCCTCGGAATCTCCTTGATCCCGACAGACACAGCTCGCTACCGAAGGGCCCCCGGACTTGTCCTTCCCTTCACGTGTGCGTAAACGCCGACCTTGCCTCCTTGGTATTGCTCACATCCGAAGACAACACGTCCGAAGACAGAATGTATGGCAGGAGGTTGGTGAATCACTCGCTCAGTGATGGATATGCAAGTTAAAGCTCAGGTGGGCAGAAAGCTATCACAAGTGGGAACTTAGAAATCTCTCAGTATGTTTCTGCTCAAGAATCTCTCGTAGGCTTATATTCGCAAGTTCTTTGTACCTCGAAAGTCTGAAGTGCAGCTCATATATAATCCTTTACAAATAGCACTTCACATGGAAAATCATATCAACCAATAATTACCAAATCAAGCATAGTTTTCCATGCAATTTTCGAGTCAATCAAACCATATAAATCATGCTCTTAACAAATCATCACAACGGTCATATAGCACATTAAAGCATAATTATTTTCCATATAAAGGCTCAATTTCGTTCTCAAGCCCATTCAACCATTTCGCATATATTTTCCATTTCAGGACTTTCCATAAGTGATTCCCTGCTATCAGTTCCTAGTAACGAGTCAATCCAGATTTACTTTCCAGGTATAGCACACAAGATAGCAAGATATCAGCACGTTTTCCATGTACAGCTCATAGCACTTAATCAATATATTTACCATGTTTAGCACACAAATCAGATCAGAGCTTATTTAAATCGATTTATCACATCATGGCACTACTTTCCTTATTCAGAAATATCACCCGTTATAGCAAATACCATATAAGAGCACTTTATCCATAAGGTTAATCAAATCAAATCTTTCCTAAATATAATATCCAATCAGCATAAGGAAAGATATAAATTCAATATTTCACATTAAATTCAGTGGAAAGCATGCAAAAATCGTACATATGGTTTTCGTCCAGGAATAACGGATTTCAACCAGATATATCACTTTCCATATATAAACAGCATATTTTCCATATATAGCACAGTAGGATATCTCATGCATTATTTCCATATATAGCACAGAAACGATATATCCTATCTCATGGACTGTCTATAACATGCGATCACCTAGTTCCATCAAATCATCACAGAATCACGCAATTCAAATATTCAACACTTTAACAATTTACAGCTCGTTGGAAATGCATGGTTGACTATTATCATGAACTTAGACACTTTATTTGTTCCAAATCGAATTGCTTATTTTATAGACCTAATGTCATTACAATTACATCGTTCATCAAAACTCTCTAACATATACGGACCAAAAAGGTCAACACAATATGTACTTATTTTGAAAAAAATCAGAAAATATATTTTAAGTTTTGATTTGGTAAAAGCATCTTGAACGTCACCAATGATTTTAATAGGAACTATATACAATACAAGTGTTTTCCGTTCCCCGCACTTAATTGCGTGCATATAAACCATACATGTCCAATCCTAATTGGTCTATGGCACTTTGGTGACCTTCATATTATTCAAATGTAGAAATCCTTATTCGTCTATTAAGAAAATTTATATCTCTACATATAATTATACGTATCTTTTCACTGTTTATATAATCTTGATGAAATACTATTTATTCGCATTCCAAACCTAAATTTTGTTGCATGAGAGAGTCCTAGAAAAGACCTAATCTTGCAAGAATCTTGAATAATATCAACCACATTTAACGGACAGAAAGGTTTTGGTTGCTCTGCTGTCCTAAAAGTTCAACGAGGCCCATAATATTTGTAATGATCATATGTAACCACTGTATTAACACATGTGGAACTATCAAAAGTGCCCATGTCGACCAAGATCTTGAACGGCCTAGATCAATAAGAGGAGAGTGGTCGTCAATTTTATACTATTAGACTTCCTCAACATGGGGAGCCAACCAAAATATTTTTACATTATTTTTTTTCGTGCGAATCAACCCATTTGGCACTCACGATGAACAAGAAATTGCAACGCTTACTGTATTATATGCTGCAAAAAGATTCAAGATTTCCAATGATGAAAAAACAGTGGCTTAGATTAGACCACACATACATATAAAGTTGACGAATTTCAAAAGAGAATGTAAAGATCGATTGAGTTGAGATTCTTGATCCTCTCTTCGTCCATATTACATTCAAAGAATCTAGTATAGGCAGAACAATTGCCACGCACAATCTTCTACTTTCTGCTATAAATACCATGTGTAATAAGTTCAACTACACAACACGAGAGAGAGACAGAGAGAGAGAGAGAGAGAGAGAGAGAGAGAGAGAGAGAGAGAGAGAGAGTCAATTAATAAAAATGGCTATATCAATGCTTAGTGTCCCATTAACTTTGCTCCTAATTTCAATCACAATTTTCTCATCATTTTGTATTGTCTCTACTGAAGAAAGGATGCTGACTGTCTCTATTTCTGACGAGGCAAAGAATGCTCTTGAGATTATGAAAGAGACAACTGTCATTACAAATAGTGGAAGTCCTAGTTTCTTCATGCATGGTAGGAAATTCTTGAGAGAGATATATTTCCATGGCGAAGAAGATCGAGTTTTAATTGGTCGTAAAGAACTCGAACCAAAAGCTTATTCGAACCCATCTACGCCTGGGAACAGCCCTGGTATTGGACATGGCTCAGGGCCAGGGCTAAAATAATACGTTTTAAATGTAATATATGATGTAAATTATAAGTATATGTGTGTGTGGTGTGTGATTGTATAAATAGTTGATATTGTGTAACAAAATGATCATGTTCTAATTTAAATATTGGATTAACGAGAGATTGGGGAATGTATGATCACGCAACAAAATCAATCGGACAAGGACAAATATATCCCATGTCATTACACATTGAATATTTCACCAACCCTTTAATTACTTATTAATACAAGCTTCTAAAACAGTTTTTGTTGAACTGATATCTAAAGTCATCATCGGTCATATTACCACAGGTTATTCTCGGCAAAGAGTAGTGTCGAGTATCGATAACTTGGAAAGGACTTCTATCGAAGAACCAATCTGCAACTGCCCCAGCTATCGTCTGAAAAATGTAATTGAATGAAATAATAAGAATATTATATGTTTGGGGAAATAATATTATACATGTGTATGAGTTAATTATACCTTATTTGCAAGCATATTATCATCGGTTGCCGAGCATCTCCAGCCCTGTTTGTACAATGCAAAGGCGTGGGAGTATCGAGTGTGAACGTATATTCCCCTCGACGGAGGGTGATCGATTTTTTTCAGTGTCTGAAGAAAGGTTCGACGAAACTCTGCAAATATATTATAATTTCAATGGAGATAATGGAAGTGCAGATAGCAAAAAAGAAACTGAAATTAAAATATTGTATGAACAATTTATTTACTCTTCATGAGCTGTGGTTGATCTTCTTTATTGCAGAATCTGAAATAGAACTTTGGAGTTGTGCATGCATCCCACTCATCTTTCTCAGCAAGGGAAGACGGTAATAAGTTTATATGTATCTGAAACAGAGACAACACATTCAGTTACTTTAGATTATAATTTGTCGATAAGCATATGTTATTATTATTATTATTATTATTATTATTATTATTATTATTATTATTATTATTATTATTATTATTATTACCTGCCAAGCATCAAAGGAGGAGTCGATGAGGAAAAGTGGTGTCTGAATATGCCCAATAATATTCTCAGGGAATAAACACTGCGATTTTCGTATAACATATATCGATTATGTTCATAATACGCATATTAATATTTCCATTCGTATATATAAACACACACGTATATATGAAGAAATACTACACACCAATTCTGGGCTCATCTTTGAGGTGCATGCCTTAGGTAGGTGTTTGGCCACTCCCTGTGTGTGATGTGATCTTACTTACTTAATTTGTTTAAAAAGCAATAAAATTATTTAAATTAAATTAAATGCGAAACTTGTGCTTACGTGTAACTGGACAATTCCAGCAAACCGGTTCTCCCTTAAATCTGCCCCAGGGAGATCTTTCCTGTAAATAATAATAATAAAAATTTAAGTGAAAAGAAGTACAGAACGACCAAGTTTTTTTTTTTAATATATGTAGAGAGAGATAATTATAAAATCATGGTTTAAAGATAATTGATATTCTTACGCTCGAATAAAGAAGCCCGAATCGGAAATGCATTTAACTCTTTTAACATTTGGTAAGAGTGATCGAAAGTTATCGCAGTGGAGAATGGCAGCCAAGGCACCAGCTGAACCACCGATCAAAATGGCCTGCAATAGTAAATTTCTACTATTTTTTCATGATTTATTTAATATAAGGCAAAATTATAAAAATGTGTCACTAAGTATGCCAATTTTCGATTTTGGGTCACTAGGTTGCCAATTACAAAACTAGATCGCTGAGTATGTATATAGAAACAAAATTGGATCACTGGTTACAAAACTATGTCACTAAGTATGTATATAGTTAAAAATTTGAGTCATTAAAGTATATATAATAAGAAAAAAGATGTCAGTGACCCAATTTTGTTAATATATATATACTTAATGACCTATTTTGTAACTGGCAAACATAGTGACCCAAAATCGAAAATTGGCATACTTAGTGACATATTTTTATAATTTTCCCTTAATATAACGATCATGGAGTAACATATTGTAATAAAATAAAAAGACATAAATAAGGCGGACATTGTCGGCATTTCTCAATCCCTTCTCCATGAGTTCCTCCACTATTGCATCGAACACCCTTTTCCCTCTGAAGTGTAGTCCCGTTTTCTGCAAATATTGCACGGAAAATATATTAACTCTCAGACAAATATATACATTTTCTTTTTTTGTTTTATATTTTGGTTTCAAAGTTATATAGCTAATTAAACAAATTACTCACTGGATCGACTTCTTCGACGTCTCCCATGAATGACGCGCCGTCACAGTACGCAAATACGGCCCTATTCCAGTTGTAGAATTCTGGATAATTGTTTTATATTATATTAATATTAGGAGTCTTTATACATAATTACCAATTTGGAAAAAAAACTTTTAATTTAGTACTCTATCAGGATTTTTTTATATGTAGGTACCTAACAGAATAAATTTTTTGCACATAGGTACTCGATCCCCGAAAGTACATCATACAACACATTGGGTACCATATATCAACCCATTAGGGTACCCTATATAACAGAAAATGGTACGACGTATGCTATATTTAGGTACGCCCTATGTAATACACAGGTATGCCGTAGGTACGACATATGCTATATTTAGATACCCTATATCAACGTGTTATAGTACGCAATATATACACAGGAAGGTACGACTGACTAAAGAAACTGATAAAAATTAAATCGGGTACCTATCTATAAAAATTCCTGATATGGATACCTATGTGTAATAATTTTATCCAATTGGGTATTTTTTATAGATTCACCTTAATATTATTACAACTGGTTAATAAATGATGTATACGATGGTTACGAGTTGTATGTATGTAACTTGTAAGTATACCTGGATTAAACGTTTGATTTCCACTCATGCAGCCGTTTGAAAAGTCAACGGTTGCATTTTGTCTTGCGTAGCTGCTCCCAAGTGCCACTTTTGCTCTTTCCAAGCATAATTCTATTGTATCGCACCATGCACCACCCTATAGAAAATAAATTGTTTCTTCTTTTCAGCCATAGTATTAAAAGTGGAAGAAAGCAATACTACTCGTTTGCCACTAATTTATTACCTCAAGAAAAAGGATCCAATTATTTGACCCTTGTCCGTACCCTTCCCTCAAGGCATAAGCAGGTGGACTTCCATCCAAACAAAATGCACCTTTCTCAGCGACGGCGGCGCTTTCAATAAAAGTATAGTTAGCAGAATCGGTGATATCTAATTGGGCTTCACTCTTCATCGTCGTCAATGTTAGTATAAATGCAATAATAATCAGTTGATAAGAAGCAGCAGACATCATGGTATTACTAGTGATCTGAAGAATGGCGTAATACTGTTTCGCCTCCATCGATCTGCTTTTTTGGGGAACACTTGTTGACGACAGTTAACAATAAGAAGCCGAAATCTCTTATCGAAAACTGTGTATATGAAGCAATTATATATGGTAGAAATATATATATATATATATATACATATATACAATATATATTTTAGCTAGCTACTTGCGTGGAATGCACATGACTTTTGCGTCTGTTGCGGACATAGCTAGATCCGTGATGCATTTTAGTTTTATTTCTTTATTTGATATCTGTAATCTCTCTCTCCATATATATACGTATCATATTGTCTGACACTGACATGTATTATATTGACTGACTGAATGCACATGACTTTACCAGCATAACCTATACTCCGTATGTCCCAAATCGTTAGGAACATTTTGGAGTATGTCATGGTTTTTAAGAAATTAAATATTTTAATAATATAGTACAATTAAAACTAAAAAATATATATATTAACACGTCTTTTAAAAGTATTTAATATTATTATATTGATTGTTTATGTTAGTTTTTCGCTATTCACGAAAATTTTGAAAGAGAATTCATTCACGAAAAAAACACCCAAACCGTCCTTCATCATCACTTCTATATGTTCAAAGTTCACCATGTGGTTAAGGTTCCAGTGCAGCCTATAATCACGTTTTCGTTGTATCCTGGGAAATAGACGCTCAAGCAAATCTCTTGCACTTACGTAGAGAGAGCGTTTAAGGAAATTGTGTTGAACACAAGCCTCGAAAAATCCATATAGATTTGCAGTCATACATTCCTGGAACAGTTATACGTTACTGTTGCCAGTACAATCCTACAAGCCTTGCAGTCTTGCTGTTAGACCATCTCCAATCATTACTCTATATATACAGTTGCTACAGTATCATTCTCCATATATAGAGTTTGAACAGTGTCATCAACTTCAACAATCTCCTCTATATTTTACTCTATATAGAATATTCTCGAAATATTCCATCAAATTTTTAAGAACATAAAAATTTATATTCTCGTTTTAGAATTCAATACTTATAAGATAAAATATTTATCTCTAAAACTAATATTATCTATTTTATTTATTTTTCACAAAAAATAATTCAACGCAATTAATGAAACAAATATATTGCTAAAAAGGCCCAAAAAAAACTATTTTTTTTCCGATCCAAAAAACTCTAAGAATTAAAATATAAACAAATAATAAGTAGAACTAATTATAGCGTCAATGGTAATTGTTACAATTTTGATTCATGGGCATAATTGTAATTTGACCATCTTTCCCCAATTTTCTTGCAGGCTTCATCGTGTTCATCTTCTTCGTGAGATCTACTGTAAACAAAACTCAGTTCTAACTTCAATTATAATCTTGAATTTACTTTGCCAGAAAATCAAAATATCAAAATATAAAACAATAGGTTACATATAAATATCTCAAAAAAAACAAGAAAAGGGAAAAAAATGGGTAGCGGGTGAACAGTGACCCGCTAAGCATAGCGGGCCACCGTAGCTTCCTCTGAAAATAGCATGGTGTTTAACGCTCGGTTGGACGCCAGCAATAGCGCTTAGATGCTCTTAGGAGAATCAGTCGCACAGACTTACAGCGGTACAACCTCAAAGTTATACAAAGTAGCATTCGAGCAATTCTTGCAATCATGTAGTCTGACAATTTGATAGTCATACGAGGTACGTATATTTCCCAACAACCCAACTCCATTAAATATCTCGTTTTAATTTGAAGAACATTAGTTGTTAACATATGTGTGGATGTGTGTTTGCATTGTGGATCAAAATATAGGAACAAATATCCAGTATTATTTATTATTGATCCACATTCGATAACGTTGGGGTTTATCTTATACCTCAGAGGCATTTATGTAATACAGTCAATAACTTTAGTACAAGCTATTAATGCATTTCTTGTTGAATTGATATCTGAAGTCATCGTCACTGTGATTGCCGCAGGCTGTTCTTGGGAGGTCGTACTGCTTAGTATCATCAATAAATTTGAAAGGGCTTCTATCAAAGAACCAATCTGCAAATGCCCGAGCTATGGTCTGCCATTTTTAAACATAATTATCCACCAATAACAAAATTAGTTCCCATGAAAATAGAAATTTCTTTGGATCATATTATTATTACCTTATTTCCCAAGATGTTATCATCGGCTGCTGAGCATCTCCAGCCATGTTTGTATATGCCGCTGACGTGTGTGTAGCGAGTGTGGATAAACATTCCTCTTGATGGACACTCTTCAAGCTTCTGCAGTGTCTCAACAAATGTTGCACCAAATTCTGCAAATAATTTGTTATCTCATATTATATATCGGAATAATTTTATATATATAGGAAAAATTTAATTATTTGTCATTAATGATTTACCCCTCATGAGGTGTTTTTGATCTTCGTTGCAAAACCTGAAGTAAAACTTGGGCCATGCGCATGCGTTCCAGTCCCACTTTTCTTTTTCCGCCGGAGAAGGTAATAAGTTATTTGCTATCTGAGCCCAAAAAGACAAAATAATATTTTAATACACACATAGACACACATATATAAATATATATGTAAGGAATTTTATGGCGTTCTCCTTATATGAGCATATTATGTGGACACCTGTTGATGTGGCACCGATTCGTGCCATTTCAAGATCCCACATCGACATCTAAGGTTATGCCGTCTTAGTTAACACCTTTTAGGTGCCATTAATCTACAGTTCGGATGCTGATGTGGCACACTGACACGTAAAAGGTTATGTAAGGCATCAACTATATGCAACATCAACATCTCAAATGTCGATTAATGACGCCTAGAAGGTGTTAATTAAAACGACGTAACATTAGATGTTGATGTGTGATGTTGAATTGCACGACTCGGTGTCACACATCAACATGAGCTACATAAGGTGAACACCATAAAATCATATATATATATATATATTGATATCCATGGAAGATATTAATTACTCTACTATACTACTACTGCATTCTTATTAAATAATAAGATCCGACAGTTAGTGTTATTAAACTAACATATGTTACTTTTATTACCTGCCAATAATCAAAGGAAGAATCCAGGAGAAAGAGTGGCGTCTGAATATGCCCAACTAAATTCTCAGGGAAGAAACACTGCACGGCGCATAATGTTAATATATGTATGTATTAAGTTTACTTCATTCACATGTTTACATTTCATCCAAAAATAAATAAGTAAATGAATAGTTACCAATTCTGGGCTCATTCTAGAGGTGCATGCCTCGGGTAGGGTCTTAGCAAGCCCCTGTGATAATATTATGCAAAGACATAAGGTATTACCATGTAAGAACGAGGTAATAATAATGTTATATCATGGTGAAACATTTAATAAAATATGCATGTACATGCAATTGGACAACTCCAGCAAAAAGCTTCTCTCTTCCGTCTGCTCCAGGGAGATCTTTTCTGTGTTCGTAACAGAAAAAAAATATATATATAAGTGAGGATGCTAGTTTTTAGGTTGACTTAATATATATGAACATAAAAACGGCCAATAAATAATAGTCTTACGCTCGAATAAAAAAGCCACCATCTGAGAGGCATTTGACTCTTTTGACATTTGGTAAAAGTGATCGAAAGTTATCACAATGGAGAATGGCTGCCAAGCCACCAGCTGAAGCACCCGTTAAAATAGCCTGCAAATATGTATTAAATGCTAATTAATATATCAACTAATTAGTTATTCGTATAAAAAATAGTTAAATTTATGGTATAGAAAGTTAAAACGTACGTTGTCGGCGTTTTTCAATCCTTTCTCCATCAGTTCCTCCATTATGGCATGGAATACCCTTTTGCCTCTGTAGTAAAGCCCAGTTTGCTGCATCAATATGAAAAACTCGTATATCAAGTATGAGCTAAAATCATATATATTCACATACATATTTATCTATGTATATGTTTTCTTGAAAAAAATATTTATTTTCTGTATATATTATCTCTCTCACCGGATCCACTTCTTCCACGTCTCCCATGAATGACGCACCATCACAATACACAAAGATTGCCCTATTCCAGTTGTAGAATTCTAGTATATATATACACACACATATATTATTTTATATTAGAGAAAAATAGAATTAATATTATATATGTATTATTTATTTACCGGGGTTAAACGTCTGGTTTCCGCATAAGTAGCCGTTTTTAAAATCAATGCTCGAATTTATTCTTTTGTAGCTGCTCCCAATCGTCCAATTTTTTCTATCCATGCATGACGCTACTGTATCGCACCATGCACCACCCTACGTTTTCAATCCCCATATTTATTATTTGTATCTTTGATTTCATATAAAGGGGAAAGAAATATTAATTACGTCGTGTGGATTCTAACTATAAATTAAACCTCGAGTGATATGATCCAATTGTTTGATCCTTGTCCGTACCCTTCCATCAACGCATAAGCAGGTGGACTCCCATCCAAGCAAACTGACAAATTAATGAGCGAGATAATATATAGCTTAGCTTTAATCTAATGTTAAAAATTCAATATATCTTAAGAAAAAAAATAACCTGCTCCTTTAGCCACTGCACTCTCAATGAACGTATAGTTGGCATGCGTAGCATTGATGATATTTTGGGCTTGCGTCGTCGTCAATATCATTAGTGTAATAATAAACATTTTCAATAAATATTGATCAGACATGATTAGTTGGACGTTTTCCATTGATCTGCACACAGACATAAGTATTCATTATATTTATAATGGGAAGGAGGAAGAAGACGACAAAAATTCAATTATTGGATCAAACGAAGTCATTGTCTTCTGTAATTATTATGAACTACATATAGTTCTTAATCATTATTCTTTTAGGTATGCATGTGACATATATATTAGGTTAGAGGAATTCTTGCATTGTTATTATTATAATACATATTCTATAGACATTGCCGTAGCGTTTGATTGACTGCTTGATATAATTCGAATTAGTGCATTGAATGATTTGATAATACTGCACGCATGAAAAAAAATACAGAAGCATCATCATAAAAAACAACAATGAAGAAAATAAAGAACACAGAGAAATTGCTTGTGATCATTAAATTGTACCTGGAAAACAACGTGTGATCAACTTCGGATTAATTAGATAAATATCTAATGAAAAGGGATCAATATTCTGATTGATATATGCTCGCGTGCTTGTGCCTTTGATTTGGTGTAGTTTTCTTCTTTCTTTCTTTATATAATTGTTAATGGTAACGATATAAACGCTTGTCCAACCATCCATAGCAAACTGATTTATGGAGGACATTTTTTGGAAATTGCAATGGACCGTGATTCTTTTTGTTTGCCCATCATACGCATAAATAACATTAATGGACGTATTATATTAAGACTTGTGTCTGTTACTGACATAGAAGTATGCCACGCGGCTTTCGAACAGTGTTTAGAAATCCTCCAAGTAAGAACAATATGAATAAGTTTGAAGTTAAAAAATGGTCGCGGTGACACGATTTTATTATCGGTCCCCTAGTAACACGATTGCGGCGGACAAGAACATTTGATTGTTGATGTTATGGCAAAAAGTTATGAGATTTGTGGATAACTGCGTCACATATCCTTTCACTATACACAGTTCACAGAAAAATTAAAAGGGCAAATAGTGTAATAATCAATCACAATGTTACAGAAGACATGCAATGGATATTAACATTCAAGAAGACGACGCAGACTCATCAGTTGTTGTCTCCACAGTTTCTCCTCTCTTCCCCAAAGGATGATAAGTTGGCTTCTCTTCTGCAGTAAAACGGCTATTGTATCTAAAGCATGTAGTGAGATGATCGTTTACCAACCCAGCCACTTGCATGAACGAATAGACAACAATCGGCCCTACGCAGTGGAAACCTCTTCGGCTCAAATCGTTGCTCATTAGTTCGGATTTCGGCGTCTTAGATGGCACTTGGCGCCCGTGGCGAAACCCATTCTTTATCTGCTTGTGGTTTACGAAACGCCAGCAATAGCTACCGAAGGTACCAAACTCTAGTTGGATCTACACAAAGGTTCAATAACTCAGAAGTATTGGTTAGTTCTATCTATTGTTTCATGGAGCCGAACAGCAAATCAAGACCTTGAGTATTTGCTTGGCATTCTCCACTATTGCCCGGAGTTTTTGTTCTGACAGCAGGGAATTTGCCTTGACTCTTACGGAGAGCAGTCTCTCCTCTTTCATACTGGCAACAGAGGATGGATCGAAATTGTAGAATAGCTTTCTGCACCATTGGCTCAAACACTGTTGACGAACATTGGCTTATTATAAATCTAAAATCGTCAGATTTAAACTAATGGAAACCTGAAAAGTGCTCTCTTGCTGAGGATAACAGGCCAGTTAAGCTCTGCCAATGCTTGCGAGAATACCAATAGTTCGAATAATTTGGGATCATCGTGGACTGGGACGCCCCATTCCTCGTCGTGAAAGGAGATGTATACTTGTTCTGCAAGGAATTCGAGTAAATCCTTCAGCGATTGATTCCTTGTCCTATGCTGTGATATTAGGAATCGCAAAAGAAAAAAAAAATCCCCAATTATAAATGCAGTCGAGGAATACCAGAATTTGGCGTAATCCAATCGCACCGTTTGGTAGGAAGCTGACGCGCCGGCGATTCGACGCCGTCAGGCACAGGTCGGCCATGTTTCTTAACGCCGGTACGTATTCCGTTCGATTTCGACCTCGCAGCCCCGCTGCTCACGTTTTTGCCGCTGGTGGATGACGATGAGTCCGAAGAGGAGCCGTAGCCGGCGCTGGCAGCGGCGGCGGCCTTCGAAGGTCGACTCGAAATGACTTTTTTAGCCTTCTCAGGTGCATTCACTGCCACCTGCTTTTTGCCTTCGGTGATGCGGGCACGGTTTCCCGCCGGTACGAATACGGGTCGGGTCTCTGCGCCGGGCTGCCCAGGGGCCATAGCAGTTGTGTATATTAGAAGAGCAAACAAACAAAGGATAATTTTGAGGAAAACGCAAACTGCTATACTACTATTGGGACCACCATTGAAGTTCGAATGGGGTTTAAATAGTTTTGAGCTCGGTTTAGATTCGGTAACCGGGTACAGCAGGTCATTTTTTTTACGTCGAATATGTGACCGTTTTATCCTCCTTTTTACTAAAGCATTTTATGTGACTTGCTTATTGTCACGATCGTTACTTCAGTTTCAAATTAAATCTTCATCTTGGAAAGATAGCTATCCAAGGTTGTCATTGTTGTAAGCTTTTGTTTAGGCTAAGAGTCGCATTCACTTTGGGTGAAGTGAGAATGAGGTGGGAGTAGTTAAGGCCGTGTTTGGTAGGGAGTTACTTCGTACCGTTGCTCAAAAGGAATTCGAAGCCCACCGCCACTTCACCAGCTGAAAAAAGCATAATCAACGGCTACAATGCCAAAAGAGAAGAAAAAAAAAAGGGAAATGAAATTCTTGCGTCATTTTTATTTCAGGTATATATCTGATATTCTTACGCTTTCTTATTTACCTAAATGAGCATAGCATTCATTACATGGAAGAACAGAAGAACAAAAATTGAGTTCTGACTTTTCAGAACGAGTTATGATGCTAAAGATTTTGCTTCTGCTCATCTTTCTCCTTTGTATAAACAATCAACTCGGGTAAGAGATTTGGGCTGCACTTAACCTTATCTAATTACTCTAATTACTCAACAGTCACTAGTCAAACGAACAATAATTACAATTAACCATGCACATCACTAAAATTACCAGAAATGGGGATAAGAAAATAAAGATAAAGAAGAAAGAATTGTCCCAATTGCCCGCTTTGATGCCTCAAAAAGGATTGAAAGAACCTGATTCGACGGCTGGAAAATGGTTGGGACCGTCTAGAAGATCGTTTCTTCAACTGCAATGGTTCGATGAAGCACATTCCTGTAGATTATTTGTAATTAGATATGAAAGCAGTCGAAATCAAGAAAAGAAATGAAAACTACCCAACTGTTCAAAAAAAAAACCTTATAGTCGACGGTGATGTAAGACACAACGACAGTGATGTCATCAATCTTGCCACCGTAATGACGAACACCAGCTTCTTGGGCTGCTCTAGAGAAAGGCGTCAGGCGATTCTTGTCTTGGGCTCTTCGCCTGGCCAACGCTGCTATCTTCTGTGCTGTAATCTGAGGCTCGAAACCAGCCCTGACACCATGGACAACGATGGCAGTGATGTCACTGTTGTACATATTGTCGAAAAGCCCGTCAGTTCCTGCTATTATAACATCTCCAGGAGCAACTTGTACGGTGAAAACCTGTGTGAATAATCAATTATTTAGATCACATAATCATCACATAGTATGGGACATCATGTGATTTTTAAGGAAGAGAATTAGAGCCAAAACAACCTCGCCAGAGCTGGGCAAATCGCCCGTGTTTCTGCTCTCCAACTGATACGGGAAATTGAAACTGTGCTGCTGAGATGGAGATCTGAAAACTGTGCATCCATCTCTTACAACCATAAACCCGCTGTCACCAAGATTGATGGCGCGAAGTCCCTATATTAAGGCGAATGGTCCATTACATGGCAAAACGTTCAATAAGGAAGGAAGCCGATTCTGTACTCGATTCAGAGAAGAAAATATGTCGGGCTCGGGAATAGCATACCTGATCAGTTAGGGCGATGATGCAAGCAGTTGAGGAGCCTTCAGCATTTGTGCTGGCGTAGGCTTTCTCAAGAACCCTCGCTGGGTCAATGGAACCCTCGAGTTCATCTTTTATTGCGCTGACCGAGTTAGACATAAGCTCGCGTGCATAAACTCCTGCATCGATGCCATGGTCGGCCCATCCACCTACACCATCGGCTACACCAATGGCTTGTCCATTGGGACAAATGAAATGAGCGTCTTCTCCGCCAGTTTCTTCTTTCTCGGGATGGGGCAGGTAGCAAGCTGCCGAATGTAGTTTCAGCGTTCTGTTAATAGGAACAGTCCTGCGACGATGAGTAAAATAAGATCGTCATTTTCAATTCATAAATCATTTTGGAGAAATAAAGTGTAAGGGAGTATGAAAAGAGCATACAGCTCAGAATCTGCAGAATTAGTGTGCTTCTCCTGGCTTATAAAGCTATCAAACAAGACGTCAGAAACAATCTCGGCAGACCCATATGCGGCTGACGAAGAGAAGGAACCATCGAAGTTAAATCTTTGGAATATATCTCCCACGCCCCTTCTCTTCGCAACATTGTATATGAAATACCCGTAATGAAATAAGTTATTGCGCTGCTTCTCATTTCTTGAACTCATAGTAACTTTTCCGAAACTGCTGATGTTTCTTCTATCGCGTGAGTCTAAAGAATGGCAAGAATCCCTCCTCGGATGAGAACCCATGCCAACGTAGTGTCCATTAAAAGCCGACATCAATCTGCAAGTAGCCATAAATTCCTTTCTAGGGTTAATCAGAAACCGAGCAGAAGATTCTGAGTGCAGAGATGCATTATGACACACAGATGCTCCTTCCATGGATGCCGATCTTCTTTGTCTCAAAACTCGGATTGCAGAAGGAGCCCTCGTGAATAAATTAGATCGCATTTTCTTGCTACAAAAAACACATCATATTCAGTATCTATATAAGTGGCTTAGAAAATAGACGAACAGTTATCTCAAAAAATTCCGACAATCATCTCCCTCGTTACACTTGATTAATCTAATCCGTGCATCTTCTCCTAAGCTAAGATTAAAAAGCAGAGTAGTCCAACAGCCAGAAAAATTACTGAGCCCACTGACCCACGGAAACACAAGCTAACAGAGAAAAATAACGGGATAAACAAAAAAATCAAAAGAATTACGAATGCCAAACGCCATATCACCATTCAGAAACCATGACACCACATTTATCAGAAAAAAGAACGAACCTTTATGAGATAGTTTTTTGTGGCGCCCAAACAGCCTTACAAAATCAAACACAATATTTCCGAGGTCGCGGTTTCTGATTTATCGTAATTGAGTTAGAAATCGAATCAATACTATATTAGGAATTAGGATATTGGGGTCGCTGTCACTTTTTTAGATAAAACTACACTCAGATCAGCACAAAATCTCTATTAATTTTCTTATTTATTTGCAATTTCGGAATTAGATTCTATTTTATGTCCGATTAGATTAGCGGTCGTCGGCTTATTACTCCTTTTTCCCTTTTAATATTATCCAAACCTTATTTGAGCCCAATGAGTGCTACTGTTAAAGCCCACTCACCTTTGAAGCTCGAAAACCTAATAACTCAGCTCACCTCAGAATGCCGCCGCCTGTTTGTTCTGTGAAACGATTTCTCTTACTTCGTTATTCAATTGCATTTGATTCATACAAATTCATATGAATTGTTCTGTGGCATATGATGAAATCAAATTCTTATCGTAGAATCTGAGTTGATACGCGCTGACTACTATAAACTCCGCTTATTATCTGATGCCACCTTTGTTTTAGCCTTTTTTATTCCTCTGCTTGGTTCTCCTGGATGTCCTCTTTTTTGGATCGATTGGTAAAAGTAATGTTTGTTTTTTATGGTCAATGATATGAATTGCACTTCAATCGACATGTATGATGGTACCTTGGGTAGCTATTTCCTCAATGATGACAGAAAGCAGACGGGCGGACAGAATCTGATGCCGTGTTGAATGTCTGCATAAATTCCTAACATGGGAATGTTGTGTCTGAGATAGATTTGATGTTTGTTCTTTGATCTGTGTATTGACTTTTGCTTCTGCTGTGATGAATTGGTTAAATTATGTCTGGACATATGACATGTTCATCGTGATTATTATTATCTTTACCGAGTTCTGAGCAGAATACTTCGTCATAGCTTTATTATACGTGTCATTGAGCTATCTGAGCATTCCAGAGAGAGGTTTGAAAATGATGTATCTTGCCTATGATGATGGGAAAACTACCTATTTTCTGATTGGGGATGGGTCTCATCTCTCATTGATTATGAACACCAATGGATCCTTCTGAGGCTTTTGTTTTATTCTCCATTTCTGTTTATCATAATCCTCTCAAACCTATCTGGTAAGCTATTTGAAAACAGGATTGTTTATTCTGATATCTTTGCTACGGAATAGAATTATCTGATCAAAGCTTTGCTATGTTCTGTTTGCATTTGAGACCACCTTGTAAAGTTTCTGCCTTATCTGAATCCTATGTATGGTTCATGTACTTCATATGTAGCCCTCTTTTGTGTGAATCAAGCCCATTTATAGGTACAAGGTAATGTTAGCCTTGGCAACTAAAATGCAGAAGGTACTTTCCTGGCTCGCTGGTAAAAGCTATCAAGAACAAGACGCCCGAAGACAGCGATCGATGATATATCAATGTTAATACCAATGTTGCTTCTTATTACAACCTTTTCAATTTTCATATATGGTATATCTTTTATTGTTAGATGCTTCTATTCTAACAGTTGTGTAGAAAATTTTTGGTGTTCTCCTTCATATTATTACAGTTTCCTTTTATATATTTGTGAATTTTTGTTAAAAGAAAATTATCGAAACTGAAATGAATTTTCGAATGGTAGTATTATGAACAAATTATGATTCATTAATAATGAGTCATCAAAATTAAATCATGATTCATCACAATGAATCATCAAAATTGTATGATTAAATGTGGATGTTTTTGGAATATTAATGACTCATGAATTATGATAAGATGAGGTGTATAAAAATATATTGTATTTTTGTATGAGTTGTATAGATGATTAAATTGTATTTTAGTGTATGATTTTAGTATAAATAGGTGTTTAAGTTGCATTGTAAGATCATCAATATAGAAAATATATTATCTCCCTTTAAAATCTCTCCATATATTATAATCATAATATATATAAAATAATCTTAATAAATCATAATAAATATTTTATAACACGTTATCAGCACGATCACGCTCCACCGTCAAGATCAACTTCCGCCGTAGAAATCAACTTCAACCGTCGAATCAACGTCTTTCGCAGTTCTTCAATTTGGTCGAGGTACCATAATTTTATACTAATCGTTGGTTTAATTGTGGTATACGACTTTCTATTTTTATTAAGGTGATGAGATCCAGAATAGTTAAAAAAATAAATAAATAATTTTTACTTATATTCTTGAATAGATTTCATTATATTATAATTTTATCTATTAACTTATTTGATTTTAAAATTTTATAGAATCATGTCGTTGCTCGATCTGATGCTTGAAGAACATTTATTTATATGTATTATTATTACGTGGGCACTTATTGGGATGCTGGTAATGTTTATTTGGATGTTGATAGAGTTTTTCATTCGATTTTTTTCAAAAGAAGATACTGAAGAAGAAACTATCAAGGATATCAAAGAAGAGTAGTTATGAATCTCTTTTAATATTTTGTTGTGTTTTTTTTATTGTTTATATTTTATAGTAATATGACGAACTTGGCAAGCCTCGAATTTGTTGCACTGGATATCAACGGCAAGAACTATTTATCTTGGGCACTAGATGCCGAAATTCACCTGAAAGCCAAAGGTTTAGGTGACACCATTATTGCTGCGAAAACCACAACAAATCAGGATGCAGGCGCAACCGACGCCAGTGACACAACCATATCCACCACTCCTCAGGATAAGGCAAAAGCCTTGATATTCCTTCGCCACCACATTCATGAAAGTCTGAAAACTGAATACTTAAATGAGAAGGATCCGGCTGAGTTGTGGAAAAGTTTGAAAGAACGATACGACCACCTGACAACTGTTATCCTGCCGAGAGCAAGGTACGAGTGGATAAATTTACGACTGCAGGATTTTAAATCGGTGAATGAATATAACTCTGCAGTTCATAGAATTACTTCTACATTGAAATTATGTGGAGAAGCAATCACCGATGATGATAAGCTCGAAAAAACATTCACCACTTTCCATCCGTCGAATGTAGTATTACAGCAACAATATCGTGAACGGCAATTCAAAAGGTATGCAGAACTAATATCTGTTTTATTGTTGGCTGAGCAAAACAACGAATTGTTGATGAAAAACCACGAATCCCGACCAACCGGTGCGGCTGCGCTCCCTGAAGCGAATGCGGTCAGGCGGAATAATAATGATAATAATCGAGGTAATGGTCGTGGACGTGGACGTGGCGGATATCGCGGCCGCGGACGAGGCCGTGGTCAAGGCCGTGGTCAAGGCCGAGGTCGTGGCCAAGGATATTATGGTGGTGATTATCAGTACTTCCGTGGTGGTTACCATAACAATCGTGGTGGTTATCAAAGTCTTCCCCAGAAGAGGAAAAGCTATGATAATAAGGATGAGAAGAGGCACACCGAACAAAAGGATAATGATGAGCGATGCTATCGTTGTGGTGGTTTGGGCCATTGGTCGAAAACTTGTCGCACGCCCAAACATCTCGTTGAATTATATCAAAAGGACAAAGGAAAGAAAATTGAAACAAATCTTGTTCAGGGTGATCTCGCCTCTACTTCTGGTGTCAATGATGAAAGTACTCATTTCGAGGCCGCGGATTTTCAATAAGCTTGATGTGATTCCCTTATGTGTTATTATCATATGTTTAATTATGTGTGTGTATTATATGCTTGTATTATATGCATCGTTTGTTAAGTTATTTGTATGTTTACATGCTTTGTTATCAATAATAATGGTTATTATGTGCTTATTATTAAGGACATTCATACAATGGATACGAGCATGTGCAATGGAGAATTATGTCTCGCAGACTGCGCAACGACTCATACGATTCTGAGAAATAAGAAATATTTTGATCATCTTGAAATGAAAGGAGAAAGTGTCATTACTATCTCGGGCAGTACAAATATAATTGAAGGCTCCGGAAGAGCTAGCATTTTACTACCAAAAGGGACAAGGCTAATAATCGAAAATGCCTTATATTCTCCTAAGTCTCAAAGAAATTTACTAAGCTTTAAAGCTATTCGAAATAATGGATATCATGTTGAGACTGCAGAAAAGGGAGACGTCGAATATTTGCACATGACAAAAGTGATTTCAAATGATAAAAGAATCGTGGAAATATTACCTTCTTTTGACTCTGGGTTATACTATACATATCTAAGAACAATTGAGTCGTATGCTATCGTAAACCAGAAGTTTACTGAAGACAGTACATTTAATGTTTGGCATGACCGGTTGGGCCATCCCGGTTCAATTATGATGCGAAAAATAATTGAAAATTCACGTGGACATTCGATAAAGAACCAAAGGATTCTTCAATCTAATGAATTATCTTGTGCTGCTTGCTCTAAAGGGAAGTTAATTGTTCGGCCATCACCAATGAAAGTAAAGAATGA
Source organism: Craterostigma plantagineum (assembly GCA_027422505.1). Lineage (NCBI taxonomy): Eukaryota > Viridiplantae > Streptophyta > Magnoliopsida > Lamiales > Linderniaceae > Craterostigma > Craterostigma plantagineum. Next base: position 6,444,028 of record JAPQWV010000043.1, on the reverse strand, counting down.
ATCTATTGTATTTTTGGAACGTATACATGGTGATATTTGTGGGACGATACACTCATCATGTGGACCATTTAAATATTTTATGGTATTAATTGATGCATCGAGTAGATGGTCCCACGTATGTTTATTATCTACAAGGAATGTGGCATTTGCGAGGTTGCTTGCTCAGTTGGTTCGATTAAGAGCACATTTTCCGGATTATCCGATAAAGAAAATACGCCTTGACAATGCTGGCGAATTTACTTCCAAGGCATTTAATGATTATTGTATGTCTATCGGTATTGATGTTGAGCATCCTGTGCCACATGTTCATACGCAAAACGGTCTTGCAGAATCGTTGATTAAACGTCTGCAATTAATTGCAAGACCATTATTGATGAAGTCGAAGCTTCCCTCGTCTTGTTGGGGACATGCTATATTACATGCAGCGGCACTAATTCGCATCAGGCCAACAAGTTATCATGATATCTCCCCATTACAAATGGTTTATGGTCAGGAACCAGATATTTCCCATCTAAGAATTTTTGGATGTGCGGTATATGTTCCAATTGCGCCACCACAACGCACAAAGATGGGACCTCAAAGGAGGTTGGGAATATATGTCGGATTTGAATCTCCATCTATTATAAGATATTTGGAACCGCTAACTGGAGATTTATTCACGGCTAGATTTGCCGACTGTCACTTCGATGAAACAAATTTTCCGACATTAGGGGGAGAAAAGAAACAGCTGGAAAGAAATATTAGTTGGAATGAATTATCGCTAAATCATTATGATCCTCGAACGAAAGAATGTGAACTGGAAGTTCAGAAGATAATTCATTTACAAAACTTAGCGAATCAATTGCCAGACAGCTTTACTGACCCAAAGAGAGTGACTAAGTCACATATTCCGGCTGTTAACGCTCCTGTAAGAATTGATGTTTCTACAGAACAAACACGAGATATTGGGCCTAAACCACAACTGAAGCGTGGTAGGCCATTCGGTTCCAAAGATAAAAATCCTCGGAAGAGAAAAGGAGCAAATAATAAGAATGGTCCAATCGATGATTTATCTACTAAAGAAGAGTCGATGGGCATAAATGACGATACAAATGAAACTCAGGTACCTGAAGATATTGAAAATAATGAAGAGATCTCCATCAATTATGCCCAGAACAGAATTAGATGGAACCGAGATAAAGTCAATGTTGACGATAAATTCTCATTTAACGTAGCGCTACTTGAAATGAATGAGATGAATGAAAATGAGGATCATGAACCAAGGTCTGTAAGCGAATGCAGACTACGAAAAGATTGGCCAAAATGGAAAGATGCAATCGAGGAAGAACTAAAATCACTTGAGAAACGAAAAGTTTTTGGACCTGTAGTCCGCATACCAGAAAATGTAAAGCTGGTTGGATTTAAATGGGTTTTTATTAGAAAGAGAAATGAAAATGGAGAAATTGTAAGATATAAAGCACGGCTTGTTGCACAAGGTTTCTCGCAGAGACCTGGTATTGATTATGAGGAGACGTATTCTCCTGTGGTGGACGCAACTACTTTTCGTTATATAATTAGTCTGGCAGTACGTGAAGGACTCGATATGCGTCTAATGGATGTCGTCACTGCTTATCTATATGGCTCACTTGACAGTGACATTTATATGAAGCTTCCGGAAGGATTTCAGCTGCCTGAAAATTCAGGGCCGCGAGATGAGTACTCAATTAAGCTAAATAAGTCGCTTTATGGATTGAAGCAATCCGGGCGTATGTGGTATAATCGCCTAAGTGAATATTTATTGAAAGAGGGCTATACAAATGATCAAATTTACCCTTGTATATTTATGAGGAGATGTGAAAACGAATTCGTCATTATAGCAGTATATGTCGACGACATCAATATAGTTGGAACTCCTGAAGAGTTGTCGAAAGCGGTTAATTGTTTGAAAAAGGAGTTCGAAATGAAAGATCTCGGTAAAACAAAATATTGTCTCGGACTGCAAATTGAATATTTGAAGAATGGGATATTTGTACATCAAGAAACTTACACGAAAAAGGTGTTGAAAAGGTTTTACATGGACAAAGCTCATCCACTGGATACTCCCATGATCGTCCGTTCATTAGACGTGAATAAAGATCCATTCAGACCACGTGAAAATGATGAAGACATACTCGGTCCTGAAGTACCATATCTTAGTGCTATCGGAGCGCTAATGTATCTTACAAGTCATACACGACCTGATATAGGGTTTGCAGTAAATTTATTGGCAAGATACAGTTCTTCGCCGACTCGTAGACATTGGAACGGAGTTAAACGAATATTTCGATACCTTCAAGGAACAACTGATATGGGACTGTTCTTCTCTAATGAGTTGAAAACAGATTTAGTTGGGTATGCAGATGCTGGTTTCTTATCTGACCCACATAATGCACGATCGCAAACGGGTTACTTATTTACGTATGGTGGAACTGCTATTTCATGGCGATCAGTTAAACAGAGTTTAATTGCCACTTCATCTAATCACGCTGAAATACTAGCGATTCATGAAGCTAGCAGAGAATGTGTCTGGTTGCGATCGATTATTCAGCATATGCAACAAACTTGTGGATTATTATCGGAAAAGTTACTTCCAACGACATTAAATGAAGATAATGCAGCATGCATTGCCCAATTAAAGGATGGATATATCAAAGGTGATAGAACAAAACATATATCACCAAAATTTTTCTTTACACATGAGTTGGAGAAAAGTGGTGATATTGTAGTACAACAAGTGCGATCAAATAAAAATCTTGCAGATTTGTTCACAAAAGCACTTCCCCCAATAATTTTCAGAAGGTTAGTATATGAAATTGGCATTCGAAGACTTGGAGATTTAAAATGATGTCATCATCAGGGGGAGTAAATATGTGTTGCACTCTTTTTTTCCTTAACTGTGGTTTTTCCCATGTGGTTTTTCCAGTAAGGTTTTTAATGAGGCAACAAGCTAAAATATATTCTTTGAAAAACATCCAAGGGGGAGTATTATGAACAAATTATGATTCATTAATAATGAGTCATCAAAATTAAATCATGATTCATCACAATGAATCATCAAAATTGTATGATTAAATGTGGATGTTTTTGGAATATTAATGACTCATGAATTATGATAAGATGAGGTGTATAAAAATATATTGTATTTTTGTATGAGTTGTATAGATGATTAAATTGTATTTTAGTGTATGATTTTAGTATAAATAGGTGTTTAAGTTGCATTGTAAGATCATCAATATAGAAAATATATTATCTCCCTTTAAAATCTCTCCATATATTATAATCATAATATATATAAAATAATCTTAATAAATCATAATAAATATTTTATAACAGGTAGGATTTATTAATAGTTATTGCCCCCTGCAGTCTGAAGAACCACATCACTTACGAGCTCATTTATTTATTTATTATAAATAAGTTATGGCCCACAAGCCACAACGCGAAAATCAGAGTTTGGGTTTGCACTTAAATTCGACAACGTTCAATCAGTGAAAACTGAAACCAAAATTTATAAAATAATTGAGTGTGAAAACGATGTGCCCCAGGCCCCCAACAAGTGTTCAAACCCATCGTCCTAAAATTTGAACCTAACGGGACAAATTTCCTAATCTGGCAATCCCGCTTAGGGTTTTAGTAAAGTGATTTCACCTTCTTACGTTAAAGATTTAATTTTATAAAAGCTGCGTCAATTTCCCCGTCAAGATTGGACGCACGGTTCTGCGAATTTATTTTTTAATTTACCGATTGGAGAAGCTCGTGATTCCTTCAAATGGAGGTGTTGTTAACGGATTGCGTAAGGAATAGCCTCCAGCAATTTATGTATCGCAACGCAATTTTTATGTGCGAGCGTCTCTGCGCCGAGTTCCCTTCTGAGGTGAGATGAATTTGTCTAGTTCTTCTGCAAAATTGTATCTTTATCTTGATTAGCGGGACTTAATGCTGGAAGAATGGTGTTAGATCAGTTGAGACATTCTTTGACTTCTGTCTTGTGTCTTGTGGGTAGAGATTTGAGCTTATGTGGAGTTGATTGCAATGGTATTGGTTTTTATGGAATGATATAGATGTTTCTGATATTGACAGCGATTTTTGTAACTGAAGGTATATGGAGCATGTTTAACTCGCTCTGGGGTGCAATTCATACTGATATAATTTGGGGTTGGTCTTATGCTCACTGTTAAATAGAGGATATGATATCAAAATTCATACACCTAGAAAAAGTGCCTGTGTTGCTCTTGTTTGAAACTGGAGTCAACGTTGTTCTAATAGTTTTTTTTTTCTTTATTTGTTGTGAATGCAGAAAAATCTCCAGTTACTCGCCACATGTTACTTGCAAAACAATCAGGCATATTGCGCGCATTACATTTTAAAAGGTATGCTTAGTTTGGCGTACTGGCACTTTCTGAATGTCTTAACGATAAACTGCTCCCATTTTGCTGTATTGAAATGATTTTACTTAACCGCGGATGACTTGTATGGAATCTGATGCATAAATATTTTGCTTTATTTTGTAAGTGCCTGACATAATAATTTCACTTTCTCGATTGTAAAGGAACTCAGATGGCGCAAAGCCGATACTTATTTGCACTGTCATGCTTCCAGATGGATCTCATGAAGGAAGCAGAGGTCGCATTATCTCCTAATGAGTCTTCTCCGGAGGTATGGTTCATTACACGTAAAGTATTTAAATGTGTTAATATCTCAATTTTCTTGTTTCTAATGCATTGCAGATTCCTAATGGAGCATCGGGGCACTACCTTCTTGGACTTGTGTACAGGTATTGAACTTGGATACCCTCTTATTTAAGGCATTAATTTGCATGGTGGATGAGACTTCTATGTTCGTTTCTTTTAGGCCAATCAATAAAAACATAAGTTGGACAGAATTAATGTATTCCAGTGGGTATAAATTTAATGATTCTGTTTAAATATGTTGTAGGTATACAGACAGGAGGGAAAGCGCTATTGATCAGTTCAATCAGGCTTTGTCATTGGATCCATTACTATGGGCTGCCTATGAAGAACTTTGCATATTAGGTACATTCAAACTGTTCATGTCATAACGAATTGGAAAAATGACTTCTTTGTCACTATTCATGTATGTTTTGACTGAATATATAAATATATATAGTACTTACTTTACTTCTTCAAAGACATGATCCCATGAGCATTATACTTGCTAGTAATTGATATTTTAAACTTCTTGGGTTTGGTTATTGATGTTCCACATAAACATATGGAGTTAAGTTTTATTCGTTTTCGGTGATTAGTTTACAATATCCAATACCGTTTATAAAGTTTTAATTATCAGAAAACATTGGCATCGTATTAGGTGCTGCAGGAGAAGCAAATACTGTATTTGATGAAGGGGCTTCCATGTGCATTCAAAAGCAATATATTGATCATGTTTCAGCTTTCCCATCTCGGATAGAGAGTGACCATCATGGCATTCTTTCAAATAGAACTTTATTCTCAGAAGATCTCAGTCCATGGAAACCGAAGAATGTGCATGAAAACAGCCATTGGGATACGTCTGGGAGCAAACAAGGACCAACACCCAATCAATATGTGAATGGTGGTTCTACTAGTTTCTCTTTTTGTAGCACCCCATCTCCAGTAAATACACAATCAACGGTATAACTTCCTCTGTATCTTAGATATTACATTTATACACTAATATGTTCGTTCCTTTTTGGGTTGTGATATGAATGCTGAAAATATTGTTTCCGCTGAGCGATTGTTTTAGCAGTCTACTCTAAATTAGAAACCTCACTGCCACTCTATCAACAGTCGAAATTTATCGTTCTTTTCAGTATACGATGTGTGCCCAATTTGGGACGGATATTTTTGTATGATGGGTGCTTCATACCTCTTGAAATTTTGTATGTGTTATAGTTGTCAGGTGTAGCTCCACCTCCTATTTTCAGAAATATTCAACTAAACAAGGCAAACACGAGGCCATATGGAGCTGATAACTCTCCACGGGTAACATTAAATTCCAACCTTCCCGCCCCAAGAAGAAAGGTTGATGAAGTGAAGTTGAGGAAGGTTGGATACTATGCATGACACTTTAGTTTCTACAATTTTACGAATAATGGAGTTGGTGCACTTTATGCTATTGTTTCCATTTCCTCCATTTCACCAATATTTGAGAGAAATCGTGTATGAAACTTACATTAGCTTAAAGCTTAGGTTTCCGTAGAAAAAAAAAGAAAAGAAAATAAATTTGTACTAATAATTCCCACTTATTGATCCATCTTATCAGGTTTCTGAGAGACTATTTCCAGAGTCGGGTCAGCGGCGTAGTTTAAGACTAGCTGGAGAGTCTATTGTCAATTCAAACTCGTCTGCTGCTTATGGGAATGGCACGGCCAAATCTTTAAGAGGTGTTGGAGCTTCTAAATTAAGCACTGGTACCTCACGTTCGGTTACAGTCCGAAAGGGACAATCGTTAGCGAGCGTGATGGCTGACGAAGGTGATTAAATTACTTGTTGATGATCTGCTTTTGATTGTACTGGCTTCGGATTTTACGTTAAAGTAGCCGAAAAATTTCGGTTTGTCTTTATATATGTGGGAACATAAGCAGTATTTCACGCTATAATCATATCTGGGTGTTGGATCAGTTGGATTTCTGAAAATTCCCTATCTAATGTGATTGGACGGTTTGGACAACTACCAAGTTGGAGAATTTCTGCTGTTGCATATCTTGTGAGCTGTGCCGAACTAATAAATGAAACTGTGTCTCTTTTTAGGTGTTTGTAGTGATTTATGTGATGATCCTAGACTCAATAACACAAGCTCGAGCCCATCGCCAGCTGGTGATAGTGGATATTCTGGACATGAAGGAATGGCCAAATCTTCAGGTGAAGTTGCTTTGGACAGCTCGAAAGTGAGAGATGGTGCTTCTGAATTACTAGGTCTGTTAAGGCTTCTAGGTGAAGGCTTCAGACTTTCTTCTCTGTGCAGATGCCAGGTCGAGGACTGTTTAGTAATTTCCTTTTACTATAAGCAAAGTGATCTAGCACTTTTACCTTGTCTGTGTCGTGATTATGTTTTGGCTAAGCAGGATGCGCTAGACATCTATGTTAAACTTCCACAAAAGCATTACAACACGGGATGGGTGCTTTCTCAGGCAAGCACTTCTCAGAAGTCAAAAGACGCTTACTGTAATAAAAAGTTTTCTCGGCTAAGTGGTTATGCATGTAATGAACCAGGTTGGAAAAGCTTATTTCGAAAGGATTGATTATCTTGAAGCTGATCGAGCCTTCAAGCTTGCACGTATGGCTGCTCCTTACAGCATGGATGGGATGGATATATATTCCACAGTTTTATATGTGAGCTATTTTTCCTATATTGATTCTCGTTTTCATCTTCTATCAAAGGTCAAGATCTTGTTAATGCGCCATGTCGATGATTCATCCCTGTCTTGATGAATCTCGAAGAGGGTGCATAACATAGGCTCTACTATCCTAGTTGTTGTGTGTATTTTATTTGAGGCTCCTATTTTCTTTTTTTCACTCATTGCTTGTTTTCCATATATGATTGCGTGAGAAAGTTCTATTTTATATCCACATACTACAACTACACCGTTTCTACAATTATATGCCTTCATGTTTCAGCATCTGAGGGAAGATATGAAGCTGAGTTACCTTGCTCAGGAACTAGTATCGACTGACCGTATGGCTCCTCAATCATGGTACCAATACACGAGCTAACCTTTTCAACTTCGATATGTGTGAACTTCTCTCTACACCATGAGAATGTGGCAATGATGATGATACTGCCCACTTTTTTCTTTTTATGCTTCATGTCAAATGCTAATCGCGGCTACATGGACCCATTGAACCATATTATTTAGCTTATCATAGCAGGAAAAATATTGCATTTGTACATGTCATTGCATTGCCCTTTTTGCTAATTTCTCATGTATGTGCACGACATGAGACAGGTGTGCAATGGGAAATTGCTACAGCTTGCAGAAGGACCATGAAACAGCTCTCAAGAACTTCCAACGAGCTGTACAGATAGATTCGCGATTTTCATATGCCCACACCTTGTGTGGCCACGAGTACGAACTCTAGACTCCTAAAATTTTGAACATATATGTTTCACTGAATTGTAATTTAGATTTATATGGGAAAAATCACCCTTTTTTGCAGATATGTGGCACTTGAAGATTTTGAAAATGGCATCAAGAGTTATCAGAGCGCCCTACGTATAGATTCCAGGCACTATAATGCATGGTATGGACTCGGAATGATCTATCTCAGGCAAGAGAAGTTTGAATTCTCCGAGCATCACTTTCGAATGGCTTCACGAATCAATCCCCACTCTTCCGTCATAATGTCCTACGTTGGAACTGCTTTGCACGCACTAAAGGTCTGATAAACAGCAACCTAGAGTTTGTCAATCACGGCACTTTAACTTCATTACTCTAATGAATCCAAGTGTATTAAAAATTTGAATCCAAGTGTATTAAAAATTGATCAGAGACACGATGAAGCTCTGTCAATGATGGAAAGAGCCATTTCAGCAGATAGGAAGAACCCTCTCCCTCTTTATCAGAAGGCAAACATCCTCGTAAGCATGGGCGACCTCGACGGGGCTTTGTCAGTTCTTGAGGAGCTGAAAGAGTACGCCCCGAAGGAGAGCAGCGTTTATGCCCTGATGGGCAACATTTATAAGAGGAAAGGCATGCACGATGAGGCCATGCTTCATTTCGGATTTGCTTTGGATCTGAAACCATCTGCAACTGATGTTGCTTCCATCAAGGTAATCATCAATCAATCATTCCATTTTTTTTATATCATTTAACACTACTGCCATCATCTGCTTACTTGCATTCTAATTTATCATGTCTCAAATTGGGACAGGCGGCTATCGAAAAGCTGAATGTGCCTGACGACATGTGCGAGTCGTACTGAAATGAGAGAAAGAAAAGGGATGTTTCTCAATTCAGTGATTGATCCATATGCAGCCATGAAACTATTTGCTCGGCGCTTCCTCAATGTGCTGATTTGTCTTTATGACCGATGAGGCTGAGTTGGGCTCCATGGATGTCTTGAGATGACATTTGTTGTATTATCTTCGTTGTTTGTGTTGTATATGAACCTTCTTAGCAAGGCATTGAGTTAGTTGCGCCGAGGAGTTAGATTCGAACATTTATTCGAAATGTGGGTTATCGGAATATTTATATCAGAGTCCATTATTAACTTATTTATTGAGGAGAGTTTTACTAGGTTGCTTTAGTCTCAAAATGCGAGAAACTACGTGTTTTTGCTTATTTGGACCATACTTGCTAAATCGAAAAGTCCATTAACGAACTTGGGCCATACATAAAGCCTACCCACGCATGAAAAGAATAATACAAAAATTGAAAAATTTTATCAGAGCCAGGTTTCGATCCTGGGACCTGTGGGTTATGGGCCCACCACGCTTCCGCTGCGCCACTCTGATTTCTTGTTTATATTATATATCAAGACATTAGTTAAATATTTAAATGAAGGTCAAATCAGAATGACCTGGAATATGGATAATCCCTATGTGGTGTAGTTATTGTCGCTCAAATTCTTGTCTTTCATTCTTTTATCATCCTCTTGAAGAATAATACAGCAAATGACATTTTCACAAACTTAGGACCACTAACTCTATCATGGAATAAGGATCGATCAAAACCGACACTTTTAAACTTTATATGTATAAAGCTCATCGCCTGCAAAATCTTCAACTTGAAGCCCATTGCACACAAGTAGAAGAGAAAAAGGTATGAGGAAGATGAATCTTGTTTACTAAGCACCGACGTGGATGATAAGGATTCTAAAGCTAGCATTTTATCCATTGGTAGGTTTGGTTATATCTCTTTCAGTACAAAGCATAAAGTTCCCATGTCCGTTTTCATACTTTTATCTCGGAACAAGAAAAAGAAAAAAAGAAAGGACTGTCGCTGGTAAGATCCCAGGATAAGGGTTTGCTCGAAAGATTAATTAAGGTTATCTGTGATTGAGCTGTTAACATTGATAAGAGATAGCACTAACTACATGGGATAGATCATGAAAATTGTCAATTGTCTGCAGATAAGTACTTTATTAATACAGATGATGTAGAGATGAACATGAAGTGAAAAGAAGGATGCTGTAATAAACAAAAAAGTGTATTAGAATAAGGCAGAGACCAGAGAAAGCACCTCATAAGCAAACTACTCAATTGGCAAGAAGTCAAGAAAAGTCGCGAAGGTTGATCGAACCATTTATTATATATTGGTTTAATATAAAGTTTAAAAGTGTCGGTTTTGATCAAAAGAAAGTAAACACTTTGATCAGTGAAGAAAACCTTAGAAATCGATTCATGTTGTGGCTTATACCTTTTTGCAGTGTATAGATAAGCTAGTTGTTGTTGGCCTTTTCAACATTTTCTTGGTTTGGACCCACTAATCAAGGATTAGATGCTTCAAAGCCAAGAAAAAGGTAGCAAACAAGAACGCTGCTATAAATAGAGCCCACAAATGAAGCAATATGGTGAAGCACCAACAACAATATTGGAAAGCAAAGATTATTATTACAAAGCTAGCGTGTGTAGTTGTGTGTTTTTCCTTTTCATATTAATTTCCTTAAAAAAGAAAGAACGATGAGCTCAAAATCGACATGGACATCGAAACAAAACAAGCAGTTTGAGGATGCATTGGCAATTTATGACAAGGACAAGCCAGACCGTTGGGAAAATCTGGCTAGAGCAGTTAGTGGCAAAACTGTCGAACAAGTCAAGCATCACTATTTTAATCTTGTCCAAGATATTAACCACATTGAGTCTGGGAAAGTTCCTATTCCCAATTATGAATCTTACAAGAATGATAATCAGCAGAGGTATTAAGTGTGTGTGTGTGTGTGTTTCTTAGTTCTTATCTTCGTTCTCCATGTCATGCAAGAAATAGTGAAGATTTTCGCCTTTTTCATGGCAGGTTGAAGAATCTCAATCTCCAATGAGGTAAAGATACAGATGCAATGGGAAACTCACTTGTGCAAAGAAACAACAAAATAAAACTGCGTCTGACGAGCACTTGACGAGTCAGTCATATTGATTTCATAATGTGTCAGTAGATATTTCTGTGGTTCATTTGAATTTCAGACAAGGTTGGTTACCGTAGCTAATATTTCCAATTTATATCACGAATTAAGCAAGAAAGAGCTCAAATGCATATATCCGAGAAACATAATGTGTCATAACACTGATTAGCACATGACGCCAAGAAAGTCTACTCAACACATTGAATGATTAAGTTAAGGTCGAAGTAAGGTTTTCCAAGAGGTATATAATCAACATTACAGAACCTCTTTTATTAGTCTTCTAGTGAGATCTTTGGGGAGTCCCATCACACTATCAGTTCCACCAACCTGTAGAACAAAATGGAGAATTTTTCAATCCTTAGCTTCAATGGAGCTTAGTTCTGCATTACACACCCTTTAGAACTCCCAAAAAATGAAATTTCCTCTTCCTGCCATTGACTCGTATAATTTTTACTTATAACCGTAATAGCCTCGAAATTCATTGTGATAAGATTTTAGTTCAGCCAAAAATAGAGTACGTGATTACACAGATTACTGTAAAGGGGCGATAGAATGAGATACGAACCACTTCTTTCACATACGGTAAAACCAAAGGGTGCTCAATAATTAGCCCTCCTGCAACATTGAGCACGTGACCTTCTTCGATCTGGAAACATAAAAGATTGACACCATTTAGCTTTCTTTAAATACAATCGACGTACGTATTAAGTTAGTTATATGCATACCAGTTGATCTATTATCTCTTCAGGTATCTCATGGAAATGTATCTGCAAGGAACTTGCTAGAAGTGAACAAGCACATAAAAACAAACAACATAAAACAATTTTCGGGTTTATGAAAATGGATTAGTTAGTTAGAAATTGATTTAACAGAGGTACGACATCCTTTTAGAGTAAGCTATTTAGAATATTTTCCGTTCAATAATACCTCAACTTTCTCCCAATCCCCTTTTCTAGAGCCAGAAAGAAGGTTGGTAACAAGAACAGAACTCACAGTAGCAGCACATCCACCAGAATAATCTGCAATATTCAGCAGTTATATATTAAGAACGTAAATCCATAACAAAAGGGTAAAAAATGAAAGAAGATCAAACCTTTCATGAATTGGCGTGCTTCTTCTTTACTAGAAGGCTTTTCTCTTATCATCCCTTCATACACCACAACCTCCACGAGAAATACAATGAACAAAACATTTAAGTGGAATTCAGAAATGAAGATGACCAGACAAAGGAAAAATGACTTATACTTGGTCACAAGTAATTAGCAATGTAGGTTCAGCTTGCCCTTTGCCAGGAGGCTTTGGTTTGACATTATCTGCCTAATGAATAGATTGTCGTTAAGAATTAAGAGGAGCACAACCACTACATAACCATCAAAAGGCATAATAGAATACCCCAAAGACACAAAGTTACTATATTTGATTGCTCATTGCTGTATATTGAACAACTTTGATTCTCATGCTAGTATAATGTGTAAACCTTGAGGTTTGAAGGCTTTTTGCTGATAGAGATATGTAGTTAAAACTACTACTTCCTGTAGCAATTATACAATAAGGCCAAGCTAAGTCCAAGAAGAGGAGAGGATACCCAAAAAGTTTCAAATGACAAAATTAATTCATGGATATTTGGCTAAATAAAAATCATACAGTATCAGCTGCTATCACAAGGGTAGGTTTCTCATTCTCTTGATTTCCAATACTCTCCAGTTTCCCAACAATAGCATGTGCCTGAAAGCATGCAAGACATAGTTTTCAAGTGGTATAAACGCACGAAAACACAATACAAGTTAGAAAATTAAAATCAATGACACCCACAAGCTCAAAACTAAATCAAATTGGTAAAAAAAAAAGTTCAATGGCGATTAACCTACCTTCGCCTCAGCAAGGGCCATAACCAAGTCTTCAGGTTTTTCTTTCCTAATGGCCTTTTCATCGATATCCGCAGTCTATATGAAGATGACCGAAGAATCAGACTAAAGCATCATCAGACATTAAAATCATCGATGAAGGGACAAATGTCAACCATAGTGGAGAACTCAAAACCCATGTCGGACACTATTTTTCTGCGGGCAACTGAAGCCGAACCTAATATTAACTGCACAATCAAGAATTTCCGAATCAAATATTGCGCCAAAAACATAAAAACCCCACGCAAACGCTCATAACGTAGATGACATATATTACCTTGAAATCTTGAGACATGTTGGAATCCATTCCTTCGATTTGCTTAAGCTAAACTTGAGCTCACACTGAGTAACAACAGCCTCTGAGTCTGGCCGCCCACTACTTTGGAAGAGAAATCAAATTTTAATCGTTTAATTATATATATATTTTAATATCATCGCATCACTAATGTAGTAATGTTCTCGTGTGAATGACATTTTAGCCCTCGCACACAGTTCCAGATATTACAACATACTTTTCAATTCTCATCAATAGAAAAACACACGTAGTCATATACATTCATACATGCACACATTGGGCATAACAGAACAAGAAAAAGAATCATAAACAAACATAACCAAACTAACAAGAATACAGATTGAGTACGAAAATCAAATGAAATTCTCATCGAAAAGAGTGTTGGATTTCCTCTAACGTCTTCCCCTTCGTCTCAGGAACCCAAATGGCAACAAAAGAAGCAGTTAACACGCACATCACCATGTAAAGTGTGAAAGTCCCTGCATCCATACATTGTTTACCAGTCCAAGAATGTAATAATAATGTCCCATAAAACTGAAAAGAAAAAAGAAAAAAGAATGGATTTTTAACGAACCTCCGCTGCTCCAAGCCAGCAATAGAGGAGCCGTCATTGTAATGACCCACGAAAATGACCAGTTAGCCAAAGTCGCCACACTACCCGCGAGCCCTTTTATCTTTATCGGTAGAATCTGCGATGAACAAACCATGAAAACGTCAGAGCTTTCGAAGGTTTTCTTTAAAAAAAATTCCAGAAAAAAAAAATGGGTTTTAGATTGAAGTACCTCGGACATTATAAGCCATGGGATCGGTCCCATTCCAAGTGAGAAGAAGATGATCAAGCACTGTCGTGGAAAAACATAAGTTAAACGAAGTTAAGAGATTATAGAAACAGAAAATTGCAAATAAAAATCTGATCTTTTATGCAATGTGATAAATAACATACCACCACCCCGACTACCGATAGGATTCCCAATATGCCATAGACCTTCGAATCTTCTGACACGAAGCCCTTAAAGTAAGAGGCAGATATTAGATTGCTAATTTTTATCGACTTGTTTTGTAATATGAAAGTAAAGTTTGTACCTTTACGAAAAATGAGACAGCAACGAGTACAAGACTAAGTGCCATTCCAGAAGAAGATATCTGAAATAGGAAATACATTTTTTTTTCTCGTAATTATGTGATTTATAACAGTAGTGTTCTTAGACTCACAATGAGTAGAATCCTACGACCAGTTTTGTCCACTAACCATGTCGCAACTGCTGTTGCGATGACCTGAAGAACAATGGTTTTTTTTTTTTGGTCATTTGTAATAGTTCATCTTATTTATTGCAAATATGAATATTCTAATACAAACCTGAATAGTGCCTACACCAACTGTTGCTACATTGCTTGATGATATCCCTGTAAGAAAACATAGAAGTCATTTGTTTGAGAAGTTACCATCTCTATATAGGTAGCTTTCAAGAAAATATTCTCACCAGCAGATTTGAAGATATTGTTGGAATAAAAAATGACACCGTTAATCCCAGTGAGCTGCTGAAGAACGAGTAATCCAATTCCTATCTGCACGTATATATATATACAAAAAAGGGAAATCAAACCATGTTTTGCCAGCGTAATAGCAAGAACGGATAGAAAATCGATGCCTCGATTAAAGATAAACTAACCATAAGAGGTAGCCAATATCTTCTCAGTTTGAGATCAGCAAAACGGATTGTTGTTTTTCGGCTACTCGAAGCTACAGATCTCTGCAAAATTTTGGTACATTAGTTATGGCTTCAAGAAGTGTCATCTTGATAAAGATACACTAGTTTTATTTACTACCTTTATATCATTCACTTCGCTTGTAATATCAGTGTCGAATCCTCGAAGAACTTGGAGGGATGCTTCGAAATCCTCCGTCATTCCCATTTTAGCCTGACGTTTAATTCGAAAGAGAAATTTATCAGCTATTGTTTGCACCTATGCCAAGTGATGGTCTACTAAACACGCACACGCACACACACTATCTGAAAGACTCACCAACCATCGAGGAGATTCAGGTATGAAAAAGAGCCCAGGAATCAGGATTAAACAAGGCAATATTCCTGTAAGAAGTGTGATTGTTCGACAGTATTTAAATGTCATAACTTTTTACTGCTTGTTGCAAGATAAAAATTTTTGTAATTACCAAGAACTGCAAGCACCCTCCAACCAACAAATAGTCCAAGTAAATAGGAGAGCATGATTCCAATCGTAACGGAGAGCTACATTACATAACAACAATTAAAAATTTTCAGTCATGTTTGATTTTGAACATCCAAATATGCAGTGATAATATGGTTAAGTTGCGAGACCTGATTCACCGAACCAAGAGCACCTCTCAGATTTTGGGGAGCTATTTCAGCAATATATACGGGCACCTATACTACAAGACATTAGATATTTTGTGGGACTTTGTCAGGTTTCGTTTTTTTTTAGCAAGCATTGAACATTACCGTATATGATATGATACCGACGCCAAATCCTTCCAACAATCTTCCCATGTAAAGAAAAGAAGAGTCCTATAAACAAGAAAAAGAGAGTAAAAAAGATGAATTACTTATGGGATTGAACTGAGCATGCTTGAGAGTATTACCCTTGCGAATGATATCGAAAGCCAGCCGATGATATTTGGTATGGCAGCAATCATTAAAGACTGCAAGTTAACAGAATAAAAACATTTGGATTCAATTGATATTCATAAAAAAAATTGCAAAACAAGGTCTATTACCCCTTTTCTCCCTATGTATTCTGCTATCTGACCGCTAGCTACTGCACCGACCATAGCGCCCACGTTCGATAAAGAACCGAACAAAGAGAACTGGGACAATCAAAATTCATCATCAAAGAGGATAAAGCTAGCAATTTTTTTTTCTTGTTTTTCATTTCAAATGATGCATTAGCAAACTAACCTGTGAGACTGTGAGGTGGAGATCGTTGGTGATGGCAGTCTGTGTTGGTGAAGAGTATCCGCACTAGCAAACATGCAAAAGAAAGGGAAAGTAATATAGCTTGTGTAAAGTAAAACTCTGCCTAAAGACCAAAACCCAAGCACCATTGTGCAGTTTGAAAGTCATTATGTTCATATCATCAAGCCCATAAATCTTATCAAGTGTAAACTCGTCTCAACCTCAAACATTTGTTTCAAAGTTCAAACAGTCGGTCAACCAAACAGATCTGAAGATGAAAAAGAGACTGAAGGTGCAGATGAACAAGTTGTATTGTAATAGAAAAATAGTGTAGCCTTCAAGAGATCGCATGAATAAACGATGCATAAAGCATAACTATAGGGGCAAAAATTAGGCGAAGAGAGAAGATTACAGTGAAGCCAAACTGAATTGGACCCAAAGCCACAATCAAGACACATGCCAAGACTGAGATTGAGCTTTCCCTTAAAGCTTGACCTGATTCTAATGAACTCGATTGCCTTTGACTCATCCTATACCAACTCCCTGTATGCAAAAACGGTTTCCTGAGATCTCCTCTTCCATCATCACTTTCTTCTCTGAAACTCATCCTTGATCTTTTCCCCCCAAGTTTTATCTGATAAAAAGTCCACGAAGTATGCAAAAACCCAAGTTCAAAAAATTGAATCTTGATTGTCTTTTGAGATTACCCAACACAATATAAATGCAAGAAACATGGGTTCTAGTCAAGAAGTTGAATCTCGGATTCACCTTTCTCGGAGAACGTATAAGGAATTGCAAAACCCTGCTCCAAAAACTGGAACTTGTTCGATCTGCTCCCCAATGAATGAAGAACACAAGTCTCTGTTCGAGCTAACTGCTATAAGATGAGAAAGACTCTGCTTCAAACCGAACTGATGGAAGCTCTGAGCAGAGATCAAACTGAAGAAACAAATCAGACAAATGTGTCAAGATGATTGTCGTGTCTGCTTAATTTCATGTCCTGTCAAAATGACAACGGCCGTTTATCTAAAATATCTGATGCAATTTTATATTATTTCTGATCAACGTGAGAAATTTTATATGTGGCTGCTCGGCAAATGAACGGTCGAACTTCATTGCTGGGTTGTCCTTACAATTCTTAGTTGAGCTGTACTGCTGTAGTATCAATTGACAGCTTCATCCCCCGACAAACAAATTCAAACATCATCCTTCTTCTTCAATTTATAAAATATTAATTAACGAATTCCACATAATCATTCATCTTCAATCGTGTCTTTTTCGTGCAAAAGGGTCGCACTAATGATTTTCTTGATCTTTTGGCATATATCATCTATCTATGGATAGAATCCGAAGAAAGGTTTTGCAGAAAAGGCATACGCATTTACACGACCATAACATATCTTACAAGAAGACATAGCCCCACCCTAATAAACAAACAACATAATACACATTTACAGGAAAGCGTTCACTTTCTTACACACACACACAGACAAGATAACTTCCTTAATTAAATAGCCTCCAAGCGCCATGAAAACGTCATGAGATTACTTCTGTTAGCTTGATATCTTTCAGTAACCTGTTGGCACCAGTAAAGAACATTATATATACGATATTATCGTGTTGTGTTATGCTGAAACCTATTGAAGAGCTATTAAAATACAGTACCTCTATTGCTGATACAAGTTCTACCACTAGCAGCAGCATGTTTTGGGTAATTTGGTATGGGGACTCGACCGTTCTCAATCTGCATGATATCATTCTCCAAAGCCTCGTAATGCCTCCTCACTTCTTCGGCTGATTTCCCGCTAACCATTCGAGCGATATTAACCCAACGGTCGGGAGTATCCCTATCGTACTTTGCCAAAGCATCTTCGAACTGCTTGTTTTGCTTAGGAGTCCACGACGATTCATATCTGCTGCGTGTGTAAGAATTTGATGCCATTATTGCAGTGTGGAGAGTAGTGTAGTAAAGAGGAGTGTCAGCTGATCAGTTTATTCCTTTTGTTTGTGAATGTGTATTGTGTTACGCTATAAATCTCCTTATATATCGAAGGAAAAAGGTGGAAAACACAACTAGGTTGACGAATATTTTCTCATTGGAGTGAAGAAAAGATTTGGATTCTTGATGATAAAAGGGTCAAGAAATTAGCAGAAGATTCTTGCTTATAATGTTATATCATCATCATTCACCAATCATCAAGTGGACTACATGAAGAATCTCTTACCAGTGTATGTGTAAGCGATGGGAGGATTAGATCCCTTCTATCTGATCTGATCTACTTGAGAGAGATTATTCTCCGACATGCATGCTTAAAACTAATCTCTTATTCGCAGTGCAAGTTGAACCCACATCTCTGAAAGGTGTCTACCTTTTTATTTTTTTATATGCAACTAATTAAGTTGAATCGGTTTATTTCTACTCATCCATCAACGAATCGATACGTTATCTTACTAAATCTTTAATCTCGTCAGCATGTTGTCTTAAAAAGCAACGGGACAAGATGACAACATGATTCTCACTATATTGATAATTATATGATTACTCGTTCTTTGGAAATAATTTGTATAAACACAAATGATAAATAAAAAGAATAATCATCTTATCTTGTAATAGTAACTAATAACCATTATGAATCAAAATTCCAATCCCCAACCAAGATGTCAAGATCCACAATATATATCTTTGGAACGAGTTGCAAGGTGTTCGGTCAGACCATACAAATTTAATGTCATCCTTACATGGTAAAAGTATTAGTTCCATAATAAGAAATAATATATGAACTCATTTTTCATGGTAAAGAAATATTAATTTCGATCTTATTCATGTTGTAAGTTCTTAATCTTATTGTAGATTTCATTGACGATAATTTAATACGTAGCCCAAGGACTAAGGTGCAATATATATTGATGGCAAGTGGAGCCTACGCGCACATACAATACAACCTACATTTCTCACTCCATACAAAAGATAAGCACAGTGTTCACTGTCTCACACTCTGCTGCAGCAACGCTTCCTTATAGCAGACAAAGCTTCACCGCGTCAAAATTGATATACATAAAAGAACATATCGCAAAGCCCTAGGCAAAAACAACCCACATTTATTTATCATACGCAAAAATGGAGTCTCCAAACTCTTTCAGTGGAACGTACGACGACGCTTCTTCGTCCTCCGTTGGACGGCTCAAGCTTCGAGCTCGTGATTATGAAGAGATTTTCGCCGACTCGTCGACGTCGTCATTCCCCGAGATCGACTTAACTGATCTTGGCGAATGGGTCGGGTCTAACGGTGCAGACAACGTGGAATATGAAAGCATCTTCGGTGGGTTTGATGACGACGCCGCCGATGTGGCGGCGCCTAACGAGGTATTATTTGGCGGCACCGCCAAAGACGAACCAGCGAAAGAGACAGCTGAATCGCCGTGAGTCTGATGCTTAATTCTGTTCTGGCTTTTTAGCATTGCGCTGTTGAGGGTCTTGTTTGCATGTTTGTTGATTTCCTCTGCTGTTTTGATGGACGTTTGATTTTCGTGCGCGTATATATCAGTTGATAGAAAGACACTTTTTTTTGTTTTCTTTTGTTAAACCTCTGCTTTTAGGTGTGTTATCAGATTTTTTCTTCATAGTTGATCGTGCTTCTCTATATTGGGAAAACATGTTTTGCTGTTTTATGCCAACTTTCACTGATATGTCCTATGGATTAATCTTTATAGTGAAGTAGATGAAGATTTAAGGTTAATCATGGTAGAACTCTTGCTTGGAACCATGTTTAAGCACATACCTGATAATGCTTCGTTAAGGTTGATATATAGACCGTTGAACAGATTAGTATTGATTGTCGCCTGTCGGCGCAAAGCATTGTTGAATTGATCACTGCTTACTGGCGCTCACGATGGTTATTGCGTTTTCTTTTTTGGCGTATTTCCTTAAGTGTACATGTTAGCTGGTTAGATTAGATTAGATCGTAGTCAGCAAATATTTACGCCCATTTTATGGTCTAAACGCATTTTTTTCCAACTAATTTCTCTCGTTATACTTGTAAGGATCGTTCGCGTGTCTTTTGCTGAATGTGTTTTGAATCCTCTCTCCTCCACTATACTTATTACAGGATTTCAGAAGGCGTAAAGTCAGCTTTCCTCGAATCAAGTCCTCAACATGTATCAAAGGGCGAAAGATCCTCTAACAAGGCATCATCTGATCGAATAAGCGTTTTGTTGAATCAGATCAGCCCAAGAGATTGTGAGCAATCCAATGGAAAATCCCACATTGAACAACTAGCGCATGTTGTTCCCGTATTTGCTTGTTTGGTCGATGGAAACAATCAACCTCAGATTGTTCAAGGTGAGAATCGCTTAACTTATCTGCAACGTGAAGTTAGTCGTACTTGGAGTTTCAGTGAGGAAATTGAATCAGTTAAAGCTGATGCCAAATCATGCCCGAGCCGCCCCATGGATCAAAGCTACGTCATGGATAAAGCGCATTCAAGGATACCGAATTTTCACTCTAAAGATGCTTCTGACAGGAACACTGGCGATCAATCATTTTCATTCTTCGAATCAGATGAGAATTCATCAGCAGCTGAATCTGCCTCTGCATTGAAGAAAGCAATCGAGCAAGCTCAAGAAAGCATAAGTGTTGCAAAGATCTTAATGGAAAGGAAAAGAGAAGGCCTTCAAGATGGACTCGAGCCAAAACCTGACCTTCCCATAACTGATTGGAATGCAGAAGCTACTGATGAGCTTTGTTATCATAATGGAAAGGAGAACAGTGCATGTACCGATTGTGAATTCCGTACGTTTACTAAGGTTGATTGCAAACTTGCTCAGGTTGTCAGTACTGGTGAAGAGTTGTTTCATGCCAAGGATGTTGAGGTAAGAAACGGGAAATTTGCTACCTTAAGTCATCAAGATGAGAACTTCTACTCTGCTGAAACTGTTAAGTCGGGAAATGCCGGTGTATTTATCGATTTGTCTGCAGAAGGAGCACAAAAGGCTCCTGAGGTTGTGGGCAGTGAAACTGCAAATTCTGGGTCTAGTAAGGTAAGAACAGATAACTTAATGTGCTTCATACGAAAAAATGTGACTCGTCTTAAGGATATGGCGACTGGAATTCCATTTTCTCATAGAGTGGCAATAAATGGTGAATCAAAACTGAAGTTTTCATCTGCTCCTACTATGCCTAGTGAACTAGGAATTTCGGCTGAGAAAGACATCTTGGAGCTTGAAAGGATGAAGAAAATGTCGGAAGATATTACAGGGTTGACACATAACTGCAATTTGTACATGAAAAGTTGTGACGATGATGAAGATATTCACTTTTTTGATGAAGAGGATCAACAATGGTTTGAAACTGATGAGCAGCTCATGGAGGAGGAAGAGGATCCCGAGATCTATCAAGAGGTAGATGTTTTGAGACCAAACCTTATATATAATGGAGATGGGCAAAACTCACCTGGGCATAATGAGTCCGCAGAGAGGCTTATGGGTGAAGGTGAAGCAACTTACGTTATCCAGGAAGTAGGATATGAGCATGATAAAGTTAAAGAGAATGCTGATATTCAGAAGGTCGATGGAACGGATGACAGGTTTGGACTTTCAGGGGATTCGTTTACTTTCCAGTTTCATAGGTATGGCTGTGAAACGGCTAATAAAAAAGCTACGGATATTGCTGTTTTTGAGGATCTAAATGATGGCTCAAACGTCTTCTGTTCTGATGACCTTCTTTGTAAGAATGAAGCAGCTAAATTCGATATCACTTATAAAAGGAACGATATGGAACAAACTTCACGGATTGAAGAAGGATCCGAACCAAAGTCCAATCTTGAAAGTATTGAGGGATTTTCAGATCACGGGCCTAGAGAACACTCAGAGAATGAAATGGACAATTTGTCAACTAAGGATGAAGTAAATGGTGACTTGAATGCGAATGCTTGCGACGATCACCGTGTTGAGGAAAAAAGCAAAAGACTGTCCTCTGAGGATGCTAGTGAGGGAACGTCAGACAAAGATCCTGAAGAAAATAAAAAATCTGCAGAAAGTTTATCAGAAAAAGAGACATGTCAAACCACTGAAATTAGTAATGATAAGCCAATCACTGAAGAAAATAGTGTCCGAGGGGGACATGAGCATCAGTATGATCAAGAGCAATTGCGACAGAGAATTGAAGCTATAAAGAGGGGGAGAGAGAGGCAGAAAAACAAAATAGCTGCCGAAAGAGCAATGAGAGAAGCTCGTGAAAGGGCATTTGCCAATGCTCAACAAAGAGCTCTGGCCAATGCGCAACAGAAACTTGAAAGGGGCACGAAGGCCAAGCTTAAAGAGGAACGGGCTGCTGTAGAGCGGGCAACTGCTGAAGCCCGTGAGCGTGCTTTGCAGAAAGCTATGCCTTCGAACGATTCAAGAACCAAGGATGATAAGCATCCCATGGAAAGACCGTCTACTTCGTCGTGGAATAGAGAACTAAAGCACAGCTTTTCTTCTTCTGTGAGTTTTCAATTATTCGACTGCTTCTTCAGTAGTCACTTGAAATCCCTCCGTATAAACGCACTACGTTTTCATTATGTGAAATCCGTTTTCATGCAGGATCTGGATAGGTTTGACAGAACGGGCACTGAGTCAGCTGAAAGGCGTAAAGCAATATTAGAGAGGCAGCAGCGGATAAGGGAACGAGTGGTAAACCATAAAGTCATTTAATCATCATTGTGGAAAATTTGTGATATTTTCCCATTCAATTCTTACATTTCAGGAAAGAGCGCTCGATGAGAAGAACATGCGCGATCTTCTTGTCCAGAAAGAGCAAGCTGAGAGAAATGTTACCATCTTACTTGAAAACATACCGTGCTAGCCTAAGGTCCAATTTTGTTTCTTAATATTACTGTTGTTGTTTCAGAGATTAGCTCAACGTCTGGATGTTGAAATTGAGAGATGGTCATCGGGAAAAGAGGGTGATTTGCGCGCACTTCTCTCGACTCTTCAATACGTACGTGTTTTAGCTGTCTTGAAAGCAAAGTTGAACTACGAAATTAGACGTAGTTACTCACTGTTTTTGTATTGTTTTTGCTCGAGGTGCAGATTCTCGGACCAACTAGTGGTTGGCAACCTATTACCCTCACCGAGATCATTACAAGTGTTGCTGTAAAGAAAGCATACAAAAAGGCCACTCTTTACTTGCATCCTGATAAACTTCAGCAAAGAGGAGCCAGTGTGAGGCAGAAATACATATGCGAAAAAGTTTTCGATCTTCTCCAGGTATGCAATCAATACATAACCATCATCGCAACTAAATATTAACACGTGCGCTCTTTTTTATCCATGTTCTTGCTCTATGTAACGCAGTCCGCACGTAATCGGTTCAACTCGGACTAGAGGTGAATGAAGCTCATTCGAACCACGGAAACTTGTGAGTATTTTATCCTGACCTGTTTTTCTTTTTGGGCTTTACCTTGGAAATATTAGTTCATGCATCTTTTTGGGTTACATACGATGCTTTTATTGCGACAACACAACGATACAGCACAGAACGTTTATTACATGATCATCCCATAATATCATACATATGACAGAACGTTTCTAACACTTGAAGTAGCAAAAGCATGCAAATCCCGGGAACTGCGCATGGCAAGCGCCGCTGCTGGCGCTCTCCCTGTTCCTGCACTGGCGGTTACAGTTGTTAGAGCTAATACAGACGCCCGTCCATGTCTGGCTACGCCTTTCGCAAAGCTTCGATTCTACGATCGATGGGCCTGCGTATAAAATATCAAAGCCATTATTAGGGGGAAAAGAAGAAGGAAAATTTGCGTAACGTACCATTAAACGACACGAGGAAGAGGAAAAGGACGAGCATGGCGAGTGATGAAAAACGGTGAGCACTCATTGATGCAGACATTTGTAGTTGAAAGAGAAAGCTAGACTGATGTTTTCTGTGCTACGATTTAAACCCGTATGTATGTGTTCCTATTTATAGACAGACGAGGAATTAGTGAAGAGATTATCCAATTGTGAACCTGAGAAATTAAAGTCCTACTACCTTCCTTATCTCTTCTCTAATGCGATGACGGATAATCTGTTGAAATAATAAACTTGATTTGGGCTTTGATAATTATAAGTGGGTTTAGCATTTGGGCTTAGGAGTATTACAAGCCCAATATCTAGAAGGTTACGGAAAATCTAGAGAAATCCATAGAACCTTATAGAACCTAGATATTATTATGGAGTATTCTAGAAAGGTGATGTGTTGGCTTAATCTTAAGGGGGTAAAAACTAGTATAAATAGGGGTGATGTATTAGCATTTTGAAGCAAGCAAGCAAGTAAAATCAAATCAAGTGTTGTATAAGCCTCTTCCTCTAAACACCACCTTCGATATCAAGTTCCTCCCTTCCGATATAAACCCCAATTTCCAACAAAGTGGTATCAGAGCTAGAAGATCCTAAGGCGATGGCGAGTGGCATGGTTCCCTTCCAAGTCCCGACACTCAACAAGAGCAACTACGATAATTGGAGTATCAAGATGAGGGCGCTCCTTGGATCACAAGACGTATGGGACATCGTGGAGAAAGGCTACGTCGAGCCGAAGAACGAAGAAACCGAATCTCAAATTCAAAAGGATAGTTTGAGAGAATTGCGAAAGAGAGACAAGAAAGCTCTCTACCTAATCTATCAAGGATTAGATGACGACGCTTTCGAGAAGATTTCGGAAGCGAAGACCGCCAAGGAAGCATGGGAGAAGCTTCAAACGTCGTATAAAGGAGCGGATCCGGTAAAGAAGGTACGTCTTCAAACTTTAAGAGCCGAGTTTGAAGCCTTGCATATGAAACAAGATGAGGTTGTGTCGGACTACTTCTCGAGGGTATTAGCAATAACTAATCAACTAAAGAGGAATGGCGAGAAAATTGATGATGTTAGAATCATGGAGAAAATTCTTCGCTCGTTAGATCCGAAATTCCAGCATATCGTAGCCATCATAGAAGAAACTAAGGATCTAGATGAAATGACGATGGAGCAACTATTGGGCTCATTGCAAGCTCATGAAGAGAAGAAAAGGAAGAAGGAAGGGATTGTAGAACAACTACTCAAGCTGCAAATTGATCCTACAAAAGAAAGAGATAATGATGAAAATTATCAAGGACGAGGCCGCGGACAAGGTCAAAAAGGAGAACGGGGAGGAGGTCGTGGACACGGATACGGACGAAGTTGGAGGGCCAACGATGACGGCAACAACAATCATCAAAGGAGAGATAACTCAACAAGAGGTCGTGGGAGAGGTAACCCAAGATCAAGGTATGATAAATCAAAAGTTAAGTGTTACAATTGCGAGAGGTTTGGGCACTATGCTTCCGAGTGTAGAGTTCCTAAACATAAAGTTGAGGAGAAGGCCAACTACATCGAAGAGAAAAATGAAGAAGATATTCTACTACTAGCCCATAAGGATGATGAAAGAGGCGAAAGTAACAAGTGGTACCTAGACACCGGCGCAAGCAATCACATGTGCGGGAAAAGGAACATGTTCGTAGAGCTTGATGAATCGGTGAGCGGCAATGTTGCATTCGGGGACGAATCAAAGGTTGCGGTGAAAGGCAAAGGTAACATTCTTATTCGCTTAAAGAATGGTGGGCACCAATTCATCTCCAATGTCTACTATGTGCCAGAGATGAAAAGTAACATCTTAAGTCTTGGGCAACTCTTAGAGAAAGGTTATGATATTCGTCTAAGAGATAATAACCTTTCTATAAGAGACGGTTCAAATAAATTAATCACTAAGGTGCCAATGCAAAGGAATCGAATGTTCGTCCTCAACATCATGAACGATGTTGCGAAGTGCCTCAAGACATGCTATAGGGATCCATCATGGATTTGGCATCTTCGATATGGGCATCTAAATTTCGACGGACTAGAACTGCTATCAAAGAAGGACATGGTGAAAGGATTGCCATCCATCAACCATCCCAATCAAGTATGCGAAGGATGTTTAGTCGGAAAGCAGTTCAAGAAGAGTTTCCCAAATGAGTCGAGTTCGAGAGCTAAAAAGCCGTTGGAGCTTATTCATACTGACGTGTGCGGACCGATCAAGCCGAGCTCACTTGGTAAGAGTAACTATTTCCTTCTCTTCATCGATGATTTTTCAAGAAAGACATGGGTATACTTCTTAAAGCACAAATCGGAAGTATTCGAGAACTTCAAGAAGTTCAAAGCCCTCGTTGAGAAAGAAAGTGGCCTCAAGATAAAAGCAATGCGATCCGACCGTGGAGGAGAGTTCACTTCGACGGAATTTCAAAAGTATTGTGAGGAGCACGGAATTAGACGACCCCTGACGGTACCCAGATCCCCCAACAGAATGGAGTAGCAGAGAGAAAGAACAGAACAATCCTTGACATGGCTAGAAGCATGCTCAAGAGTAAGAAGCTACCGAAGGAGTTCTGGGCAGAAGCAGTCGCATGTGCAGTCTACCTCTCTAATAGATCTCCAACAAGGAGTGTGTGGGGAATGACACCGCAAGAAGCATGGAGTGGTAGAAAACCTGGCATATCCCATCTAAGAGTCTTCGGAAGCATAGCCCATGTGCACATTCCAGACGAGAAAAGAAGCAAATTGGACGACAAAAGTGAGAAGTACATCTTCATAGGCTATGATAACAACACCAAGGGATACAAACTCTACAATCCGAAGACAAAGAAAACTATCATCAGCCGAGACGTAATATTCGACGAAGAAGGAGAATGGGATTGGAACGCATGCAGAGGTGAGTACAATTACACTCCATTCTTTGAAGAAAGTAACAAAGAACAGTCAACAATGGAGCAAGCGGAAGGTGAGCCCACTACTCCAATAGCATCGTCGCATGCGAGTTCAGAAGACGAAAGCTCAAGCGAGAGGACCCCACGCTTCAGAAGCCTAAAAGAGATATGTGGAGTACCAGAAGATCAAGATAACCTAATCCTCTTCTGCCTCTTCGCGGACAGTGAGCCGATGAGCTTTCAAGAAGCCGTGAGAAATAAGAACTGGAAAGACGCCATGGATGAGGAAATTAAGGCGATCGAGAAGAACGACACTTGGGAGCTAACAACACTTCCAAAGGGACATAAAGCGATTGGCGTAAAGTGGGTGTATAAAGCAAAGAAAAATGCCAAAGGAGAAGTTGAAAGATACAAGGCGAGATTGGTGGCTAAAGGTTACAGCCAAAGAGCGGGGATCGACTATGACGAGGTGTTTGCTCCAGTCGCTCGACTAGAAACTGTTCGACTAATAATATCTTTGGCAGCTCAGAACAATTGGAGAATTCATCAAATGGATGTGAAGTCCGCCTTTCTAAATGGAGTTCTTGAAGAAGAAGTTTATATAGAGCAACCGCAAGGATATAAAGTAACTGGAGAAGAAGACAAGGTTCTAAGATTGAAGAAGGATCTTTACGGGTTGAAGCAAGCACCGAGGGCATGGAACTCACGGATCGACAAGTACCTTCAAGGGAGAAACTTCATCAAGTGTCCATACGAACATGCACTCTACATCAAACTACAAGAGAGAGATGACGAGAGAGTTCGAGATGACCGACATCGGGCTCATGGCGTACTATCTTGGAATTGAAGTGAAACAAGGTGACAACGGGATTCTCATAACGCAAGAAGGATATGCTAAGGAGATACTCAAGAAATTCAAGATGGATGATGCAAATCCCGTCGACACACCAATGGAATGCGGTTCTAAGTTAACCAAGCATGAAGAAGGTGAAAAAGTGGACCCAACGTTCTTTAAGAGCTTGGTTGGAAGTCTGAGGTACTTGACGTGCACAAGACCCGATATTTTATATGCGGTTGGAGTCGTTAGTCGACATATGGAAACTCCAACAACGACTCACTTGAAGGCGGCAAAGAGAATTCTCCGATACATCAAAGGTACGACCAACTATGGCTTACACTACACAAGTTCTAATGAGTTCAAGCTCGTAGGATATAGTGATAGCGACTGGGGAGGAGATGTCGATGACCGCAAAAGCACAAGTGGCTTCGTGTTTTACATGGGAGACACTGCCTTCACATGGATGTCAAAGAAGCAACCGATCGTTACCCTTTCTACATGTGAAGCGGAGTATGTGGCGGCTACCTCATGCGTGTGTCATGCAGTTTGGCTTCGCAACCTGCTTAAAGAGTTGGGAATTCCTCAAGACGAGCCAACTAAGATTCATGTGGATAACAAGTCAGCAATAGCGTTAGCCAAGAACCCAGTCTTCCATGATCGGAGCAAGCACATCGACACGCGTTACCACTATATAAGAGAGTGCATCGCGAGGAAGGACGTTGAAATGGAATACGTGAAGTCCAAAGACCAAGTGGCTGATATTTTCACCAAGCCACTCAAGAAGGAAGACTTCGTACGACTACGAAGTATGCTCGGAATGACAAATCAAGTTTAAGGGGGGGTGTTGAAATAATAAACTTGATTTGGGCTTTGATAATTATAAGTGGGTTTAGCATTTGGGCTTAGGAGTATTACAAGCCCAATATCTAGAAGGTTACGGAAAATCTAGAGAAATCCATAGAACCTTATAGAACCTAGATATTATTATGGAGTATTCTAGAAAGGTGATGTGTTGGCTTAATCTTAAGGGGGTAAAAATTAGTATAAATAGGGGTGATGTATTAGCATTTTGAAGCAAGCAAGCAAGTAAAATCAAATCAAGTGTTGTATAAGCCTCTTCCTCTAAACACCACCTTCGATATCAAGTTCCCCCCTTCCGATATAAACCCCAATTTCCAACATAATCTTGTTTATTGCTATAAAAAATGCTTATCCTCTTGTACTAATTCAAACTTCATCTCCCAACTGTTCCGTTGAATTTGTCAACATGTACAGCATTTACATATTCAAAAGTCAACACTATCCAAGAAGCTTGCCGACGTTCATGTCCGAAGATAATAATTAGTACATAAGCACTGCAATACTTAAAGATAAATATTATTCTATATTTTAAGTTATTTTTAAATTAATTATAAGTTTAATTTTATTACTTTTATTATCTATAAGAAATTGATTTGAGGATATAATTGTAATTTTTATCAACATCATGGGTAAATTCGTAATTATAATGACACACCAAGATAATTAGAAGGTAGTTACTATAAGCATTACCCACTTACTAAAATAGAAAGATAATAATAATAATAATAATAATAATAATAATAATAATAATAATAATAATAATAATAATAATGTGACTCGTTCTCTTATATTATATATGGCATTTACATATTCAAAAGGCAACACTATCTGCAATTTGTCAACATGTACAGCATTTACTTATTCAAAAGTCAGCACTATCCTAGTGCTCATCATAGTACATTGATTATATATCAAACTATAGAGTGGACAAGATGCAGCTTGAATGGTATTATGTTGGTTAAATATCTGCCACCTAATCTGCATAGTATTATTTTATATATATATATATATATACTATATAAAAGTTGGATGTGGACTCTCATTGACATCCCTATAGCCAATGGCTACGTGACATGTCAGCTTTTAAAATATAATTACCATTTTGGGTCTTTGAGTGAGTAGAATTACATTGATGGCATCAATAATAGCATTACGAAGAAAACGTTTTCTTGCTATAAATTATGAAACGTGGCATGGCCGAAAAGTGCAACATGTCTCTGCCAATATGAGAACAGTCTTCAAAATAAGTTGATTTGGGCTTTTATTTTACATAAAAGAATTTAGCAATTGGGCCTACTATTCACACGCTTTATACACCTCATCTTGCACCCTCTTTACAACACCCGGATGAAAACATGAAATTTGTAAAACTAATATTACCTAATTACATGAATTCAACATTAATTATATTTAATATAATTCAACACCATTAATGAATTATTTTATCAAATGAAACATCAATATTATATATAATTTATTCGCGATTATAGTTATGATGAATTTTATATTAACTAAACTAATATTAAATTTATCGTTTATGTAATTTATTTTAATAAAAATATTCATATAAACTAAATATTCTTATTGATATATACAAACTAATTCAGAAATAACGTCGAATATATAATCTATACTATATAAAAGTTGGATGTGCACTCTCATTGACTACTCTCACAACCAATCCCCATGCGACATGTCAGCATCATAATTAAATTACCATTTTAGGTCCATTTGAGGGTAGAATTACTACACTTGCCATATTATGTTTTATATATTCTATTAATTATTAATTATAAGAGTATAAGAACGAAGTTCTCATTTGTTACATACGTAACTGTTGCATTTAGCTCGGTATTCCAAAAGCCTTCGCGAGTAGGTCAAGACGGTCTCAACGCGACTTTGGGGCAACACACCTCGATATGATGGCGTTTTGTTTTCTAGGAGATTCATTAATAACTATAATTAATTAATGTAATTAACTCGATAGATAAAAACAAAGGACACAAGTTAACAAAGAGTTCACGAGTGCAAATATATCCACAAATATCCTCCACAGCGAAGTCTTATTCCATAATCCATTATGATAGTTATTATAATAACGATGATAACAATAATAATTAATAAAAAAATAATAATGATAATATTTATTAGAAAGACAGATAGTCAAGCGATTACATAGTCATATATCAAGGGCATGTCTGACAAGGTAATTGCTAATCAAGAACAAGAACTGTCGAGGGCTATGTTGATATGGATAGCAAGTCAAGTTACATAGATAGACCGTTGCTTTGATCCCGTACTAATTAAGTGTTTGTTCGGCTTACCCATTGATTCTGGAAATTGAAAATGTTTCAGACAAAGTTCTGAACTTATTTATTTTAAAATTAGGTTGCAAGTGCACCCGCTTACGGGCAAACATGAATCGTTTCTAGGGGCCGTTACTTCGATATGTTGCTTTTTACGTAATTATCAATTGTTGGGTTAACTTAAGGTTATTTCTTCAAACATTTCTTCTTCCTGGCCTTTTTTATTACAGTAAGTTGTGACTAAGCATTTTCTTAAGGTGATGAGCTTTTCTTGGCGGTGAGCAGTGATTGTTTGATGGTCGGCAATGGTGATCATTTTGCTTCTGTTTCCATTTTCTTGGCTTTCTCTCTCTTTTTCTTTTGTCTTTCTCTTATTTTTCTTTTCAGATCAATCTTGGGAATGAGAACAGAAGTCTTGGCTTATAATCATCTACGCATAGAATGGAAACTGATATAACATTTTGCTCAAAGAAAAGGAGGTGATTCTTTTTGCAGTATTCTTAACTCTTTTTGTGTACCCTTTCCAATTAGTTAGAAGTTTACGTTAATGTGAATCGTTTCTAATTTAGAACGGACACATGTGGACCATCAATTTTTAAAGTTTGCAAGGAGGAAAAACATAGAGATACGACAGTCGACAGGTTATTTATTTATTGTTGATCACAATATTGTTAGTGTTATTATTCTTATTTTCTTGATTTCTTTGGCATTGTTTAGGTTCATGGAACTTGAACCTTCTCTTAGAGCCTTGGAGACCCCCAAAGCAGATTATCCGTTCATACTATGGAATCTTTGCTTATGAGCATCCATAGAGCGTCTCTCTTTACTATTGAGCCCATGATTGTTTTAGTGTGGATGGGGAACAATTGTAAGACTGCAAACAATTTATATAAACATATATATATATATATATATATATATATATATCAATTGCATGTTCGTAGTCAACTGAGCGGATATAAGGTGAGTATCGGGTTTGGCAACCTCCCAAAAAACTCGCCCTGGTTAATATTTACAAAAAATAGATATAAATATTTATATGTACCTATATATAATATAAAGATATTTTTATATTTCTATAATAGAAATATATTTGTGTATTATATAAATGTATGATTATATAAATATATATATATTATATATATATCAATTGAAAACATAAAACAAATTTAAAAATAAAAGCAACTTGGTCTTACGGCTTATTTGGGGTTCGGGGCAAGGCGGTGTGGGTTTTTCTTGAGGGGCGGGGAGCTTCCGAATCCGTTACAAAATAATCGGACGGGTCTCTGGTCTTGCCAAACCCAATTCAAACCCGACACGTTGTCATCCTTATATGAAAGCTAATTAATAATACGGTATTTGAATAATTGCGATTGTAGCTTTGTAAGACGGCAAACTTGCGAAATTGATTATGTAAAACTGCAAGATTTCACAAGATTGATTAAAATAAAGATGTTCTAGAAACGTAAGACACAAGTATGTACAACTAAAACAATGACTTTAAAATTCCAATATTGTTAGATTGCACTATTCTCAAGGAATTTTGGCCTTACACCAATTACTTAAAAGAAATGCATTCTCTCAAAATAAAAGTGTTTTATGCAAGTGCTAGAAAATCCAGCTCGATGACACTCGCTTAGCTACTACTGTACTATTGTGTAGGAGCTCAAATTAGAACATTGATTGAACTGAAGTTAGGGGACGTCAGCCAAAATAGAAGTGCAAAAGAGAATCTCACACCACACATACTTAATATAATTTAGTATAGGAAGAAAGACATCACTATACACAAAGTGCGAAAAGACAAGCCAAAAGAAAGGTTTTATTTACATTGTTTATCTAAAGTTATGATGTCATGTTTCAATAGCTAAATCTTGATCAATAAAATAAAATATTCGAAATATTATGTTTAAATTTGATTATAAAATAATCTCCTTGCATCGCATGGATGACTCTAATCATTTATCTTTCATATTTATTAAGATATAATGTTCCCACGGGGCAAAACTAGTTATGGTAATAACGGAACATTTCTCTCTTTGGATGTGAGTTGTATTTGTATTCTATTACTTGAGAGTAAGTGCCCTGCTTTTAGCAAATCAACGATACATGAATACACACATTCGAACATTTAAATTCCCACTTCTCCATAGCATATTGGGAGTCAAACATACACATATAAGGAAAAAAAACAGTTCTTTTTTCCCGATAGGGTTTTACTATAAAGATTCTCCAGCATTCAGATTGATGATACAGAAATTCTATCCAAATTCAGGTTATTAAAGATTTATTACACCTTGTCGTCGTGGAACCACCATCTTGTCTCCTTCGGAGACCTACCATTCTTGCAATTCTTCACATAACGGTCATTGTCAGTTGGGCGTTGCTGAAAAAGTGGGAATCAAGAACTTAAACAGATTTTCGCAGCTCAGCGTAAAGAACAAAGATTTTATCCTTGGATGCAGATTTTTTTTTTGTCGAACCTTCTCTGGCGAGCTTGATAGCATGGACAGTATGCTGATGCAAATTGAACTGACGGTCATAGCCGGGGACCAAGAGTCATATAAGATATCTGTTAATTGATCAACAAATATATTACCATAAATCAATTGCACAGAATCATACTTGTGTTCTGTCCTCTATTCCAACGAATTGCTGAAGCAGATTTACTTATCATTATGAAACTACATCACTGCGCTGCTAGTGGGGAAAAACTGTACTCGACACTCTTTATTACGCATAATATAAGTTCATAGAACTAGTATTTAAACTGGAAAAAAAAAGATTCAAATTGAGAGAGAGTGAGGAAATCATCGCACCTAAACATATGTGCCCGTTACTATAAATGTGAGGATGAAGAGGGGCTGGAGGAATGAAAATAACCTGTGAAGAGAACCAAATAAAAGGTAAAATTCACAAAATAAACAAGATAATCATAAACCACAAAATTGCATCAACTAACAAACACAAGCATCATCGCTATATATGATTTCAGAAGATCATAACGCGAACGCTCCCCAATTCATATCAGATACGCCTGACAACATCCGTCAAAGGGAAGTTCTTTTGATGAATATATAAGAAAATCTCACTGTCCGAAGAGAAAATCATTCAGTATAAGGCTAAAATCACAATTCAGAACAAGCATGTCATTACTTTACAAAAAGAAAAAAAAGGAAGGAACTACCTGAGGAGCTTCCATGGGGTAATGCTCAGGGAAGTCAACTTGAAGCTGATATGTTTCGCCGGCATAGAGCGTCCCAGGTGCACCAATCACTTCAATTACCCATCTAATCAAATACAAAATAAGAGCATCAATGATCATAGTGATTAAGTTAGACCTAAAACATCCAGTGCTTTGCCCACATATCCAACAAGGACAATAATTTCCCTAAAAAAAAGGCATAATAAATACAAGTATCAATAGCAAGGAGAACGTCTAAAGCAAGTTAATTGTCCCTGATAGCAGCTAGGGCAGCGAATTTATAGCAAAAAAATTAAAGGGGGAAAATTACAACCTTTGAAGATTATCAGTGACTCTGTGCTTGAAACCCGTTGGGGGATTCACCTGCCACTCAACGAGCTCCTTCTGCAAACGATTACTTGCGATCTTGCTCAATGCCTGTTTTCTCCCCCAAAAAAATTGATCTTGCATTAGAAAACCTCAAAAAAGGAGCAACTTTAACGCACGATTTGTAAGGAAGGAAATAAAACAAGATTTTTCTAACACAATCGCGAGGAAATTGATAAATGGATGGAAACATCGAAAGGACCTTGCGTGAAGAAGCTGAGGTTGAAGTCATGGCGTACGGAGAGACACAGAGAGAGAGAGAGAGAGAGAGAGAGATTATGCGGGTAAAAATTAACGCCCCTAGTTTTGGATTAAAGTTTATCTCGCTTTTGATTGGATTTATTATAACATAGCGACTAGAGCTGTCAAATTGGCGGGGCGGGGCGGGCCGGCCCGCCGTTTGGTCTAAAAATAGGTGCCGGCCCGTCCTGCGGCGGGCCAGGCCCGCCCATTTAAAAAGTTAATTAATATTATTTAATCTAATTTTAAAACTTATTATTAATTGTTGAATCTATTAAAAAAATTAGATAGAAATATACAATTAATTATTTATTAATTAATAAACATGATAATAATTAGATGATTCATTAATTAAATATCTAATTAATTTAATATATATTATAGACTTAGTATATATTATATAATATATATAATACCTTAAATTCCGCTCCGCTTAAGCCCGCGGCCCGCACGGGCTGGCCCGCTCAGGCCCGCCCTTCAGCGTGCCTAAAAAATTGCAGCCCACACCGCGGGCCGCGGGCCGGATTGACAGTACTAATAATGATAGGTACCCTAATTACATTTGATGGTCCTTTTCAATTGATTTGTTTGATGAATGGCTTTCTAAATTCTAATTTCTCAAGTCTTCGCATATATTCCATTTCCTCCCAATATAGTATTAGTCAAAGCATATGTGCCTTTTCCATGTTATTTATTCTCTTCTATTTTTTTATCATTTGGAATTAAATCAAAAGACCACCATGAATTAATGATCATGTTAAAGCTTCCCTTCAACCACATGAACTCCAATTGCATCGATAAACAATCCTTCTCGTCCATGAAACCCTAATACAACAGATCCTTGCTTCAAGTTCGTCGAGAAACTCTGCCCATGTTCTTCACCGTAAGGACCATATTTTCTCACCGTGGTGTGAAAGGTGAGCGATTTGATCACGTCGGGCCCAAAACCCATCGCTGGCCCGTAAAAGCCCGTAACGTGCGTTAAGATTTCCGATGGGTAATCAAGTACGATCTGTACAAGAAAATAGATTAGTGAATTATATTCATAGGAGGAGTACGTAGGAATATGGAGGTTATAATAATATGGAAGAATAACAATTCGCAACCTTATCCTTTTTGAACGATCCTTTGCCTCCATTTTTGTTTCCCCATACAGATTTCCCATTTCGAACGTAGCAGAATCTGATCGAGACGATGCAGACATTTCGTTTGAGATTAATCTGTCTAATGCCTTGGTGTAAGATTCCATCGTCGAACATGCTTCCTCCATTACCACCCCATGGCCCGTACGTCACTACTCCTTCGCAGATTGTGGAGTGAAACCTCTCTATTTTGCCATCTTTTGCATCTATTTTCGAAGGAACTTTCTCGGTTTTGCTCGCCTGCAAAAAAAGAAATAAATTCATCTTTCCATAGAGCTATAAGAATCTTTTTTTTTTTTTTCTGATGAACTAATACATTACCTGATGATCATCCGTCCGTTCATTGTTCGAACTAAGGCTTCCATGATCGTAGTAATGGCGGGAGTTGTGAGAGAAGCTTGCCCAGGTACTATGTTTGTGAAGAAGAAGAGGCTGGACGTAAGCGCCGATAGCATCTAAATACAGACCACATTTTCCAAGAAATCCAACGATTTTTCCATTTTCCCCTGAGAAGGAAAAAGGCGTCCCTCTTTGGGCACCGTAAGGTCCATACATTCTCTGCTTATTACTGTGAAACGTCAGCGATAGGATTACGATGGGTCCTCGTCCTCGATCATGCAAGCTACCGTAATAACCGTAAACTGAGGTTAAGAACTCGTCGGGGCACTGAAGACTCACCTGAATAATAACTTTTTTTGTTTTATCATTCCATTTATTCGACTACCATATCTCAATTTATGAGATTTTTTACTTACTGTATTAGATTTAGCTCCACCATTGCCGCCATGCTTTGGTGACCACCACACTGCTGCAGAGGTTCCATTGTCATCATCATCATCATCGTAGGCGATTCTGATTGAGTTAATTGCATCTCCGTGAGATACAAACAGTTGTCTTATGTTCGAGTGTATGCCGTCGTCCCAGTAATAGCCGTCTTGACCACCCCATGGACCTGCTATTGCAGCTCGGCTTTCATAGTTCTGAAGACCATACGACGAATCATGCATGACTGAGTGTATGTACAATGTAATAACGGTGTGATTATTATAAGATATTGTTGTAATAGCGACTTACCATTGCGGATTTATGGAGCAGCAGCAGTGTTAAACAAGTGAAATAGTCAGTCAGCCATGTTGAAGAACCAATAGTCAATAGATATGAAATATATACGCATGGAAAACGAATCCTGGAACAACATCTTCTTCACGATTGTACTTTTAGCAAATTCCTTGTTCCACTAACGGAGGAGGTACGCAATTCAAAAGCAGGAGAATTTGATTCCATCCAAAAAACAGTGTAAATAAAACTTATGAATAATATAGCATGTTAAATCTTTTATAAAAAAATCCGTTGTAGTCTAGTTGGTTAGGATACTCGGCTCTCACCCGAGAGACCCGGGTTCGAGTCCCGGCAACGGAATTCTTTTTATTTCTCCCTTATTTTTTTTAATAAAAAACATAATTT
Source organism: Craterostigma plantagineum (assembly GCA_027422505.1). Taxonomy (NCBI): domain Eukaryota; kingdom Viridiplantae; phylum Streptophyta; class Magnoliopsida; order Lamiales; family Linderniaceae; genus Craterostigma; species Craterostigma plantagineum. Next base: position 6,406,672 of record JAPQWV010000043.1, on the reverse strand, counting down.
GCACAACAAAAATCATAAACTGCATTCATTCGTAAAAACCAACATCAGAAATCAAAATACATGGTCGTAACAAAGCATAAATAATAGGCACAGAAACGGTAAGTACACCAACACCACACAAAATAAATAGTCAAAAAACTAACACAATGAAAACACACAGCAGCGACTGCTCGCCTGCGGCCCGTAACTAACTAGGGAGGAGGAGCTGCCGAGGAGCCCTTAGAACCACTGCCAAACCACAGACACTTATCCTTCGACTCATTCAAATACTCCTTAAATCTGTACTCTTCTTCTTCCTTAAAGTTCGACGGCACTTTCCCTTCAGCGTAACAGTGTACGCAGAGGCTAAACCTCGACTTCACCTCCTTGAAGCGAGACCCGACGAACGGGTACCGACAGGTGGCGCACGTATGGTTCCCACGGCGCCGATTCCTATCCCCTTCTTCTAGCTTCACCAGCATAGGCATCACCACGCCAAATCCCGACACTCGATCGTCAAACATCGACGCAAATTCCGCCGAAGAAACCGTGGAGGAGGAATTATCGCCAACGTCTTCCGCAGCTTCTTCGCTCATTACCGTCGGCGAAACGTAAAAGATCGATCTCAGCAACTTGAGGTACATCCTCGCGTCGTTCTTCGTAATATGTGCACTGCCTTCGTTCACGGGCCTCCACAGAAGAGATTCGTAGGCGATTTGCTTTCTCTTTTCCACCGGCCCGCCGCAGAGCGGGGCGAGGACCGCAAAGAACAGCCCCAAGTCGACCCGACCCGACTCCGACCCGTCGAGCGCGGACAGTATCTTCTGGTTTATGGCCTTGACGGCCCCGGCGAAAGTCTCGGGCTTCGTGAAGCTGAGAAGCCTTCGCACGATTTCTTCTAAGGAAGCCTTGCGTATCGATTTCTCGGGAATTCCGCCGCCCGAGTAGGAGATTGGGACGTCGCTTTCGTTCATTTCCTTCCTTATGAGCTCGACTTGGCACCGATTCAGCCTAACGATCCTCTGAAAGGCTCTGACTTGGAGCGCCGAGGCGAGCTCTTGCCTGGGCGATGTTTTCTCGCCCACGGTCTTGAACTTCGCGGGCTCCACGGTAATGAAAGGAGGAGACTCGTCGTTATTACCTCCCTTTCCCCTCATTCCCTTCTTCTTCTGCATCTGCTTCAGGTGAAATATGGCGTCGTGCATTTCGACTCGATTGGTCATTTTCAGCGCTTCTTTCAGCGATTTCTTAGCCTCGTCGGTCTCTCCAGCGCCAAGCATGGACACCGCCTTATTCAGCTGCGCCCTCCAATGGTTTGGGCGTACGCCCAAAACCCTAGTGTACATCTCGGACGCTCTTTGGTATCGACCCATGTCCATGTAAAGCCCGCCGAGATTGTACAGAGCGTCCACATGGCTGGGTTTGAGATCGATCGCCTTCTGAAACTCCTTCACTGCGTTCTCATCGTCGCCCATTGCGTGCAGAGCCGAAGCCAAATCACAGTGCGCATCTGCGTAGTCGTTCTTCATGTAGATTGCCTCCTCCAACGCCTTAACAGCTGCTCTATACTCCCCAACGCCAAACAGTGCGCTGCCCAATAGCTTCAAGGCTCGAAAATGAGTCGGGCAGAGGATAGCAGCTTCCCTGTAATGCTCGCAAGCGCCAAGGACCATCCCGTCGCCCTCGAGCGCAATCCCTAAATTGACGTGTATCTGAGGCAATAGATAAGCCCACTGATTCCCGCCGTTTTCTGCTGCGTCTAACGCAAGAACGAACTCCTCCTTAGCTTCCTTGTGGTGGCCGAGGACGTACAAACAGTTCCCTGCCCTGAAATGAGGTCTCACGTCGAATGGCGTGAGCTCACACGCCCTTTTAAAGCTAACCAACGCCTCTTTAAAGAAGCAATGCTCGTACAGCACACGGCCAATTGCCATCTGCCCGTCGAACGCCTCTGCCCGGGAACGAGACCTATCAGCCCTCGACCTCAAAACGCCCAATTCCTTCACAAATGCCGCGTAGCCCTCGCCGTTTTCGTCCCAGACGATCATTTTCTCTGAAAAATCGCCCGATGGGAAGAACTCCCTGGACCAGCCCGCGTCTGAGAAAGCATCAGAGCTGTCGTTTTTCGATTTCCCATCCTTTAACTGCTTGGCTTTCAGTCGTTTGATCAGCAGCTCAAGATCGTCGACGAGCTTCCAAGTATCGTCGAAGACAATTCCGTGATTAGGCGATGCTGCCCAGGCTGCAACGCGCTGGGTCTTGTGAGGCTCGTCTGCCACCGATGCTGACGAGGCGACTTCCTCGGATGCTTGCGAAATTCCATTCTTGTCCTCCGACGGCTTCAGCTCCAACCCCAGAGCGTCGAAATCGCGATCAACATCTCCAGCACCGTCGTCGTAGGTGCGCAGAAGGCCTTCAAAGGTAAGCCCCTTTTCACCGTCGATGAATTCCCCATACGTACGGAAGACCTCGTCGAGGATGGCGCTGATTTGCTCGTCGCTGAATTTAACCCTTGGGTTTACGGCGACGACCAAAGCTGCCATTTCGTCACGGCTGAGAGCGTCGTCGCGATTCGCGTCGAATTGGTAGAAAATTCGCTTTACTTTCTCCAATCGGCTGCCTCGCGTCGTCATATTACGGTATTTCTCAAACTAATTTCGGGAAATGTGATTCAAGGGTACCCGAATCAGGGTATCTTCTTTCGATCAGATGTTTGAAGTGGCGAGAATTAACAAACCTATGGGTCTCGGAGGAAGAGGGGTTTTGTGAATAATCTGTGTCTGAAACCCTAGAAACTGGAGACGAAGATCTTTTTGGGTTTAGCAACTAACTAAATGCCAAGAAATACATGGAACTGATTATTCAGGTAAGGCTTCCAATTCTGGGAATCGTTGTCGAATGTGGTAATATTTTGCTATATTGAGTAAGATTTGGTAGCTTATCAATGTCGCATTTGGGATACAAAGAGATGGAAGGAAAAGAAACCTGATAATGATCCCACTCTTACCTAATCGTCCTCTGTTTTTTTTTCCTGAATTATTTTCTGGCTATGGAATGTGTGGTGATGATGGAATGCTGACTGGTGGGGACGGACAAAGAGGAAAGAAGATTACTTTACCTTTACTTTTCATTATTTTCTAACGGAATTTTACTCGCTTTATTATATAGTTAGTTAGTTGGGCTAATCATCATTCATTTACCCACGTTGCAAGAACCTTTCATCCTTAAAGTTCTTACCAGATAAAGGCTATACAGACGACGAATCTTCTTACCTCGAAGCCGGAAAATAACTTCGACCAGTTACTGTATTTAATCTTTTACATGAAACTCACCACACACCATTTTGAGATTTCAAAGACAAAACAAGACAATGTAGTTGTATAAAGACAGCACACACAACGCATATATATACATATGCGATAGGCAGCAATTATCACCTATCTTCCCTTTTAACTGCGTCGGGATTAGACATCATGTCCATCATCATCTTCTCGGGCGAATCTTCCCAGTTTGCGAATGATTTGAGGTCAACCTGTAACTAAACTTGATTAAAAACCATGCAAAAAAATCAGTGCAAAAAAGCAGTTCATTCATTGGACTAAATATCGACCTTGCGCCTCTGCTCTGTGAATAGCTGCTCGCGCTTTTTGTAGGCGTTTTGAACCTTCAGGCAGCTTTTGCCCCCCAAACCCAACACTTCCACCTCTAAGATGGAAGCTTCGACCGGCAAAAACCCCTGTTAGAATATATATGAATTGCAACAGATATGATCGTGGCTTATTTCCCCAAGCAGCAACTGAACATTAGCAAGAATTATGTTGTTTAATACGTACGATACCTGACCAGGGAAAAGGGAACCGTGTTGGTACGTTCTGTCAACAGCGTGGTGTCGAACAGTAACTTTAGAAAAATCCTCATCTATATAAATTCTTTCGTTGCCAATAGATCCACCAAATGCAATTCCCACTGGTTTTGGGTTCGGTTCATACACTCTGCCTGTTGGGTGCAAGTGACTGTACACAAAGTTTTTCTCCTTCCCTGATACGGAAACATCAACTTAGAATACGCAGACGAAACATTCTCAGGAAAGGAATGTGTAGTTTATTACTACCCACCAGATGAATGGAGTGGTTGAAATACAGGAGTTAGGGCATATAGGCTACCCGAACTTCCATAAAAGGATTCTTTGCTTTCGAATCCCTGGTTAGTTAGTGCACCGATTACCCATCTCCTTGCAGTCGTGTTGTTATCGCAGACGGATATGAGTATTAGAAGTGGACCGTTGTACCCTTCCACGTTCGACCAGAAACGGTTCAGGCCCTTGCCATGTACAGTTGACCTGCGTGTAAAGCAATTCCAAGATCAGAAAAATCAATGTAAAAGTAGTGAGCGATGCAGGTGGTTGCTTAATCTACTGGAATTGTGAAATGATTATGACGCACCGATAAATTAGGTTCTCATTCGTTTCTTCAAAGTCACAAGGAAAGCAAGCTTTCGACATTTCTTCAGATATTGGACCTCTCAAGCTCAGTGAGACGGCCCAAGCCCTACCTGGAGTTAGAATGGCAGTTACAGAGGTTTCTGCTGAGGAGCTTGCTTGAGCAAGAGAACAAGTTGGCACCATATTTTCCTGAAAAAATTTGCATCATTACTCCTGGTACGACATTTCTTTGCATGAGTATACATGAAGAATTCAAGATTATCCATGGAAAAACGAAACTAGAAAGTATGACTATTACCTCATGGTCTGCGAGATAAACGATTCTAGAATTTACGAATTGTTGAAAGCAATCTGCAAGATTTGGCACCGTCTTCAATGCCCACATATGAATTTCGGAGGCGGGAAGTTTGATATCCATCTCCAACACAGCAGAATCCCACAAGTCCAACTTCGAACGATATTCAACACAGAAATCAACAGCTGAAGCAACCAAAGGAGAAACATCTGGCAAACCACATTCCATTTTGCTGTTCGATTTCAACTTCCTAGAATCCCATGATAATATCCAACAAACCCCGAGAAGCGTAGCGACATCACGTGGATAGAATGATCCGATAATCTTACAATCATCATCGTAGAGCTCAAAATTCAGATCAAGCGAGATTTCAGCCTTCGAACAAGCTGTGTGAAATACTCGGAAGAGATTATCAAGTGATGCTGAAGCAGCACTCCTTGCGCAAATTTTATTAAACCCTCTCAAGAACTCAATCCGATTCACTCCATTTTTATCGGTAACAAAGAAGAGGTCAACAATTGCAGACCCCAAATGGGTAAAAAATCCAGGGAATCCCTTAAGCACTGCAGCTTGAGCAGATTCCAAGTTCTCAAATCTCACGTCAAAACATTTCTGAGACGAACAGAGAGCAGAACAGCATTAGCTTACATCCCATAATCGGCTAACTTCCAAAACAAACAATTACACGAAGTTTCTACTTAGATACTACCCAGAAAAGGTTAAAATAAAGATTTTTCTGACAACTGAAACAATCATTTGAAAAAAAAACCCAACTCTACCACCTCAGATATTAAATATGATCTCCACATGGGACAATCAATAAGATAAATTTCCTCATGGTAACTACTTGATACATTAGAAAACAACATTTCGTTCTACTTCGTAGGACCTCAAAATATAAGATTTACCTGTAGAGAATCGACGGGAATCGACTTTGTGTGGGGATCAGAAAGGAGAGAAAATGCTTTTTCAAGAGAAGGGAGAGCCCCAGTTGAAGCAGCTAGTGATTGTACTTGACGCAGCTCCGACGGTACTTCTTCCGTGGATGACGATTGCCCCATACCTCCTCGACAGTTGCTTGTTAGTGATCGGAAACTGAATTTGTCCTGCAGATCATTCAGATTGCCCACAGAACGAGCTTTTATTCTTGATTTTTCTAGACGGATGACATAAACAACAGATTTATCCGCTACGTGTACCGCGAATCAGATTGATTAAACAATAAAATATTAAGTGGAATTACAATCAGTCGCCGACGAGTTTCTCCTTCAGATCAAAGCAATCCATTGCATTTTACGTTCTTCACTGATATGGGCCTAAGAGCCCATATATTTTATGTTGGCCCAATAACAAGTGACGTATAGTATTTATGAGATGGCAATCTATACATATGCATATATAAACCCTAACATCACAAATACAAGTTAGATCAACACTGAAGACGCTAGATTGGTAAATTTTATATAATTTTCTGATCTCTATCCAATTCTATAAGCAGAGAGTCGAAAATCTCTTGCTGACAAGGAATGGTTAGCACCATCTCACAATAGTCGTAGCCAAACTCTTCTTCGGCTAGCTGTAATAAGTACTTAAACTCTAATGTCTTCAAATAAGATATGGGGAGAACGTATCTGCTTTTGCTCTCTCCAACATAAACTGCAAAGTGGCCCTTTGGAACAACAGCATCTATCTTCTTTAGTTGTGTCTTCTTACTACCCAAGCTTAAGCATCTCTGCGTGTGGAACTTTGCAATAGCCATCAAATTGTAAGAGAGAAAAGTTCTCTCTCTCTCTCTCTCTCTCTCTCTCTCTCTCTCTCTCTCTCTCTCTCTCTCTCCCTCCCTCCCTCTCCCTCTCTCTCTATCTCTCTCTCTCTCTCTCCCTCTCCCTCCCTCCCTCCCTCCTTCTCTCTCTCTCTCTCTCTCTCTCTCTCTCTCTCTCTCTCTCTCTCTCTCTCTCTCTCTCTCTCTCTCTCTCTCTCTCTCTCTCTCTCTCTCTCTCTCTCTCGGTGTGTGTGTGTCTTTGTTTGGTAAGTGGGAAGACAACTATTAGTTTTGTATTTATTTATAGACATATGGGTGCGCAATGATCATAATGATAATAATACCAAAGCACGCATGAATCATAGTAGTAATATCAACGAGCGTCTTGTTATTTCAAATTTTATATATTTGTTAGTTGTCTTTCCTCCACATTATTCAGGCCCTCCTTATATCATCTATGATTACATTCTTTATTCTATACCCTATTACATTATATATGAGAAATATAAATTTTCTTGCATTTCAATTTTTAAAAATAATTAATTTTAAACATGTGCACTTGAGCATTTATTGATGCGACCAACACTCTACCGTGATAGACCGAAATTAAATCGTGAATGATATAACTATATTTGCCCAAAAGCAAAGCACTTTCTCCATAAAAGCATCCAAAGTTATTTCCTTAATTATTCCAAAAATAACATGTGCATGGCACTAGGATGGGACATATATGTAGGCCTTGCATATCTTTATATAAGCAATGTCTCTCCTTTTGTTACATGAAAACTGTTGCGAATAACCGTAAACACGCAAGTGTACGTATCGTTCTAACAAGTAATAGTGTACGTAAGTACGGATATCGAACCCAAAGGACTGTGTTACTAATGTAACGACCCGACTTCCTAGATACGTATTTTAGCGGATTTTCGCAGCGTAAGCAGCGGAAAACCCATTTAATTAAAACTTTTAAAATATAATAATACAAATACATTCGATGTCTAAATCCATAAGTCCAAACACAAACACATTTTGATTCGTTTGGCCGAAGCCCAATAAGTCCAAGCCCAAATTTAAAACACGAAACATAAACTCGTTCCACAGGTCGCGTCCCATGTACTGCCAGTGGCGGAGCTAGACTTTGAACTCAGTGGGGTCCAAATTAAAAGAATATATATATATATATATATAATAAAATTTAAATTCATAACAGTAGTAGTTTTATGTATGAATTCGATTTATCACTACCATCTCCATCTAAGAGAAGGGACAAGGTTGTTTAAAGGTCCAGTGGGCTCTCTAAATGATAATGGCCCACAGAGAAAATCTCCAACGAAAGCATCCTCTGAAATTTCTTTCTTTCAACTTATTTTTGTGAGTGGGGTCATTTCAGTCATTTTATATATATTAGCTATAAATATTAAATTTTCTAATAAAAATAGTAAACAAAATAATAATTCCAGTGGGGTCCAGTGACCCCACTGGTCCTCACGTGGCTCCGCCACTGTGTACTGCGCCGCCCTCAAAAGTCCGTGGAGTCACCGCCATCAGCCGTCTTACCTACACACGTAAACCCTGAGCTTTTGCCCAGTAGATGAAAATATGCATGAATGCAAATGCTCTCGCATCCCAATCTCGACTTATCTCACAAATATACACGCTCGACTCTTTTCTCATATCTCATATCTCATATCTCATATCATCACATCACATTCAGGGCCCGAGGCTTAGGTACTAAAGGCAACACGCGCGCAGGGGTCCGTAGCTCGGGAGGCCCCACTCCCCACAAGGGTCAGTAGCTCGGGAGGCCCACTCCCCACATCTCAATCATATAGTGCGCCTTAGTCCTAACCTCAACTCATACCATTCGGCAACCATCAATCGGTCATAAACTACCCCACTGAACATCACTATACAATATTACCGTGACTCCCCACAGTTCTCTCTTTTCGTACATGTGTATGCAAATGTCGTGCAAATAGTATGCAACATATAAAATGCATCATTGATAGATAAAAATTTACATAGTATTTGAGCTTAAACTATCTTCAATTTATGACATATTGTGCTAATTATTATATATTAAGGTATATTATCACATAATTGAGATGATAGCACGTGAGTGGAGAACTTTCTTTTGTTAGGTGTGCAAGTGGGAGAGAATAATAATTGAGACAATAGTCCACACAAGAGATGGAGACAACATCATTTTCATTCTCTCTGCTTGAAGAAAATATACACACGCATACGGCTCGATGAAGAAAAAAAAGAAAAAAGCACACATGCAATTGACAGACAACAAAGAAGAAAACAAGATATATGCCCATATCTATTTTTGCGGCCGCTTTGTGTATTATGGCTGCTCGATGTTTGACATTGTCGCTGAAGAAAAGCACGCGTAAGAAGAATTTTGAGCAAGGTCTATACGTTTATTTAAAGAGGACAAAGTGCTGGATTGTAGACATCTCCCAAATATCCAAAAGAAGAAACGTAGAGCTGCTGAACCTCTCAATCGCTCTCGCACCATCATCGATCACTCCACAAACTTCCCAGATTTGTCCCAATCCGAAGCTGACCAAACCTTACAAACCGGAGCTGATTTCCAAAGCGAAAGGGCAGCGGCTGAAGCTATTCCAGAGCAGATCGAGGCAGCTACAACGCGTGAGCAGTGGGTGAGACCAAGAGCTGGACATAAGGAAGAAAGTTAGAGATGCTGTTGGTTGAATCGTTGGACATGATGAAATAAAAATCGCTGTAGCAAGTGCTGTCTTTTGGGCTGATTTTATTGATGGGCTTGAGCAGATTGTTGGACCGGGACTAAAGTTCGTCAAATACGGTTGTAAGCGAATTCGATTTCTATTTATATAATTATGTTGCTGCTATATGTTTTAATTGGTATGTTAAGTTTATTATAGTTGAAGTATTATCAAAACCTTGATTTATAATATTGTGAGATTATTGTGCTTTTATTCGTGAACGCGTGAGTATTCGTTTAAACTTGAATTTATTTTAGTTGATGAACTTAGTTTGATTAAATAGTTGCAAATGTTTAATTAATCTAGGTGAGTCCACCGCTAATTAGAACGACAAATCCGTAATTGTTTGTTCGTTTTAATAAGTAGCGAACAATATTCAACTTCTCTACCCTAGGTAAGTATAAGTTATATTGTAGTTTACGCGATTTGATTTTAACAGACCAGCGTCGTTTCCTGCGCGAGCGTCGTCCGAGCGAGTTAGTCAATAATCGGGTCTCTTTCATTTTTAATGCTGTCGGAATTTTAAACCTTGCAGGGCGTCCCGGAGGTTATTTTTCGATTAGGGAAGTAATTATAGAGCGTCTCTTAATTATCGAGAAATTAAGAAGAGATTGGTTGTTAGGCGTTCGTCGACAACTATAACCGATTATGCTTATGTGTACATTTTATTTAGGAATCTATGATCGATTATATAAATCAAGGTGGAGAACAATTATTTCAACTATTATTTATAGTCGTTAGTTTCTATATTTTCCTTTGTCTGTTCTTAGTTTAGTTTCGTTTCTGTATTAATATATTTTCAAAAATATATTTTCGTTTATAATTGCTTTAATTTTGATTTACGTTTGAAACCTAAAAACCCCCTTATTATTATTAATATTAATATTAATATTATTATTTATTATTATTATAATTATTATTAGCGATCGAATTTTGATAGAGAAGTAAATCAACCATCTTCCCTGTGGAGACGATCCTTACTTTCGCTATACTCATTAGTAAGGTTATATATTTATTTTTGGCCGTTTACGACGCGACCAAATTTTGGCGCCGTTGCCGGGGAAGGTGGTGTAAATTGATTTGCTTTTACTTCTAATTCGATTTCTTTGTCTAGCATCGATCTTCTCGACAGGTATGCTATGTTTGATCTAGAAGAAGAGAAGACGAAAGCGGAAAATTGAAAGGCGGAACATGACTTCCGTTAAGCGACAGGGAGAAAAAAATGAACAACAAATACCATTCCATGTTACGTTGAGGGCGCACTATGGTTTCAACCGCCTTGAAAAATTTTCCGAGTTATGTCTAGCTAAAAGACGTTAAAGAAAAGCGCTTCTTGGGAGGCAACCCAAGTATTATTGATGCATATCTATTATAAAAAAATAATAAAATAAAAAAATTGTTTTGTTTCTTATACTTCGTTATCGTAAATCGCTATGACGTGCAGTTTAGTTATGATTGTCTACAGGTTTTAAGCTGGTTTGGGCAAGGTCTGTTCATCGAAAGCTTACATGTCCACTTGTCGCATGGAATCACATCCTAAGTGTGGGGAAAAGGCGTCTACGAAACATGCACATCGGGAAATTTAGGGAAGTTCGCTAATTTATTATTATTTTCTTCTTCCATGAGTTACAATGATTATTACGTTGAGGACAACGTAAAATTTAAGTGTGGGGGGAGGAAATTTCTGCGAAATAGATGCGAACATTACTATTTTATATGTGTGCATAATTTGCTGAATTACATGAAAAAAAAAAAACGGGTAAAATTTTTCAAAATTATGTCTCTTGTCATTGAAAAGATTGATTTTATGTTAGACTAATGTGAGTAATTAGGATACACATGCGTAGTCGATGTCTTTCTTGCATGATGAACTTGGCGATACCTGAAAGATTCGTACGCATAACCCAATTTTTGTGAGATTTTTGAGCCTACGAGCTTTATGCTCATTTCTTTGGTTGTGTGAATAATGCTTAATTTATTTCTCTCTAGAACTTGCTTGCGTATTACGTTTTGAAATTGCTTTAAGTGAGATTGCGTGAAATATGGAAGGTAATAGGAAATAAATCATAGCCAAAGTTTCCGACCACGACTGATCACCGTAGTTAGCCACTTTGAGCCTGAACCTTTTCTTTCTGAAAACCAAAAAAAAAAAAAAAATAATGTTCCACTCAAATAAGCCTTCAGAAATAAATCCAACCGGAGCAATAGTAGAAGTGGAGGTTGAATGCGGGAGTTGAAAAGCGCAGCCGGACGTATACCAAATTTGAGCGTGAAAAGAAGTTAAGAACTTCTCCATTGATAATCTCTCACTCGCAAAGAGGCCGAGAGAAGAGGAGCTTAGCACCGTCGAAATCCTAAGAACCCTTCCTTCGATAATCTTTCAATTTCTCGAAAAAAAAAAAGTATATGTGATCCTAAGAATGAAAGAAGAAGGGCTTGGTGAAATAACGACGAAGTCAAAAGAAGAAAAAAAAGTAGAACATTCATTGCGCCGAGACGATGGCATGATCCCAACACGACTACTGCTCATATCCTTTTTGCTGCTTACTATTTGCCTACTTCACATACTTTAGCCCTGCTATACCTTGAAAAACCTTCTGATTCACGCTTTATCATTTAAAGTAATAGATTTACGAATCGTTTGCAAGCTTATGGTAGAGATTAGATTAATGCATCTGAGAGAATTCACCGACATTTTACCTATACACCGAGTGATCTGAGTGAATTCTTGTGAGGTGCGAATCTTGATTGGTATTACTAGGGTAGTCGTGTAGATAGTCGTTGATCTCGTATGTATTTTCCGACGTTGCCTACATGATATCTATGCATATTGTCATTCTTAAAGTGATAAGTCACATGATTGATATTTATATGCCTTTAATATACTTTGCTTGAGGACAAGCAAAGCTTAAGTGTGGGGGAATTTGATAGATAAAAATTACATAGTATTTGAGCTTAAACTATCTTCAATTTATGACATATTGTGCTAATTATTATATATTAAGGTATATTATCACATAATTGAGATGATAGCACGTGAGTGGAGAACTTTCTTTTGTTAGGTGTGCAAGTGGGAGAGAATAATAATTGAGACAATAGTCCACACAAGAGATGGAGACAACATCATTTTCATTCTCTCTGCTTGAAGAAAATATACACACGCATACGGCTCGATGAAGAAAAAAAAGAAAAAGCACACATGCAATTGACAGACAACAAAGAAGAAAACAAGATATATGCCCATATCTATTTTTGCGGCCGCTTTGTGTATTATGGCTGCTCGATGTTTGACATTGTCGCTGAAGAAAAGCACGCGTAAGAAGAATTTTGAGCAAGGTCTATACGTTTATTTAAAGAGGACAAAGTGCTGGATTGTAGACATCTCCCAAATATCCAAAAGAAGAAACGTAGAGCTGCTGAACCTCTCAATCGCTCTCGCACCATCATCGATCACTCCACAAACTTCCCAGATTTGTCCCAATCCGAAGCTGACCAAACCTTACAAACCGGAGCTGATTTCCAAAGCGAAAGGGCAGCGGCTGAAGCTATTCCAGAGCAGATCGAGGCAGCTACAACGCGTGAGCAGTGGGTGAGACCAAGAGCTGGACATAAGGAAGAAAGTTAGAGATGCTGTTGGTTGAATCGTTGGACATGATGAAATAAAAATCGCTGTAGCAAGTGCTGTCTTTTGGGCTGATTTTATTGATGGGCTTGAGCAGATTGTTGGACCGGGACTAAAGTTCGTCAAATACGGTTGTAAGCGAATTCGATTTCTATTTATATAATTATGTTGCTGCTATATGTTTTAATTGGTATGTTAAGTTTATTATAGTTGAAGTATTATCAAAACCTTGATTTATAATATTGTGAGATTATTGTGCTTTTATTCGTGAACGCGTGAGTATTCGTTTAAACTTGAATTTATTTTAGTTGATGAACTTAGTTTGATTAAATAGTTGCAAATGTTTAATTAATCTAGGTGAGTCCACCGCTAATTAGAACGACAAATCCGTAATTGTTTGTTCGTTTTAATAAGTAGCGAACAATATTCAACTTCTCTACCCTAGGTAAGTATAAGTTATATTGTAGTTTACGCGATTTGATTTTAACAGACCAGCGTCGTTTCCTGCGCGAGCGTCGTCCGAGCGAGTTAGTCAATAATCGGGTCTCTTTCATTTTTAATGCTGTCGGAATTTTAAACCTTGCAGGGCGTCCCGGAGGTTATTTTTCGATTAGGGAAGTAATTATAGAGCGTCTCTTAATTATCGAGAAATTAAGAAGAGATTGGTTGTTAGGCGTTCGTCGACAACTATAACCGATTATGCTTATGTGTACATTTTATTTAGGAATCTATGATCGATTATATAAATCAAGGTGGAGAACAATTATTTCAACTATTATTTATAGTCGTTAGTTTCTATATTTTCCTTTGTCTGTTCTTAGTTTAGTTTCGTTTCTGTATTAATATATTTTCAAAAATATATTTTCGTTTATAATTGCTTTAATTTTGATTTACGTTTGAAACCTAAAAACCCCTTATTATTATTAATATTAATATTAATATTATTATTTATTATTATTATAATTATTATTAGCGATCGAATTTTGATAGAGAAGTAAATCAACCATCTTCCCTGTGGAGACGATCCTTACTTTCGCTATACTCATTAGTAAGGTTATATATTTTATTTTTGGCCGTTTACGACGCGACCAATCATATTAAACAACAACATATCGGCCAATCTAACAAAAACTATCATACACCAAATAATTCGAGACCAAAATCCGCGTTTCGATTTAATCGACCCGAAACCTTAACCACAGAAACTCTCCCGAAATTCACTAATAGTTCCCAAAATTTAATCCTTTTTACTTTAAGACCCTAATTTCACAATTGGTCCCTAATTTAATATATTTTAAAATTCTAACGTCCAATTTTCAAAATATCACTTAAATTTCTAATTTACAAATATCTTTATGAATTTTGCACTTAAGATCCCAAAATCTCATAATTTACTTTTTAGGACCAAAAATTTTACTAAGTTTCAGATCTGCCCCGAAAGCTTTAAAAATTTCAGATTAGCCCCGAAAGCTATATATTTCTTTAAAAATCTCCCCGTTCGGAGTTTTACATTCTCAGCCCCTAGATTCTTAAACTTTTCAATCTAGTCCCCTAATTTTTGAAAATTAGACAAAGGGCCCCAATTATTTATGCCGAATTTCAAATCTGCCCCAAAAGCTTTATATTTCTTTAAAAATCTCCCTTGTTCGGATTTTACATTCTAAGCCCCCAGATTTTTGAAACTTTTCAATCTAGTCTCCAAATTAAAAAAAACAAAAACTATTTTATACGGCTGTTTTGCGACAGTTTAGTATCTCTCAATGATCACAGGGTAAACGACGTCCGATGGACCTGAAATTTTAAACATAGATAAATAACTTGCAAATCTTGATTCTGTCCAAAGGGATTTTTAATCCGAATTCTAGATCGTGAGATATAAATTTTTGAACCTCTTGGCCGAAATGGATAAAGAAAACCCTAGAAAACACTAATCCTCCCCAAGTTTTGTTCTATCCTCTTAATCACAAGTCCTCTAACTCTATTCTTATGTTTCATAGACCTAAACTTCATAAAGATTAAGGTATTAAGCTGGCCGAATTTTAGCATGTAAGCATCATCGCGAAAATCATACAAGAAATTCACGTTTAGCACGTAAACACGTATAAGTTCGAAAGAGATCATGCAATCACGAAAAATTCACGGATTCAAAACTTGTTTATGTGTGTAGGTGATCTTCACCTACCTTAATCCGTAGAGAGCTACGTAACAGGTTGTGTCGTATGATCCCGACCCGAGAGCTTCGATCCCGAGCTTCCGGAAAATTTTCTCCTCCTCCTCCTTCTCCTTTCTTTCTTTCTTCTTCTTCTTTTTTTTCTTCTTCTTTCTCCCTTTCTCCCTCTATCTCTCGGCCTCTCTCCCTTCTTTCTTTCCTTTCACCTTATTTATTTATTTTACCCTCCATGTGTATTAGTTGTTGAATGGTACTTGTTTATTTCAAAGATACCCTACCCTCACATGCATGGAGGAGGAATATTGAGGATGCCATGTGGGTTCCTTGTCATCATGAAGGAAACTTCCCACCCACCTTCAATTATTTTCGTCCTCCCTTTCAATTTTTTTTTTTTTTTTATATTTGAGCTTTAGTTTCTCATTTTTCGGCCCCTTTTAAATTCCTCGGGTCCAATCGTAAATTCTTGGCTCGACACGGAAAGAAATCGGTGTATGTTCGAAATCGACTTCACACATTCCGAATATTATTGAAATAATCCCGTATTAAATTTTTACGGGTATTACAACTAAGTACCGAAGTTATATTAATTCTAATTTTATTTGAACGATCGCAAGTTGGTAGTTGATGAAACGATAAAGAAAAAATATGCATATAATTAATAAAACACGATTAAAAGGTAAACGGCCAAATCAATAATGAAGCTCAACGAAACGATTTCAATCAAAGATAAATCTGGGGACTCTGACTTCACCGATGACTCATGCTATTGATTTCAGTTCTCGAAAGGATACTTAATCTTATGTTGACGATGTTTTTTTTCGTTTTAATTATCAATCTATCTCTAGCATCGATAACCTATTATAACATGCGAATCCTACATCTCTGTCAAGATTTCTACACGTAGAACGCATTAAACTTAGAAAATCATAAATCATCCTTACTAGTCACGTAACTATCTCTAGCTTACGAATGTTCTAATGGTATCATAATCAACGGACACATTCAGATAATCACCTCTCAGTCTCATATCTAATCACCAATTGATCAGAAATTCGTAAGTATTAATAACAGATTATGATACTCAACATAGCGAAAAAATCTCAATAGCATACGTCTGAAAAATCAATAGCAATCAAGTCTGGTTACATCGTAACCCCAGATAACGGAATTAGAACATATTATAATTCAACAAAAACATCAAAATAAATACGTCCATAATAAAAGAAATAAAAGACGGGAAGACGTATCGAATAAGTAGCCGGGTCGTGTTTTGCTCGCCCCGTCTCTCGGTGACCGTAGTCTGCCTTCTATCTGTCTCCAAGGTTCCAGGCTGTTCTTCTCATGTTCGCTGCCCTGGTCCAAACGTTGCGCTATTCGTGCGTAAGGATGCCTGCTCAAGGGTGTATATGGTATATTCTTCTTTGAGTCCTTTCGTCGAACAGTTGGTGTGCATGTGAGGATGGTGCAACTATGAGCAAGATTTCCCCGCCCCTAGCTCGTGACCTGCTCCAGCTGAGGAATGAGCTGTTAAGTACCAGCTTTTGGATGAGTGTGTTGCGAGTGAAATCCGTGCTCGGTACGTGAGTGAAAGGGTGGTGAGATGCGATGGTGTGAGAGCTATGTGATGTTCACGATGGCAGTGTGAAGAGTGACGTACTTGTTGTGCCAACCACCTCCCCCTTTCGTGAGTGTCTAGGATGTTATAGAGCTCTTACTTTTTTTCCCGACAAAACACTTTCCTTTTTTTCCTCCTAATTTCCTCGTTCAACTTCTTTTCCCTTATTTGTTTCTTCTGCGTAAAATCCGACCATGTCTCCCGGAACTCTCAAAACTCGTTCAAAGCCTTACCAATTTGACCAAAATTGAGTAAATCACAAAATAGCCCCTGATCGTTGCAAAGATTGCAAAAAGACCTCAAAATAGAATAAACCATCAAAATAGCTTAATATACCCACATTAAGCTTAAACCACAACTTATAATCCCGCAATTGACTCGAAATAAATCCCCGAAAAATCAACTAATATCGACGCATCAAAAACCTGACCACTCAAAAGAACACGTGCGAGCCCCCATAGATTATAATTAGTTAATCACCGTTTACGTGTGAGAAATCAGTCGACAAAGCCCTTCATCGGCAGATACCGAAAAATTTGTAATTTCTCATCTATAAACCTATCACTTTTCTGCCTAATTATATATTTCGCAAATGAGGATAACCTAATTCAAGATTGATGACTACGTTGATCCAACAAAATCATTCGTTTTCTAGTAAGTTTCTGTAATACGTAATTATTTTATATAAGATACCATAGATTCGCTTAATGCTTCGTAACACGAACCACAATATCCACTCACTTCAAGATTAATAACTAACATTGAAGATTATGATACGGCAAATCATTGACATAATCATATATATATATATATATATATATATATATATATACAAACACATTATATATTTCATCATGTAAATGATTGAACCACGGACGACGTAGTGACCAGACCCGAGAGCAGCCCGACTATAACCGCGCTGTTATACGTCGTGGGTTCTGTCTGCATAGAGTTGTTCCTCGAATCGACAAAAGTATCGTTAAGAAACGGCCCGCCCACGAGCGCGCCCGTAGCAACATTCGGGTTCGGGTCGCCCGAGTCGAGCCACTGAAACCCATCTTTACAGCCCGCGGGCGAATCGCCGGGTATCGAAGCTCCTCTATGGTGCACGTACTGCGGATAGTTATCTCCATATCCCACTAAGTAGCTCATCTTCATAGGATTGTTGCCCAAGGCATAATCAACCTAGAAAATTACTAATCGTTTATTGTTTCATCATGGGATGAATAATATATGTCATGTTAGTATAGGATTTTTGTTGTGTAATAATATAATCATACCTGAGATAGAGCAAACCTTCGGAGATCTGAGGGCTTAAAGCTTTCTCCATCGCAGGTGATCTTTGGGGTTCGAGAAGTAAGCATGTAATCGCTGTATATAACGGCTAGAAAGGCTGAAGCGATTGGGTGTTGCAATGCGTTCCATTCAGTTATCCACACCAAGCCATCTGAGGAAAAAGACAGATTTTTTCATGACTGAGTAGTAACGGGCAAGAAAAAAAGAAAGAACTATTATTTATTTATATATGGGAATGAAAGTTGTATTACTTTCTGTTCTGCTAGAAGTTGCAGTCGGAGATTTAGGTAACAATCCGCACATAACAGCTTCTGCTGTCTTCCTATACTTCTGAAGAACGCCTGAGTTGGAAACATCTTTCGGCCCGAAGAAGCTCACCCTCGAAAGCAAAACCTGTGTACGTGTGCATTAAATAGCCAAGATTTTCTTCAGTTGTAAAGTATATTTTATTATATCCTTAATGTACACAGTGTATTTTAAGATTATGTAATGCCTGAGCACCAGCGAGCTTATTGTCCCAGCTAAACCATTTGGGACTCCCAAACTCTGCGAAATCGTCGCCGTTGCTCCCAGTGACGTAATCAAAGTACGCTCTATCGCCGGTGGCGTGATAGAGCCACGTGGCGGCCCACAAGAGCTCGTCTCCATAGCCCGTCGAGTTGTAGTAGGTCTGAACTTCTGGGATGCTGACGCTGTAAGATTCCCTGTACTTGTCTGCAAACGAAAACAACTGCTTGGCGTGTTTCAAAAGCGAGCTTGAGTACGCAGAATTTGTAGGCTTGAACACCAATGAAGCCGACGCCAAAGCCGCCGACGTCTCGGCGGCAACTTCTGTCCCCGGGAAAGAAGCGTTGACTTGAGTCAGAGGTCTTTTCTCAGACATGTCCTCAGGCCTTTCCCAGCAACCATGGTCAATTTCGGGATTACCCACCTTTTTTTTATAACCAAGAAAGGACAAAATCAAGGCCGGCCATGTAATAATAAAATAGCAGTAGAAACAAGAAACTAGAGAAAACCTGGATATAGAGAACGTTGTCCGAAGGATGGGCGTTGACGAGGTAATCTGTGATCCATTTGAGGGAAAGCTTCGCAGGTTCCAATTGGCTTACAACCTCCATCTGATCGCCGTACTCTAAGATTGCCCACGACAAAACGGTGGCCGTGAAAGCCAAAGGGAAGCCAAACTTTACATGATCGCCAGCGTCGTACAGCCCTTTGGATAGGTCTAACTTTGCTTCTCGCCCATCTCCTAATGCTGAATCGCCCCTCCAAGGTATCTTATTGCCTTCTAATCTGCCAGCTGCAGTTTAAAATAAGTCAACTTTATGGAGGAAAAATCTTTACGTACATTGCGAGAATATGTCATTAAGAGGGAAATGATCGATAAAATTTTATTACATTTTTGTATGTCGAAGAATTGCATGGCGATTTTGAGAGCATCTGCGTACTTCTTGGTGACGGCCCCAGGTGGGCCAGGAGCAGGCTCGGGTTCGTCTTCGTTGGATTTGAGGATCTTTTCTCGGACGGTAATGAAGATTGCGAATCCTATTACGGCGAACACGGCTAACAGCAGGAAATATCCACAGCAGCTTCTTGACCTCCTCTTGTCCTTCTTCATTGTTGTAAAAAATGGGAAGAAAGAAAAGGCAATAATATATATGGGTGGAGAAGATATGGACTAATATGAGAAACTTTTTTGACGTTATGTTCGTCAACTAAGAAAGGAGGAATCTTTTGCGGAGAAATCGAAGGTGGCAATGGAATCTTATAGCGATTGGAAAATGAAATCTAAAAGGGTTGGTTTTGTTGCACTACATACGTACAAATGTACGATGTGGGTGTAGCTTGGCTTCGTTGAAGTCGATGACGAGGAGAGAAGTTTGTCTTGATCGGTAAAGGGGAAACGGCAGTTATTTATGTCAACGAACAACGACGAAGATTTTATGCAACAATAACATATCCATGTATTACTTTGGTTGGATACGACTAAGACGATTTTTATATATATTATTTAGTTGATATATTTATTCAACGTCAGCTACAAACATATATACAAATATTCACTCAGGGATTAGTCATGCATGTGGGGAGGTAGTCCACCATCCGTTTACACAATTAATAATTATGAAAAGAAATTAATGAATGTAATGAACAAATAAGTCGATATGTCCGAGTGGTTAAGGAGACAGACTTGAAATCTGTTGGGCTTCGCCCGCGCAGGTTCGAACCCTGCTGTCGACGTTTTATTTTATATATTTATTTACTTTTAAAGTATGGTTTTTTATCAAGCATTGCAATGTTGAGCATGTAACCTACAAAGTCAACATAACCGTTACATAAAACAATTCTTTTTTTAAAGACGGAACGATAAATAATGAAATGATTGCAAAGCATAACGTAACTCAGTCTTATAAAAAGTGGTGATTTCCAGAGTATATCATTGACTTGGTTATACCATCATACTGAATGTTAGAATTAATATTTACTATTTCCTATTTTCCGCGTCCTCATTCTGAAACGGTGCACCTGTCCGCGCATGATACCGCTCTCTCCCTCGCCAAACTATTTAATGGGAAAGCTCCAACAAATATATCTGGAAAAACTAATTCACACTTCAGGGTAGAGTAGAGTAGAGTAGAAGTGCAGAGCGCCAACTTTGCTTTCACACCGTCACCGTCGCCACTCTTCACCAGCGGCACTTCGTTAATTTCGAAAAGGTACGGAAGGAAATTTGTTTTGGTTCATGTATGCTTTATCTTGCGACTTTCGACGAACGGTTGCTTTAGCTCATTTATGTGGTGGTAGAACGAACCGTTTCATTGTATTGTACGCCTTTGGATATAAAGTTAGTACGTTCATGTTGGCGCATCCTCTTCTTAGATTGTATCGTTTGCTACTGCTGTTTTCGTTTGGATTGCGATTTGTCATCCTCGACATCGTCTGCTTCTTGATTGTGTGTTAAATGAGCGTGAAATTGAGGCTGGTGCGTACCTATTGCTGTGAAGTTATCATTTCGTGAGTAGCGAATTTGCTTAAAATTTAGCTTCAGTTAAATCGAAAAGGAAAACCACGAGTGAGATTGTCCTCTTGAGGTTGCCTATTTCCTGACTTACGGTAGAAGTTACTTCTGATTAGAAGTGCCAGGGAGGTTGGCCTTTAACATTTCGTTTATCTGTGACAGGTATAAAAGATGATTGGATCATTCTTAACCAGAGCACTTGTGTATGTAATTTGATTATTTCCTTGTCTGTCACAAAGTCTAGAGCTAGACTTCTGAACTTACACTGCCTGGATTCTCACTAAATTCTCTGTTTCGTTGCAGTTTGGCATTTGGTTATGCCTATCCTGCCTACGAGTGCTTTAAAACTGTGGAAACGAATAAGCCTAACATTGATCAGCTGCGGTTTTGGTGCCAATATTGGTATGATATCTACAATCGATTTATCTGTGTAATAACTCGAGGTTTCCGTGCCTGACTTTGCCTGTGAAATATCAGGATTTTAGTCGCTGGGTTGACTGTCTGTGAGCGAGTTGGCGATACTTTTGCTGGCTGGTATGTGAACGAAGTAAGGTAGGCCAAAAACCTTTTTTTGTATCTCCCTTGTAACTTCTTATTTTGCGTCTTGAAGGATTCCGTTTTATGGTGAAGCTAAATTGGCCTTCTTTCTGTACTTGTGGCTTCCCAAAACTAAGGTATATGCTATCCTGTTCTCCAACCATGACTTCTTGAATCTTCTCATTTTAGATTTTACTTCTCAATTTCCTTTTCAGGGAACAACATATGTCTATGACTCTTTCTTTAGACCCTATGTTGTGAGGCATGAGACAGAGATTGATCGTAACCTGTTAGAATGGAAGCTAAGAGCTGCAGACATGGCACTCGTATACTGGAAAAAAGCCTCCAGCAATGCACAGACTATGATGTTCGACATTTTGAAGTTTATCGCGTCACAATCGTATTATCCCACACGCACAGCTCAGGTACGTAAAGGGAGAATGTCTTGCCATCAATGGCGTCGAATAGTTGACTAGTATTTCCATCAACAATTAAATGTCTCTGTTATGATCTTCTCTCTGCTGTAGCCTTGCCAAGAGGGTAATAAAGTCAAGAAACGACCACATAATCACAACTCAGCTGATGTTAGCCAACAAGCAAAAGATGGACAACATCCATCTAATTCAAGCGACGAGAGCCTAGAAGACACAGATGACAGCGATGATGGCACTTTAGAAGAACACTCGCAAGAAGCAGCTCATACGTCTCCGATGATCGCCATGAAAAGGCATAAAACAACTGCATCGGACTATGTTGTCGTCAGCAACAAAACAACTACAATTTCGTTGAAGAACAGCGATGATCAGAGCGCCTGTTCGTCCCTTCGACAGTTAATCTTGGAAGAAGACGGAATAGCTATCAAGTCGCGCAGCCGAGGTGGTGTCCAAAAGCTAATTGATGAGTAGATGATAAAAGTGATGCTCTATAGTAGGTATGTAGTCAACCATGATAAATATCATTAATCACATACATACATACATATGTTCGTACATACATATCACACCCTATAACTACACATACATACATATGTTAGTTTGGCCTGCCTCTTCTATGGAAAAAAGCATGTTGTAGCTAGCAAAAGGTTTATTAAGGGCACTTGCGCCTTCCACCGTGTGTGGTCATGTTGTAGTAGCAAGGACACAGCGCTTGATTGCCCGAAGTGCCCGGCGGCACGCAGTTGCAACGGGCACAGCACGTGGCGCAAGCCCTTAGGCATATCTTCTTCCGCGAAGCCAAAGAGCACCGTGCAGCACATGCCCCGCCACAATCTGTTACATTATATGATGGGGATTGACGACTTTTACATAAATTGAGAAAATCACGTGTTAAAAGTATAGCCAGGTGATTGCCATACCCTTCATCGCGACGTTGGTATTATAGGCGTTGTTGATGATTGTGTTCTTCTGCGAAGGGGAGATGACAAGACGTAATCGAAATATTAACTAACTGGCATGTTATTGCGTTTTGCTAGAAGACGTTATTACCTCTGTTTCATCATCAGCTTCAAGGGCTTGATGGAAAAGGAGAAGGGTAACGATCAGAAGTGAAGCAGCGAGTAATTTGAAGATGGTCATTCTCTCAGAAGCTTTAATCTCCACTAAAGCAATTTTATTATGCTTCGAGCAATAGGGATCAACATTGCCCATCATATATAGAATTAGAATGCATAGAGATATTTTAGTGACGACAAAAAGCATGAAAGAAACCCGCCATGCAATAACAGGACAAACATGCGGCGTACTTGTTAATACAAAAGCATGAAGCATAAACGTTGATATTTCTATTGAATCTATGGCCGTATGTAACATTTATCTGAAATAGTTCACTACGAGGCCGAAGAAACTATTTCAGAAACGATGCTTATCAACTTGGGAATTATAATGTGACAAATGATACATAGAAGCAAAAGAAATGAATCGAGCAAAACAATAAATAAAAAAATTAGCTGTACAGCACTCGTCATCATATAAAATATAAATCATATCATTTGGGATTTAAATAGTATAGTAGTTTCGGATCGTCTGTGCCACAACAGTGTTCCACCATTGTGTTCCACCAACCATTCCCCGACAAGTGTTAAACTCAGTTGACCAACTGTACACTTGTCGCAATTTGTTTGGTGGAACACCATATTGGAACACCATTATGGAACACCACTACTATACTAGTGGAAATTGAAGATGATTTGGACCAAACAGATTGGCTGTGGCTCACTGTTTCATTTTGTAACCATCTAGTGCTGATATATATGATGAGAAAACATATATCTAGTGCTGTTCACATCTAAAAAAAGTCTCAGAATTCACAATGTAAACGACAAATATAATAACACGCCCACAAAACGAAATGAACGAGAATGATCAATATCCATCAAATTTTTATATGTATATATTTCAATAGTAGGCAAACCATAGGGACTAGGGAGTTTTCGTTTCTCTCCAATAATAACAGGTGACAACTACTGCATGAACTGGCAAGAGCTGTGGATTCCTTTCTAAGTGGGAGTACAGAGCGTTATAAGATAAGTTTCTAGATCTGTATCAACGTTGTGCAGTTCAAATATACTTTCTGGCAAAATATGAAAAACTTGCTATATATGACGAACATAACTGAATAAAGAGAACAATCAACCTAATCTTTTTAGTACATGAAATGATTTCAACTGAATCTTTTCACCGTGATATAATATTATATCCGTGCGCATAATCAAGAATACATGCTGCTATGTGCTTGATAAGAAGTACAGTTAGTTGTTAAGCCTAACTCTCCCTTAACAAACCTATGACCAACATTTGCAGTACATGTATGTTGCCTCGTCCTTACGAAGATTCAATGTGATCCTCTTTAGTTGCCTAATTGATAGTATTGCTTGCTATGACGTTGCTTTTGATCAACGGTGGATAGGCATTTGCATTTCTCTATATATAGCATTTCATCTTATTAAAGAAAAGGAATAACTATAATGGCAGAAGACTTCGCCGTGACGTCCCTATCGGAAGAGAGCTCTCTTCGTACAGAATTCGTAAGAGACGAAGACGAAAGGCCAAACGTCCCACACGACGAATTCAGCAACGAAATTCCCGTCATATCACTCGCCGGAAAAAGGGCGGAAATTCGCCGGAAAGTAGCGAATGCATGCGAAGAATGGGGAATCTTCCAAGTAATGGATCACGGTGTCGATGCTAAGCTCGTCGACGATATGGCTAGTTTGGCTCGTCAATTCTTCGATCTGTCGGCTGAAGAAAAGCTTCGTTTCAACATGTCGGGCGGGAAGAAGGGCGGATTCATAATATCGAGCCCATTTCAGGTTTGGATAACTTTAACTAATAATCTCTTATTTTAGAGTGGCTTTTTTCAATACTTTGGTTGGTTGAAGGGCGAAGCAGTAAGGGATTGGCGTGAGATCGTCACGTACTTCACGTACCCAATCGAGGCCCGAGACTACCCAAGATGGCCCGATAGGCCCGAATCTTGGCGGGCCGTGACCGAAGACTACAGCGATCAGTTGATGAGGCTCGGCTGCAAATTATTGGAAATATTGTCCGAGGCAATGGGTTTGGGCAGGGACGCTCTGTCTAAGGCGTGCGTGGAAATGGACCAAAAAGTAGTCGTAAATTTCTACCCAAAATGCCCTCGGCCGGATCTCACCTTGGGTCTGAAGAGGCACACGGATCCGGGCACGATCACGTTGCTTTTGCAGGATCACGTGGGCGGGTTGCAGGCGACCCGGGACGGTGGGCGGAATTGGGTCACGGTTCGACCCGTGGAGGGGGCTTTTGTGGTCAATCTTGGCGACCATGTACATGTAATATGTTACTCTAACATTAAAACATGGCTTTCAAAATGAAATAACTAACCTGATGATATTGTGAGCAGTTTCTGAGCAATGGGAGGTTCAAGAACGCAGATCACAGAGCCGTCGTGAATTCAAACTCCAACAGATTATCGATAGCAACTTTTCAAAACCCGTCTTCCGAGGCCACTGTGTATCCTCTGAAGATATGCGAAGGCGAAAGCTCGATAATGGAGAGGCCGATAACTTTTTCGGAGATGTATAAGGGGAAGATGATCAAGGATATTGAGCTCGCAAGGATCAAGAAAGACAAGAAGAAGACCATGCAAGAGGAAGACATCATAGAGAAATCCAAAGCCGGCCGTCTTGAAGACATTTTAGCATGATTGCTAATCGAAATTTTGGTAGTTTTACGGAACTTCACTTGAGTTTTACTGGATAATACCTTGAGAGCATTCAAGGAAGGTGCTCTCTCATCTCAAAATCTGAGTTTACTTCTCCTCGCAAACTCGCAAGAAAATGTAATACATCAAAGAGGTTTAGGTTTCGTCCATGTATTAACCCAAAAAAATCCACCGATGAGTCATTTCAGCACAAAAATACTTAATAAAACAACCATTACCATCATCCATAACATAACAATAAAAACTTTGTTGAAGTTGTCAGTTGTGGACCTATGTTTTGCTCTCATCTCGTCCGTTACCAAAAGACTTCTCTCCTTCGCTCTCTCGCAGCAGATTTAGTCAGAAAGACAAACAGAAAAGCTGAAGAGTATTTCCACACGTTTTAAACAAAACAAAACCGCAGGCTATTACTGCAAAACCAACCTTGAAAACAGTTCAAAACTTCTTTCACGGAATTGTAGTAGTTGTTCGTTCGCTGATCGAGTGGTCTGCTTCAGAAGCATCCACACCACCATTTTCCAACCTCGACTGATTGTGAATTCCCACTACGTTATTTTCTTCTCCAGAGTGATCAAGAGACATGTTCTGCATGGGAGTTGACAGAGCAGCTTCACTTTCTTGGGATGAGCCAGAGTTAAAGACAGATGGAAGCCATTTGCTCCAATTGTCGCGTCTTCTGATTTTGTCACCCTGCAAAGTAGATGAAGACGATGATAAATATAAGATATCTATTCTTAGCACTAGGAAAGATCAGAAAGCATGAGATGACCTGTATTTCCAAAAGAGGAGAATCTCTCACAGCATCCAAAATGAGTGGTATTTCATTCGTTAGTATCCTAACCTGTATATGAGAAGTGAGAACAGGAAGAGAAGTGTTTGATATCAGAAGAGATGCTCGTGAGGAGAAAAAAGATATTCTTTCGGTCATTTGAACACAACTTACTCGCCGAAAGGAGGCAATCAAAGAAATGGGAACCCAGCCATGATCATCCATGTTTGACCTCAAAAACTCATCACCAGCCAAATTGTAATCACTGACAAAACAAACACATCAACTCTGTGTTTTATGAAACAGGAAACAGACAAACTCCACAAAAACCTTGAAAGAATTACCTGAAATAATAGTTTATTTGGTTGAGGATCAAAGACGCCAAAGAATTCTCGTTACCAGGAGAATAAAGCATCGATGGCGGAGGAGGAGGAGAATGAGGAGGCATGGCAGGCCTATAAGGATCTGGCGGCATCGAAGGAATGACATAACCTTGTGGCATTTCTGACAACCAACACACGTTTCACAGATCTACAAATAAACAAAATCATTAAAATGTTTAAAGCTCAATGAGCTCACCAACACCATATATTCCAGGAAATGCTCTAATTGGTTGAGGCACCATGAAAGGGGTGGCAGTGGCGGCAGCCAAAGGCAGTGGTGGTGGTGGAGGCGGCATATATCCCACAGGATGAGGATGCATGTATAAAGGAAGCGCAGCTTGAAAACCTCTACGATCTTGATCACGCCTGTTCCCCTGATTATTATAAAACGATCCATCTCCTCGAGGTCGGGCATTGTAATTACCCCTTCTTGAATTATTTCTTTGAGAAGGAGAATGTTCACTGCCCATCTGGGATTGTGACCCACCAGCTGGTCGTGGGCTCCTCATAAAATAAGGTCTTTCATAAATGGGAAAAGCAGGAGGAGGAGGAGGAGGAGGAGGAGGTGGCGGCGGAGGCTGAGCTATTAGGGCCGATGGCCGATTGCCTCCACCGCCACCACTGCCTCGGTTTCTCGATCTTTGTCTATTGTTGGATGCTGAAGTGTTGGCAGCAGAACTACCATGAGTGCCGTTGTTATTAGCTGGTCGCTGAGGCGGCTGAGGTAGTATGGGAGGCTATCGAACCATGCGAGAGTAAAATAATAGCACATGTCAAGTTCAGCCAAACCAATTATACCATGAACCATTTATCTTTCTTCCTTCCACAGTAACGTACACATAAGAAAACCAGATTAAACTGTAATTATGTTAAGATTAAAATCATGAGATCATAAAAACCACATATTACCTTCACAAAAATAATCGAAAGAGTCCTACATTTACAACATGAATGCCCAAATGAACAAAAAACCCAAGCATTTAACAGTCAATTCGACTTGTTGTGAGAGCCCGCAGACGATTGGCACATATGAAACATAAGTGAAGGAAAAACAGTAGCAAAGACACATTCGTATCCCACCCACCATAAAAGGGATCATCTCCACCCAACACGGAAGAAAACAGTTACATGTGCTTGGACCTTACGGCAAAGAGGATCAAAATCAACACAATATGATTAAGGACAGAGCACTTAAAACGAATATATCACCAAAAAAAGAGTAAAGCAAGTAGACAAATTAAACTAATCACAACCTGTGTAGATGATCCATCAGCAACAAGGGGTCTCGACCCACCCGTCCGAGCGGACTCAGACAGAGCTGGCCACGCCACGGCCCCACCCATGACAGACCCACCAGCCTCCACGGCGACATTATTCGTCCTATTCCAAACGGGCCTCGACGATCGTCCATCATTGGCTTCACCTTGGGCCTTGGTAGAGCCCAAGCTCTCATCGCTTTTAACCTCTTGACTTAATCCACCCTCCACCTCCGCAGCCGTCGGAGAGCTGTTCTCGGAATCTCCGCCGCGAACTACGGATGCCCATGGGGTCTTCTTCGGCGGCGGTGACGGGGGCATTCTAGTCTATAGCAAAACCCTAACTAAACGGAGAAGGTAATGAGAATAGGGAGATTTGTTTTGATCTTGTCTCCCTACTTTCTAAGAATTGAATTCTTTTGGTAGATGACGTGATGCAAGAGTAAATTCACCGGCGACAAAAATAATGAGTGATCGGAGCAGCGGAGAAAAGTAGGGTTTGGGCCGTCAAAGACTCGAATGATAGAAAATACAGTGCCTCACTCTGCGTAGTACTACACTCCTCAACTCACTCATCAAGTCATCACTGTCTACTAAATTCTCAGAGACGGTCTACATACACGTTATATACGTTTAATAAATAAATAAATATTTATGTATACTAATTTTATAACATCATTAATTACAGTTATTACGGATTAATTTTCTTCAAAGTATGGGAATGAACTTCCTAAAAATAGGATTGACTAGAGTTCAAGTGACCAACATTTATTTGCGAATTACGTTGAGATTGTTATTGCTTGAAGATACAACCAAACAAATAATAAAAATCGTATATTTAAGACAAAAATAACGAGAGAACAAATCAACAAATACACAATCCATGTTGATCGTAATGGTCGATATAGCTATCGAATTAAGTGGTACCTTATTATCTGTTCCTACATGGGCCGATCGATTCGGGTCGAGTCGGTTATTTGTTGTGGTTATTTGGGATAAGGCCCATATGTACGTCTATCTACGATAACATGCGACCACATTTTAGTGTAAAACATTGAACGTCTCATATTTACATGCAAAATAATAGGGGTGTGCAACGATTTTAAAAAACTGTCCCTACCGAACCACATCTTACACGACAATTAACCGTCTAAATCGCGATGTAATTTTATGTACTGAATCGCACCGTAATAATGGTTCGATGTGGATTTTTGGTACAAACCGCACTGAACCAAACCGCACTACTAGTGCATTAATAATTTTTCATACAATTATATCTGATTTTATTTTATGCTATTATGTACTTACTATTTAGTATATAAACTTCATTTTTTCGAATATAGTTGATCAATTACAATAACGAAGAACAGGTTGATTTTTTTATTACAATATACGTAGTTATCTTTTCACTACATTTCTCTGAAGTTAATTTTGTAAATGTTACATGTAGTTACCTCTGTACATTTGTCTGAAGTAAGTTTCAACAAATGAAGCCTTTGAAAATGGAACAACCAACGATTGTTGCTTGGCGAAAAGAGAAGGAAACCAGTCAAGATTATCTTCAGGTACGTAGCTTTAGATTAAGCGAGCGCAATGCAATGCTAAAAGAATTCAGACAATGACCCAAATGAACTCTATTCCAGTACAACGATTTTATCTTAATGCCATGTTTCCAAATCCACAGTTCAGATGGTTACCATAAGCAGGCTGGCTTACCGATCTCCTCAACGAAGTTTCATTACGGAAGGTTCGAGGAACCGATGAACAGAGTGGAGATGAGCCCGCCTCCGACGAAGAACAAGAGCAACTTCGGTTAGAGAACGAATCATGCTGAGAAACTTGCGCTGCCCCGAAACGATCACCAACTACGAAATCCCTCCTTTGGCACAAGGAAGATAGCGATTCTGCCATAAGTGCTCTTTGTTTAGTGGCTTCATCAACGTACAATAGATCGTCGATCCTCTCCATTAAGTTGAAGGCCAAACTCTCCATAACCCTCGAATAGCTCTCGAGAATGGCGTACCCAACGTCCTGCAGTTGAACTTATTGAGTAAAACATTGGAATGGAGCGATGAAAAGCTTGTGAATGAATTACTTACCTTGTTGTACTGTATCTTGCTCATGTCTAGAGCAGTTTGTGGGAGGCCTGGAAAGTGTAGCTTTAAGTTCTTTAGGAGAGTATCTGCTCTATGTGCGAAGACTTTGTACTTCACTACTTCGTTAGTAGATCCCTTCCCAGTGTTTCCCCAGAATAGGGAGGATTTTGTGTGGGTTAGGTTCTTCTTCTGGCATTTCTGTCGCCAAAAATGAATACCATTCTCTAGCCTATTTGCAACGTCTAGAGTGTTGTATTCTGAAGAGAGGTCCAAGTACTCAAAGAGACAATCTGGAGAGAACCTATCGGCTGTTATGTAACGATGGAGGGTTTCGCCCAAACAAGTTTTCTCGCTCTGAGAAATCAAGAACAACATGAAAATGTATCAGATTTTGGTCAGTTAACCTTGTTTGAACTGGACTAAGAATCTGCATTTTCTGTTATCTGGGCCTTCTATGTCTGTAAATCATCTTCCAATTCAAACAATAGAACCCACTAACGTGGAAGTAAACTAGAAAGAAACCTTTTTTTACCTTAGGCAAGCCCTCCAAGTAGGTTTGTGGGATTTCCATCTCTGAAAGGACATTATTGTTAATCGCAACGGCAGCTTTAAAGATCTGCTGCGTAAACTCTTTACACTGCTGCAGATGTTTCCTCGACTCGCTGGACAAGCCATTTGCAGGGACCTTAGGGAAAGGCAGCCACCATTTCTCTTCTTGCGTGATCGAAGGCCTTCTTGAAAACGGAGAAGAACATGGGTTCTCCAGCAAATGTTCCATATCACCGACGACCACACCACGGTCGACGTAATAAAACTCCTTGTCTTGAAAACCATCCAAAATGCTGACCAGCATCGCATCTAATTTCTTCAGGGCAGGAAGGTTTATGTATAGATCCAATCTCTGCTGAGGAACCATAATTTCGAAACTTCTACCACCTTGAAATTCTTGAACCGATGGAACGAGCTCAACGATGGAGTCGCTCACGCATAGAAGCCATTCCATTTCTCGATGCCACATTGATCTTCTCTGGAAGGATAACGGCTCCAATTTCCACAGCTCCCCATACACTGTAGCTGTTAAATAAGCACATAATCAAGAAATAAACGAGCACTTTCCAAACAAGGTTAGTTAAGGATGAATCGAGTTCATGACAGTCAGACAAACCAGCTAGATTAGTTATGGCATTGGAGATGGCAAGAGCCGTGCTCACTCCTTTACCTCCACCAGACATATCCTCTCCCAGTAATAGCTTAGCAAATCTTTCTTTCATCATTGCAGCTTCTGATGAGAAGATTACCAAAAGAACACAGTAAATGCTTATGGCAGATTCAGTAGCTGACATATTGAACAACAAAAGAAAAGAGTTCACAGCGCATAAAATCTGTTTTAGGTAAGTTGCTTTACTGAAAATCCCAATAGCTCAAACCCTGTAGGTAGACTTACCGGTGGGTTCAGGAGCACGAATGCCATCCCCCTCCGACTTCTCCCCCACAGCTCCGACGTGTCTCCGGCCGACTACAGGCGGCATGACAGACGGCGGCGTCAAGCAATCGAAATTGCCCAGAGCACCACCGCTAGTTGAAGACGCCGTCGTATTGGAGCTTCGACGATCTCTAGCAGTATTAAGACTCGACGAGAACGTAGCGACGCTGGAGGCCGAACTCTCCGATTCGCTGACGTCAGCACTCAGGCTGTAACCGTCAGCAAAACGGCGAGATGGGTCATAGACTCCTGACCCATCACTGCTGTCTTCGTCCGACACATCGCTGCCGCAATCCCTCGAACTAATCGTCCTCCTTCGGCTGTTAGCATCCATCCCTTTAGAAGATTCACTGCCACTGCTGTTGGCCCAACGGCTGGCTACTAATACGTTCCAAACAGTACGTGGTGAGACAAACAAACATTAAATCGAGTCGTAAAGCGTAATAAAGGCAGCAGCAGTACAGTAGTGCGTGAAGTTCGTTTCTGGAAAGTAATTAAGCGCAGCTGATGTAATCTTAAATGTGCATCGCAGATTTGTAATTTGGTGGGTACGTTTTGGATGAACAAAACAATGATGAGAGGACGGCCCACACGGCCGTGGGCCCCGCCGGTCACGTGGTGGCCACCGCCTTTATTCTGCAACGGCTCCACACTTTTTCGCGCGCATTAGAATTTGATTGCGTGTGTAGTGTGTGTTTCTGTCTCGTAGTTTTCCTACTGCTCTTTTGGGGAAGGAAGGGATAGATTCGTAATTAACCACTCTAGGTGATCTTTTTTCGGTGTTTCTTTGCCTTTATGGAATTTAATATGATAAATTACTACTACTTTAATTAGTTATTCCATGAGTATAAACAGAGATAAAATATATATATATATATATATATTTACCGAGTCGCCTTTTTCCCCTTTTTCTTCTGTTTTTTTCCCTTCAAAAACATGTGATGTTTTACTAAAGGCAAAATTATAAAATTAGGTCACTAAGTATACAAGTTTTCATTTTTGGGTCATTATATTTGATAATTGCAAAATTAGGTCACTAACTTTTCATGTGAAAACAATTTTGGGTCATGTTTTCAATTTTAGGTCACTAAGTTTACATTTTTTTCAATTTTGGGTCACTATGTTTATAACTTTAGTACCAAGTGACCCAAGATTGAAAAAAATGTAAACTTAGTGACCCAAAATCGAAAAAATATATTCTTAGTGACCTAAAAGTGAAAACATGACCCAAAATTGTTTCACATGAAAAGTTAGTGACCTACTTTTGCAATATCAAATATAGTGACCCAAAAACGAAAAAATGTATACTTAGTGACCTAATTTTATAATTTCTCCTTTACTAAATTTCTCAGGTAATCCTATGGAGTCCAAGATGCTATTAGGAAACTTCAGTTACAGCCTATTATATGTTCTATATTGTACAAAGTACCTAATATCAATAATGGAATCAATTTGTAATCAGTGACGTCTCAATTTTTATAAGGTTGAACATATGAGAAATGCATGAGATGAGATACAATATATACGCATATTAAATGTTTGCTGCTGGAGATTTTAATTTCACTTAGCGACCAAAAAGTGACCATAAATTAAAGGTGGGCCTTGTTGAATATTTCCGGATATAATAAAGAAGGGCTAGTGAAGTTTGGTGCGATTTAATTGGGGACCGCCGATATAAATCTCTTTGTCGCAAGTAGATTTTGATTGGTTTAAGTTGCATAGATTATTTTATATTGGTGCACAGATATCAATTATTCTCATAAGTAGAGCAGAGCAGATGAAGTCATTCTTGAACAAGCGCAGTACAAAACTAAATGATAATTTGAAAATACGTACATTGATGAGCTTTTATTCCACGACTGTGTTTTTAAAATTTAAATTGGGTCGTATTAAATATTTCCGTACACATTGTTGCACAGCCCAATAATGAGATTTATAAGGCTCAAAATGAAATGAAGAAAAAGGCAGAGTCTACCCAATGGGCCCAACTACAAGAAGGCAGTATAAGCCCAATGGACCCATATCAGCAAATTCCTCAAATTCCAACAAAAAAAAATAAATAAAAATAAATAAAAATACATCATGATGTTTTCCAAGAAAATGGCGACATAGTATTAAAACGATGACAACATAGGACCAACAACCTTTGAAGCGAACGAAAGACAAATCCACTAAGATTTTCTTTCATGGCTACAAAGCACAAAACCCATGCAAAAGGTGTTGCCATAAGAGTCACCAATGTCCCAAATATGTTCCCATATATATATACTCGCAAACAGAACCTTAAAAGCTATGGCTGATCACTTTTTTCCTCAGGCGCTATATGTACTGTTTATGTGTCTTAGCATCTTCAGACTTCAAAGTAATACACAGCAAATGGGATCGTTAGCTCATGAAGTTGAACAGAGTCTGAAGTACCCAAAGGCTCGGAGAGATGAAACTGTGGTTGATAACTATCACGGTGTTATGATACCTGACCCTTACAGATGGTATTGTAATAGTTGATTTTTTTTTCTTTCACTCATTAGTCATTGCCCTTGCAAGCATTTGTTTGATCAACATTTGCCAGGCTCGAGGACCCCAATTCATCAGAGACGAAAGAGTTTGTCGAAAATCAGATGAAGCTGACAGAATCAGTACTCGAAACATGCGAATCGAGGAATAAGCTGCGAGAGAGCTTAACAAAATTATACGATTACCCCAAATACAGCGCACCGTTTCGAGCAGGCGACAAGTTCTTCTTCTTCCATAACACTGGCCTGCAACCTCAAAGGGTCCTATATGTTCAGGTTCTTTAATTTATATCGAATTTTTAGCCGATAGTATTTAGCCTACACAATACATTTGTGATATTGTGAAGCAGTTTTAGTAGCTTGTTATTACAGGATGATTTGGATGAAGAACCCGAGGGTTTGCTCGATCCAAACACGTTAAGCGAAGATGGTACGTTGGCGTTGAGTTTCTGTAAAGTCAGTGAGGATGCGAAGTACTTGGCCTATGCCATTAGTACCAGTGGAAGTGATTGGTCAACCATTAAAGTCATGAGTATTGAAGACAAGAGCTTCCAGCCTCCTGATACTATTTCATGGGTAAAATCCACATTGCTTCATAAATGTGTGTGTCCAAGGCGAAATACATATATTCTGATATTTGATTGTTCAGGTCAAGTTTTCGAACATAAGTTGGACGCATGACAGTAAAGGTTTCTTCTACAGCCGTTATCCTTCTCCCGAGTAAGTGAACGACTTTGGATTACATTATCGTAGATCAGATGGTTCACTTTTGCTTAGATATTCATGTGTTTTTTATTACATGTTGATGAAGGAACGGAAAGAAGCTAGAAGCTGGAATGGAGACGAATGCCAATTTGAATCAAGAACTGTACTATCACTTTCTGGGAACTGATCAATCACAAGATGTCCTATGCTGGAGAGATACAGACAACCCAGAGCATAGATTTTCAACCTCGGTCACCGATGATGGAAAGGTCCAGCGATTTTCATGACAACGTTATAACGATAAAAACTTCCTATAATAAAATAAATAAATACTTTTATCGCAGTATGTGGTTTTGTACACGTTCAAAGATTGCGATCCCATCAACAAGATTCACTACTGCGACTCGAAAGCTCTCCCGCAAGGCACCAAAGCATTGCTTCCCTTCGTCGAGCTTGTAGGCGATTTCGGCGCTTATTACAGCTATTTAGCGAATGACGACACTGTTTTCACATTTATTACAAATAAGGATGCTCCGAGGAAGAAGATTGTACGAGTCGATGTAAGAAAACGACCCTATTCTTGGATTGAAGTACTAGGAGAGCACGACCGTGACGTGCTAGAATCAGCAGCGGTGGTAAACGGAGACAGAGTAGTGTTGAACTACCTCAGCGATGTGAAGAGCGTTTTGCAGTTACGAGACTTAGAAAACGGCTCTATACTTCACAACTTACCCATTGATATCGGGTCGGTATCTTGCATCTCTTCGAGGCGTAAGGACAATATCTTTTTTTTCGAGTTTACGAGCTTCCTCGTCCCGGGGATCATATACATGTTCGAACTGAAATCCGAGGCTCCCAAGATGACGATATTCAGGGAGATCTCCGTTCCTGGATTTAACAAGGCCGACTTCGAAGTCAGACAGGTAAAATTTATACAAAAAAAAAAGCATTTGTTGATGACTTTTGATATGCTCCAATAAATGGTTTCTCAGGTTTTCGTGGGAAGTAAAGACGGGGTTAAAATCCCGGTTTTTATAGTGGCGAAAAAGGGTATTCCCTTGGACGGATCTCATCCGTGTTTGCTGTACGCATACGGAGGATTTGGCGTCAGCCTTACTCCGTGTTTCGGCGTAGGGAGAATCTTGATCGCGAAGCACTTGGGGTTCGTCTTCTCCATAGCAAACATTCGCGGAGGCGGAGAATACGGAGAGGAGTGGCACAAGGCGGGCTCGCTTTGTAATAAACACAAGTGCTTCGACGACTTCATATCAGCTGCTGAGTTTCTCGTTTCCTCTGGCTACACACAGCCGAAGAAGCTGTGCATCGAAGGTGGAAGCAATGGTGGGCTTCTCATCGGAGCTTGTATTAATCAGGTACGTCACGCACGCAGACATATGACCTGCACTGAAGTACTGTAAATGTTAGGATAAAACAAGAAAATTATATATGTTGGCAGAGACCTGACCTATTCGGCTGCGCCCTAGCCCATGTAGGCGTCATGGACATGTTAAGGTTTCACAAGTTTACGATAGGTCATGCGTGGACTTCGGAATTCGGCTGTTCAGACAAGGAGGAAGAGTTTCATTGGCTAGTCAAGTGAGTTTCTTTCACCTATCATCATCATCGTAGGATGGCATAAAAAACCGTCTGTTATTTCAATGTGTTTCTTCTCTTCCCTTCATATTATCAGGTACTCGCCGTTGCATAATGTTGGGATATCGTGGGAAGATAAATCTTCCAAAGAGATGGCTAATTACCCGCCCACCATGTTACTAACAGCCGATCACGACGACCGTGTCGTGCCACTGCACTCGTTGAAGTTCTTGGCTGTGAGTACTCAGAAACTCGGTTATGTAACAATTGTGCCTGTCTTGGCTAAGACGATGTTTGGCCTTGTACGTGACAGGCAATGCAGCACGCAAGTAAGGAGAAGAGTCGGCATGAGTCGCACATTATCATTGGAAGAATCGAACGCAAAGCAGGGCACGGGGCGGGAAAGCCAACGCATAAAATAGTAAGTTGAACTATAACTCAGTTGTACTCACATTTTGTTCTTTCGATGCGTATATAACTTGTAACGTCTTCGACCATATCAGATTGATGAAGCTGCGGATAGATATGCGTTCATGGCGAAGATGGTGGGCGCACGTTGGACTGACTGAGAAGATCGAATCTTTCTGATAAACATGTAAAATAAGTCAAACAAATGGTGTATGTTAATGATATCTGATCTGCTAATAAAAACTCACATCTTTCCTAAGAAAGAACCCGTTTCTTCCTGAAACCTTCTGCTCACATCGCGCTGAAGAATATTCGTGAATTCCTGACGATAGCGAACAGCAACGAACAAAAGGTCAATAACGATCCACTGTTGTTAATTTTATGACGTGAAAAAAGAAAATCACAAAAAGCTGTTCTCCGATGCTCGGGTCAGTGTAAGGGATGCAATCGGTCAACGGCTACATGGTGGAAACGTTCGATGAACTCGTCAATATCACGATCGAAATCCATGCCTAGCTGTTTCGACGATAATGTAACGAGAAAACATAACGAACCAGAAAAAACAGCAAATACCAAAACCAGTGCAATATTACCTCAGACGCTTCGCAATCCGAAGCTTCCCCGAACAATCACGACGAAACAGGTAAATCTCAGCCATGATTTTAGGTGAACAGATGAAAAGGTATATGAGAACTACGATGCCTCAGATTCCAGGACCATTATTTGTTCCATGATCGAGATTTTCCTCACATTTTCTTTTCCTTTTGGAACTATTTTAACATCATTTTTTCTTATTTTTTGTTTTTTTCCATAAAAATATATTGTCTTCGCGACTCTCAGTTATGGGCCACTAGCTCAGGCCCAATGACAAATGGGCCGCAAGTAAAAGGAAATTGAGATGTCAAAATAAAACACTAATGCTTGCTTCAAATATTAACAAACAGATGTCGAAGGTTGAACGTTGCAGGTAGCCAATCCGCAATCCATTTCCCACTTTCCCACACTTCGCCGAATCGCCGCGACGGCGCGTGGGAATACCCCATCCAAGGATGATAACTCGGTCGAATTTGGCGGAACAGCTCAGAGAGTACCAGTTAAGGAGCAAGCGCGATTGGGCGACGTTTTCGCTTTTCTCGTCCACCTCAAACATAGCCCATTCGAGGTATTTTTCCCTTTTCTTTTTGATTTGATGAATTACCTCCCAATTTCTGATCCGATTCATGGCAGCTGCAGCTTTTATCCTGCTGAAATTTCTTGAAGCTTTACATGTTTGGCATAGATAGCGCATCTTCTCTTTTACTATGATTTCGTATTAGCTGGCCGGTTCACCTTCTTTCGAATCGATCCACTTAGTTCTGGATTTATTTCCTGTATGCCTTTCTTTCTTCAGCTTTTCCTTACCTTTCTTTCTCTACATGCAGGGTTGATGTGGTGATTTATATCGTATGGGAACTCATCATTATAGCTTGTTTTGTTTTCTCAGCTGTCTCAATGTATCATAGGCACTTGAAGCTTGCCTTAATCTTTATGTGTATTATGCTTCTCTTGCTTCTATGCA
The DNA here is from genome assembly GCA_027422505.1 of Craterostigma plantagineum. Lineage (NCBI taxonomy): Eukaryota > Viridiplantae > Streptophyta > Magnoliopsida > Lamiales > Linderniaceae > Craterostigma > Craterostigma plantagineum. Next base: position 6,368,222 of record JAPQWV010000043.1, on the reverse strand, counting down.
TTAGGATAACTAAGCAAGTTAGACTGGCCAGGAAAAAACGAAGAAGGATGCTCCTTCCATTATCCATGTAAATCATAAATCGAGTAAGTAATCTGATAGCTTATATCCCTTTTCCTTGTTGATGATCTCTGAGAATTCCTATAGTTCGTTTTCCCATCATCTTTTTTAGCTTCCACTTTCACTGGTTTATATGGCACTGGCTACCAATACAAGTCTCGGATTTAGATGTTGGCATTTACATTATGAAACTCTTGCATCATGTAACGCCAGAACAGTTGATGCATTCAAATGTAATATAACCGATACTTTCATTCAATTCTTGATCAGCTCATAAACTGTGGATAAATAGGCGCTCACTCTCAGTGAATCCGAGGCAAGTCAAAAGATCAATCCATCCATCGACATGAGCAATCCTCATAACAATGCCTCTATGCTCTTTCTGAGCATAGCTTTCTGTTCATTCCTTCTTGCATCTCAACCTATCTGTGCCCAGAGAGATCCCAAAGAGCTATTAAACCCACACTCCAAGTTAAATTCCACAACTCCACATGGAAAATCAAATTCAACATCAAACCCACCCATTGAGCCAAACGTAAAATCGCACACATCGTCTCCACCACCACAAACAAGCCCTGATCCAAGATCCCGAGGCATGCCACCGTCCCAACCACCCCAAACGAGCCCTGGTGCAAAATCAGATCCCAAGTTGAACCCACGACCGAACCGTATTAAGCCCGACCCTAAATTAACACCCGAAATAGTGCCTGATGCGAAATCAGATCCCACAGTGAAACCAGCATCAAGCCCTACTGCCAACTTAGATCCCAAATCAAAACCAGAATCAATTGTTGATAAGGAGTTGGATCCCAAACTAGATTCGAAATCCAATGCTACTACTAAGCCAGATTCGAAGCCTAGTCCTAAGTTCGACCCCAAAGCAAGCCCTGATACGATAGAGCTCGACCACGATTCAGACCTCATTGATCCCAAACCAGATTCAAAGCCTAATGCCAAGCCAAATCCCATTCCGAAACGAGATTCAACACCTAACGATAAGCCAGAGCCCATATCAAAATCGGATTCCAAACCTGACACCAAGCCAGATCCCAAATCAAACCAAGATTCGAGTCCCGATGAAGATTTAGATCCCGACTCGGATAGCATAGCGAAGTCAGATTCAGACCCCAACGCGAAGCCTGATCTGAAACCAAAACCAGATTCAAACCCCAATGCAAAGTCAGATCCCAAGTCAAAACCAAAATCAAGCCCTACCGTAGAGTTAGGTCCCGAATCAGAACCAACTAATGCAAAGACAGATCCTAAATCAAAACCAGGCCCCAGCCCTAATCCAAAGACAGATGGCAAATCAACCCCAAAAATTGACGCGAAAAACTCGACATCTTCGACGAAACCAAAACCTGAACCAAAGGCATCACCATCTCCATCAACGGGCTCGCCGTACCACTATGCCAACCACTTTTGTATCACAAGAAGACTCGAGGTAAAGAGAACTTTCTGTCTAGAGGTGCTGCGATCGAGTCCCAACAGCAAGAAAGCGAAGGATAACCAGGCACTGTTAGATATAACGGTGGAGAGGGCGATAAAATTCGGGGACAAGACGCTGAGTTTGTTGAATAAGTTATCCAAAGATAGGAAGACTAAAGCTGGTTTGAAACAAGCTGTTTCAGACTGCAAAGAAGCATACAAGGGTTACCTTACTCAGCTCAACGTGCTTGTTGAAGAAGCAAAATCCGAGACTCAGTTAGTGACCTACGATGCGGAATTGCTTAAGATTGAGATCAATCGCTGTGTCAAGGCATTGAAAAAGACAAAGAATGCTGAAGTTGAAGCACAGAACAAGGTTGCTTTGGAGTATGCTAAACTTGCACAGCATATTGCTGATTCAATGGAATAAGTACTACCAATCGTGTTCCACTAGCTTTGCATGCTAGTGCATGCCTATATGGCCCAATGAAGATGATGAGGATTTTCCTTGTAATGATTTTTATTATTTCATCAAAACAGATATAAAAGAAGATTGAAAATGTGGCATTTGATGAGCTTTCACACATTGATGAAGTATACTGTTCAGAATTAAGTTGAATTTTATTTTTACTCACAATGAGAAAACAATCTATTTTCTTAACATCAGGTATAAATTAAAGACCCACTCTTACGAAAATAGAAGCATACTAACCATGTGTCCTTACTGAAATCTGAAACTTGAATCATAAGCTGCCGCGATCAAGAACAATATCTGATCACTGCTATTCAATCTTTGTCACATGCAGCAGGTATAGAGTAAGACTAACCCAAGCACAGTTGTCTCAAAGCGGACATCTTCTTTCGCTTCTTATAGCATCTATCGATCCTTGATCTAGAGACAAAGCATCAACTGCTTGTTTTAATAGCAGTTAGCAATAAAGATAAGCTTTCTTAGACATTACTGAAAAATGAATCAATTTCCTCTGTTATAGCTCTTGGAACTATCTTCCAGTTCATAGAGAAGCTTCTTGTATGTCAGCCCATCCACATGATTTTTGTCTTCCAACTCATGCAACAACCTCAAAGCGTCCGTAGTCGTTCTTTGACGGGCAATTTGATCCAACACAGTACGGTAAGTAATTAGATCTGTCAATCTTTGTTTCTCAGCTACCTCCCTCAAGTATTGCACTGCCTCATCAATTTCCCCCTCAAGAGCCAAGGAGTTCACAAGCGAATTATAAGACTTACTACTAGGCACAAAACCATCCTTCTTCATCTTATCACAAAGTTCTCTTGCATTCTTAGTCCGACCCTGAGCACACAACCCATGGATCAAATAATTATATGTAAACGAGTTGGGCTGGCAACTATAAACCACACCCATCTGGTGAAAAATCCTCAGGGCATCATTTACGTGAAGCGAAAGCACATATCCCTTGATCATACAATTCAGACAAAAAACATCAGGCTCCACGCCATCATCGATCATCTGCTTAAACAAAGATCTAACGGACTCCATATACAAATGATTGATGTAAGAATTCTTTCCCCGATTCAGCAACGCGGCAAACAATATGTTGTAAGTTCTTATAGTCGGCCTACAATCCAATTTCCTAGAACTATGCATATGCTTGTATATATTCACAGCTCTGACCAATTTTCTAGCTTCCGTAAAATAATATATCATACTGTTGAAAAGAGGCTCCGAGCCAATAGAAGGAACAGCAAGAACCTGGTTGACGACAATATCCATTTCTTCATACATTTTTGCGGCTCCAAGCTTTCTTATCACGACGTGATACGTAAGCGAATCGTGCCTAAATCTGTGCTGCTGGGCCGCCCAATTAAACAGCTCAAAGCAAACCAAGGGGTCATCAATTGAGACCATGAGGTCATGAAGTTCTTCGCTAGTGAATCTAGGTGAGAGCTGAGACACGGCTGTTTGAAACAGGGCCTCATTCAAAACAGGCTTAGCAGCAGCTTTGGCTCTTTTGCTGATTCTTCTTCTCAAAGATCTAGATATAGGCCCTTTATATGTTCGAGTAGAATAGAACGTAAGCCACAAATGTCGGAAACAAGCGGCATACGTACTGTTAAATGTCTTGCTAGGATTACTGACACTGATTGAAAAATTAGGTCGTCCATTCAGTACGGAATAGCTGAATCTGCGAGCTGCCGAGGCGTAATTACTCGAGAATTTTGACGTTGTGAGAAGATGATTGAAAAGAGGATGCATTGAGTAGGGTTCTTGGAGACTAATCGTTGAACGTAATTTCGGGATAAAAAGAGCATGATAAGAATTTACAGTAAACAAATTGGAGAATGAAGGCAAGTAGGCAATATTTGTGAAATTGAATTCCCCACGCCGAGACGGCGGTGGTCGTCGTCGTCGTTGTTGCCGAGCATTGATGGGCTTTTTTCCCCTACCAATTGAGTCAAGGCCCAATTAAGCTATAGAAAACACATCAAAAGAAATCAACATATTTCGCAAGAATCTCAACATCAAGAAAGATCACCATTTCCATTGCAAAGATTCATCCATCCTCAGCTCAGTCTGCTTACATCCTCAAAAGGTCGACTTGTTAAAACTACAGAGATTACTAACTATTCACAACAAGCTAACCAAAGCTTGTGAATAGACTCAACCAAAGAACTAAAACCGAATTAACACCTAGGAAAAGAATGGAAAACACCCACAGATCACTAGCTAGAGCACCATTGCGACTTTGTCGTGAGAAACGAGCATCCTTCGAGCGACGAGTGGCTCATAATGGTCACCGCCAGCCCCCGACCAGCCCGTTCCTTTCATGAACAAGAACAGCGGCGGATTGCGAATCTCACACCTGGGCCAATGTGGTAAGAAGAAGACGCAGTTATCCTCATCGGCCATGCCGTCGATTCCGTGGGCTTGAACAACGTAAATCTCTCTCTGAAACTCAGTTGCCAGACACTCAATAGCGATGTCATCCCCAAAAGCTGCGGCTTTACCATCTCTGTTTTCGTCCACGGTGAGAAAACCCTCCTCGGTGTACTGCAGAGTTACGATGTCGTACTCATCGTCGGGCGAACCCAACACAGACATGTACTTTGCCCAATTACCTCCGTTATCTACGGCCAAGCAGCGTTCTTTATAGACAAACTCGGCGGCGATTTCTCTCTGCATGCCTCCAAATCCGGCGAGCTCGTCAATGTCGGCGTCCATCGACCCACGGTTTCGCTTCTTCGCCAGTAATTTCAGCTGCTGGACGATGTGAACGCCCCACCCAGATTTCAAATCCGGCGAATACATGTTCTTAATCGCGGCATCGATCTGAGATTTGGTTTCTTGATCGGCGTTTTCAAGATCGTGGAGGAACCTCTCGACGGCCCTCGCCCTGAGCTCTCTTGGGCTTAGGTCGACGTCCATCGACCTCTGCATCGCCGTGAAGAGGCAGTTTCCGTCTGGGGCGACCTCTCCGCCGTGTGATAGGCCGATTACGGCGGAGAGAGATTCGTCCCGCGGGTGGCGCCACAGCACGCCCTTCTCTTGGAGATGCTTCAGTCGTTTCCTCTGTTGGTCTTCCAATCCAGCCACATTGTCCCACGACGTCGTTCCAGGAATTTCCACGTCTGACTGCTGATTGGCCGGCGTGGCGCTCCATGGCATAGCATTTGGGGCCGAAGGTGCATGGCAGATCAGTTTTTCCATTTTCTCAGTATTCCTATTTAGGGGAAAAGAAAGTGACTTTTCCTATTCTTGGTTCTTTGAATAGAAAAAGAAGAAGAAACAGTTGGTCAGAGAGGGAGAGAGAGTATGTCGGCGTTACGCTTTAACTAGAGCGGGCCACGGGCTTTTGTTTGCAAGCCTTACGGCCCAATCCGTGTGCAATAATTTATTTTCCCTCTATTCTAATAGTAAATGTAAATATTGATGTTATATGAAACAACAAAATGTGTAATGTTTCGACTATACTAGCTAGAGCTTGTTGAAAATTTATGACGATCACTGTTTTATGACACAACATGTAAGATTTTCGTTAAAGAAAACTAGCCCTTTCACTGTTTTTGTTTACATGAATCAAGGCCAAGATACTCGCTCAAACTTAACATGCGAGCCAAGTCTTCATCCACTATTATTATTACTTCAAAGTCTTCAATTTCTTGCAAGGAAGTACCAAATCACAAGCATGAAGCATCATCGACTACTATAAAAGAAGTCATAAAGAACCATCCCAGCCATCACAAAACTCTCATATCCTTCACCATCTCAAAGATTAAAAATCAAAATATCCTCAAAATGGCATCTTCTTCCTTGAGCAATGCCCCAACAGTTGTTATAGTTGTGTTTGGAATCTTTGGCTCCTTCTTCTTCTTCGGCTGCTTCGTAGCGGCGCTGTGGTTCTTGATCAGATCATGCATGAAAAAACCTGTCCGAGAAACCAATGTGATACACAAAGACGAGCATCTCAGAGTTAAGGGAGATGTAATCGAAGGCCCTCATGGATCGAAGGCCGTCGCCATCTCTTTCGACGATGATAAACATCAAGAAGAAGATACCTACAAGCAGGTAGGTGGGAGAAGCCACGCCCATGGGAAGAACAGAGATATTGAGGCTTGATGACAAGCTAACTATGCTGAAATTATAATTTATATGATATTGATGTTTGAATAAAGAACGTTTTATACTTGCTGTGAATCAGTGGATGTACGCTTACTACGAGACATTGCATGTGTTTCTAATTTTACTGTAATAAGAAAAGTTTGGAGATAAATTGATAAATCATATTAGTTGGAGGACTTAAAGTGCCATTACTCTAATGCCTTCACACGTAACACGGAACACTTGTCGTTGAACTGGCGAAACATCTTACATGAAACCAGCGGCAATCTTGGCAGAGAGCGTTGACCAAAGATCAAGAACGAAGACCCTCTCGTTGACCGATGAAGATCTATCATCAAGCTGGAGTTACTCGATAAAAAACTGCATAGCCCATAAAAAGCCGAAGTCGGCGATTTCGATATACGTCAATAGCCGCCGTATCAACGGAAGAGTAGTAACAGCTTGCGCTGTGCCATTGGTCCTCAAAGCATGTGCCTCGCTATCGCTGCTATGCCTCGGCAAGTCGCTGCATTCCGAGTCTTTGAAGTTTGGCTTTCACTTCAACGTGATGGTGGGGACTTCGTTGGTAGGCATGTACGGTAAGTGCGGGGACGTGTTGAGTTCGAGGAAGGTGTTCGATGAAATTCCTGTGAGGAATGTGGTGACGTGGAACTCTATGATCTTGGCGTACATGAGGAGCGGAGAAACACTGCGTGCAGCGGAGCTGTTTGAGAGGATGGAGCACAAGACGGTGGTGACGTGGAACGAGATGATCGATGGGTTCGCAAGAAACGGAGATTTGGCCACTGCTAGGCGTGTCTTCGACAGGGTCCCTGAAGGTATAAAGAACGTTGTGACGTGGACCGTGATGGTGGATGGCTACGTCAGCAACGGTGACATGTATGGTGCTGGCGAGGTGTTTGATCGGATGCCTGAGAGGAATTTCTACATATGGTCAGTGATGATTCGAGGCTACTTCAAGAAGGGAGATATCATCAAGGCAAGGGAGGTCTTCGATGGGATGAGTTCAAGGAATGTAGTGCATTGGAACACATTGATCTCGGGCTATGCTCAGAACGGTATGTGCCACGAAGCATTGAACGCTTTCACGAGGATGAGAGGAGAAGGGTTCGAGCCAGACGAGGTTTCGGTGGCCAGCGTTTTATCAGCTTGTGCTCAATCTGGGATGCTAGACGCTGGTAAAAGAGTTCACGAGCTGATCTTGGAGAAAGGGATCGACTTAAACGAATTCGTTCTTAATGGGCTGCTTGATATGTATGCTAAATGTGGGGATTTAGGGACTGCAATGCTCATATTCGAAGGATTATCGTTGAAAAACACCACCAATTGGAACAGCTTGATCACTGGGCTGGCCATTCATGGGCGGTGCAGAGAAGCCATTAACTTCTTCAAGAGAATGGAGGAGTCTAAAGTTAAGCCCGACGCCATCACTTTCCTGTCCGTTTTATCTGCGTGCGCGCATGGGAGTTTCGTTGAAGAAGGCCTCTCAACGTTTGCTAAGATGGAAGATTACGGTATAAACCTCAACGTAAAGCACTATGGCTGTCTAGCCGATATGCTGGGACGGGCAGGTAAGTTGCAAGAGGCGTTGAACTTAGTACAAGGTATGCCTATGGTACCAAATGATGTGATTCTTGGGGCTTTGCTTGGCTCTTGTAGGAATCACTCGGATGCTTTTATGACAGAGAAGGTGTTAGAATTTATCGGTAGGCTTAATCGCAGCCAAGATTCCCACGACGATGCACATTATGTGTTGTTATCTAACATATACGCTGCTTCTGAAAAGTGGGAAAAGGCTGAGAAGCTCCGAGTTGCCTTCTCTGCGACCGGTTCTGAGAAAATAACCGGTCTAAGTGCAGTTATGTCCTAAAGTTATCAACCTAAGGGTGAATTCCATTTCATGACATGTTCAAGAAATCATTTTGCACAATGATTTTGGTGAGGAATAGAGCATGGAAAGTGAATAGGCAGCAATCAATGTAGCGCCGTGTATGGATATATATTATTGTGTTCCTGATATGATTTTTTGTGACCAAATCTCAATAGTTGGTGGGTCCATTTCAAGAGTAGTTCGAGAATTTAAAATACTCATGTTCATAAGTTTACTTGCAATAATAAATCAAAAGTAGTCAGTCGTATATTGGATTGGAGCAGACAACTCATTCCAAATGATAAGAGCCACCAAGTTGCAGTTAAAAGAAAACTGCTTTCCTCCCGCGAACAAGCTTTTACAAAAAACAAAAAAAAAACTTTCACTTTATTATTCAGATTAAGTAGTAATAAAAAAAACGAAAGAACTGTAAAGGAAACTACAGAGCATCACTTGGGCACTAATCTCCACATGCCCACCTTTTCTTGCACACACACCCCCTCGCACATATCAATACTTTCAGCTTCTTACCTTTTTCATGCATTGTCTAGATACGCGTGAAGAGCTTTATCTGATCAGAAAAGTAAACTGAGAGGATTAAGGGAGGAAAAAAATGGTAAAAGAAACTGAGTATTATGACATTCTTGGAGTTGATCCTTCCGCATCTGAGGTGGACATTCGTAAGGCTTACTATCTTAAGGTAAGGAGTTGTTGATTGTCTGAAACAACCCATTGCATCTTGTTTATTACAATAAGTTTCTCGATGTTTCAAATAACAGAGCATGTATTGTCATGCAAGTATCTACCTTTTCGTGGGAGAAAGCTGTGATTTTCCATGGCCGTACTTTTACATTGCGTGAGATTTTGTTCCATTTTCCTCGAGCTTTGCAGGCTAGACAAGTGCACCCTGATAAGAATCCAAATGATCCACTCGCAGCCGAAAGATTTCAGGCAATCCATAACCTAATGCTCCTTTCTTACACATTATCTTGATTTCTCTGCTTCTTTGAAATGAGTAATTGTACTAAATGCGTAGGTGTTAGGCGAAGCCTATCAAGTTTTGAGTGATCAAGTTCAAAGAGACGCATATGATCGCAATGGAAAGAACTGTATATCAAAGTAATCTTCTTTTTTCTTTCTCTAGATTGATCTTCTTGCAGAAACATGACAATAATGCCTTATCGATATTCTTTAACTACTTGATCTTCTTCTTTTTAGGGAAACAATGCTTGATCCAACTGCAGTGTTTGCTCTTCTATTTGGGAGTGAGCTTTTCGAAGAATATATCGGGCATTTAGCTGTGGCCTCAATGGCTTCAGCTGAATTATCTGCTGAAAATGATAATCCTGACTATGTACATGACAGACTCAAGGTGACGATAAGCATAATACATTGCATTTTTTTCCAGTCAATGTAAATCTAGTTCTCATTCTGAGACCTTACTTCAATGTATATACCACGTTGTTGCTTTGTCCGATCCAAGGTTGTCCAGAGAGAGAGAGAAGAAAAACTTGCTAGAAAATTACGAGATCTTCTCCATCGTTATGTCCGTGGCGACAGAGAAGGCTTCTTACGACATGCTGAATCTGAAGCAGAGAGGCTCTCGAAAGCAGGCACAAGCCAATAACTAAATCATCGTAACTAATCTTAGACGAATAGTTTTCTCATGCTAATTTTTTTGTAGAACTATATGTGTTGCAGCTTTTGGATCCGAGGTTCTGCATACAATTGGATACATATACACCAGACAAGCAGCTCAGCAGTTAGGCAAGAAAGCTCTCTATTTAGGTGTTCCTTTTGTGGCCGAGTGGTTTCGCAACAAAGGACATTTCTGGAAATCACAGCTCACAGCGGCTAAAGGTACACTTGATGGGCCAGCACTACTATCATTTCTTGTATCTCTATTTGAGCACATTCGATAACTACTAGCTCTATTTCAGGTGCTTTTCAGCTGCTGCAAATGCAAGAAGATATGGGACATAAGTTTAAAATGGAAGGAAACGCTGGAGAGAACAGCGTCGAAACGCATCTACTGCAGAACAAAGATACGGTTATGAGCTCGTTGTGGAAACTGAATGTGGTGGACATTGAAATAACACTAGCTCATGTGTGTCAAATGGTGAGCCTCTGAAATTCAATGATCTGTTATAGTTTTGTTATCTTCTATTAAGGGTTTGCCTTGAAATTTTGACAGTACATTAGTTCAATTTCTATTGTTTTCTCAGGTGCTGCTAGAGAACAATGTAAGGAAGGAGGAACTCAAGATGCGTGCTTTGGCTCTGAAGAACCTAGGAAAGATTTTCCAGGTGATTTTTGTCCATTCCTGACATGATTTGCTCGCGTGAATTATACATGCAAATGGCGTTACAAGTATGTTTTGTGTGCTTGAGTTCAGAATCAGAAGCATATGCAAAATGCTGGAACATCGAAAAAGGTCGCTTCAGACGATGGAGATGATAGCAGTTCGGACAGCAGCGACGAAGATGAGTTGCCAAGATCACTTAACTATCGCACGCCTTTACTTACACAGGTAGGAGTTATATATTGATTGCATCAGAGAATCATCCTGTTATTACCAGACATTTACAATTTGAAACAAATAGGTAAAGCTTGCTCTTTGATTGCATCTGTGACAGGGCATAGGGAGGCTTTTCAGGTGCCTTTGCAACCCAGCATTTGATGTTGATGACGATGAAGTCGTATACAAAGGAAGATAAGTAAAGGAAATTATTAGCAGGGCGCTGCATTTACTGTATCAGACTACTATGTAAGGACATGCCTAAGATTCTATTGGCATGCTCTTTGTTTTCCAGAGAAAAGTGTTTGTAAAACTCGAGCACTTGACTGCAAAAACATCTCTGCATTTTGTGTAAAGATTGTTGTCAGAATGATAAAAAGTCCCTATATTTTTATGCTGTTTGAAAAAGCTAGAAACAGAGTATTACATCATAACGATGAATAAAATAAGCATTGCAGAAAAAATATAAAAAAATTTTGCAATCCGAATCTATAAATGTGGACAACAATAAAGAATAGTTAGTAACAAGTACTATAAATAATACCACAATAAAATGGAACACAGACCAATCAATTCCCTTCATTTCAAGCCATCAACCCCATCCTACGAAGTATCGCCCAAACCATTCCCCCAGCCATTTCTCATTCGAACCCACGGTGGTAATGACGACTTAGGGTTACTATTAAACTTCTGCTGCTTAAAATATTTCCTTCCCAGGCTAGGAACACCTCCTTGCTCACTCATCTCTGATTCATCCACATTTTCGCTGCATGAGAAAGCACGTTTCTGACCAATTACACCACTCGGCGTGGCTAAGGACTCATCGCCATGATCTACCGCGTTCTTGGGATTTGGTGGCAATGGTGGAAAAGGACAGATGGTATGCCAGGAGCCATAGTCCAACCTTTGCGAACTTCTCCCTGAAGAACTCCAAATTTCCCCATTACAGACGAGGGAACACCGTAAGAAACGGGCGCACGTGCGGTGAATCTCAGCTGCGACTCGCCCGATATGAAGCCAGACGTGCGCATGCTTCTTTCTAATTCTCTGCTGAACGAAGGACCAATAGGAGGGATCTTGGCGTTATTGCATGGGGTGGAAAAGCCAGGCGGGGCATCCACGTCAGCATCTTGTGTTTCATCAGCAGGTGTGTCCCAACGGCTCTTACGCTTGCGAGTTCTTGTCGTCGTGTTGGTTAAACAAGTATTTGGGGCGGAGACTGAAGGCTGGCGGTCTACGGTGGTTGAAGTACTCTCCACAGTTGTAGATTGCTGTTTCTGAGAACTGTTTACTCCAACTTCTGAATTCTTTATACCTCGATCGTTGTGTTGGCCATGGGAGGATGAGGATGATGATAACCTACTGTTGTAAGTAGTGTGGTGGTGATGATGATATTCATCCAGGTGGGAATTCCTTCTGAGAAATTTCCGTATCCATGTGTCTCGGAAGTTTCTCGCTATTTTATGGACCTGGGAGCAGTAGAGAAAGGTAAAGCCTAGTCAACCAAGTGTATTCAAAAATTAAAAAACTCGGCATAACCCCACAGCATATCCATATGTCCATAAAGAAGCTTGAATGCATTTCTAAGAAATTAGATGTCCAAATAAATATGATGCACCTAACGTTGTCTTTCGACGATAGAGCAAAAACAAATCAGAATCAAGCAGTAGAAGACGATGATAAAATAAGTGGAACTATCTTCATACCTCTTTGTCAACATGCTCTGTCAGCGTCAAGATCGAATCTTTAAAGCTGCAAGGCATTGAATAAAATAAGGCAGGAACATCAGAATACATGAAGTAATTAGGAGGTTGAGGTTCTCAAAATAACGAGGCATCTGTAGTTTAAAGGAGCAAGTTCGGCTCATTTCTCCCATTTAGAAAAAGAATCCAAGCCAAAACGCCAAAAAATCATCCAACATGAAATAACATAAAACAAAAGCCAGAACCCAACCTAACAAATAACTCTTCAAAATTATAACAAACAAGATGATAAAAAAGTGCAACAGGGCAAACAAAATTATCATTCACCTCTCCACACCAGGACGAGGGGGACCTCCAGTTATGTGCTCTGATGTAAGAATCTCTTTATTTGCAAGATATTCGAGTATCTGCATTATAAAAATCAATGGACAGTCAACGGATATTAGAGTATCAATTTCATAGAGAAACTAAGTGGTGATAATCTTTTCAGTTTCATTCATGTAATATATTTGGTTTCACGAATTGATTTGAAATTATAAATTTTGTCAATTTCAATCATAAATTAAAAGTAAAAAATGGAAGCACCATATCAACCACAACGTTATGATGATATCGGGATCAAATTACATATTTATCGGTAAGTCAACATTGTGGCAGGATAAGTATAAACGGCTCTGCCATGCCAATAATTAGATGGGAATTTTTGGATCCAGCAATTTACCTTAAGAAGCTTACGCAAAATTGGAGTTCTGTAAAATTCCTTTCTATATCGCTTTATTATGTTGTGTAACATCTGCAAACCTGTAAAGCAAAAATTGGTTTAAGAAACAAGACAAAAACGCGATATTGGCTCATACAGTCCATCAATTACTTACCATTTTTGTTAATAATATCCACAAGAACAGAGCGCGATTTTGTCTTTAGAAGAGCATCCAAGATCATCGAAAGATCGCGATTGCTGAAAAGAGAAAATTATAAATCAAGCACCACTAAAGAGTAATTGCATTAGAGCAGTTGATGTTACAAGATAAACGGCTACATGTGAAATTTAATGTACCTTTGAATAGATTCACCATCCCTACTATTCCCTGAAGCAGCTGTAAGGAATAGAAGCTTCAGGTAACCCTTCGAAGCATCCTAAAGAAAGATAGCATACAGCACATGAAACAATCATCTTGCAAGGAAAATGAAAGTGCACACATATAATATGAGATGCTCCAGAAAGGGAAAAAGAAGAGATAAACTTAAAAAACTCAAAGGAGGAACTAACTCTTCGCTTGCTTATCCCACCGTCATTATCCAGCAATTGATTCAGTTTCTCCTCAACTGCACGCATTTAAGTAAATTTAGATCAGTAAATAGGAACCACAATACCTCCAAATATAGCAAGGTGATTACAACATACCTGATTCAACATGACCATTCAAACTCAAGTTTGAAAACTTCCTAGATTTTTGTGCTGCCACATTTGTTTTATCAGAACCGGAATTTTCATTAGAAGTAACGGTATTCTTAACTTTGAGTTTTCCTTTTTTGATTGAAGACCTGTGGGTTCCATCAAGTGAATTGCTCTTCGATTTTTTCTGGGATTCAACTATATCAAGCTGCGACTTATGAGGTGTAGCAGCAGATTCTCTGCGTGTCGGAGGATGCTCAAGCTCAGGCGATTGCACTGCTTTACTCATTATGCTCTCTGAAGTAACCACAAGTTGGCAAACAGCATCAGAAGAAGAGTCATCAGCGAGGTGTACTGCTTCAACTTCCTGTTGGACAACCCTGTCCAAGACTTGAGTTGACACCGGAGTAGAGATAACACCTGATTTCGGGGATAAAGTTCTGGGACTAAATTGGCCAGCAGCATCCACAATTTTGTCTTCTCCGTACGAATTTTCAAATGGTTCATCAGAGCTATTGTTTTCTTTATCACATGAGGAATTCAATATTATGTTGTTCCAATCACTTCTCATGTCATTATTTTCACAGACCTTTACAGGGTCTGCAAATTCATCATCTGACTCATCCTGAACAATTACTTCGGAACTCGTTGGATCTCCACCTATGTAGCCCCGACAATTGGATGAACCACACACACATTTTTTTGCAGCAGCACCAAAGACACGTACATAATTATAGTCAAACGTAAGTTCTTCACCCTGTGGAAAACCAAACAGAAGAAAATGTGCGATAATTGGTGAAAATATCCCTCAAAATAAAGTTCTATCAAACAACACCATTCCCTAAACTTCGATATTGTTCACTGCCTGCCCAACAAAAGGAGATTCAGATATCAGGAAGAAAAGTGGAGAGCAAGTTACCTTTTTAATGTCCTTAATAGCAAAGAGCCCAACACAGACTTCTCCATTTACCATCCACTGTCATGCATAATATCTCAGTTTAAGAATATTATACAGTTACAGATAAACGGGTAAATAGACATACTACAATGCTTTATGGTTATAGATAATATTATAAAACATAGCAGAGATGTCACTTGTTATGTCTCTTAGTTCCAGAAAAGAGAAAAAATGATAACAATGGTGATTTCTAAAATCTGTAGAGAATACGCTATACTAGGTGGAAAACAAAAACACAAAGGAGAGATATCAGATTCCAGTACATTGCAGAGGGAAAAATAGCAACAAAAAAAATAATAATGAATCTTGATCACCCTGCCTTAGAGATGCATCAGTAAGCTTGAGAAAATGATAAACGAGGTGAGCTTAGTCATAATTCAGTGTGAGCCATTTCAACTTACATAAATAAAATGCTGATAGATAGGGGAAGAAAAATCGAATAAATGGTACGCAAGTGGCGTAACACTACCAGGCTTTCAACAAGAACATTAAGAAGCGAGAAAATTTCGTTTAAAAGGTCACATCTTTACAACAGTCGAAACTAAACAATGAATTCCTCCAAACAAAAATACAACCCGGCGATTACCTTTTCCGTGCGGCAATTAGGATCACAACTATGGTTAATGAAACGACCCAGATTCCCTTTGAAACAGGCATCAATCACCTAAAGAAGCATAAATTTTGCATATATCGAACACCAAGCTGTTCAATGAACGAAGAATTTTAACATAACAAATAGCAAGCCAAATCAAACCTCACTCCCATTTAAGGTCATAAAGTAAAAATGCCTATGACCCTTTGCGGCATAGTCCCTCTGCCGTGCTTCATAATTATGGATATCAAGCACCTGCGGCATTCAATCCAAATGCATAAGCAAAACAAACAGACCTGTAATAGAGAGGCAAGAAATTGATGCGGCTAAACAAAGTTTAAATTTCGGTAGGAATGACTATCTGACCAAATTCGTTGCATGTTCTCGTAATACTAAAAGCATTGGAACTTGCATTTGTGGTATCTTGATTCGATATGGAAAATGGATGAAATAAGCAAACAAAATGACAACTCAAAGGCATTAGAAGATCATTCCCTTACACCAACACGATTTAAAATGAATTAACCACCACTTAGAAATAAATTTCATAGAATATCAAATAGTGTCATGTTTTCGAATGTGAATTGACCATTACCCTGGCGTTATTCAGATGAAATGTTGTTTACCTCTCCAACATACTCAATGATAAATTGCCCTGTAGAGATATCATTGCAAGACTGAAGACCAAAACCCTTTTTTCCGCATCTAATCCACTTGACATTAGCATATTTTCGTTTTTGGAACTGCAGAGTTTACTAACAATAAGTAAACAATCAAGAAAAGCAGAGTTCACTAACAATAAGAGAAAAATCATAACAATGCAAGGACTTTGCCTGCTGATTTGAACAAAGTTCCTCGCATGGACAAGTTCCCCGAACACACTCGATGTTGAGCATTCGATTTAAACACTCAGCTCCGCAACCCATTCGGCCATCTGACGGGGGTTTGCAAAGGCATACCATCACCTATTACGTAATATTTAGTTTGCCGAAAAAAGAAATTTTCTGAAATACTATTTAGCGTCTAACAGAAAGATATAACCCATTATGCATGCAAGTGAAAAAAAGAGCACCTTGAAAAAAAAACTTAAAAAGCAAAAAATTGAGATTTGAATGCGTTACTAGTTCCACAAGGAATAAGTAAAAGCAAAGCAAAAGCAACCATAAGGGGGAGCGAACACCATTTCCCGTTCGGTTCGTAGTGGAAAAATAACAAAAGGATTAATGACGTCTGGTAAGAATACCAGAAAGAAACAATCTGACAAATATTTATCTGTTTCAGTTCATAGGCATGGACTAGCAACATCATTACATGATACCGGTACCGGCACAGATAAATAGATGAACCAATAAATAAACATTTACCTCATCAATGGGCTGGGTCTTGCGGGATCGATGCAGAAATGAGTTTGACTTGATATGAGACCAAGATGGTGGTCGGTCAACTGCAAACTTTACACTATCAATTGAGAGGTCCAAGCAAGGCATGTATGTTAATGCATCCAAATATCATGATAGAAAACTAACTCTGACCCTTTGATTGCTTTTTTTCAGATTTCTGGATAGTTTCATGAGCTTCTTCCTCATCAGATATTTCCAGCTCTTTATTTATCTCAGAGTCTGACTTCTCTTGAGGAATTGAGCAATCAGCAAAGCCTTTATCAGTGTTCTCTCTGCAAGTCCTACAAAAATTGGAACATAAAATCAACAAATTCCCCAAATGATAGAATACATAGCATTCAAAACTTGAATGAAAAGTACAGCACGACAAAGCTCAAGTCCACGTTCCACTAATGATCATCATGGGAAGGTAAAGTTAAAACTTCAAGACTTTTATGATGGTCTACTTTTCAAGTGGGTAAATGGACATGACATATTTTTAACTGTGCAGCATATAAAAAACGAGAAGATGAATTTTACCATTCACAATTTGTTACTCTAATGCGATCTGCAAGTGTTTCTGATATCCGCCGCCATTTTCCACATTCATCGCAACTCACCCATGCACTCGCTGATGGAGTATTCTGATTGGTTACCCCATCTGCTATCACTTCACTAGAACGCCCAGCTTCTTCCTGAACAGAAGATTGAATTCCTACAAAAAATCAGAATAAAAATTTTACTATATTTAGACCACATAAATAAGTGACAGACAGAAAGCCATTAACATTGATTTTGATACTTTGATCAGTTTCCATCTCTGCATGCCCAGGAGGCAGGAGCAGATAAGGCAAATAAATGAACTTCTTAAAACTAACTACAAAAATTTAGGAACCTTCAACCAGTTGGTTTTCAACTCCATGATAGGTGATCAGAGCCTTATCCTTCTCTGCAACGGTAATCTTAGCTGATGAATTGCTTTTATTCCCCTTAAAGGCTTTCTTTTTCTTGCCCTTAGACTCAAAAGTTTCTGACCTAATCTTGCTCCCTGCAGTCGTCGTACGACTTTTAGAGCCTCTCTGCCCCGGGTTGCACTGAGTCAACACGCCAACAGCCTCAGAATGTGATGAGCCAGATACAGCAATAATATTCGAGATATTAGTCATATCAGCATCAACTGCTGTTAGTTCTGTGGCACTGTTTGTGGCTTCTGTAACGTTTAATATGCTTTCCATGCTGCAATGCCCCGGGGGGTATGGTTTATCTTTCTTTTTTCCTTTTTTAGATTTCAGTAGCGGGAGAGTAATACCTGGCGCATCACCAATAGGCATACTCAAGTTAATTGAACTATCTCGCAAGCCAGGTAAACCTTTCTCAAAAAGTTCAGCATCAGGAATAGAATTTATAACTTCTGAATCAGGTGAAGTTCCAGGATCTGACAGCCTGTTTTCAGTGTTAGCTTTTAAATCACAACTCTCCTCCTGAATATTAACTTGGTCATCATTTCTTGAAGTATTTGAAGCTTCCAAACTTTCATGAATACTAGGCAGGACAATTTGGTCTCCGATTTTAATTTTCAAAGAGATGGGACCAGCAGGAGTGAAGCTTTTACTGAGAGATTTTTTGGCAGTCCGTTTCTTCCCCTGACTGCTGTTTCTTCTACTCGTTTTCTTTCTGTTTCCTTTATGCGGGTCAACCCCAGGATGATCAGAATCTAAAATGATATTCCCAATAGCTCCCCAAAGCGACGATGGAGCTCTGGTGATCATGCTTCTTCTTCTTCTTGAAATTTGTAGAGAATCAAAATCCAATGCCAGGGTTTCGCGGGATATTCGTCTACGACTTCTTGACGGTTTTGCAGACTGCTTCTTCTGATTCGGATACTGTGTATTCCTCGTGGATGATGTGTAAACAATCATATTATGACTTTCCGTACAGACCACATCGCATTTGTCCACATCTGTGTCAGCATCCTTTTCTGTGGATGGCTTAGCAACATTTGCAAACTCAGAATTATTCTGATCAAGACTCTGTACAGGTCGGATGGATTCACCTTTGGAAGCGAAGGCATTGCTCTTTGGCACATCATTTCCGCGCTCGGAGCACTCAACAACATTGACAGAAGTGAAAGCTGAAGCATGAACGTCAGCACATGAGGTGTCAGATGTTAACATGCAAACCGTTGGCTCATTATCTCTCACATAAGAGGATTCACCAAGCACTGGAGAGACGGATAATTTTCCAATGGCTACATCAACCTCACTAAATGATAAATCGTCCTTCAACGCCGCATCATTGTCAGATAATGGAATCTCAGTAAGCATAGTAACCTGTTCACTTAGATTCATTAATGTGACGAGAAACTCCGGGAGCAATGGTCATCCAGTCCATGCAAACACTTTTCCTAAAATTCAGATCAGATGTTTCAAATTTAAAGCTGGTGGATAAGAAAACTTAATACATACGTTCTAAACAATGAGGACTTAAATACGTACATTCTAAACAATGAGTATCAATAACAAATTCCAAAATCCATGGCGGATTAAAGACTTCATGACTTTAAATCAATCTATGATCCAGCAAAATCGGGAACATTAATAGCATAGTTTGTGTGAATATGAGACCGACGAGGATAAAAATCTAGCAATTAGGTAAAAACAACGAAAGTGACAGAACAAAGGAACTAATCTTTCTCATTAAGTACTTATTTATACAAAACTTAAAGCCCAAATGACACTTGTTCATAGAATTTTCCAAATACACAGAATGTCACACCATGAATCAACCTGGGACTCCATACGACGAGCAGTTAAGGCAAATTGGACTTAGATGAGATCATATGGCGACCTTCTTTAGAATCCTAACATAACACACAATTTATCACCTCCTATAAATGCAGCCAAGCAAAAATAAAAAACAAACAAAAAGTAAAAGGTGAAAAATACGGAGTTGGGCTCTTGGAAAGAATGCAAGTCGGAAATAGATCAAACACAAGTATAACGATGCCAGGAGAATTATTAATTTTGACTTGCAAAAAACACCAACCTGACCAACGTACAAACAACTGAAATAGCAATGCCGACAGACAAGGACGTCTAGAAACTCGATTAACGAAGCAAGATCAACAAAAACTAGGGATTGAACGCATTGTAAAAATCATGTAAGAAAAAAAACAAGGGATTCCTCATACCCGATTAATTAAAACTGAAAAAGGGATGCGCGATCTCCTATGCTTACACGACGCCGTCTGCCAGTTCTTTCTCCTTTCTGCGTATATTCCTTTTGCTTGAAATACAAAGAAAATTGCTCGGCGGTGTCAAAGAAAACGGTTGTTAAGACTTAAGAGGCGGAAAAGAAACCACAAAACAGAGAATGAGTCTGCGACCAGTTTTTATGTGTGGACGCAATGGGTACAATACAACGCTGCGCAAGGTACAAGCTCGCATTTTCCTTATAATGTTATGGGCTCGGGCCCGATATTCCTTGTTATGAGCCTAGCTAGGCCTGTTAGGGCTATCCAAGTAGTTTATTGTAATAATAGTTTTGAGTTTGGGCCCATGTTTTTTTAATCATAAAAATGGGGAAAACTAACCAAGGTCAGCAGTCAGCACTCTACTTCGATCCAAGTATCAATCAGATCACAGATCGGATCGACAAACCTATCGGTGAGCTTCTGTGTTACTGCTATCCGAATTCACCTGAACTTTTCATCTGTTCATCGTTTGAATATGATCGTAGTTTTTCGTTTTTATTGAATGATTTTGGCATGTCATGCTGTTTTCCCTGGAAAACACCTTTATATATTTTTTGTTGTTCTGATCAATGTATGTGTGGTTTGAGGCTTCTCACGATAAGGTTTTTGAGCATTTGGCGTTTCATGACATTTACAGTGTGCAATACGACTAATTTTTGTTTTCTTTTGTCCTCCAATTTGCACATTTACTGACTATGTAGTTACCATATTTGTTTTGGTGTGTGGCGTCAATGATCAATCAGATGGCTAGTGCGGGGAGTTCTATGCTGTACTCTTTTCTCCTCTTTGTTGCTACTCTATCTCTACAAGAAATGTATCGGGAAAAGTTGGCATCTTCGGAATTATTCACCATTGTTGGTGGATTTACCAGCTCCTTCATATTCCTAATGCTGCTGACAGTAAGACTGAATTGTCCTTTTAAACTATTACTACAAATCGATTTGAAATTCATGTCCTTATTTAGTCATTTATGAGCTCACATTTGCATTTTGGCTTTTCCTTGACCGTTGTTTGCTTGCTATTTGTGGATGCCTGCTTCTCATTAGTATCTTCTTTCTATAGTTTATCGGAAATTATCAGGAAACAACTGGCGTAAGAACTGGTTGGGGTGCTGGTAAGTGATGCTGCTCTCTTCCATGGTCTCTTTTTCATTTACTGGTTTTTCACAGCTTCGGAAAGAGACAGATTTTCGTGAAGGACTTGAAACATCTGGGGAGCGTCCTATTTTCATCCAAATTACCCTATGATTAGTCCGATGAGAATAAGGAGGGGTTTGAGATATATTTATCGCTTATAGCACGCTCGTTTTGCCATCATGGATTTGAGTCCAACTCCAAACCTTTCAAATCATACATAATCTACGAGCATAAGTTTCCATGTGTCTTTCTTGGGTCATAAGTGAAAGTTTTTAAGTGTGCCTTTGCTGGAATGAAATAAAAACTCTTCGCTGATAACCTTGCATTCTGTTTTGCAGTCATTATTTCAGAAATCGTGGCACTTGTAGCTGCTAGCACCGTTCATCGAGTTTGTATCACAACCTGGTAATCCTTTGTCATCATTCTTCGTCACTTCTGCTTTCCAAATCTTTGATTTCTAAATATCCCCTGACCCTATTTGTTGTTCCAACGTTCAGCTTCCTCTTCTCTGCTGTGCTGTTATACGAGGTCAACAAGCTTTCAGCAATGGGCGAATCTAAGGCGAAAAGGTTTTAAGCTGAACACGAAAAAGCATTATAAGATCCATTTTCCTAAGATGGTTTTGTACTTTTAATAGGTAATGTGACTTATCTACTGCACTCAAGCAAAGCAAAAGCATGAAGTCGATCCTTTGATCTTCTTTTGCGGTTGCTAGAGACCAAAGCAACATTGATATGTAAACATAGATCTGCCATTGGCATTTTTTAAGAGATGGCCCAGCCAGCTTTTAATGAGCAAAGACCAAACTGGCTAATCGCTGGCCACAATTTTGGACTTTCCAACAATCTGGAGAGTTGTTGGCCTTTTATGTAATGACAACGTCCATCTTATTATTAGTTTAATAAAAAGTATTATGTAAATGAATACAGTTGTAATCAAATCAGCTCTCTTATTGGTCGCGCACAGAGAGATTTGCACAACTCAACATAATAAAAATTTATAGAATCACGTTTCGTTTTTGTTCCCAGTCCTTCCATTATCAACGCGCATGTTCGATTGCTTCTATTCTTTCACGTTTTGCGATCTTCTACTTTTTATTGATCAAAGCGCTCATATTGATCATCGTTTTCGTTAAGTTCGGCCGAAAATCTGTTTATTTTATCCCTTTTTTTTCCCCCGGGAAATGGATGAATTTGGAATTTTGGTGCAGAGCATTGGATTCAAAGCCCATGGAAGATCAACTCCCATGGCCAAATCAAAGGCTAGACCAAAAGCTGATCATAATTCCCGTTTCATCCCCAGCCTCAATGGCGGCAACGCCTCGCCGGCGTTTAATGATTCTTCTTCTGCTTTACCTGTTGATCAGCTTGACGGCATTTTCCGATCCAGCTTCAGTATCAGCAAGCCAGGGAAAACGGCAGATTTCATAGGCAGTGATGATGTTTTTGGCGGGCAGAGTCATTTTGGAGGAACTGACTTGGATTCCTTTTTTGCTAGTTCGAACGGTGGCAAGAGTAAGGATACTGATCTGAATTCTCGGGATTCGTTTGGTTCCAAGGCTCCAAAAAGTTACGGTTTTGATGATCTGTTCGGAGGTTTTAGTGCAAAACAGGTGAAAAATGGAACAGGTTTTGACGATTTGTTACCCATTGGGCATCATCCACTTATGTCAAGCTCGACCAAGATAGATGATCCATTCTCGGACTTCCAATCATCCTTGTCTCAATCAGATGCCTCTTGGCCTTTTCATGACCCAATTGAGAAAGATACTGGAAAAAAAGATGCAGTTCAAACTTCAATTGATGACTTATTAATGGGTGGAGTACAAAGTGGTTCAAAAGTTGGAGTAGGGGTCAAAGTTAAAAGGCCAAGTTCTGGTGCTCCTTCAAATGGTTTTGCTGTCGCGGATGATCTAGACACTATTTTTGGTAGTGCTCATGGTGGGCAACGAAACAATAATGCAAGTCCAACCATTACGACACGGGTGAGTTTGTAAAACCGTGAACATAATGCGCTTTCTTGCTTGTATGATTAGTTTTTATTACCATTGATCGGCCGGCCGGTACTATTGTTATATAGGATCCCCTATTCGATAGCTTGTTCCCAAAGGCCAAAGCACCTGTCAAGCTAACTTCAACGCAGTCCTCCATCAGCACGAAGAACACTTCGTCTGCCATAAATGTAGGCGACGCTTTTACTTCACTATTTGGAGGTATTCTCCCGTTCACGGCTGTAACAGATTTTTTTCTACAAGGACGTGGTTGATCTGACTTCTCTTTTTTGAAATCCTTGCTTTCAGATTATGTCACTTCATCTGAAGAATTTGTGGAAGTTGCTGGGGAACCTGAAGAAAGACGGAGGGCGAGGCTTAACCGTCATATGAGAATGAATGCCCGCATGGTACGTTGACGTAGATGTAAATCTTAAACATGTCATAAAACATTTCATGCTTGTTCAAATACTATGCTAAGCCAAGTTATGCATGTGTTCAGTTTCAGTGGAGAAACGAGTCTGTCTATATACGCTTCCCTAATTTTATATACCGTTGATATAGTGATTGTGGACACCGCAATCACATTTTGATCTTGGAAGTTGATAATCATCTGCCTATTTCTCATTAAGGGTTAATAACTGAGATATTTATATGTACAGGCTGAAGCTCTTGAAGAAAAGAACCACCGTGATCTTCAGATTCAACGTGAGCAAGAGGAGAAATATGTAAGATATTACCTACACAACATTCTGTGGATATTCTTTCGTATCGGGCGAAATTTAGAATGGTCATATCAGTTTTGAAACAAATAGCATTTTGAGATCACACAAATTTTTTTATTCTTCCTCTCTGGAAATAAAGCGGCAAACTTTACTCATCTTCTTTATGAACTTCAGCGGCTTTCAGAAACCTTGGACGGCGACCTAAAGCGTTGGGCTGCAGGAAAAGAAGGGAACTTGCGTGCTCTGTTGTCCTCATTGCAACAGGTTATACTTTATTTCTTGCTTTCTGCGTTGTCCCTTTTTTCTTATGTTATATCAATCCAGGTATTATGGCCAGAATGCGGTTGGCGTCCAGTTTCATTAACAGATATGATCACTTCTGACTCTGTTAAGAAGGTTTACAAGAAGGCTACACTATGTGTACATCCAGACAAAGTGCAACAAAGAGGAGCAAATCTCCAGCAAAGATATGTTGCAGAAAAGGTCTTCGATCTTCTCAAGGTACGCTCCTGTTAACGCTGAGCACACGATGTTCATTTACGATCCTATACAGTTCAGTTTCAATAACGCTTATGTGTATGCTATTCGCTGTTGTTTTCGACGAATTTAATCAACGAATAACTCATGCTCAATAGGAAGCATGGACCAAGTTTAGTTCCGAGGAATTGCGATAGTTCTCCCAGCTCGTAGATGGTCAGCACGTAGGCCGACATTTCAAATGGAAGGCAAGCGACATACCTATTTCTTAGAAAAATTGATTCTTTGGTTCGGTTTTGTATTAAACAAGACTGAAGAGCTATTGTGTGCTTCGTATATTTAATTCTTTGACAAGTATGTATTTAGACAGTATTTCCCGCCATTACTGTGATTTGCTTCATTTGTTAAACTTGATTTGTATTGTAATTGAACTTCATTACTTGCTACCTCTCTTCAAAATTTCTTACAGAAATCATTTCCTTTCTCATGGCTGGTCTGAACTTCATTGCATGTCTGATCCTATCCTCAATGCCTGCTTCAATTCGCTCACGCAATTCTTGGTCGAGCAAATACGTATTCCCTGCGGTGCCTAAGGCATCACAAACTAACTTGTAAGTATACTCTCGAGGCACCGATCCACGCTCGACCAACTCCACCATAAAATCTTTCGCCTCGGAAATTCTCCCAAGTTCGCATAGACAGTGAATGATTGGAGTATAAGAGCTCGAAGTGGGCACACCATGTCCCTTCTCTACCATACTTCTCAACATCTCAATAGCCCTATCTACCTCATTCGCAGAGCTGAAATACCGAATAAACGAGTTATACGTCACCTTATTAGGCGCGCATCCTCTCTTCGACATATCATCGAACAGCTCCAATGCCCTGCCGATCCTATCTGTTTTGCAGCATCCATTGATCAAACAGTTGTAAGTCACTACATCAGGCACAAACCCTTTAAAGATCATCAACCTAAACAAGTGATTTGCCTCCCACATTCTTCTCCTCACTGCCTTCTTGCTGCCCGTCTCCATGGCGTATTTACAGTACGAATCGATCATAATCGTGTAAGTGTATACGTCGGGCGTGCATTTAAAGCCAGGCAGCTCCATTTGCTCTAACAAGAACTTGGCTTTTTTGAAGAATCGAACTCTGCAGAGAACGCTGATCACAGTGTTGTAAGCATAGACGTCGGGCCCGCAACCGAATTGCTTCATCCTATAGAACATATTAAGGGCCTCGTTGGCCAAGCCTTCGTCTCCCAAGGCCTTGATCAGGCAAGTGATGGTCTCGGTGGTCACAAGATTGGATTTTTCGTCGAATTCCCTCCTTTTAGACATGTTCTTCAAGAAATCCCACAGCAAGGGCATTCTGTTTCCCTTAGCCAAAACGATGGCCATTTCTCTGCAAGTCTGCTCATTATGCTCAAACCCATAACGCTTTTCAACCCAGTAGAAGAATTCGAGTGCTTTCTCCAGCCCACGGTGTAGTAATTTGGGGTCTCTGTGAGCTGCGGGGCCGAGAACTAGAGAACCCATTTGGTATTTAACCGTTTCCTGCCTTAGGTTTCTTTGCTTCAGCGGCGTGCGGTGGCGCGTGGATTTTTGGCGCCCTATGGATCTTGGGGATTGGAAGAGGTTGACTGGGATCCATCTTAGGACTTCATTCACTGTTTCTGTAGTCCAAGGACTGATGTTTTGCTGTGGTGGAGTTACGGTGTTCAATGGTTTGTTTTGGATGATTGTGGAGAAGATTTGGGCGACGAAGCGGTGGCTGACGGTGGAGTAGCGGCGGAGGAGCGGTGGTGGTGGGGGCATGAGAGGAGTGGATTTTGTAAATCGCAGAGCTTCATTACAAGCACTTCATGAAGCCCATGTATTGTTAGACCATGGGCCCAAACATAGGATACGCTACTTTTAACTGAAAAACAACGGTCAAGATTTGATGAACGATCACTACAAGGATACTATTTTGAAGGAAAGAAACGCACGCATACATTTTAATTTACACACTTGGAAATGAGATAATATCTAGTCATCTTCTCCGTCGTCGGTGACAAACTTTCCAGTCCCAGGATTAATTGCTGCGATGAAGAAGAAGGCGACATTGAACAGAAGAATAGGCTCGATCTCATTGATGGGCACCCCAGTCTCAAAGTTCAACTGTGCAAGCGCTCCTTTCCCTGTAATAATCTCTCCAATGATAGAAAAGGCAATTCCAAGCTGAGCCAATCTCCCCACAAACAGCTCATTCGCCTTGGTGAATCCAAATAAAGGACCTGAGAATGGAAAAGATTCAATAGGAAGGTAAAACAACCCATGCATATATACACAGAAAAGATTCTTACCGCTTCCTCCGAGGCCTAGGGCTTCCCTAAAGCCTTTCCCAGGAGCTATAACGGGTCCTCCACTGGGAGTAGGATCATCGACGAATCGACCACGGTCACCTAAAGCTCCAATGGCTCCAAGAAGATTGAAGAGGATGAAGAACAGAAGAAGTGGTTCTGCTTCATAGATTGGAATCCCAGTTTCTAAGTTGAGCTGTGCAAGAATCCCTTTCCCTGTCAATGCTTCTCCCAATAGAGACGCCTGCAATAATTTGTTTCTTAAAAACTTGCTTAATTAATATTCCCACTTCGAAGGATACGAACAGACACAAAAACTAACCGCAAAACCGATCATTGCCACACGGCCGACGAAGAGCTCATTCTGCTTTGTGAAACCTATCCCGCCTGATGTACCAAAGATGCCATCTTCCACCTTAGGCTTGGGCTTCGTCGCTGCTTTAGCCTATCGTATGTTGATTCGACCGATGAGATACGATGATTGGATGTAAGAAAAGAAAGCATAGCAGCTGTAGTTAATACTTACAGGTCCCTTCTTACTAGAAGGTGGTGCGGCAGTTTTGGGCTTGAACAGAGCAACGATTTCGGCCTGCTTTGAGGAGGGGACATTACTGTTTCTCCTCGGCGGAAGCAAAAAGTGAGAGAAGGGCTTTGGTTTCAGCCTTTGAATCAGCTTTGACTCGCCTTTGATATGCGTGGAAACGTTGGAAGTGAGCAGCATTCCTTGAGCCATGTGTACTGTACTAGGAATGTGTGTGTTTCTTCCTTTTCTATAGGTCTATGTAATAACTATTTGTATGATATGTTACTATACTACAACATCTCGTGGGCTGCATTAATTCGATATCTTTTTATATGTTTTTTCTTGAAATTGTGATCGTTGCTTCTCCAAAATCTTGTGAGTGGCTATGAATCACTCAAACCTTAAACAATATGGATAGAGTATATGAGCAGTTAAAATGCGATGTAGGGCGCACATGACTCCACGAGGCCTTTATAGTCTTCTCCACTTCTTATTTTCTTTTTTTTTTTTTATAAAGACAACTTGAAAGAGGAGAGTGGATTGTGGAAGTAGATACATTGTACCTTGTCTTTCATTCCGAGAATATTCACATGGTATGCTAACCTAACTCGTCGTCACATTACATGTGGGATCTTTTTGCAAGAAATTTATACTAGGCCTTTGTTGGACTATCCTAAATGGGCTTAATGTTGATTGGGCCTTGCGATGGTCGACGAAATTAAAAATTGCAAGTGAAATTGATATTGGACCCTTGTTGGGACCATTAACCCACTGGATAAATTGAAAAGATCAAATGACCCTTCCCCCTTCCGTTTTCCCAAACGCTTACGATTTCGCAGAAACGGCGGCGGAACTTCTCCGACGGGACGCATGGCTAGCACCCAACTCATCGCCGCCGAGGAATTAGGCGGACGGCCGACGGTGGAAATAAAAGCTTACAGATTAAAAAGCTTATAACAGATGAGACACGCACCACCTCACCGATTACAAAAGGTTTTCGTATACAGTAGTAGTTAGTGGGGTACAGTTCAGGTACGAATTGGGTGCTCAGTTACCAAATTACCCTCTCCATAGGTGATAGAGAACATCGTGCTGAACAATAATTTAGATGGGCAAAAAGGTATTTACATTACCTTCTTTTTCATTTTCAAAATCCATCGCCTATGATGATGATGATAGCTTTGACTCGACTATCGAGGATATTGGCGTTGTCTGTCTGAATCCTCTTTCTCTCTCTTTCTCACACACACACACACACACTAACGTCTACTTTTTTTCTCCATTCCTCCTTTTCATTGCTTCTCTGTCTTCTCCACGCCACCAAGAAAAACCCCAGAACCCTAATAACTTTCCCCCACCGTTCCCACTAACCTCCAAAAGCCAAAACTTAGTAAGTAGCTTCCCTTTGTTCAGCTCATTACACTAGTTAGAAGGAACTTGCTAGTGAGCTCATTACATCCTTAGTAGTAGTTAGTAGCCACCGTTTTTGTTCTTTGAGTCTTTCTTTATCTCAAAAATGCCGACGTCCCTCTCACTCCTCGGCTTCGCCATTCTCGCCGCTCTACTCTTCAACACAGCTCAAGCGAAATCTACAATCGAGCCATGTTCAAACTCCGGCACGTGTCCGTCGATGGTTGGCTACACGCTCTACACGGACCTCAAAGTCTCCGAAGTCGCCTCGCTCTTCAGCGTGGACCCAATCTCCCTCCTCTTAGCGAACGCCATCGACATATCCTCGCCGGACGTTGAGAACCACATTCTGCCGAAGCACCTCTTCCTCAAAATCCCCATACCGTGCGCCTGCGTCGACGGTATACGCAAGTCTGGGTCGGTTTCTTACAAGACCCGACCCTCCGACAAGCTAGCCGACATCGCTGAGGAGGTGTACGGCGGTCTTGTGTCGGCGGATCAGATTAAGGAGGCGAATCCTAAGGTGGACTTGTCGGACCCTGAAGTTATTGGTGTGGGTACTTTGCTCAGTGTTCCTCTGCCCTGCACTTGCTTCAACAACAGTGATAACAATGTGCCGGCGGTTTATCTGAGTTACGTGGTGGGAAGGGACGATACTTTGGCTGGAGTTGCGAGGATGTATCAGACTACTGTGAGTGATCTCATGAATGTGAATGCTCTTGGCACCGAGGATGTAGCTGAAGGGGATATTCTCGCCGTTCCTTTGTCAGGTTTGTTTCGATTTTGTCGGTGTTTAAGGTTGACTTAAACAGAAGTCTTTCGACTTTCTTTGTTTCTTTGTTTGTTTATGCATGATTGGGAAGAATGAGTAATAACAAGAAAAACTTTCAGTCTTCGTTCCAAGAATTGAACATTCTTGTTAGCTTGTGGGATTCTTGCCTATATATCGGCTCCATGGCCTCAAACTCCGTCAAGTTTTCGACTTTGTATACTGATTGAATACCCAATCCGATAATCTATTGCAGCGTGTGCATCGAATTTCCCGGCATATGCTTCTGACTATGGTTTAGTAGTGCCAAACGGTAGCTACGCCATAGTAGCCAGTCATTGCGTACAATGCAGCTGTGGACCAGGAAGTCGCAAGTGAGCAGCTTCATTTCATTACAGCCATTTTATGCTTTTCCTACTAGTACTACATTAAAGCTTATCTCGAGTCCAACAAAATCCTCGAATTACTGCAGCTTATACTGTATGCCAGCTTCATTAGCGGTTTCTTGCTCGAGCATGCAGTGCAGAAACAGCAATCTCATGCTGGGAAATCTTACCGCCCAGCAAACGAGCGCTGGGTGTAACGTGACTTCTTGCAATTACAGCGGCTTCGCCAATGGAAGCATCGCTACCTCGTACGTTTATACAATCATCACATTTTTCTTTTTTGAATCCACCCATGTTACATAATCATCACAACGATTTGCCCATGGCTTCGATCTGCAGCTTGTCCACATCACTTCAACCTCGATGCCCTGGTATTCCATTGCACCTTCTTCTTGTCTGTTATCACACTTATTTCTTGTCTGGTATTTTTCAAATAATCTGTTGTAATAATAAGCAGGGCCACAGCAATTTCCTAAGCTTATCGCACTGCCAACAGCCGTCGAAGGTTCTATATTTTCTCCTGCACCAGCGCCTTCTGAGGCAGGAGGAATCCCAACTACGATTCCCTCGGTGGTTCCATCTTCGAGCGGCTCGTTCCAACCTGCCAATGGCCCGAGCTCGGGAGTTGTTGGCCCTTCGAGCGACTGCACCTCTTTGATGGCAGATTTGAAGAGCTTTTGTGCTTTTGTCTTACTGTTCGGTTCCGTTTTTAAGTTTCTTTTGCCCTTGTGATGTTGTTTTTTTCTTTTTGCTTCAGTGTACTGTATTGCTTTTTTGGCGCGGCTAAGACACAAAAAACATCGTATTCTCGTTTCAGTCGATTTGATTTGATTGTGTGCGTTCTTGTTGTAATAGTAGAGACTGGACTTCGTAGTTGTCTTGTCAGCCGAAGACAAAGAGTGTTGATTCTCAGCTTAAACGTTACTTTTCATCAATGTAACACGTGAAACGCGACTTTTTCGATGTT
Source organism: Craterostigma plantagineum (assembly GCA_027422505.1). Taxonomy (NCBI): domain Eukaryota; kingdom Viridiplantae; phylum Streptophyta; class Magnoliopsida; order Lamiales; family Linderniaceae; genus Craterostigma; species Craterostigma plantagineum. Next base: position 6,337,741 of record JAPQWV010000043.1, on the reverse strand, counting down.
CAACAAAAGTTGCTATTTGAGTTCTTCCCAAGGAAAACAGAGTAGTGCAGAATGGCTTCTGCTGCTAAGATGGTTGTGCTTGGAAGTGTAGCGACAAGACTTCAACTTTTTCAGAATCTTCAAACGGCTTCCATCAAATCTGTAAAATTCGTTGCGCGCGCTTCGATTACTACATCTTCGTCGGTTAATTCCGGGAGAAAATTGATTCTATATTCGAAGCCTGGATGCTGTTTGTGCGATGGCCTCAAAGAGAAGCTGGACGCTGCTTTTTCTCTTTCAGGTCCTAATTCCATCGCCGATGTTCAGTTGCAGGTTAGACGTTGTTCTTCCCTCCCACCCTGTTTCGATTTTGGGGAAACTGTGGTTTTTCTCAGTTTCCGATTAATTGGTGTGTTTTGGTAATCGTATCGAGTGATGAATTGAATCGTTGATCTTCAGATAAGGGATATTACAAGTAATCCCGAGTGGGAGAAGCTTTATCAGTACGAGATACCGGTGTTGGCCCGAGTTCGTGAAGATGGCACTGAGGTTGATTTTAACTCACTCATTCTTTGTTTTATGTTATATCTTTTAACAGAAGAAATGTTTTGTATTGCAGGAAACACTTCCGAGGTTATCTCCTCGTCTTGGCGTTGAATTGCTTCAGAAGAAGATAGCTGCTGCGTTCATCAGCGAAGAACAGTAAACGAAATGGGTCAGCTTAGTTACACCCAATCTGTGTTTTTTTTTATTCGAGATCATTGATGAATCTTACTTCATTTTGTCTTTGTTTTCATTTTGAATCTGCCAATGAACAACGAAAAACCCCATCTTTTCTAATAGTATTCCCTGTATTTTCTGGTAATAAAGACTTGGCTTGCATCCACATTTTAGAGTAATATTTATGGGCACTTAGGTCCTCCCTTGGAATTCTTCATGTCCCTATAGCATGGGCACTCGTCTTTATTACCATACGTCCCCGAAGGAACACAGTGGCATTCATCGCAACATATGTTGCAGTACTTGAGGCACCTGTCTTGACGGCCTGCTTTTGAGCATCGAATGGCACATTTTGAATCGCAAAAATCGTCGGCCATTGAAGTGGTAATAGAAGTCATAAGAACAAGAGTGAGAACAAGAATTGCTCTCGTCTTGATGATGGACATTGGATTCATCTTCGTTTGTGTATGAATTGAATTTTTTCTCAGCTTTGAATTAGGCGAGCAAGAGAGGTTATTTATAGAGGAGAGGGTAAGAAGTTGGTAGTTACTCCACACTTCCTTTGCTTAGAATAAACGTGTCTGATTCATTTAACGTTTATGGTTCAAAAGAGTTCATTCAATTCAGCTGTTAACTTGTTCTTTGCAGGCAAGTAACAAAATGTAATAAACACGTATGTAATGGATTTCTCTGGAGATTGAGGTTTCTTCATCTTTGTAAGCCTCTCCTATGTGGATATGTTTTCCAACCAATTTTTATTATTTACAAATTAAACCAACAACCTAAATTAATATTCATCGAGTTTGTCGACTCTCCGTCTGTGTCTTGCATGGTGTGATACATAAGTGGGCTATGGTAATAAAAATAGTTGTCATTGAAATATGAATCCCCGTGAAGGAGAAAACGAATCTGATAATAATAGAAGCTTTCATGATCAGACAAGGAAAGGAATCACTTTTTACAGCAAGAAAAGAACACCTTTTTTTTGGTTCAATTTACTCGTCCTTGCTCGCACGTATTCCTCTTCATGCAGTAGTAGAAATCATATTACACGCCACACCATAAAATAATAACTCTTATGGCCTATATTTCAAAGCCGAAAGCTGCATAACATTGAAATTAAACTCAGAACGACGAAGATGATGATAAGCAGACATCTTCATTTAGCAGTATTAGTACTAATTCTTACAGCGGGTATGACAATAATAACAATAATACCATGGCATCATATTGTTTTTTCACATCCATATACATACAAAATCTTTTCGCCGATTTTTTCACCACCAGGAATTCTACTACGCCCGTCGGAAAGCGCAAGAACCTTCACGATCGTAAACCACTGCAGGGAAACGATATGGCCCGCGGTGACGCCCGGGGAGACCTTCAACGGAGGTGGGTTCCGCCTAACTCCGGGGCAGAGCATATTGTTCAACGCACCCGTCGGTTGGTCGGGCCGCATATGGGCTCGCACCGGCTGCACCTTCGATAGAACTGGGAACGGCTCGTGCCAGACGGCCGGGTGCGGCTCGTCCTTCAAGTGCGGCGCGTCGGGCAAGCCGCCCGCTTCGTTGGCCGAGTTCACACTGGCCAACGTCGACTTCTACGACGTCAGCCTCGTCGACGGGTTCAACTTGCCAGTGGTGGTAATAAAATAATTAAGCGCAAGAATCTCGAAAATAAAAATATATAAAATTTTTGAGAAAAAAAACAATTGATACCCCACCCACCCACCCACCCAAAGCTTAAGCTTTTAGTTGAAACTTGAAAGCATCACTCAGCATGGTAGCAGAGCATAGTGATCAAAGAGGTATTTGGTACGAATCCTCACAACTACCTAGTCTAAGGCTGTATAATAAAGAAATCAGCCTAGGAATGGCGAACTGGGAATAAAATATATGAAATAAATGACATATATACTGCCACAAGCTTAAGCTTTTGGGTAGTTTGGGTCAGAATTCGAAATGATTAATGAGTTTCTTTTCTTTCTCTAAGGTTACGCCGATCAATGGCACGGGCAATTGTAAGATTGCAGGCTGCGATGGAGACCTGAGGCCTCGTTGCCCGAAGGAGCTCACTGTGAAAGGTAGCGACGGAAGAGTCATAGCGTGTAGAAGTGCTTGTGATGTTTTCGACACAGACGAATACTGTTGTAGGGGAGTGTTTGGAAACCCAGTGACTTGCCAGCCTACGTATTACTCTAAAACCTTCAAAGAAGCTTGCCCTGGGGCTTACAGCTACGCTTACGATGACCCAACGAGTATTTTCACGTGTTCGGGGACGGATTACGTTGTCTCCTTCTGCTCGTCAAGGTAATTACGTGACAATGTCTGTAAATTTGTTTGAAGTTTTAACGTTTTCTTTGCAGGAAGCAACCCGTGTGTACGTATCACGACAAGAGGTTGAGATGCAGCGGATCGAATAGGGTGGTGTTTGGTAATAAAAACAGGTGGAAGATGATGATGGTTCTTGTTTCTGCAATGTTTTGGTTTTTGATACACTAATTCTTTCTGATTGTCATACAATGAACTGATTTCATGAGTAAAGAAAGCCCTCGTTTAAATTGCCTGAAAACCACGCTTTGCTCTCCTTCAATACACATTGAAGCAGCAACTTGCCTTGAAACATAGTCAAATACGGGAAACTGATAAAGACGAGACTTGTTTCACGGAAATATAATAAGCGTAAACATGCAGAAGACTAGAGAATGCCATGTTCAGGGTATATAGCACAATTTAAAAGTTTCGACAGTAGAAAAACACAAACAATAAATGACTTCAATCCTCATACTCCACTATACTATAGCAGGTTTTATTCTCAAACAACGTATCGATAAGTGACATAGCGTCCCGCAGTTTCACTTGGCCGGATAATTTTGACAACTTGTCCTCGCTTTAGCCCATAATATCTAGCAATTGGATCGGTTATCTGAATACGAGGCAGCTGCAAGTGTAATTAATGAAAATTTTCAGTGAATAACGAAAAATAGCTTACTAAGAACAAATTAAAACTCCACACTAACTACCAACAAGACCGTATAACACATACGAACAATACACGGCATACATTGTGGTGAAAGTATCATATTTCATAAGAATCACCGAGTATAAATACTACAAAGACCTGAGTTTCTTTGACAGTATATCTTTCGAGCAAGGTCTTCTTTTCCTCAGGAGTGAGCAGCTGATGCTTGGGTACAAGGACATGCTTGCTTATGTTGACCAACAGCTCAGCCTCCTGGGAAATTGCGGAAAACAGTCATCAGTATGTCGTCTTTTCAATCTTGAAGAAACGTCACAATGTAACTTTCTCGATGATTTATGTTACATGTGAGGAGAAAAAGAATATGGAAAAGAACGATGATTTCAGAATTACCTGGAAAACTTCCAAGTGAAATTTAGAAGATATTTCGCTAATACAGTTCCTAGCGAACGGGGTCAAGTTCTGCTGCACTACCAATATTGCCCGATCAACATTATCTTCTTTCATTCGATTGGTATAATTCTTCATTGTCTTGACGCCAACCTTCTCCTCCTCGGGAAAGAAGACGTAAATCTGATCCTGGAAATAACAAAAACAAGACGGGCAACTATTTAAAACTACGATTGCTCTGCAGAGACAACAACGCTCTACGAATGGTGTTCTCCACAAATGACAAAAGGACCCTGTCAAATACATATGATTAAACAAAGAGGAACCTTGTCAGTGTTGGCATTGCGCAGCTTCTTCATGAAAAAGAGGTCTTCTCTCTTCATATTCTCACCAAACTTTTCCATAAATTGCCTCTTCGACATGTTAATTTCAAAATCACCCACCAAGTAGCCTCTATCCTGCAGCATCTCCATCACCGTTTTCCGAATCCTGAATAGTCGAGTGATTTCTTCTTCGGACAAGACCATCTTTGCTCTGTCACATCCGCAACAAAGGGACACAATTGAATACAAGGAGATTACTATAGCATCCATAAATTCAATCAGGTATATTCTCCTTAATTCGCAAGGCAGGCACCAAAAGGCGATCAATCGTACATGTTAAGTAACCTCATAAACCGCCCTTTCGTAAACATTACTATGCAATCATTCTTAATAAAGAAATTCAAATACAGAATACCAAAGTTCCCTACTGTAAGGATGATGGTGGCAAGCAGAAGCTGTGATTAGTCCTCGCAGGGCGAAGCTAGGGTTTCTCCGTTGTATTGATATGATTCTTTTACGTTATGAAAAATAATAATTCAAGTATATATACAGCTCTTCTGTAAAACAAAAATAAAGAAAAAGAAAATATTCTGGACAAAAACAGTATTTGTTTTTATTTTTGGAAAATCGAACATATTAGTGCTGGGTGAATTATATAAAAATATAAATTTTTTACATATAGATACCCATGTCAGAAATTTTTACAGATAGGTATCCGATTTAATGTTTATCAGTTTTTCAGTGACGTCGTACCTTCCTGTGAGTGTATACCATAACACATTGTTATAGGGTACCTAAATGTATTTGTACGGCGTACCTTATGTGTTACGGCCCTGTTTACTTGGCCGGAAAAGCCAAGATAGATGCTCGTTTATCCAATGTAATACTGTTCGCTTACCAAAAACACATTTTCTTTAAAGCCCGGGATAAAGAGGAGGCCCGGTTTAATAATCCAGTAGATGCAAGATAAGTTATCTGATGGGTATGGGCCAGATTATTAGTCCAACCCATTCGACTAATCACAAAATTACTGAACTACCCCTTCTATATTTGACTGAAATCAAAAACCTTTCTTCATTTACAGTGCACACGATAAACCAATTATGAGCCTACATCGAACCAAGCACCTGCAAATCAAAGCGTCTACCAGCGAATAGAAGCAACACCTTATGGGCAGTTCATCATGATCAACAATCAAAAGGAGCTTACGTCAAAACTGTGGTACCACATGTATTCGACTTTGATTTTTATTACAATCGATTGTACATTTGCTTTAAGATTAGGTTTGGGAACTGTATTTCGTGTCCATAGTTTGAGATGAAATTAGGAGGTTTCAACTTATCTATGATTGAGGATTGAGCATGTCACGAATGCTTTATGCAATTTCCTTCATAGGCATTTTTTTAAGCGCATCCAACCGTATGAAATGGTCTGAAGATTAATACCTAATTGTGGAATTATATGGACGGAGCTCGTTTTCAGTTGGGTCACAAGATCGGAAGAAGTCGTGCTCCAGATCAGTCTACAAATCTGATTATGGAGGTGAAGAGCGGAGCTTACCGATTGAAAGAAAAGGAAAATTTTCAGAAGAGTTGTAATTTTTGCAACTGTGATATGAGAAATATTATTCATTTCTCGATAACTGAACAATATCTAATCCTATACAGTGTGTTGTAAGAAGTAAACTGAACAATATAATTTCTTCTCAACCTTAGATTACAATCTAAAGATAGAAATAATCTATTGTTATCTTATCCAACATACTAAACACAGCCTACAGTTGGCATACCTAGGCGTATCTAAATGTGCTAATACGGCGTACCATTTTCTCAATGTTTGACATACCACAATATGTTGATATAGGGTTCTTAAATGTGCTGTGTGTCGTACCTGCGGCGGATTGGGTACCTATCTGCAAAAAAATTATTCTACTAGGTACCCATATATAAAAAAATCTGACAGGGTACTAAATAACAATTTTTTTTTAAAGGTGTATTTATGTGTAAAGACCCCGTGTGTCGATATATTTACTTCTCCTGCAAGTTTTTAAGAAAGAAAATCGATTTTTTTTTTATTTATCCAAAAGAATTTTAGCTTGGTTGCTTCTGAGAGGGCGGGGAAACAAAGAGCACTGATGATTTGTTACAAGACATTGAACACTGCTTTACATTACTACTACTACTGAGATGTCGAAGCTACAAAAGTTGTCCTAATCTTCTTCAGCTTAGCGACGACGTCTGTAATAACTACCCTATCAAGAGGCAAGACTCTCAAGCACTCCATCGCCAGACAAAACACGGACGAAACACACCTCTCCTTCGCCGGTAAACTATTCCCATCTCCTTCAGACCTTATTATTCCCAGCAAGTTCGCATCCACGACTTCAGTTACGGCACTCGCCCGCAAAGCGGCGGCGACCCAATTCTTCAAATCATACCTTCGCCGAAGATCTCATCCGTCGGCTTCTTCCTCGTGAACGTCTCGAGGAGAACGATCCCAAAGCTGTAGACGTCCCCGCAAGTCGATACGACGCCTTGAGTCCCATATTCTGCCGTATTTCGCTTCGTTAGAACATTCATTCATGAAATCTGAAACACTCCCTTCAAGTTTAAGGTTTTAGTAGGTGAAGCTGCATAAACGCATATTTATTACCTGGGGCCATGTATCCTATAGTTGCCAAGGTTTCGGTCTGCTTCATAAATTCGCCCTTATCCAAGTGCTTGGCTATGCCGAAATCGCCGACTTTTGCAGTCAAATCTTCGTCCAAAAGAACGTTGTTGGGCTTCAAATCGCAGTGGACGACTGGAGAATCGAGCCCGACGTGGAGGTATTCCAAAGCCGAGGCGACGTCTATGGCTACGTTCAATCTCTGAAGCATGTCCAAGAAGTAATTATGGGAGTAAAGCCATTTCTCCAAGCTCCCATTCGGCATGTATTCGAAGACTAGAGCTTTGAAGTCGACGATTCTTACCAAGTTTCTGTGTCTGATGTTTTTTAGCACTTCGATCTCCGTGCCTAAGCTCTTGGACTCCTTTTCCGAGCCTACGCCAAACACTTTTATCGCAGCGACTGAGCCGTCGTGGAGCGTTCCTCTGTAGACTGTTCCAAAGCTTCCTTACCGAGTATATTGCTCTCGCGAAAACCGTTCGTCGCGCTTGAAAGTTCGAAGTAAGAGCTTCCTTTCCATGGATGAGTCCGCGAGCGTTCGTTATCGGTTTGGTCCTTTTTCTTCGATCTTTGTCTCCTCCTCCTCATTACTGCGAGAACTGACGTTACTGTAATGACAGCAAGGATGCAAGGAAGTAAGACGTACAGTAAGAATAGCCTTCGCTTCGTTTTACGATTTTCACTGCAAAGAGGAACTGAAAGGCGAGATTGCCCGCACAAGCCGAGGTTGCCCAGAAAAGATTGGGCTGTGAAGTTCACAAAGCTGCCTCCTTCGGGGATCTGTCCTTCCAATCTGTTGTAAGAAACGTTTAAATGTCGAAGATACACGAGTCGCTTGAGCGAGTCAGGGATATTACCAGAGAGGTTGTTGTGCGAAAGATCCAATGATACTAAGGCGATTAAATTCCCGAGCGAGTCGGGGATCTTCCCGTCGAGCTCGTTGTGTTCTAAAGAAAGCAGCACCAGCGAGTCCGCGTTGCCTATAGAACTCGGGATATTCCCTGCCAATCGATTCCAAGACAAGTCGAGTTCTCTTACGCTGCGCAAGTTTCCTATCTCGGACGCAAGAGAACCACTTAAGAGGTTCATGGATAGATTCAAGGCAAGGAGATCGTCGATGTTCCACAAGCTCGTAGTTGGAATCTAAATGCAATCCTCTCAAGTACTTGAATCCGGCGAAGCACTTGGGAATCGAACCGCCGAGCTTATTACCGCTTAAATACAAGTCGCCCAGATTGCTTAATCTGCACAGATTGCCCGGAATCTTACCTTCGAGCTCGTTTCGTCCGAGAAATAACCTTACGAGCGATTCCAAATTGCCTGAAGTGCTCGGTATGGGCCCAGAGAACTCATTGTCTTCGAGGTACAAATCGTTGAGCCCAGTTAAGTTTCCAATCGAACTGGGAATGAAACCTCTGAGGCCGCAATCAGATGCTCTGAAAATACGAAGGGAATCAGAAAAGTTCCCAACAGAAGATGGAAGGACGCCATTCTTTGGATTCATGGACACTTCTATTAGATCGATGTTACGATATGTCGTTAAGGAAGAAAGAAAGCTCAGCTCTTGACTCTCGGGCTGGCCCGTAAGGTGGTTCCCGGAGATCAAAAGGCGCCTCAATGACTTCAGGCCGTCGAAATTTGGAACTGAACCTGTGAAAGAGTTTTCTCCGAGCTCCAAGATTTCAAGATTCGTGGCGTTGTTGATAGAGCTTGGAATCTCCCCGCTTACGTTGTTTATATGTATGTAAAGCCCTTCTAAACTGGGAAGACCATGTCCTATGTTCCAAGGAAGCTGACCAGAGAAACTATTATTTCCAAGCTCCAGCATCTTCACCGTCGAAATGTTGAAGATGGACGGCGGGATTGGGCCAGATAATGCGTTTCCCCGAACGTTCATCTCCAAGAGACTATCAATATTTCCAAGATCAGCGGGCAATTCACCACTAAAGTTGTTTTCGTTAGATACAAATATCGAATTGACGTCATATTAGCAAACTGTCGAGGTATTTCGCCCGAGAGGTAATTGTCCCGCAGCGAAAAAGCCCATAGCCTCTTGAAGTTCCATGCGCTACCTTTGGTCGGTCCACTGAGCTGATTCGATTCAATAAAAAGTAATTCGAGGTGTGGAAGATTGGGGTAAGCAGGCATTGGAATGCCTCCATGAAAGTTATTATTGGCGAGATCAATCTCTTTTAAAGAAGACATGTTGAAGATGAAAGGCGGGATTTCCCCAGTTAACGAAGCTCCTTTAATGCTCAGTACTTGTAAATTTGTGAGGTTGGCTAAACTTGGTGGTATTCCTTCCCCTGAAATGCAGTCAACATACCAGAAAAAAAAAAGAAAAGATTATCACCTGCTAATTCATTGTCATGGAAGAACATATTCTTACCATGAGCATAGTTGTTCAGTCCTAGGTACAAGGTTCTGAGATTGACCAGCAAACCTATGGAACTCGGCATGCTCCCATTGAAATGGTTGTAGGATAAAGACAAGTCTTGCAGCGTTGTACAATTGGGAATATCAAATGGAATCTGCCCACTGAGCAGATTAACAGACAAGAAAATCCCAGTAATTCTGGGAAGATTATCGCACATATCTTTAGGTAAAACGCCATACAAGCTATTGGCCGAAAGATCAAGCCTTTCTAAGCGGACAAGCTATAAATTCCCGACGGTAATAAGCCCGTGAGCTTCTTGAACTTTATGTCTAACCTCCGCAGCGAAGACACGTTACCAATTTCTCGTGGGATGCTCCCACTGATCGAATTGTACGACAAGGCTAACACTCTTAGCTTCGTACCCATCAGCAAAGATGGGTCAAGTTTCCAATGCTTGGACTACTGGGGCCTCCAAAGTCGAACCCTGAGATGCTTAGAGACGTTACTCTTTGATCCTCATTGCAAAACACGCCTTCCCAGTTGCATACCGATGTGTTCGTTGTCCAGCTTTCAGACAAGATTCCATAAGGGTCCGAGGTTATGGAGTTTCTGAAGGCTATGAGTGCTTGTTGGTCAAGGTTTGATGATGTGTTTAAGGGAGCTGTTTGCTGGGATGTGCTGAGGTTTAACAGCATAAGAACAGTGAAGAATGGAAGGCAAGATTTCTCCATGGAAGAAGCAGCTTGTGGGGTGGCGACTGGCGTAGCAAGATTATAATACAGAAAGTATTTATGTAAGATATCTGAATTATTGCATTGCTGCTGTTGCTGCATTATTAGAAGTGTCTGTCCATTATCGTGTAGAAGGCAGCTGCTGCTTATTATATTGATTTACAGTTTGGGGCATTTATGAAGAGGGGACTCTAGTCTATTAGATAATAGCCAAATTGGGCTTGAGCAACAAAACTTGAGTGAAGAAATGGAGCCAAGTAAATCATGATCGACATTGATGGGGAAGAATAATTAATTGCTAAAATCTTCGTCCAATTCCAATAAAAAAAGACGAAGCAGCAGTTCGCAATAGCGATACAACAGAAGTGAACAAAAGGACGGAAAAAATATCCCAAGGCAACAGCTTCCAAGAAAATTAGATATGTCAATCGTCTTTATGATGAGCAGTTCTTGCACGATGACGAAGCTCGGCTTTTTTCCACTTCACAATCAGATAACACAGAGAGAACAAGGTGTTGACCTGCATTTACAAGGTGTGGCAAAAGCTGAGTTGGTAATAATAGACTAAAAGAATCCTTTGCAACGCAGCAAACAACAAAGATAGTTTTGTAAAGGAACAAGACAGTGTGCCATTGATGACTCACCAAGATCACCATGGCGATGACCAGAAGTGGGCCCGACCATAGGACTGAGAGGAAAAGACCGTTCGGGTCAAAATAGTTTTGGCCCGCAAAGCTTCTCCAGTTTCCTGCTAAGAAAATATTAAGCCTCTCCGCCAGATAAACTCCAACAACTGCATAATGTTACCGTTTCATTTAGCAAGAAAGATAGCGTTCACAGATCTTAGAATGATAATCTGTTTCTGCACTAAGAGGAGGTAATGTAGAAGAAAGATTACGTGCAAGAAGAAACAGACACATCTGAAAGTTTATGTTCTTCCTTGAAAAGATAACTACCAGCAGCAAGAATACGTGGAAGGAAAGGAGACATATCAACCATGGTTCCTACAGCCAAGAAAAACAAACAGAAAAATGAGAGAAAACATGAGGCAAATACAAAGCGTAAAAAAAGTACCTTCCACTCAACAGCGTGGAAAAATCCCATTAAATTTTCATAAGCTGGTTTGAGCCCCGATTTGAGTTCTGCAGAGAGCTTCTCAACAAGATCCGCCATTTGATCCACGTGGGCATTCAAAGCTGATTGTAGTTCGTCCATCGCCTCGAAGATGAAAATATGACGAGACAATTAGAGAAAATGATGCAGATGATAAGTTTTCCCACTAGAAAAGATTGAAACTTCAGGCGGTAATGTTTTTGAAGTTCATCATAATTACAGAAAGTTATCGTCTTGGGATGAACTTTGAAGTGTCCATCAATTAGGTCGGAAAAACCGGGAATATTTGACATACATTAGAATAGAATACAGAGATCCGCAGAAAAACTGGGCAAACCTGCTATGTTTATAGATTGGGCTTGGTTATCGTTATAATCTGACACAACAAAATGGGCTTTATTGATATGAACCCAATAATATTTCTTTCCCTTTCCTTTCAGTCAACTCAGACCGATTTAATCCCCGCAAAAAATAATAAAGAATTATTCCCTTTTCACCGTTTGCCTGTTGTCTTTGAATGTTTTGCTGTACGGTCCCGCTAAGAGGGATGTAGATGCAGTTTTCTTATTGGATTTTCTTTTAAAAAAATTTCTGTTTTTGCGTATGTTCCACTGATGCAATTCTGTGTGTGCGTGTGTGTTTGTTCCTTTTTTTTTTCTGGTGCTAAATGATGGCGGATTTACTTGGCTTCTACTGTTTGTTTTCAAATGGGTGCTATGCTATTAGATCCTGCGATCTTCACTAATATTCTAACAGAAACATTGATAAGCAGATATGAAAAGTAACTTTTTACTGCCGTGTGTCTAAATTTCTCGATCTGAGTTGCTGGGATTGGATTAGAAATGTGAAAATGCTCTATTCTAAGGATTTTAGCTCAAGTAGTTGAGTCTTCTTTCTCAATTTATACCGTAATTGAGGAGAACGCAGAGCCTTTATGTAGATTTCATAATTGGAGTTCATAATGAATGCCTTTGGACTTTTGTTTACTAGGAGCTGTTGCATCCTTCCTTGATCCTTCGTTCTTTTGTATTCTTTGAGGAGATCGGAGCGAACTTTTGAAGATCATATTATGTCAGTGTTTTTTGTGTTCATTATGATGTCTGAAATCACAGTAATTTCACCACAAACAGGTCATGGCACACCAAGAACAAACCGACTCTAGCACGAACATGCACTCACTAAACAATGCTCCCAGAAAGCCTCGAATTCTGCTAGCAGCAAGTGGGAGCGTTGCTGCCATAAAATTCGCCAATCTTTGCCAATGCTTCTCCGAATGGGCTGAAGTAAAAGCAGTTGCGACCAATGCATCACTCCACTTTGTAGACAAAGTGTCGCTGCCCAGGGACGTGATTCTATACACAGATGACGAAGAATGGTCCTCTTGGAAAAGAATAGGTGACAGCGTTCTTCACATCGAGCTAAGAAAATGGGCCGATGTGATGGTCATCGCTCCTTTGTCAGCCAACACACTCGGCAAGGTCATCACATTTTCTGCATTTCTTCATAGATTGTGGCCTCTAACTACCGTGTCTCTTTTCTTGCACTGTGCTTTATTCTTTTATTGACCAGATTGCTGGTGGATTATGCGATAACTTGCTGACTTGCATCGTTCGAGCATGGGACTATAGTAAGCCAATGTTTATTGCGCCTGCAATGAATACTTTTATGTGGACGAATCCCTTCACCGAAAGGCATCTCATGGTGCTAGACGAACTTGGGATAACTCTTATCCCGCCAGTGATTAAGAGGTTAGCCTGTGGAGATTACGGTAATGGTGCAATGGCTGAGCCTTCTCTGATTTTCTCGACTGTAAGACTCTTCTACGAGACATGGGATCGATCGAATGGTGGCAATAATCAGTGATTTGCATCTTTTTTACCTTGTTATTTTTTTTCCCTTTATATAGAAATTATGAAACGTTGGTTTCTTATCATGTATAATCTGTGTTGCCCAAGTATTGTATCCTTCACCTCTGTATCAGTCGCATCTAATCCATGTCACTTTATTTTTTCTTCTTTTTTCTTTTATTTCGTCCTTCCTTATTTTTTCACTTTCACTGAGCTATGATTCTCACAGAAAATCTCATCTTTTCTGTAGTTTCATTTATTTAATACGATGATGGGCTAATTGTTGAATTCACCTAAAGAAAAGAACCCTCTCATGATAAAAAGAAAGTGCGTTTCTAATTTAAAGAAAAATCGCAGGTTTTTTATTTCGTCCGTCCTTATTTTTTCTGGAATTGAGCTGCTTTCTTCTCTAATTCAGAGTAAAAATCAGAACTTTGAGGCGGCGGCGGCGGCGGCGATGGCGATGATGAACATTGTTCATCTACTCTCGAAAACCCTAAAATCCCAAATCCACCACAGCCTCGTATTCTCCCACCAACTATCGACTTCTTTCCTCATCACAAAAATCCCCAAAAAATTCAGAAAGAAGCGCAAGAAAAAGGAAAGCCCGCGAACCAAAAAAGTCCAGACGCCGGCGAACCTCGTCCAGCACTTCGAGGAAATCCTCCTCAGAGACGATCACCTCAGATTCCTCACCAAGACGAAGGATTACCTCTCCAATCAGCCTTTTCAGGTCCTACGCCTCGACGAGGCCGGAAAACTCCATCAGCAGCTAGGTTTTCCCCGCGGCCGAAAGGTGCTCAAGTCGCTATCAAGACACCCTCTGATCTTCCAAACCTATCGCCACACGGATGATAAGGTTTGGTTCGGATTCACCGACTTCATGGACGGTTTATTGCACGAGGAAGAAAGCATTATGAACGAAACGGAGCAGAAGAGGGTTGATGTCGTTAGGAAGCTGCTTATGATGTCCAAGAATCACAGAATTGCATTGAGTAATTTGTACCACAACCGCCACTTGTTTGGCTTTCCTAGGGATTTCAGGGACAGGGTTGCCAAATATCCCGACTATTTCAAGGTTGTAATAGAGAGCGACGGGCGTCATGTGCTCGAACTAGCAAGCTGGGACAGTTCTTTAGCAGTGAGTGCCTTGGAGAAGGAGTATCTGATCGACGAAGATAAAGCCAAGAAGGCGTTTCGATTCCCCCTAAAGCACGGCAGAGCGTTGGACTTAGATTTGGAGGACGAGAGGAAACTGAACGTGTTGAATACGTTGCCTTTGGTGTCTCCTTACTCCGATGGGAGCAAGTTAGATTCCTGGACTTTGGAGGCAGAGAAGTACAGAGTTGGGATTGTTCATGAGTTCTTGAGCTTGACCTTGGAGAAGAGGGCTTATATACACAACATTGTGGAGTTTAAGGATGAGTTCAGCCTCACCAGGCGTACTTACGATATGCTGCTAAGGCAGCCTAGGACTTTTTACGTGGCTGGCACTGAGATGAACTGGTGTGTTTTCTTAAGGGGTGGTTATGGTGAAGATGGAAAGCTTCTCCACAAGGATCCTCAGATTCTGTTCAATGAGAGGCTCTGTAGATATGCTGATATGCAAGAACTGGACGAAGTCAGATAGTTGAGTTTATTTATCTGATTCAGGTGGTTTCTTTTACGCAAGATCTTATGCATCATCACGTACTTTGCAATCCAAACGATAGTTAAACACACGGTAATAGGATCATCTTAGTCATAAAGCCATAGAAATGTTTCTTTTAAACTCTCATCTTCCCAGGGCCAGAATGCAGGTGCAAAGTTTGGCTCGGATTGACCTGGAGAACACCAGGTTGCTCTGTAGAAAACGTCGATGCACAGTGTAAGAAGGTTTTGTAGTGAAATATCACGATTCGGTTAGAAAAATGAACAATGATCATCCTAATGATTTGGGAATAAAGACTTGGGCTTTGCGGAAATAAACCATCAGAAACATACTTGAGAGCTCAGAGACTTGTTCAGGGGTAAGCTTTGCAGAGAACCCACATGCAGCACGCTTGTAGCTGTACACCAAAGCCCCCTTTGCAGCTTCCTCGCTATTTCAACAAAGACGAACAATAATTTCATCAGAGTTATTACGAAAGAATTAGGATGGACAGCCCAGCTCAAATTCAGACAATTTCCCAGGAATTTCGTCGACATTCAGTCATTTCCATATAACCCACTCGTCATTTTTCCTCGACAGGGTTACCATGACTCGTATTTTGCAAATTGCCTTAAATCACTTACACATTCAGATTCACAAAAAAGGATAGAAATTAGTTACCTGCCAAGAACAGATGTGAGGGTCTTGATATGGTGCTCTTCAGGCTCCACGCCTTCAGGTTTCTCCGTATAGACTATGTGAACTTTAGCCTCAGACAAAGATGAATCGCTAGCAGCAGCCATGATGAGATCAAGAGAATCAGCGATATTATTTGTATCATAAAAATTGTCGAGAGAAAATTCGGATTTTTTTTCATGCCTCCTTGTCTTCTAAACGATGATCAAATTTTATTCCATGTTCCTTACTGATTAAGGGAAACAACCAAATTATAGTCGGGAGTAATTTCTAATATAACCTTAAATAATGTTTAATTTTCGAAAGCCCAATGTCGAAATGGGCTGAATCTTAGGCCCATAATGTGTTTAATTTCATAGTCGCTGGATGTTTAACGCGTCTTCATGCGTTTATAGCAACTTTATTTCTAAGAGGAGGACAATTTACTACTTCTATAGCTTCTGAGCTTAGTTCTTTCTTAAAACCCAAGCCAGCTTCAGGTGCGATTTTCGGAAGCTAATCGATGTAAGTGTTCCTATGTTTTTCGTTGCGGTCGTGAGTTGATTAGTAATTCGATGGTGTGAGTGAGGTCTTTCCCTGCGAGATTATGAGAGATCGTCTCAGCTTCGTAGTGGCTGATTTGTTGCTACGTTGTTCATTCTTGCACTATGGTGTTTCTGTATCTTGATTGTATTAGGATTTATCTTCTCTTTCTCATATGGTTGACGATTTCCGTGATGCGATGTGATTCTAAGGTGTAGCGTCCATTTTCTTATGAGGTGCTGGGAAATCTTTTCAGTTTCACAGTGACCGATCTGTTGAAAGTTTCATTTTTGTTCCTTGGGCCCCTTTAATGAAGTTCTGTTTCCTGAATTAATGACTATTATTTTGACCTCCTTCCTTGCCTCGTTATTGAGCTCATTTTTGCTATTATGGTGCCGAATCAAATTTCTGGCCATTATGGTTTTTTGGCCCAACTCATTGCCCTTTTCTTCTTACCTGTGTATGTTCACGTCTGAATAATTAGTAATACCAAGTTACTTTGTGCGCAAAGCGCACTTCAAAGCTGATTGTATCCTACATTACCAATTCTTCAAAGAATCTCCTTTTCGTTTTTATTTTGCAGATGTCTCGAAGATATGATAGCCGAACAACAATCTTCTCCCCAGAGGGCCGCCTCTACCAAGTTGAGTATGCAATGGAGGCCATTGGAAATGCCGGCAGCGCCATTGGAATCCTAGCCAAGGACGGAGTTGTGCTCGTCGGTGAAAAGAAAGTCATCTCCAAGCTACTCGAAACCTCGACCTCCGTCGAGAAAATGTACAAGATCGATGACCACGTGGCTTGTGCAGTGGCTGGGATTATGTCAGATGCTAACATCCTCATCAACACTGCGAGACTCCAAGCCCAGAGATACTCCTTTGCCTATCAAGAGCCCATGCCCGTCGAACAGCTCGTCCAATCCCTATGCGACACCAAACAGGGCTACACTCAGTTCGGTGGGCTCCGCCCTTTCGGCGTGTCGTTTCTGTTCGCGGGTTGGGACAAGAATCACGGGTTTCAGCTTTACATGAGTGACCCGAGTGGCAATTACAGTGGCTGGAAAGCTGCTGCTATTGGTGCTAATAACCAGGCGGCACAGTCGATACTCAAGCAGGACTATAAAGATGAGATCAGTAGGGAAGAGGCAGTTGATCTTGCGATTAAGGTTCTGAGCAAGACTATGGATAGCACGAGTCTCAACTCGGAGAAGCTCGAGCTTGCCGAGGTGTTTCTGTCATCTGGGAAGGTGAAGTTCCAGGTTTGCCCCTCTGAGAAGCTTAATAAGTTGTTGGCTAAATCTGGCGTGACACAGCCTTCTACTGATGCTGCTTGAATTTTCTACTTATTGTTGATTGTTTCCATGTATTTTTGCTTGTTTAGTTTGAAATTTGGAATGATTTGGGATGAGACCGTATTGTTGTTTGCTACAGAACCTTAAAGCATAAGCCAATTGCTATTTTCCTATCTTGTTCCATGACAAGTATTACAGATAATTCCTTCCTTTCTATTATCTTATATACAGCTATCGACTGATCAAAGAATTGTACATTCTTTTGGCTGAAAAAACAGAGATATTTTCTTTTGAGGTGAGAAACAATTGCATGCATTGAGGATAATTTGCCTACTTCTAAACAGCGGACTCGTGTGAAAGCCAAATCCTCGGACACCACCCGGCTCTGCGTGCTTCACTCTACCAAAGTATCTGATGTGTCGTAATAACCTCGCCAAAAAGGTGTTATGACATATCGTAGAGCTATCGCAGACAATCGCCACATGTTTACGTGCCCTCTTATGGCTACATTCATTCTTCTGCTGTCACCCAAGAACCCAACTGCTCCCAGGTTGTTTGACCGAACCTGATAAGATACTCTATTTTATAGAATTGGTTGCAGTGGGGCAATAAACCAAGAAAACTCAAGAAAAAAAAAAGAAGATTTACCATCGATATAATCACTGGGTCAGCTTCTCGGCCTTGGAAGCTATCGATAGTGGCGACCTCAATGGGTGCGCATAGAGGAAGCTCTCTAAGCTTGTCTCTTAGCAACTGTACTTGAGCAACATATGGAGATTGTACGACTATGTCAGAAGGGCGAACTCCTACAGTTCGGAAAAATAGCTGTCGATTAATAATCATGGCAAAGCTTATGCAGGGATATGAAGAGATATAACTGAGATGGAAGCTTGGTTTAAAAAAGCGCGCTCCAGGTATGCCATACCGCTTTGACTAGAGAAAAGCGTTGTCTATCCGTAAAGCGAGTGAAAAGCGCTGAAGCGCTCGCTTTTCTCGCTTTCGCTTAATCGCCAAAAAGCTCGCTTTTAGGATAGCACTTACTGTTGACCGGGTTGACTGGGGTTTGGTTTATTTAATATTTTTTTTCATTTCATTTCTTCCAACCCAATCCCTTCGTCAGTGTCTGTGTCGCAGTCACTCCTTTCCCAATCCTCCCAGACCCAACTCGCGCCGCCCCTCCCCAAGCGTCTCCGGTCGCCGAGCCTCTGCCGCAGCTGGTGCTCCCTCTTTTTCTTTTTTATTTGTCTTTTTCGAGCAAGAGTTCCGCTGGTGGTTCCGCTGCTGCCGCCCCTCTCTGGGCTCCCTGCTGCCACCCTTGGTGGTTCCTCTTTTTCTTTTTTATTTTTCTTTTTCGAGTAAGAGTTCCGCTATTAGATTATAGTAACTAACTATTAGTTATGTTGAACTTTGGAGTTTGGTTATGTTTGTGATGATGAATTTGTGAACTTGTCGCATTTGAACTTTGAATGATGTTGATCTCTATTATATTTGCTAGCATTTTGTGCTATTTATTCATTGAAAATTGTTATTTAAGCGTTAAATATTACATATATAAAAGTTACAATAAATTTATGAAAAATATTGTTGCTATCGGAAAAGCGTTCGCTTTCGCTCCTCGCTTAAGCTTTGGGGGCCTTTTCGCTTTGCCTCGCTTTTCGCCATTTTAAACTAAGGAAGGAAGGAAAACAAGGGTACCAGAATAAATCAAGGCAAAAACATGTTGTAAAACAACGTCTGGTTCGCCTTCGTTGTAGAAAGAGCCCGTGCCAGCTGGATCTAACTGTTCTTCGCAGCCAATTGATAAACTTCCATAAGGCATTCTTGTATCAAGCAACAACAACGGGCACTGTGTTATCCATGTCGGCTGCAATGAAAATCAATGTTTTCCCAAATAATCTACCAATCTGTCAGAACTAAATCTAACATTCATCGCTAGTTAGTACCTTCACCAAAGGAGAATCAGAAAAGAAGCAACACTCGCAGCAGACTCCAGCGATCCCATATACATCTCCTTTGAAGCCCAGAAAGAGATAGCATCGTTCATTCGATACTGCGTAGTTAGCATCGTCGTAAGTATTCCTTCGTGCAGACTCGACGCCCTTTCCAAGAAAGATACTCCTAGACCACCTTGCAATGCATTTCTAGATAAGATGACGGGCGCAAGTTGGCACTGGTCGCCTGCAACTATACAGCGTTTTCCCAGTAATATTGGTATCCAGCAAGAAGGTTCTATGGCTTGAGCTGCTTCATCTATGATGACCAAGTCGAATGGTTCCAGGGATCTAATCAAAGGGTCAGCCGCCCCAATATTAGTGGCAAGAACGACTTGCGCATTGGAAAGAACGTTCCTCACTGCTTCTCTCTCCTTCTTCTTCGCAGTCTTCCCCAACTGTTTCAGAAGCTGGCGAATGCCAGCAGCTAACGAATCATCTGCTAGGTTGTTGTTGACAAGTTCAACCAAAGATTTGGACGCTATTGAAGGGGATATTCTCGCTGGATTACCAACCCTAACAATACTAGCACCAATATCAGATAGCTTCTCCACCATATTGTCAACGGCTGCATTAGTTGGAGCAGTTACAAGGACCCTTTCGCCTAGTCTAACAGCAAGTGAAATTAGCTGCTTCAGCACGCTAGTCTTACCAGTCCCAGGAGGGCCTTGAATTATTAGTACAGGACGTTTCTTGTTCAAACCCAAAGCAATGGCTCTTCGCTGGGAGCTGTCAAAGAGCTCACAGTCTAAAATCCCATCCATTTCCACTTCAGACCAATCGACCAAGCCATTATCCTCCAGCCACTTAATATCATCGTCATCCCCAAAGACTGTGGTCACAACGCCCAATGAAGAGTTCTTTTTCTGTAAACCTTTCTTCCGAAGCATCATTAAAGCCTCACAGTTACGCTGAACACACAAAAAAAATAAGATTACTAAAAATAGGTTGCAATGGCTGGTTCTTACAGATGTCCATGAAATATGCACCTCGTAAGTAAGTGCATCGGCCAATCCTTGAATTCGGTCTATACGGATATTCTTTCCGAAAAGTTTAGAGAATGTTGGATCGCCATGACGGAATTCAAGAGCCACTGGACATGGCTCACCAAGAACTCAATGGGTTTGGTGGAAACTGATTGCCCCCCACAAGGAGTGGGAACGGCATTTAACTCTTCTTGAGTAAAATCCAACTCAGCATCCCTCTCTATGCGTAGCAGATCAGACATGTGATTGGTAAACTCATCAATTCGGCCTTGCATGGCTTTAACCTTGTCGAGTTCCAAGCCCGAGACACCACAAACTGGCTTAGAGGCGGAAGGCTTCCTCGCAATAGCTCTATGATGAGCTACAGTTGCAGCAGAGCGGGCAAACGAACGTTAAAGCAAAAGAGAGCGCAAGCACGTAAGTGGAGCAATCTGAAGAACATCAGCGATTAAAGAAAACCTGAGTTAGCAAGTTCCTTGATCATCTTCCATGACTCAGTGTCTCGCCAGTTAGCATCAATGAGTTTTTCACCTGAAGGCCCTGAAGAACGTCTCTGAGCTCTCTCTGAAAGTGGTCGAAGAGAGTGGGGACGGCGCTGAGATAAGGCTATGCAAGAATAACGAATGTCAAGCCTGGGCCCATCCTCTGTCTCAATTCAGCAAAATCTCCATCCACCTCTGCCATCGCATAGTTCAAGGCCATGGCTTTCATGCCTTGGCATTTCCATTTCACCGCGCCTTTGCTCAGATCCCTATGGCTCAAGGGGTCGCCGGTCTGATGCAGAGAGCCGAGGGTCGTTGGTCCATGATCCGCCGCCGGCTCATTGACCTTGCCCACTTTAGTCGTCGTCGATTCATCCTTGTAGCTGCTGTCATTGCGGCTTCTTCTCTTGTAAGTGGTCGTGACGGTTGGCCTGCTCTGTCCGCTAATCGCGGTGCGGTAAAGAACCCAACGGCGGCGCCAGGACGCCAGGCGACCCTCGACGGCTTTAATAGCAGAGGGGTACGTGCGCCGCCGCATAATATACAAGAAGCAGCTTCCATTGCCCGTGGTTTGACTCCTTACAGTTAAAATGTAAGTGGTTCTTCAGCCCACGTCTGACATGGACAAGCCCACACCATGAATTCGATCTCGCTTAGTTTATACATGGAAAGAAAGCTATAAGCTCAACGTATTTGTAGTTTCTGAAAAAAAAAATAAGGAAAAAATCTAAAGTGGACCTCGTCTTGCTGCGAATACGACTTGTAGACTCGTAATTCAAAAAACAAAGAAATCAAAAATTGCGTTCCAAACAAAAAAAAAAAGTTCCAACTCACCGTTAAATATTTTATTCCCCACATATAATATATTTTCACAAAGATAAAGTATCCTTGAATATATTCAACTAAAATAGCAAAAAACTGCATTGCAGTCCCCGTCTAAGAGGCAAAGCTCTTTTACATGCTACAAGAAGTAGGTTTCTTGGTAAGTAAACAACATTAGTATGAAATTAAAACGGAATTCTCCAATCAAAAGTAAAATTTCCCAAAAAAGAAGAGATGATCTTTAGCATCTCCAACGCTTCGCCTCATTCTTCGTCCTAAGCTCATGACCACGATGCAATTAAGATGACTTTAGTCACATTTGATGTTCCTGTAAATTCTCCTCACGAACAAGTTCGAACCCAAATACCCGACGGCGCCTGTAAAGTTTGGTCGTTCGCTCATTCTAACGTAGAAAAATGTTTTCCAAAGGAGGTAAAAAGATGGGGGACAGGTAACTAACTACTTACCACATAGTATTCCCAAACCAAGACAGAACATGGCAGTGTATCCGAAGTAGAAGCTTGTCTGGAAGAATCCCGACATCTTTGTCTTGACATGATAGTAATATATCGAATAGAGGAAGACGTAGAGTGCAGTTGAAGCAGCTGAGAGGAACGAGGTCCATTGCCAGTGGTAGTTCTCGGCGTTTAGCAGGAAATATGTCCCCACGATGGTCACACATACGGTGACTATGATCAGTATTACAAACACCAACAGCATGAAGCCATACACGTAGTATACCTAGAAACACGTTCGAGAGGTTTATCGAAACACATATATTGATGAAAATCTACTAAAAAGATTTAGAGAGAAAGGTTTCTGAAGTGGACATTTTAAGTGTCAGAGAGAAAGGTAAAGAGAGAATGATTTTTCAGATGTCATTGTAGTGGTAAGTTATTTAAGGATTCATAAAAAAAGGTATGTATCGTTACCTTGTAATTCCAAAAGGAAGTGAAGACAAAATACATCTCGATGAAGATGCTGCCAAAGGGAAGAAGACCTCCCATAAGAGCAATAACAGATGGAGTTAAATACCATTTCTTCTCGGGGATAGGGCGAGGGATGGTCTTTACTCGGCAAGGATTATTCGGCGCACCGTTCCAATTTCTACCGAGGACGGTTCCAAGAAGTGCCAACGGGAAAGAAATAAAAGCCCAGATGACAAAGACGACCACCATGGTGCCAAATGGAATGGCAGCTAAAGAACCATAGAATATGGCAATTGTGTTCAATATCAAGCCAATGCCAAAGCACATGAATGGGAATAGTGATGCCGTGAGGATCATTGACTTGATCCAATTTTTCCCTGGAAATGAGATTGGAGACAGTATGAGAATGAATGAAATCCGCACATTTCAAGAAATGTTGCTTTGAGACATAGTAATTTGTGACGGGCATACCTCCACTGCGTGCATACATGCCACTGCTCACATAACCGGCAATGAATGAAGTAAAAGCATAGCATACGATAAAGGTAGTGATAATTGCTCCTCTCCTGGGAACAAAAAAATATATAGCAGAAAATGAGAACCGAATGAAACGCTTGAGTTTATTTAAATCAGAAATGGATTCCAGCATACCCAATGTACAGCATGCCAACAATAGCAAAAATGATGACTAGGAAAATAAGGGTGGCTAGCTGAGCACCAGTGCCGACAACAGCTGATAATAGAGCCAAATTTCGAGGAGAGCGAAACACATCTCCATGGACAAGCTTCCAACCAGATTCGTCACTTACATCCCGCTCCTGTGAAAGGAATATCCAAGGCAAATGAGCTTCTTAAAGACCAAAATCATTTCTTGAAAGTAGGCACAGTTTGGAAAACATACCAGACTCTCAAGATCATCATCTTCCCGAGCATATTTTGCATAGTCATTGCGAAGAGTGCGCATTAAAATCATGGATACCAAACCCGTAAGGAAAATGACCATCATGAAAGAATTAAAAACAGAGAACCAGTGGATCTGCATAAATTGGAAAAATTTTGTCACAACAACGCCTAGCTCCTTAGCATGCATACATCATAGAAACATCAAGTACAAACTTGAAATTTAATCCAGATAAACCTGGTGCTCAAAGAAGGGGTAGTCCAGATAAACATCAAAACGACGTGCAAACGTAACATTAGTTGGACTCCATTTGACAGAGTAAGTCATCTCCAGAGTTCTCCCCTCTTCAAGTGATTTTGGGTTTTCTTGTGTAAGGTTGACATGTATAATCTGCACGTTTGAGCTCACTATGAAAATTATTCCAATCTATGGTTTCAGGAATTAAGTGAATAAGCGACAGAGAATATTTCTTAGCTGAAGAACTAACCTGGTCCCCATTATATTGAATGGCAAGATTTTTGTGTGTCCAAAGTACATGTTTTGAATCGTGTGTCTTATCAGGAACACTCTCACCAACAAAACCTTCACAAACAATAGCAATCCCATAAGCATTTAGAAAAATCTGAATCAAACTAACTTAAAGATGTAAGACATACCCCATAACGGCAAGTCGTCTTCATAAATGTGATCCAAGAGAGCACACAGATATAAAATAAGTTAGAAAGTAACAAGGTGTCCAGAATTCAAGATGATAAGAAACTTAGTATAAAAAAGAACATACCCATGAAAAATTCAAACCAGTATGAATCATCAATTGCATCCTTAAATTGTTTGACCTTAGGGGCGTCCAGCTCTATTTCGCATATCTTAGTTTTATCAACATCTCCTGTAAAACACATAACCATATATTATCCACAGTAATTTAATGTATGAGAAGGCGAGTGAGTACGGCTATCAGAGAAAAATCAGGCAGGGCTACATTACTTTTAAATTTTACTTCAATTTGGCTATCGATCAATTCGTTCCCTCCAAGAACCTCACCGAGACCTCCCCACTTATGAGCAGGATTTCCCGGTGGGCGGCAAAATGGGAGAGCGTAGTAGTTGTATGTTTCTTGAGGATTGTTGTACGGGCCAACCTTGTTCACCCATAGAGTGACAGGCTCATCAGGTTGATACTGCATATTAGTGCGAAAATTCAGTGTAATTACCAAGAATAGAAATAGAAATCATATTAATACTCCAGAAAATTAAAGGGTTGGAATTTTCCAACACAACACTGAATAAACAAATCTCCTTACTAAATTCCCAGTCGAAGAAATGAAACTTGCTACCGAAAACTCTGATGCCTTAAAAATTCAGACAGATTCATAATTTTCGTAGAGTAACATCAACAAATCATGCAGCTCTAGTACAGTTCGAGGTTGAAAATTTCCATTTCAGATCGCATAAATCTAACTATGGCAAAATAACAAGCCCCAGTCGCCAAGTGAACGAGAAAATTGATCAGCGGCTCGTCATTTCCGACTAAAAGAAGCAGGATCAAATAGAGATTCGAACAGAAGTCGCTCATCGAGCAAGATCTACCAAACAAATGTGAATGACTAACCCATGTACATGCAATTCAGTAACTTCGCACCTTGCCTAATGCAGCAGACACGAAGAACGTGGCGATGATGCAGCTTAAGATGCCAAAATATCGAACAACGGAGCCCATTGTGAACATAGCTGTCGACGGATCTTAATCCAGAAAAGCTAAAAAAATGCGAGATTAAATTGGACGTTCTTGCTTGCGGGTTTTACCTCCCTTCACTCAAATCCGTAGGTTCCATTTCAAAGATCTGAAATTGAAAAAGGGGTTTTCAATGAGGGATCTTGTTGATTGATTACTCTTCGGGTCAAGTGCTAATTACCTTACCTTGAACAATAAAGATAAACAATGTTGGGAAAATAGAAGCCAACAAGTACTCTACATACGGAAATTCCCAAGTTATCCTTCTCCCAAAAGTAATAAAAGCATAAATTGCTGACTATATTTGTCAATTCGCAGGATAGAAACCCTAATACTAGTACTCTATTTGCCAAAGAGCTCACAAGAACGGCCCTTTGTTGCTCACTCCACTCTGCATAACTTGGTAAAGAAACGATAAGTTCCAGATGTTTCTCTAATCATATCTTTTGAGCTGTTATTTCGCTCAGCGAGGTCCTTTACTGATTCATTTCTCTGATCTGAAAGATTTGGTTTTTACTGTTGTGATTTCAGGGTTTTATTGAATTGGAAGAGTGAAGTCATCTCTTGTCATTCGATGGCTCTGGTGAGTTACAATTTTCTTTTGGGTGTCCGTCGGTTTGTGTTGTAACAGTTTCAATTTGGCATTGTGGTGTTCTTTTTTACGATTGACGATTTTGTGTTGTTTATTCATTTTTTTCAATTGGTGGTTACATGGCATATAATTTGTCATTGAAGTCGGGACTGGATTTTTGCTATAAAAAAGCCTGTATCTTTCTGAAGGATCTTTTGTTTCATTTTATTTCTACTTTTGATAAATCAATAGATGTGCTTTTGCCTTGATCTCTGGTTTCTCTGGCTACTTACTTCACCTTGAGTGTGTTGTGTGGTTGTATGGATGATTTTATCCCATCTGATGAGTGATTTCCCTGTGTCGTGGATTATATATTACTTTTTAATCAATTGAAAGTTCCATCCGCAGGTTTTGCATGCATCTGAGACGAACAAGAATGGGGCTAAAGCTCGTATTGCTGCTGAATATAACGGCGTTAAGGTTGAACTAGCCAAGGACTTTGTCATGGGTGTGTCAAATAAGACTCCAGAGTTCATCAAGATGAATCCCCTTGGAAAGGTATGCAACGAATTTCTGCTGATTATCCCATTTTTTGTTAAGTACTCACCTTACACATATATTGCAGATTCCTGTCCTCGAAACGCCTGATGGCGCAATATTTGAGAGCCATGCCATTGCACGCTATGGTAACGTTGTGGCAGGAATTCACATTAATCACTGCTTTTAGATGAGCTGATTATTTTGTTTCTAATACTTGCAGTGGCTAAATTGAACCCTGAAAGCTCGCTCTTAGGATCCTCCCTGATTGATTATGTAAGATATCAATGTCTGTTTCCTCAAAATGACTTCGTATATGTGCTTGCATTATTCTTAAGTGTAATTTCCAGGTATCTAACTTGGTATACATTTGTTGCTGTCTCTTGCAGGCCCACGTTGAGCAGTGGATGGATTTTGCCGCTACTGAGATTGATGCTCACTTAGGTCGTTGGATGTACCCACGCCTTGGTTTAGGTGTCTATCTTCCTCCGGTATGTGAAGCTCTTACAATTGAAAAGATTATGTTCGATGAATTCTTTTAGGTTTTTAAACATTATGGACTATGAGTAGGCTGAGGAGGCTGCAGTTTCTGCCTTGAAGAGAGCATTGGAAGCTTTGAACACCCATCTTGCCTCTTGTACCTACCTCGTTGGCCACAACATCACCCTCGCTGATATTGCCATGACATGCAATCTTAGCGTTGGGTTCAAGACGATTCTGACCAAGAGCTTCACCTCACAATTCCCACACGTGGAACGATACTTTTGGACAGTGGTTAATCAACCTAATTTCAAGAAGATATTGGGCGAAATCAAACAAGCAGAATCTGTCCCACCTGTCCCGACGAAGAAACCTGCTCAGCCAAAAGAAGCTGAGAAACCCAAGGCGAAGGTTGAACCGAAGAAGGAGGCCAAGAAGGAGGACGCTAAGCCCAAGGAAGTTGCAGAGGAAGAAGGAGAAGCTCCCAAGCCAAAGCCCAAGAATCCTTTGGATCTTTTGCCTCCTAGTAAAATGATTTTAGACGAATGGAAAAGGCTTTACTCCAACACCAAGACCAACTTCCGTGAGGTTGCAATCAAAGGTAATCTTCACTTTCATATGACCAATCTATATATTTTCTGTAACTTGTGATGTTCATAAAGTACTACAATTTCAGGTTTCTGGGACATGTATGATCCCGAGGGATACTCCCTCTGGTTCTGTGACTACAAGTACAACGATGAAAACACTGTATCCTTTGTTACACTGAACAAGGTGGGTGGTTTCTTGCAAAGGATGGATTTGGCACGCAAATATGCATTTGGGAAAATGTTGGTTATCGGTGGTGAGGCACCGTATAAGGTGAAGGGACTTTGGCTTTTCAGAGGATCGGAGGTTCCTCAGTTTGTGATCGACGAGTGTTACGACATGGAGCTTTATGAGTGGACCAAGGTTGATATCAATGACGAAGCTCAGAAAGAACGTGTGAATCAAATGATTGAAGATGCTGAACCATTCGAAGGCGAGCCTCTTTTGGATGCCAAGTGCTTCAAGTGAAGAATTTCCCTGTCTTTGCTGAGTTTATAGACTCTGTTTAAACACCTTTACTGATCAGACAGTCGTTTTGTGAGAACATGGTTTAGTTTTTTTTTTTTTCTTTTGACGATTTTGAGATGTCTTTGGTTCGTTGAGTATTGTAAGCACTTAAATTGGTATCATTCTCATACTGTAATGCTTTCTAATACATAATCTGTGAAAAAACATTTCCCATCAACCATCAATTGTAGTGAAAAGTTCTATTCTTTGCGTTCGATTAGATGCTTTCTTTCGATGATAAGACGTATGATGGACCTTCATCTTAAGCTAAATCCTTCATTAAAATTCCCAATCACCAACCAGTAACTTAGTGGTGTGGCGAATCTTTATTTAGTGTGCTGCATCAAATGGCCTTTTGATGCTGTGTATGTAGTTTCAGAATCCATCTTTAACTTGAAGAATCACTACGTGTCAACGTTGTATTCTAAGTTGTAATAATCAAACAAGTTCCAATTTTAAATATTATCATGATAACACACTATTTCTTAACAGAATCACCTGTCTATGTATATATTTCTTGGTTACCATGTTAGCAGAAGAACTAAGACTTCGTTCTTGATATCATTCCCTCTTAGTGAGATTGGACAACAGCCTCGAAGCTAGTTCAAACTAGTGGGAGGTTGCTGGCCTAGACAAAACAAAAAGTATACAATCAAGGCACTATAGTTTACCAATATTTCAAGATCAATTTTTTTACGTATATTGAAATTATGGGTCGTGGTAAGATTCAGATGAAGAGGATAGAGAATCCTGTACACAGACAGGTAACCTTCTGTAAGAGACGAAGTGGGCTGTTGAAGAAGGCTAAGGAACTCTCTGTGCTGTGCGATGCTGAAGTTGCAATTTTCATTTTTTCTGCCAATGGAAAACTCTATGAACTAGCTACCAAAGGGTACTTTCCTTTCTTTCTTTGCTTACCTAATAATAGGAAACACAATAACTACTCTATATATTCAGGACAATGCATGGTCTTATTGAGAAGTACCTTAAGAGTTGTCATGCAGCTAAACAAGGGAAAGGGTCCTTGTGCAAGCAAGCTAACGCTGGGGTTTGTAAAGCAAATTTGCATTTGTCTTTTTCTTACAGCAGATAAAATCGTGTAAAATAATTTCATATGCTTCGCACAATTAACTATCTTGATTTCCATACTAGGACCCACAAGATGAGATCAGCAAACTTAAGCATGAGGTCAAGATACTCCAGAAGGAACTAAGGTATTATTATTGAAAATTATTTATAGCCACAATAGATGAAGTCCTCGAACGTATCTTGTCACTGTAAAACTATATATGGAAATCTTGGTTGTTTAGGCTTTTATGTGGAGTCGACGGACTCGGTCTGAACACAATCAATGAACTAAATGCCATCGAGAAAAATCTCGAGGAATGGATCTTTCAAATTCGATCAGCAAAGGTATACATACATACAGACATACATTCAAATATGTTGGGAATATATAAGCTGCATCATTTATAACTTTTATGACTTTATATTTTCTAGATGGAGATCATGTTTCAAGAGATCCAGTTGCTGAAGAATAAGGTATGTATGTTCTGGAGATCATTGGATCACCTTTTCTTTTTGAGATTCTTGATTTTGATTTTTGTTTTTCTAGGAAGGAATACTCCAAGCAGCTAACAAGCACCTTCAAGAGAAGGTGGTGTCTATATTTGAATATATATCCATAATTATATATTTCTAAAATATTTTTGACTTGATTTAGTTGTGCAGATATATGAGAATCATGGGATTGGTAGTACCAGCATGGAAACAATTCTGAGAGACACTGAAGACTATTATTACCAACTAACAGCTAACGGTATTAATGACTCCCCGATAAGTATACTGAGTGAGATCAACACTTTTAATCTCTTCTCACTTCCTTAGTTATCAATCAACACATAATATTTAACATAGTTATATATAATATATATGATGTGGAGATTATCTGTTGTTGTGTGTTGCGACTCAAGTAAGAGTGATAGTCTTATGATTGCAATGTATGAAAACACAAGCCTTATATATTGCTCAAGCGTGGCTGTAATATAATGTTAGTACTTACATGATTATAACTGTCGAAGAGAAGCATAATCTACTAGTAAATACCATACAAGATGATGATACAATAACCAACACAAAGCATTGATTGTTCTTCATAGTATACTTTTCGCCGTTTCGTCAAATCTTTGCGCAACGATACTGTTGTTGCAGCTCTCGAAAACCTCAGTCAATGATTTCACCGCCCTCAGTATAATGTCTCTTTTCTGGTCCCTCGACGCCACGTTTTTCGCCTCGTCAAGAGAAGTACTAGGTTTATCTCCGAGAGATGAACACAGATCTTTGATCCATTTATCGAGAAATGACGCTTTCTGTAAAACCAATAAGAAGATAATGCTGATCTAAAAACGTGTATGGGGTGGTTGATATTGCCATGATATGCTGGGTTCGGCATGATTTAGTGAGCTATTGATTGATCTAAACATCAAGGCAGGCCAAAAAATAGAGGTAGTTTAGAATGAATAGTTGTATGAAAATTACATTGACGAGAAGATCTTGTACGTTTTCGTGGGCACATCTTGATGCGAGACTAAGCAGATGCAACATAGTGGAAGTTAGCTGCAGATAAAGAAGTAGAAGAATTACGAAAGGGGGAAACTAAACCGTGCAGAAAGACACTCATTATCAGAATTGGCTTAATGTGATTTCCTCGGGCGGACCTGCTTTTCAAGGGCAATCATGTATTTGAAATTAGAAGGCTCTGAAATCTGATCTGACTTGAAGTTCTCAAGCACAAGCTCCACGCCTTCAATAACAGCAGGATATGATTCCCCATAGTCTGCCAGCATAAAGAAAACCATCAGAAACTTGAAGAAATGGCAAAAAAAGACAATGCAATGACGAGTAATATTAGTCGCCAGACAACTAATTTTATTACCATTTACAGTCTTTGGTACAGCCAATGCATAAGCAGCTTGTATCCTGATTTTAAAGTTAGGAGAATCTTGAAGGAGCAATAAAAGAGTGGTGAAAACTGAAGAAGCCCTGAAAAATATAAGAAAGATGTCTATAGTTTCACAACGGAACTACACAAAAACATGCACGTCTCTAGTTTCAAACCCACAAGTAGACAGTTCTATAGCCTTAAGACACGATTATAGAAAAAAAAGGTAGACAAAGAAAACAATACTCACCAAAACTTGTCTTGTAGATTCAAGGTTTTGTTGCAAAATAAATTCCCTAGGGCATGGCAGACGTTCCACTGAACCTGTTATGAATGCCAGTTTGAAAATTGGATTCCTCATTAACAATCGACTCATCGGAGAAACAAAAATATTGCTAGATCTCAAAATCACAAAATTCAACATACCTTAACATTTCCAGTTTCAGCACAAGAAAGAAGTGCCTGCACTATGCGTTCAAGCAAATCACCACAACTGGAAGACACCGATTGCCAATATTTTGACCTCTCATTCCTATGGCCATTCCATGCTTTTGTCCCATCATATTGTTGGTTACTAGAGTTTACTTGATCACTGTGTTCTGGGGGTGGACAAAATTGAACTGATCTTGAAAGATTTCCCAAAGCTCTAACGGCATTAGCTTTGACCTGAATCACATAAAGTTAGATATTCAAGGATATGAAAACAGAGCTCTAAAGTCCTCGATAGAAGATCCAACTGGACGTTTAAACTTTAAACTTTAAACTTTAAAGTCGTTGTAAATATGCCATAAACAGTACTACACTTTCACCAAACTATTGGAGTTTGCCAGTTACCTTGTCATTATCTTTAACGAGCTGCAAGATGCTGTCTACTAGTGATCGTATGCACTGAGTGATTCTCTTCGATTCTGTTGCAAGCGAAATTCATGCAATAAATAAGGGACTACATGGCTGGGAAAAGGAAAGAACAATATGCTGGGGCTACCAATAGAACATTCTCCAGTATGAAGTGCATCTGCTGCATGGCCAACAGCATCACATGTGTTAGCTAAGGCCCATGAAGCTGTAATACGAACCTGAAATTGTCACGAGAAAAAAATAACATGAAATTACCAAGAACACTAGCAGATAATAGCTAAAGAGAGAAAAAAAAGGAATGTGAAAGCCATGCAACTACTCTTCCCAATTTGGTTTTCCATTTTGAGATCACATAAGATGTTTCTGATTTCCACCAACATTTTGTTTGCTACCAAATCATAGAATCTACATCTTGCTTGAAATATAAACAGTTTTAAGAAATATGGCATTTAAAATTCACAAAATAAAACCAAAACTCGTTTACTGGTGGACTACATGAGGAAAGAGAAGAGGAGCAAATTACTTACCGAAACAAGAGAATCGAGAGAGTTATTCTGAACAGAATGGATTAAGTTCTCCAGGATTTCTGTGCTGCATAAGGAAAGAAAAATTGAATGGTTTCTATTTTACTATTTACAGCATATATTCCAGACAGATGTATATACACCTGAGATATATTTCTGGAAAGCACGAAATGACACCAATGGCACGACAAGCCGCTGACCGAACTGAAGCGGCCACATCCTTTACAGCAGCATCAATCTACAGAAACTCAACAATGTTAACTGATTGAGTTCTAGATGATGTAACCATTTGTGTTCCTTAATGTGCAATGCATGCATAAATTTTAACAAAATCAGGAGAACAACCATCCATGGGGTTAATTAGTACTTACTGAAGCACATACAATGAACTCCTGTTTGTCTTTTGGCAGTAAAGATAAAACAGATGAAGTCATTCCAGCAAAACAGGTCACTGCTGCAGCCCTTACCTTCCAGCAACAAAAGGCATTAGTAAACTAAGGTTGCGTACTAACCAATAAACAAAATATGAAACATCAACTTAAAATGCGCTATATATCTATCATGTTAACACTATCCAAAGTAACTGAGAAAATTTTACCTAACTACAGGTAAATGTGATAATAAATAACAGCAGTTTTACCAACCATTGCTGAAGAATGCTTAATTATCACAGGCAGATGCCTGGTTGTAGCTTCAATCCATCTCTCACTCGCCAATACACGTGATTCAGCTTCATCATAAGCTGGCACGGTGGTCGATAAGCTGAATGATGGAGCTGAGGAGATTGCCTTTGTCTTCACATAATCGGATGTAAAAGGACTGTCGAGAATGTTATCAGTTGGCAGATCTTCGGTTCCTCTAAATCCAGATATAGCTCGAAGACATTCATCCAAGACCTGTACTTTAAAAATCTTTTGTCAAAATTATATCATGCTTGCAAGTGTTTATAAATGCAATGTTCACAATTATAAATAGCGCAACAGAGCACGAGAATTGTATGATGCCTATACTGTATTCTCTAGAATTACCCATGCACGAAAAGGGAGCTTCACCTTAATTGCAGCTGTCACAAGCCTCTCTTCCGTAGTGGTATCCACATTGGCCCTCCAAGATCTTGCTCGAAACTCCAAAGATGAACCCAAAACTTCGTGAACAATGGATGAAATTTGTTCCCAACATAAAGCAATTACATTTGGATAGTTGTGTGCCAAAGCTTTAAGAGCCTGCAGAAAACTAAATCACGTGAAAATCAATAGTTAACAGGCATACATCTAGACAAAGAAGATGTTGTAGGCTGTAGGCCAAGAGGCATGACTAGGCACAAGTCAACATATCAAACTACATTGAATGGTTCGCAAGCTGGTTCTATTTTGAGGGCAAAACAAATAGAAGAAGAAACTCGGCTCAACCATCATTTATACAACAAAAATGATACCTGCAATGCTTCTATACTAGTGGATGTGGCGGATAACTGTCTAGCGTAGCGGAATAAGGTATCTAACACACCAGACTTCCACTTACTTTCAAGGTTTCCTGGTCCATTATGTAGCATATATATAAATACACAAACTTCAGACTTCACATAAGAATATGAAACACATGCAACAAACAAAAAAATGTATAAGGTTTATAGCTGATTGGAAAAGATGGGTTTCAGAATTAAACCACATCGTAAAGAGCAGAATAAACGGTGACAGCTATGTTTTGTGTGCTATCATACAATCGTTAACATACTTTTCACACAACAATCCTTAATACATACTGTGACCACAAATCTGTAGAAGCCAAGAAAGATTGTTCCAAGAAGCTTATAAAGATTTTAACATGGAAAAGAAACTGCATACCTTTCAATATTTCATCTAAAAGCATATCGTTGACATGCTTTGATGAAGGAGATACAGAAAGAGCCAAGGTTAAGCAAGAGATTGCAATTCCCTGCAATATGTTTCCAGAACTAGATTATTAATGCATAATCATTCCAGGAAATAATGAACCTAATAACACCAAACGCAGACAAATGTACCCGAAGATAAACAATATAAGAATAAAAAATCTTTTGACCTGAAATGGAGGAAATGTAAAAACGCCACAGCATACTACATAAGCTATTTATGGAAATGTTTACACAGAAGCGGCAATAGACTTTTGAGGTGGACACAATACAAAACTCGTGTGGTGTGGTTCATTCCTCCATTGTCCAGAAATTTGATGGAACGGACAACTATTTGGGGAGTAACGAGCAGACAAATCTGAAAATATTTTGGTACTAACCTGTAAATTATTGCGATCTCTCTGATATGGGAAACCATCACTAATTGTCAATTGAACGGAAGAGATAACCATCCACAGCAAGTCTTCAGACATCCTTGGATATCTACATAAAAGCTAACATGCATTCAAAATTGATTGGATTTTGGTACTTGCTCATTCCCAAAAAAACATGTGAAAGGAAAGTAAACAAATTAGTTATCTACTGAAATACAGTTCAGATCTGCAAAAACTTACGGGGTGGAAGCCATCAAAAGCATCAGAATTTTGAATGACAAGGGCACCAATCTACCATGCTTTTCGTGTTTGATCAAGTGTAAAGCACCTATCCAAGAATAAATTTCAATAATAAAGGCTTGAATACAAAAGTCAGGCTGCCGAAATCAAAGAGGCATCTTGCGGTGGTTGATAAAAAATAATTGGTAGAAATACTAAAAAGAACTATAGGAGCTATTACTGGTGCAGTTGAGGTAAAAAGAAATACTAAAGAAGATATTCGGCACTCAAGTACCTGAATGTAATTGCATTAATATATGGCCAAGAGAACTTGACAATGAGGTAAAAGCCCCAGATTTGGAATGCCCCCTAAGTTCTGCTACCTGTAGAGAGACAGACGCAGGGCCATCCAACATTGCCATAATAGTGGCGCCAGCAGCAATTCGCACCTAAGAAATGAATGCAGATATCAGATAGTAGACTGTTAATGAATGCAACTAGCTTATTCTATCATTTTCCTCAAAAGATATGAAAAGTATCGTATCCTGAATTACCAAGCAGATTAGAATTTTTTTTTGTATAAATAAAAAATTCAAATCAGCGATAACCAGGAATGAAACCTTTGAACAAGGATCAAATAGAAGGCAACTCAGTAGTGTCATCTCATGTTTCCTGAAAAGAAGAAACATAATGTGAATGACAAGAACAAACTGAAAGCAACAATTTTTTCCATCATAATTCTTTATTTTGATAAACTAATTGGAAATTTATCAAAGCGAAAAAGAATAAAAAATGATCACCTGTGTTGTACAGCATCACTGGATGGCAAAAGCATTGTCCATTGGCTGGTAAAAAACTTGGGATCGGCTCGGCAAAGATCCTAGAAACTTCTCAAGTGTCAGAGCCAAGATAAAGCAAGTTATATGGCCAGGTGGACAATTAATGTTGTCCTACTATAATATTTCCGGGTCCCTACCCCAGGAATTCATATGATTTACATAACTAAGACTTGGAATGTTCATAATATAAAAAGGCGAAAATAGAGAAGATGTACAACACAACGAACCAACCTGAATACAAGATATTGCAGCTAACCTAGCTTTAGCAAAATGTGAACCATAGTTATCCATCGATCCATCATTATCACTAAATTCTGAATCTGATGATCCAACTTCCTGTTCAGAAGACATTGGGCTTTCCTCATCTTGATGTTGTTTACGCATAACTACCTTGTTTCGCAAGTGTGGAGGCCTGTAACGTTCACTTTTCGATTTACTCGACGACTCCAACTGTAGAACTCTGCTGCTCGGCACAGTTTCTATTTTATTAGTACTTGTTTTACAAATAGTTTGGGAATTATTTGTTATACCATAAACCAAGAACATCCTTAATGCTGCCACAAAAGCTGCCACCTAAGAGTATTAAATAGGATTAGATTCATGAAATTCATCGATATATACATGATAATCTATGGGCTTAACATGGAGTAAAAATGTCTTACATGATCATTCAAATGCTGTCTAGGCTCTGTGATAACCAAATGTAGGCAACCAAGAAGCTCAACATAGAACCTGCCCAAGGTCACATCAGTGATTCTCGGAAAAAATAAATTAAAATCAATGAAGTCCATGAAAAGGAGGAAGAACAATTACATTGCCGCGATACTATTCTCCGCTAGAGCGTTCTTAGATGCCAAACTATCCATTACTTTTCTGAGAACCTAATAGAGATAAAATGCTAGGTTAACTAATTAGGCAACCACCACTTGTTATGTCCCAGCAAGTATAAATACCTCAAAAGTAGATAGCCAAGTGCTAATTTTTAAAGAGGAACCAACTCTTGAATACAAAGAACCAATCAAGGAAAAGGCAGCTTCAAGGACTTTCCATGAATCAGAAGCATTTTCGCTGCCACTCAAGCACGAAGAGTAAACCGGCTCCTCGTGAAACAGTCGAACTACTAGAAGAATAAAATGCAATACTTGCTCATGTTCTGACAGGGATGCGGCTCCCTGATATCTCCCAAAAAGACACCTGGGAAATAACATTTATAGGGTGAACTGAATGCATGTAACACGATTAATGATATATAATAAGTGTATCAACATTCTACGGAGCATAGAGTATTGTTGAGACAAAGAAGGTAGCTCTTCACAGACACATATCCCATTTCTGAAATGAGATACTTGGACACATACGTAAACATTTTCACCAAATGCGTTTTCCAAGCATGTGGAAACACAATACAAAAAGAGTAGGGGGAGGGAACATATGGGAATGAGATAAGCAGAGATTCTAACCGTAAAGTCTCCACAAAAAGCCCTGTGGCTTTAATCATGGAAACTTGTCCCATCAATAAACTTTGTTCTTTATCTTTTCCAAGGAAAATCTGCAATATCCTTCTGAAAGAATTGAGGACAAGAGGCAAAGATGCCGAATTAATCTGAACAGCCGAACAGTGACAAATGCTGTGGATCTGCAACAAATACCAATGGTTTTGTAACTCGTGTTCGTAGATGCATCACATTATCATATCACGGTATACAAGAGAAGCAACCATAAATGACAAATGGCTGCTACTTTGGCGAATCCACAACCTTAAATGCATGCATTATGCATATAAAGAAAGGTAGAAGTTAAACTGTGCACCCGAACATACCTCCTTGCTGTTTCTTTCTAATTTATATTCATTGACGAAGGGAAAAAACAAAGCACTCTAATTGAGGATAGCGAGATTAAAACCAAAAGGATATTTACCAAGGAAGACAAGTTAACAAGCGAGCGAATAACTTCCTCAGTTCCTTCAAAAGATGCATTCCCCGCCAACTCCATCAGAAAAATGATATCCGACGTCATCTGATTTCACGGCAACGTCAACAGATAAAATTAAATGCAAAAACAAAGTATCGGAGTTTTATTTTTTTTACTATTTTACCTCGTGAGCAGGCAAATTGGGAGCAGCAGCAATCAAATCATTTGACTGGGAAAAGATGAGCTTTTCAAGAAGCTGAATCACCGTGAGCGGAGAAGGCTCGACCAGCATTTCATCTCTTAGGGTCAGAAACCCCGTCCTCCAAGAACGCACCACGTCAGACGACATCCCCCCCTGCGGCGCTTCAGATACAGACGAGTATCGAACGCCTTGTGCTCATTCAGAAAACCCAAAGAAAATTCAGTGCGAGCCAATACAACAATTACAAAATCAATCAATTAGGACAGTAGTGGGGAGATAATTCGATTTTTGACAGATGGCCGATGAAGGGCGATCGATCTACTTACTATGCTGTTGGAAAAAAATGGAGAGGTTTAACGGTTCTTTTTATTCTTTTACTCGCAAAACGATTTTAACGACGAGGGCCCATAGTAGAAGCCCACTTAAACCCATTGTTCTTTTAAAAAGCCCAATGAAGAATATAAATATTGTGGTTTGCTCTTCATTCATCTTCTTTTCCTCGTGTCACGACGAATAGTCAGTTTCCTGCCACCAACCCAAAAAATGAATTTTTTTTTTCTCTTTCACTATTCAACCCTTTTCCACGATAAAGGAAAATTTCCACATTTACAATTATCCGTTCAATTTTCGTTGGAAATAAACTTTACAGCTACCAATTGGAATTTCTAGTACTACTTACTACCCACTGTTGCCCTACTTTCTTTCAATATGCTCTTTATGGCGACATTCATGAACCATCACGTATTATTTAATTGACGATCACAAATATTTTATTAGGGCTGAGCAAAAATATCCGAAATCGGATTCCGATCCGATATTCGGTTTTCAAACCCGAAAATCCGGATATCCGGTTTTAAAAACCGGATCGGATATCCGATCCGATTTATTTAAAATAAACCGGATCGAATACGAATAGTAGTTTGTCTAGAATCCGGATATCCGGTATCCGGTTTATATTTAAAAGTAATTAAAAAAATAAAAAGTAGCCCAAAATGAAAAATGAAGGTTAAAAAAAGGGAAAAAGATCCTCAAAAATAGAAATATTTACATTTATATTATTTTATTATGTAATTTTGAAATTCACATATTGTGTGAATTACTATGTGTAGAAATTTTATATGAAAAAATATATTTTTTATTTTGATAAGAAATAAAAAAATGATTTTGAACATAATATATTTTGAATCATGAATTCACATATTGTTTATTATTTATTATGTAATTTTGAATCATGAATTCACATATGTGTTAACTACTATGTGTAGTAATTTTTATATGAGAAAATATATTTTTTATTTTGATAAGAAATAAAAATATGATTTTTGAAAAGAAAATATGAAAATTATTAAAAAAAAAAATTTAAAACCGGATGCGGATATCCGACTTAAATATCCGGTTTTAATCGGATATCCGATTAAAACCGGACCGGATACGGGTATCATTTTTGATATCTGAAAATCCGGCCGAAAATCCGGATATCCGGTTTTGCTCACCCCTATATTTTATAATAGTAATGACTAATCATTAATTTATGTGTATGTACGTAGTTTACCAGCACTTCAACTCTTCTTAATTATTGCAAACCGACAAGAATAGTTACATAAGCTGATATATATTACACATGGCCGGCCCTAACTTCACCACAAAACAATTAAAACATTTCCACTTTCGCATTATAACCAATTTTATTCAATATGTTAAGTATAATTCTTCGCCATTAAGCTAATTGAATGTCTTTCCTCTTACACACAGTCCCCACATAAATAAAGCAGACCATGACTTCCCAACAAATTCTCAAACCTTTCATACAAAGTGGATGTGTATGAAACATACACGTGTGTGTATATAAGTATAGGTTAGTGATAAATTTAATTATTATATTACGAAACAAACGAAGGAGATGTTGTCCACTCATAGCTTTGGTGTACGTCACTAAGCAGGAAAACGAAAAATCAAATGGACTGCAGTCATATTCCATGTAATAAAGTAACTGCGCAACATATAGTTGTTACTTTGTCTCTTTTCATAATTCAATGGATTTGACATGCGAGAATAGAAGCAAAGTTGTGATCTTAAACCCAAATATACTTGTTTATACTGTTGTCGCTTTTAACTAATTTGAACCATCGAATCCGATATTGGTCGTCATAGTAACCACACAAATACGACATGTGTTACTTCCAATAGATTCTATCTTTATTTCATCGTCGTATGCCTTCCCAAGAGATATACTAAAATCCTCGCCCACTTTGAAACCTCCGAAAGGAAAAAAGAAATATGAAAATTGAATGGGTCCCACACCTCACGTTCGCCTCCTTAAATACCCTTCTCACATACCTCCGTAATCCCTCCCTTTTCCCCATTATTTCCTCGCTCAAACACTCTTAAAAAAAATCGGAAAAAGATGCCTACTTGCGAAAACCGGCCGGTTCACGAGCATTCTCTATCCCACGAACTTATTTCTCTATTATTACAATCAAAACCCAACTGCTTCTCATCGCCTAGTTGGCTCGATCAACGTAAGAGACAGAAGCGAAAGTTGTCCAATAAAGAATCTGCAAAAAGGTCGCGTTTGAGGAAGAAGAAGCACTTGGAAAATCTCGAGAACGAACTGAAAC
Organism: Craterostigma plantagineum; assembly: GCA_027422505.1. Taxonomy (NCBI): domain Eukaryota; kingdom Viridiplantae; phylum Streptophyta; class Magnoliopsida; order Lamiales; family Linderniaceae; genus Craterostigma; species Craterostigma plantagineum. The sequence continues at coordinate 6,297,574 of JAPQWV010000043.1, read as the reverse complement.
GGCTCATGGTGTTGAACCGGGAAATCAAGAACCGGCTGTGTACGGTCACCCGTGACTGCCTTTTGGTGCAAAGTGATTCGAACCGTTTGCTGTCAGAATCCATTCATCTACAGCAGAGATTAACCAGTTTGAACCGAATGTTGTCACCAGCCATGCAAACCATACACTCGTCACGATCATCAATTCATCATCTTTAACTTCCCTTATTAATCGATCACGTTATATCAGGAGATAATTTCCTAGTTAGTCTGTATATACGAATTCTCAATGCATGCATTATCGATCGCACGTATACTGATCAACAATAGAGAGGGAGTATATTTATTGCATTGCAGCGCTTTCATTTGTCCATACACTAGGGTTTGTATTCCTTTCGTCCTTTTCGATTTATGTCATCATTTCCATGAGGCACTCTCGTTTTCTAAGGTTGTTTGTTACTGTTTATGTTAGAACGTAATTGGAGGAATCTAAAATGCAGATATTGTCATCATTATCAGCACTATATATATCTATATAATGACGATTGACGAGTACCATGATTACTTGGTCCAATATATAAAGACAAAAATATGCCAATTTATGCTCATTGTAATAATGGGCCACTCGTTACGGGCCCATTTAACATATACGCCAGCAGTTAAGCTTTTTCTAGAACTGCAATGATATATATTAATGTTCCTTTCATTTCATATTTATAAAAAAAAAAGTTTCATTTCACGTTGGAGGAAAGTGAAGAGAGAAAATATTTAATTTGAAATAGTTCGACACAAAGTCAAGTCTGAAAGCGACATTTAAATTAAAATCGTGGTATTGAAATTTAAATAAAGTTTATGTCCTTGCGTGTGTATATATTGGACCACCGAAAGGACTAAAAGCATTTAAAAGAAGATCTTGTGAAACCTCAGAATAAAGATTTCAATGGCCCAGCCCAATTTCGAATATGACAATTGACAAGAGCTTCACGTATAGGGGTGGTTCGGTACAGTTTACCGTACAAAAACTGTGATACCGTATATCGTACCAAAATTTCGATATTAAAAAAATCATACCAATACCATACCAAAATTTCGGTATACCTACCGAAATTTCGGTATGGTATCGGTATCATACCTTCTATACCGTTCATACGGAGGGTTTTTTACCATGCATGTCTCGGGACTCGTTAATTCGTTGTTTTGGAATTTTTAATCAATTCAAACTCCTTAGGCCCCACTAAGATAGATTATTAATACCAAAATTTTCAAAATAAAAAGATATCTTTTAACCTTAAAGAATTTACATATTTTAGCTAGTCTCCTTAGTAAGACAAAAAACTTTACATAACCACAAAATACCACTTTATATACAGATTAATTAGAACTAGGCGGCTATATTTAAAAAATTAGTGAAGATTAACAAAAAGTAATTGCATTGCATCTTCACGCTTTAAAAAATCATGAAAAAAACATTAAAAAGGCAAAAATTAAACGTTACTTGAGTTACATAAGTAAAATATAATGGACCTAATATTAGGAAGTTGTGTATGAGTTAATAATTTATGGGCTAAATAAGTTTATGAAGATCCTTAATTTTTTATTTTATATTTTTTGAAATAATATAATATATATAGGTGTGTATATATATATATATAATATATTAAAAATTTTAGAATTTCGGTATTCGGTATAATCGGTATACCTAATTTTAAAAACTTCCATACCATTACCGTACCGAAATTTTCGGTACGGACCAAAAACTTCGGTATACCAAAATTTTCGATATGTTCGATACGATTCAATAAGATAAGGACGGTATTTCGATATTTCGGTATTTTTCCCCAGCCCTATTCACGTATATGTTATTCAAAATCGCGCTCCATTAAGGGTTTGATTTTGAATTCAGGCCTATTTGAGAATTTCTAGGTTGAAGGACCTATTTTTATAGTGTAAAAAAGTGGTACAAAAGATATATGAACTTGCATAGAATAATCGTTTTGTGTTACAGACCTTTAACATACTGGTATGTCAGAGCAATGAAGCGCTACTACAGAAAATGAACTGGTATCATATGATCATAAACTGATACCGGATTATGATTTGTATTACAAAATTTCAACATACTGATATGTCAGAGCAACGGAGTTGTACTGCAGAAAATAGGTCCTTAAAATTAATTTTTTTTGCCAAGAGAGCATGAATCCTAAACGATACTTAATGAGGGCGTTAAATGAAAATGTCCCCCATTTAATACCGTATGACAATCCCCGTGATGTTAAATTTTATCTCACATTCATACGAGAAAAAACAACTAAAAAATAATATCACATAACCCCTCGTACACGTGGCATCTCACAAGTTCAACTCCAAAGTAAAAATAGTTGATAAAACATACTATTACATATGAAAAGGTACGTACGGACGGAAACAAAAGCCTACATAATCCCACGACCAAAGATCAAATCAAAGTTCAAACCCATCAAGCGCTATTTGCATCGAGCGCTTTCACACTCTCGCCACGTGGACTACTTCCAGCGCTACTGTTCGATACCGAATTGAGCTCAGGCCTACGCAGCACGCCGGTCGGAGAAGAAGTAGACGATGTCAAGAAGTATCCATTAGAATTATTGCCGCCATTGTTATCCCAATTCTGCACAGCCAAATTCAGAGAGCAGCCACGTTTTATGTTCTTACATTCGTCTACGTTGTTTGCGTGCAATACCTCTCCAAGTGGGCCACCCATGGAAGCTTCCCAAGGCACTTTCATCATCCCTACGCTTAAGCCCATATGGAGTTCGAGCTGCTGCTTGGGGGACGAAGTTGACGAGGAAGACATGAAATCAGAGAGATGATTCTGGGAATGTTGTTGGCTTTTAGGCCAATCATCGACGAACTGACGTAGGAAGTGCTTGGATTTATCTTCTTCCTCGTGGCTGTGGAGGCTTATTAGAGGGTTGAGTAAAGAATCAGAGCAGACTAATCCAAATTCTCCACCATGAACAGAAGCTTCTTGAAATGGACTCTGTTGATGTTTGCCCATGGAAAAGGCTGGCGATGGCGCCTCCTCCTTATGCTGATACTCATCCTTGTCTGAAAGATTACTGTCCAAGTACAGCCAGCATACCGATGGCGTTAACATCGAGTATCATTGCACCCTCAAACTGATTGCAATAAAGAATGTTTTTTTTTTTAATTTACCTGTTAGAGTTTTGTATTAAGGGCACATACTGATGAGAGAGGCCTAGACAGGCGCCGCCTTTTGAGGTTTCTGAAGATTCAGGCAAGGCGGTGGTTTTTCTGTTAGAAGGTTGCCCTTGACGACCATCTTCCACAGGCTTTCTTGAACGATGGCGGCCTCTGTTCATATGCCGCTCGCAGTACTTCTGATCGCCGACGGCGTCCCTCGAGCACCGCCACTTCTTGCCGTCGGTTCTCCTGCATCGCCCAGGCTCGGGGTCGTTGCTGTTCGAAAATCCCAGGTGGACGCTGCCCCATCCCAACACTGTAAGTAAGAGAAAGAAAGCAGATGTTATTTGTCTATTCATTTCAAGAAACGATGGAAGAGTTTCAAGACATTGAGTATCAGCAGTTTGTGCTCACATGGATTGGATCTGTAGCAAGAGAAAGGGGCAGATTCGAAGGCTTTTCTGATGGGATTGAGAAGATGAGGTGGAACTGGGATGTTATCGATGATGTACTTGTAGATCATGGCTTGGTGTTCTAACTCCATCCATTGCGAAGGAGTAAAAGGGGCTCTTACCCTCGATATGATTCCCTGCATACTAGCACCGGTTAAACCTGCCAGCAAAAACAACAACAAAGAATTAAGTGATTATTCCCAGAATGTAAAAAAGTTCAGACAAACGTTGCTTCTGTTTTAGAAACTGTAAACTGCTAGATGGGTTTAAGGATTTCGAAAGGCCTTTACACTTCATCACAGTTTGAGGGGATACAGTAAGAATCTTGACAAGATAAAGAGGATAAGAAAAGCAACGAAAGGAAGTAGAAACATTTGTTCCCCAGTTTACCTTTATTGAGTATGTACAACGATGAATGGACACACACATGTTCAAGTGCAAGACTAGGCAGACCAGATAAAAAAAAAAAACTCTTCCTTTTTTCAAAAACCCAAAAAAAAATTCCACTTTGTTTAGATGTCATAAGAATCATAACAGTATCTGCAACTAACCTCGGTAAGTACTCGAGCATTCCGTTTAACTAGTAATTTGGCTTATTACACACCTTTGCAAGAGAGGCTACAACTATATACTCACCTGAAGCATTCTGATTGTAGTAAGGAGGAGGCAATGTCGGATTATTCTGAGATGAGAAGCTGAGCATTTGCTGGTTACAATCTCCGCCGACATTATTAGATCTCTGCAAGAAAGGATTTTTCAGCATTTGGTCGCCAAAACCTGAAGAGGGATTATTAGTCCTTGAGACTTTAAAAACTACATCATCATCTTCTCCACCATCGTCATCCATGGCGGCACTCCTCTTCGTCCCTTGCTTCGAATAACAAGCAGATCCAAACAGCTTACGCAACTGATGTGCTTCATCATAACTATTACTATTATTACCGTCCAACGCAAAGCTAACATTGATGTCAGAGTTCGAGCACAGCGTGCTGCTATCAAAGCTGCCCACCACGCCAAAATCCATAAAAGCGTCGATGTATTGTAAGAGACAAAGATTTAGAGTGAGGAGCTGTAGTGAAGTGAAGGGTTGTTGTATATGGAGACATAAGCTTCGTTTGTTGGAAAAAATACCATCTTTCTCAAACTGGTGTTGTCTTCAATCCTATGTGTTGTAGGTTCTAAGTTTGGTTGAAACTTAGCTGAAAAAGAGAAAAGCACGCTTGGCTCTTGTTTAGATAGTTTGGCGTTATGTCAAAGGAAGTAGTGAGAGAGTGAGAGAGAGAGAGAGAGAGAGAGAGAGAGAGGGGATGTGTCTGAAAGGTTCGTGACAGAAACTACGTTACATACAACTACCATCCTCTGTGCATATATACACAAAGATGTAAGTGGGGCAACTAATAAATAACGAGTTGAGAATGGAAAAAGCTGCATATTACATGTATTTATCTTAGGACATGAGACAAATAAATTATCGAGTTTATAAATTTTCTTACACTGCTTATGTCACGAACTTCATAGTAACTTCTCGTATTATTTGGTCAATGAGAGTTGGATGAGAATTAACAAACGTCATTTTATGAGCAATTATGGAACGCAGTTCAATCCCTCAACTTTGCCTATTTGAATTAATGTCCGATATGTAGTCGTACATACAGTGGGGTACGTATATTAAATCCATGCTAAATGATCTCTCCAGCGTATAATCGAATGTAATGATTTATTTTTTAGCCAAAAATATATGTACGGCTAAACAACTTACAAGTTGTTCCAAGCGTGACATCGTTGGTATCTAGGCATGAGGTGGGCTAGAGATGAAGACATAGTTGTAAAAAAATTTTATCACGAATTTTTATATAGTTCTTAATTACATCTCCATTTTAAAGGTAAAAAAAAAAAGTATACTAGGCGCGGATGCTTAATGGGAGAGGACAATAATGAAGATAAGAATTGGAGGGAACTGCACTGTAGGGGAGTGCTGATGTTGACGTGTCAACGGAGGGTGGCGTGGCGTGGGTCCCACGCGCTATGCATGGTTTCTAGACAAAAACAACACATTTATTCACACGCAACCCCAAGTGGGGCTTTCGTAGTTGTACCTTAGCCTAAATGCATGTACAATAACTACACTTGGTAAAAAATTTTATTTAATTTGAATTATTCAACTTTAACTCATGGTATTTTCTACATTGACATATATATTGTTTTGACCTTTTCTTTGAATCAAAAAGCAAGTTGGCTGTCTATGGTAATTCGGTTAAGGTACTACAGCAAATGTCAGTGCTGAAAACATAAAATTACCCAAAGGGACATTTTTATTCTATTTTCTCTACAAAATTCTCATGGAGCCCAAAAATAACAAAAAGGCATTGAGAAATTCACACACACTGAGGGTGTTTTCTACGTGTTGGTGTCGCTTCCTCTTTGCCGACAGGTCCTTTTTGCTAACCTCTTTTGCTCGCTTTAAGGACTTGTACGTAACGTAATACTCTTTCACATTATTTTGAAATTATAAAAGTAGGGTCGTTGTACTCGCTTTAATGCAGGGATTATGTGAACGAAATTTCTCAAACGGTTTGATTAATAATGCATGATTGTACTTGAAACGTGTTGTAAGTATTAATAAATATTGGAATTGGTTCGTGATTTTTATTAAAATATCGAAATTAGTATGTGTTTTTCTTTTTAAAAGAAAGTGGAATTTACTATTTGTGGGAGTTTGAGGAAAAAAACATTACTGTTAAAAGAGACGGTTTCCAAGACATGAGTGGAAAACCTCGCATGCATTGGGAAAATCATCAGAACGCATGCAAAATCAAATGTAAAGAAGTCGGCCAAGTTCTTTAATTTTGTCCAAAGGAGAATACTATTTATGTAGATAGGATATCAATGCTTCTTGCTGAACATTATATTATATACAGTAACATACATATATGATATATATGAAATTGCCTAGTAGTAGGTCATGTGAACTAATAATGAGTTTTCTTTGGTCTTATGTATATTATCATAGAGACGAAATTGAAGTAAATAGAAAGAGATATATATTAAAAAATATCTTATTATTGTTACAAGGGATTTTGGAACTCAAATTTACCTTATAAAACCATTTGCGCCATTCGAAAAACAATTAGGGTTTTCATTCTACATGGTTTTCTTTATTTGTCTTATATAATGAAATCACCTCTTATCCTTCCATTTCTGCCTCGTAACTTCCACACAAACCATGCCACCTATCATATATATACATATGTATTTTCCAGAATGCAATTGCAACATTTATAACTGTTTTATCATCCAAATTTAAATATGAAGGGAAAAAAAAGAAGGAAATCACCAACTTGGACTAGCTAGGAGGGCAATAGTACCAATGCATTTTTTTTCGAAATAGTACCAATGTATCTACTGTAGAGTTTAACTCTTCGTCGATTGCATTATTCCTTTTCACACACACACACATATATATATATATATATATATATTAATATATGTGTAATAATGCAGCTGTTTCGCAAATTCAAAGAACATAGATAAAAATGTGGGCAGTGTGGTCCAAATTGTGAACAAAAGTCGTAGTTTCACTAAGCTGTCCATTTGACAAATTGGGTACTTGCATATGTTTCTTGATTCCTAATGTCTCATGCCACGTGACCACAAGAGAAAAACATTAGGATATATTATCATGATATTTGTGGTTATTATTTAATAAACTAGAATTAAAAATATAGTTCCGAGGCTAACCTAGATTGAATAAGGCCTGGAGAATGATGCTGCGGTTGACCCCTTTGGATCTAATTCCAAAGAGTTTTTACTTATAATAATAAGTTCATTTTATTGGAAGTTGGATACCACTCGATGCTTCCAAGAAGTAACTCGTTTGTTATTACAAGCTCGACTATCCATGTTGTCCAAAGAGTTTTTACTTATAATAAGTTCATTTAATAATAAGGCCGCAGATTAATGCGTAATACCTTGGAGTTGCATTTAAATGCTATTTGTTTATTCACAAAAAGTCTAATCAATGTTTGTTGAATTGGCTACCTAAATGTTTACAAAATGCTTGTCATGCAAAGGTTGTCTTTCTGAGAATTTCCAAAAGTCATATATAGAAATTTAAGTATGTATAACTCTTATCATACATTCATATAAACAAATCGAGGTTTATAATCTAAAATAATTAAGCTAAAGCATACTAAATATTCCAGTCGCCTAAGAAATATGCATAAAAATTTAAATTAATTGGATTGATAGTTAATAGTAATTGGTTCTCTACCATTTAATATATTGATTTCAAACCCACATATCGAGTCATTCAAAGCCTATTCATAGTGAACAGGCTTGAGGTTTGAACAGCTTGATTATACAAATGATTAATATATTTTAATACACGTTCACATCTCTAGGCGATATATAATAATCACACTTTGAGCGCTTTAATCGAATATTCGCACGCATTAGACCAAAAGAAGAAATATTTTAATACTCTATAGTAATGCTTATTTCGTTTTCTGCCATGTGAAGACATATTGGGATTGAGTTTTCATTGCACGAGCTCGGCGACATATCTTTTTCTTATATGATCCTATTTCTGTCCAATGATATAATAGAGAAATTACGTGCTTCAAAACAAATTGGGCTTTTTCGTGGGCCGAAACTGAACACGCTGATCTACTAATGGACTTTTTGGCCCATCTCACATTTCTTGTACCTTCTCCGAGACAGAATTGCAAAAATTGTTAAGTTTTAAAACTTGAATTGTAAAAATAGTTAACTTTTTAAAACATGTGGAAAGCTAATCAACTTTTTTTTTTAATTATTTTTATTTTCTCTATTCACCATAAATTATTTAAAATTATAAATCTTCACCATAACTTGTATGAATATTGTTTATTTTTCCATTTCTAATTGAAAAAGAAATTCTTCTTATAATGTACAAAATTATATTCGAACTTAGAAAATTGAGGGAAATCCGAGAAAGATCGGATGAGGAAAAATGTCAAAACTAAAATAAGTCCTCGATATTTACAAGCAAAAAAAATAATAAAACAGTCATATGATCGTTGAGTTAAAAAGCAAACGAACAAATTCCCTACATATGATAAAATATATGTAGGAAATTAAAAAACAACTGTTATAAACAACGGGTCAATTTTGATTTGATCATTGTCCGTTAGTTCGTTTATAATATTTTAAACCGAATGAATACGTCCACGCATATGCAATAATTAGTCAACGTAAAATAAAATTAAATATGACATGTGAGATGGACGAAGAAGCTTAAATGCTCAATTCCCTACATATATAAAATATTACGATTCTCAGTACAATAAATAATATTAGATATGCTATAGCGATAAAAACTTACTAAAAATGAATTGGGCTTAAAAATAAAGTTAATAATAATTTATAGGCGAATATGAAATAATAATAATAATAATAAAATTGTAATTTTAGATAGTATTATGGTGAAAGAGAAAATAACAATAATTAAAATTAATAAGTTGAGTACTTTCGAACTAGTTTTAAAAAATTAACTATTTCTAAAACTTAACTATTTTTTCAATTCTCTCCATCTCCGACCCATTAAAGTCCCTTCGAAGCTCTCTCCGACACTGCTTAGTCCTATAACTTAGACCTGTCGTATTACAGTGAACATTCACTCCACCGAGGGACAGCTCTTCTTACAAAAGAATTCCAGTAAAAGAATCAAGAAAAAAGAAGAAAAGTTACACTAAGGAATAAAAGCACACACTGTGTGGCAATACATAAGAAGTACTATTCAAGCAAGTTATGCATCCATGGCAGCTATCAATCTCCACCATTATTCTCCCACTCCATTCCACGTATATGTCTTAGTCACTATATACGATCTACCCAACAAAAAAAAAACGTAATTCACTGAACTTGTTCTCCGATCAAATCCAATCCCACGAGCAAGAACGAAATCCCCTGAAAAAGCAAGAAGTAGAAATGAACTCCCTGGGCCGAAAGCAAGCTCCTAGCCGAAGCAGTCAGCAAAAGAAAAGCCAAAGCCAATTCCTTCGTATATATCCTATTATGCTTCTTCTTCTTCTTCTTATTCACCACCACCACACTTTCTCCCTCCATTGCCATACCTTCCCTCATCTCATCCAAACAAGACTCCGACCCGGCCCGTTGGTGATGGAGGGTCGGGCCCAACCCGCCCGTCGCCGCCAAGGACACTAAATCGCCCTCGGACGAACGACCAGATTTCTTGGTTACGACCCATTCGTAGGCGCTTTCCAGCTGAAATAGGCCCGAGATCATGGCGTTGAATTTAGTCACAGACATTGTGTTTTCGAACAATAGGTAAGGGACGATGAAGGGGAAAGATTTCGGGGCGGGTAAGATGTTAAGGAAGGACATGGTGGCGGGCACGTAGCAGACGACCCATGGAGGAAGTGTAGCTTCGGGCACGAACATGGTCATGGGCAGGATTATGCAGAAGAGAGTGAATGAGTAGAATGGGAGGATTAGTTTACGTAGTAAGAAGAAGAGGAATATTAGGTTGCCTTTCTTCCATATACTAATCTGCAGCAATGTATGTAATAAAAGCCTCAGATTGCGTATTGAATGTTAGAACGGATACACGTGTAAGAAAGAAGTTCTATGGAATACCTTAGATTTAATGATGGCCGGTAAACAAAGGCGGAATAACTGCATAGGCCCAGAATGCCATCGGTGCTGTTGTTTCCTGTAAGCTTCGTAAGATTCTGGCAATTCGCATTGGCACTGCGAAAATACTCTGATTTTAAGAGATCAAATTGCAGAATTGAAAAAAAAAATTGAATCTTTACCTCGACGTCGTTCAAGAAAATGAACTTCCATCCATGGAGATGGGCTCGAACGGCGATGTCCATGTCCTCCACGGTGGTTCTCTCGAGCCAACCGCCGGAATCTTCCAAGGCCTTTATTCTCCAAACGCCCGCCGTGCCATTGAAACCGAAGAAGTTCAGGAAAATCCCATTTACTTGCTGCTCGACTTCGAAGTGAAAGGCTAAGTTAATGAGCTGCAATCTCGTCAGCAAGTTTTCGTCTTTGTTCACGAAAGACCATCTCGCCTGTACCAGCCCTAGCTCGTTGTTATCCTATAATGACAGACGAAAATCGAACTCAATTGACTGTTGAAGAAAGTGAGCCAAGAAATCGACGATCCCTTACCTTGAAGTGAGGAATGGTTCTTGTAAGAAAATCGGGGTTGGGTTGGAAATCGGCGTCAAAGATGGCGACGAATTCGTAATCCTTGACGTAACTACAGTTCATTGCAGATTTGAGATTCCCAGCTTTATAACCGTCTCTGATGACTCTGTGCCTGTATATTATGTTTGCGCTGTTTTGCTGCCATTTTTCGACTTCGTCTTTGATCAACGACTGAGTCAACGAATCGTCCGAATCGTCCAAGATTTGAATCAGCATTTTCCCTTTCGGCCACTCGAGATTACACACAGCAGCTATAGATTGCTGATATACCTAATATCAGATCAACAACGAAAAACGATATAACAGCTGAATTCAAAGCCCATAAAGAACCGATCATCAAAATATCGGTTCTTTTGCGCGACACATGGCTCCAAATTTAGCAGAATTCTACTTCATAACTAACTTAAAAGCCACCAATGGAAGTAAGAAGAGTATAATACTTAATAGTTACAGTGGGGTTTACTTTTCTACCTCTTTTTCATTACACATTGGGATCTGAACAAGAACCATGGGGAAGTAGCCAATTGTTCCTTGGCCAGATTCAAGATCTAAAGCTGCATTTTCTTTGGGAATTGGTTTGATCTTCTTAAACTTGATCCAAAAGCAGCCCAAGCACAATACCAACCTATCCAAGCTCTGTACGAGGAACAGAACTATACAGGCATTTGCCAAGAACTGAAGCGGCGGCGCTAGGTACTCAATTCTCACCATGACCCACCAAGAATAGACAAAACTAAACGCATCCCTTACACCGAATCCGTACAATGACCTAGTCAAGTGAACATCGTACGCTCCGAAGTGGTGCCAGCCTTTGAAATACGCGCCGAGCTCGAACCCTAGCAGCAGCAGAGACAGGGCGAGGAACGCCTTGATGCAGGCGAAGAACCTCGACTTGAAGGTCAAGCTCTCGCTCGCCGAAGCGTCCGACGTGTCGGTCCTGCCGACGGCGACGCGTCGGCGGACCAATGCGGCGACGGAGACGAAGGCGGAGGCGATTGAGGCTAGGCAGCCAGCGGCCTTGTGTGCTTTCAAGAGTAGGACCCAAGTGAGCTGCTTGGCGTTTTTGTTGCGCTTCGGAGACATGATGAAATCTCCTTCTGAAGGAGATTCGATCTCCACCATTGACCAGTTGTTTGGGTTCTCCATTTTCACCACCACCGGCGTTCCTCGGTGGGCGGCGGCGGTGTCTTTGGCCCACCAGTAAAGTGATGGAGACATGTTGCTCTGCTTTTTCTTTTCTTTTAAGAATGAGTTTCAGGACAGAAAAATGTGGTTAGAGTGAGCAACTTTTGAGCCAAAACGGCGGTAAAAACTGAATCCTTAGGGCTACAAACGCTCAATTCTGACGCGGTTGAGTTGAGTGGATGGAATGGGAATTTAAGTTAATGCTCTAAAGTTGAAATTTTTGCCAACTTTCTTTTTTCCTTTTTTTGCAGAGTTATGAGGTGTGCAAGAATTGAGTGACGGTTAGTGTATGGAGAACAGAGGACGCGTGTGAAGCTTAGAGATGAGCTTCTTCTCAAGTTCACGGAGACATTGATTGCTGTGTAATGATATTGAGAGCTTTTTGTGCAAGAGGTGGAATGGTCATAACAGAAAATACACTAAAATATTATTACCATCTGTTTGCTGTAATAGAAGGATGGGGAAGACTATTATTGCGGTGATTTTTGAATTTCAAGAAAGTTACTATTTATTTAATATATGAGTACGTACATTACATATTAGAAGGGAAAAAAATGAATAGATAATTACGGTCAATCGCATTTGAAAAAGGAAAAAAACAGGGAATAACAAAACGAATGACTGGGAAATACTAAAAGACAAAGACGACACTGATATCATATGATATAATAAATAGAAAAACAATGAAGGAAATTAAATGTAGACAATAAGTTGTGGGCACACCTCATTAGCTTACGGCCGTTACATTATTTTAATTTTTCCACCTACTGATTTCGGGGTTTAAATACCATGAACAAACAAAACCATCCATTTATTTCTTAGTTTATAGAAAATATATATAAATATTTTTATCAATGTAAGTAACTATTCACGAGAAGGTCGTATATTAGGAATCCCATTTAGAGGGTTTTGAGATAATTTGCTATTACATAGTAATAATAATAGTACGAATTCAAGAGAGATCCAATAAATAAAGCAAATCATTGCACCAAGAGAAAAGAATCGAATGATCTTTCATATGTAGGTCAAAAAGCACACAGTAGAAAAGATGTTTGTTATTTTAGTTCTATAGAAATAAATCGACACAAATCAAAATTAATTTGTGTTTACGACGTGATGATTATGTAAACACACGCACGCACGAATAGTGCGATTGATCTGTCTACGATTAGCAAATCCCAAGGCAAGGCATAAGTAATTGTCCGAAACGCCCTCGAAGCTCGCAATCCACCGACAGTAGTTTTGCTTCCCACCCGATGTCTAAATTCGTAAATGACTCGTCCAAGGTTAATGCGTGGAAAGCGGAGAGAAACAAACACATAGCAGAAGATATATAAAAATAGAACATTTCACCAACTACAAATCGAATACATTAATCGTTTTCAGATGTAGTTGTTGACTATAATTACTTCATAATTACGTCACTAGTAGGAGTTTCTTATTTTAACAAATTAAAATGAGTTGACAAATAACACAAGGTATCCGATGTTTTATTTGTTGGAGTCACGCCTGAAAAAGAAAAGTATAGAATGTTAAATCAATATACAGAAAACCAGTTACATGATAAAATTACCTTAATATATGATCTAATAAAATAACAGCTAGCATCCAAAAAGCCAAGTGTCTACCATTCAATCGTCTCTCATCCTTCACCGTTCGACGACAGTTTAAAACTAATATTATTTTTCAACATTGAATCGAAGTTTCGAACGCAATCACTATAAACAATGTACAGAGGACATTACAAGACTATCAAGATTCATACATTAATCAAAGGAATATATCATCAATTGCAGGTTTTGTGGAATGTTTTTGTGGAATTATTAATTTATAATTTATGCAGACCTATAAAAATTATTAAAAGTTTATTATCTTATATTTTAAGAATTATTAATTTAGTACTTTATCACCGAATCGGGACCTGCCAGAAATATCATATTAAATAGTTTATTAAATTATCGTTTATTAATTTATAGAATTTCTACATCATGCGGCATATATAAAATAAAAAGCGTGAGTTACGAGGAGATGGATAACATTTCATGGCAATTTGAATTCAAACAAAGGCAGTCATGGGTGACGTTTCAAACCTAAGATCGATCTAGAAGGCATAGGTAGGCTATATTACACGGTTCCGGCGGTTCGGGCCGAATTTTTACATTGGGCTTTGTTATAAAGCTCAAAGCCCAACAAGTGAAAATGACAATGAGGCTTATTTATATTAGCTGTAGCTCTGCCAAACCTCTCCACCACGTGTCACAATTTTATTCGCAGCGTTATCCGATATTAGATAAGAACCATCGCCTACTAAACTAATAACCGTTCCTCCTAGCTGGGACTAGGAGCATGCCAAAGTAAAAGCTATTTAATTCTCAATTGAAATAATAATAATAATAACAATAATGCAACACAGTGACGTAATAGCAGGCGTGAGCATGCATGTATTTCATTCAATAGGTATATCGTACTGCTACTACACTACTATAAGAACGAACTACGAAGAGTGTATGCAAGAATTTACTCATCAATAGAGAGCCTCATACTAAAGAAAAAACAGTGAAAGAACTTATTATTCTCTCATCATCATAGCAGATAACATCGTTGCTTCTTCAATGGCGGCAAATAAACCCTCACTCATGACCCTCATAATCATATCCATCATTTCCCTGCTGGCCTCAATTCCAGGCTCGCACACGCAACTCATCGTCGAACCCCTAATAATAAACGAATGCTTCGGCCTGCAAAAGTCAGTCGTGATCAACCTATTCCTCCACGGTATATTCCAAGGCCAGAACCAATCAGTTACGAGGTTGCTAGATCCTCGATAACTGCAACCTCTCCTTCTCAGTTCGGCCTAGTTTATGTCACAGACGTGAAACTGACGACTGGGCCAGATTACAACTCCCAAGAAGTGGGAAGAGCTCAAGGGGTTTTGGCTAGCTCTGATCTTACTGCGCCGACGTTTGCAGAGCTTGGGACTAACGTATACTTCACCGATGGGAGTGGTAAGTTCAGTGGGAGCACCATCACTGCCTTGGGAAGAAACCCTTTTCTTGCCAAGTCTCGGGAACTTGCCGTGGTTGGTGGGACGGGTTTGTTTCGATGCGCACGTGGCTACGTTAACGATACTTTGTTTTCTACTGATAGCGCTACTGCGACGAGCGTTTTTCAGGCTTCGATTTATATTACTTATACAGAGGTATTCTGATGTAGCAGCTTAAATATATATATATATATATATATATATATATATATATAGCCACCCAACCATGTAAATGTTATGTTGAATAATGAGCGGCCACTATATTGTAATAATAAAAAGTTGAATAATGGCCTGCTCTGTGATGATATGGTTTGTTGAATCAAGACTTATGGTGCTGGTAATACTGCGTAATATATATAATATCTATCCGTAGTTTCATGTTAAGACACTTCTCGATCTCTGCTGTCTGTTTTCGAAATAAATCAAGGGAAACCCTATCATATTTTAGTGCATGCATAGTGACGCTATAAGTGCTGTTCTGGGAAGAACCCTATTTATTTTCTTATACGGATTTTGTCAACGACGGGTATAAGTCAGACGTCAATCTCCTATCCTTGGAACATATTCATGTAATGAGATCAGTTATCGTAGATTAATAACATCTAGTAGCAGAATATCAACTTATATTGTGGCCCTATTGTTTTATTTAGTTGATTTGTGGCCCAACTCCATTGGGCTCAGTTATCCTTAAGTTCGTTAGGGAATCTAAGATTTGACATCCTAAGACAAAACCCTTACTATCTACTTACGTATTACTTTTTGTAAATAGTCAATCAACAAATAATTCATTCTACCGTAGGATACAAAATACAACGAATCAGAATCAGTATCGAAAGAAGGGGAAACAAATTAGACACACAAAATCTTGATTAATTTAAGGTGAATCTATAGAAAAATATCCGATTGGATAAAAGTTTTACACATATGTACCTCATGTCAGAAAATTTTATAGATAGGTATCCGATTTAATTTTTACAAGTTTCTTTAGTCTTATCGTACCTTCCTGTGTGTATATAGCGTACCATAACACGTTGATATCGGGTACTTAAATATAGCATACGTCGTACATACGGCATACCTATGTGTTACATTGGGTGTACCCAAATATAGCATACGTCGTACCATTTTCTGTTATATAGGATACCCAAATGTGTTGATATAGGGTACCTAAATGTGTTGTATGGTGTACTTTTGCGGATCGGGTACCTATGTGCAAAGAAAGTTTTTATGCAATTATGACACCTTAATTTAATTTATAATATTATTTAAGATGACTCGCTCGATCATGTAACGTCTATGAAAACTACAACACAACAATATAAAAACGTGCATTCATTATTGTTTTCAAACAATGATTTGATGGACAAATCACCATTCACCACCATGGCCCCGCCTCCTATAAAGCGGTGGTGGCCCGCCGTCAAATCCAATGACAGACTCCCACCACCATCCAACTCCACCACCGGTACTATTTCCTTTATTTTAACATGATAAATTAGTATTTTGCTCTTTTATTACCTTGTACTTTATTCGCATTCTTTAATTAACCATGGATCGAACCATTTCTGGGGTGGGCCTTAATAACTCGAGGTATATTAATAAAGAAAAGGCCAAACGGGAATGATGAGTAAGCATTATGATGATGACGAAGAGATTAGTGTTAACATCTGTCAAATTGAAATCAAACATCGTATCATTAACATTAAGACAGCCATAGAAGATGGGGGGATGCAAGTTTCAGTCAAAATGCATAGTGCAATGATAAGATGGGACGATGGAGAAAGTAAAACTTGTTTCTCATCACTGATCAGTAGTAACATGTTCTCATCTCATGTATCCTTGTACGTATGCACAGTAATGAATGAGAAAGAAAATAAAAAACAAAAGTCACTACAAGCATTATTACCGTACCAACAACCACACACCGTAGATTAATATATATAATATTAATGTAATAAAAACGCAGAGAAAAAGGATAAATGAGAGAGACAAGACACGACTGTGCATATAAATGGAGTCGTCTGTGCATTAGGAAACAGAGCTCGCGCTGTTTACGCGCGCTCTCAATCTGAAGAAGTTAATAAGGACCCCATTTCTTATCAACTCAATGATGTGACCTCTCTCTCTATATATATGTCCATGTTCTATATTTTTTGGAGTATTTTATATTTCAAATCAAATCAAATCAAATCTTGAAGAATATTATGTTAATATTCTAATTATGGTGAGGGGGCGGGAGGGTATAGAGGATAATGGAAGGTGTAGTAAAAGATAAGAAGGGTTGACGTTTAAGACGTAAATGATGAATGATTTTTCAATCTAAAAAGAGTGTTCTTGCATGTTTTCAATTTACGTAGAAAGAAGAATCAAGAATGTGATGTGATGATGATGACTACTAATGTTCGGTTTTTCTCATCGCTATAATACATAGGGCGGCTGTTCAAGGACTTAACGTCGTCCTCGTACGGCGTTGTAGTAATTATTTGGTGGTATGGGAAGAAAAAGAGAAAAAGAAAATGAGAACAATTAGATTAGGGATGCAATTCTTAAATGTTAGTTATCATTGTATTAAGACAACTTAATGGACAGAATGTAAGGACTTAATGAGACCAAATACAAATAAAAAAGAGTGAAGGTATTCATAATTAGTTGCTCGGTGAAAAAGCAAGTATAGGAAAAAGGAGAAACAGATAAACGAGTAAAGATGGCCTATGCAAAGCCAAAGTAGAAAATACTAGGCATATTTACTCATCACGTACTAATAATTTCTTTCCCAACAAGAAAATATATACTCCCTCCGTCCCACTAACTTTATCACATTTTATCATTTCGGGCGTCCCACTAATTTTATCACATTTTGTTATTTAGCAAACAAACTATCACAAACAATCAATATAATAATATTAAATATTCTTAAAAGACGTGTCAAAATATAAACTTTATTACCTTTTCATTGTACTATATTATTATAATAATAGAACCTTAACATCCGTGTCGACCAACTAATGTGACAAAAATCAGGGGAAGGAGGGAGTATAATATATACATACTATTAGATTATTATTCTTGTGGAGAAAAACATCTTGTCACCACCCCTACCGTTTGCAGATTTGCGGCCAATAACAGCACCTCATCGCATCCCTCTGCATCTTTAATAGCTTTACGCAACCATCACATGTGAATTTTTCTCCGATAGCTGTTTTCTTTCAAGTGTTCCCCTCTACTTCAGAAAGATCTTTGTTACTTGGTGACTGGTGCAGCTTTAAGCTTGTTCTTGGTCTTGACATCGGCCCGAGAAGATTACACAAAACCCTCGAATCTTCGTACTTTCGTCGGTTGAAAGAGGGTTCTGTGACTGTATTAAAGGTGTGCCTTTGTCGAAGTATGCGCGGTTTTTAGGGTTTCGTTTGCAACATCTGCTTGAATTTCTCATCAGGGTTTTTTGTTCTTCGGTGTGTTTTTTTCGCCCGTTCTTCGTATTTATACTCATCTGTGATAAATTTTCATTGAAACCATGGAAGAATATGGTAATCATCTTATGAGTGAGAAACCAAACGGCATCAGAAACAGTTGTTCTTTCCTGTACGGAGCAGGCCCAGTCCTTACCCCAAGTATGTATGCAAGAACAAGTACTAATACTACAACGAGTGGATCATCAGATGATCCTCAGAACCAGCTCACTATGACTGGTTTTTATCTTCACCAGTTAGAATCAGAAGCGGATCATAGTTGCTATGATCATCATCACTCTGCTGTGAAAACTGAAGGCGGAACTTCACAGAATCACGCGGCTGCACTAACTAGGTTTCACCATCCGTCTTTAATGATGAGAGCACAAACTGATAACAATTCTGGGGAAGTCGATGTTATAAAATCCAAAATTATTGCTCACCCTCAGTATTCCAATCTTCTCCAAGCTTACGTGGACTGTCAAAAGGTAACCCCCCCCCCCCCCACCCCCCCCGGTTTCTTTTGTTTCTTTTGTCAACCTTTTTCTATGTGTTAGATTTCCTCATTTATATCTTCTACATACTTCCATTATGTTTTTTTTTAGGTCGGAGCTCCGCCGGAAGTGGTGGCGAGGCTGACTGCGGTGCGTCAAGAGTTGGAGGCGAAGCAACGATCTGCGGCGGCGGGGAATAGAGATGTTTCTAAAGATCCAGAGTTAGATCAGTTCATGGTATAATAATTTTCTATTAGTGTTAGGGTTAAGTTATAGTTGAGCTTCTTCTTCTTTGCTTTATTTTTTTTCCTTCGTTTCCTTATATCGTTTGAGTTGTTATGGTTTCCGACAGGAAGCTTACTACGATCTGCTGGTTAAGTACCGAGACGAGCTCACAAGGCCTTTACAAGAAGCCATGGATTTCATGAGAAGGATTGAATCTCAACTTAATATGCTCACTGATAATAATAGTCCTGTGCGGATCTTTAACTCTGCAGGTATATCCTTTTCTCCCTTTTTTTTAACAATTTGTTGTCTTAAATTTGAGTGTGCGTACTGTGCGTGTGGGTACAGTGTGTAAAGATAAGAGGAAGAAAGTTGCGAATGTTTCATTCACATTACTGTGCTGCTTGCTTATCGTTGTGTTTCTTGAATCCTAAATTGGAGCGTTTGCAGTGTCTAAACTGATAGTTTAAACTGTTCCTTCTTTAAATGGGGTTACTTTTGGTAATGGCGGTCGGTGTCTTGTTCATCTTTTTCTTTTTTTTTTCTTTTAAAAATATTGATTTGTTTTCTGTTCAAGCAACTGCAGATTCATTCAATACTGTCTCTTCTTCCTTAGATTGATATATAAAATCGATCAGATATTTGTATGACTCCATCATTTTCCAAGGCCTCTCGTCACCAGTGCCAATGCCAAAGCATACTTATTAAATATTAAAAAGAAACCCTAACCTAATGACAAGTCTATAGTAAAAGCTTATGTTTTCAGAGCTAGAGAGATGATTTGTTATTCCTTCCATTAAGAATAGTTAAATATGCAAGAAATCAAGGGACAGGAAGCACACACGTTTGCCTTCTTTAATTTTTAATTAAGAGTTCTGATTAGCCTTTTCATGTCTTCCCATTGTCCAGACATCACCAATGCTTACACTGTTTAACTGACTAGATTCCACGCCATTTATATGTTAATTCTATAAAACATTCTCTCTCTCTCTTTCTCTCTCTCTGTGTATTATTGTATGCGCAGCTCATATATGCAATATTCATATAAATTGTAGTAGAATGGCCACATAGACAAGGATGAGACAAGCCATTAACTGTGTGTCATAGATCTAAGGGGTGTGTGTGTGTGTGTGTATGTCTCTTTGTGCAAACACAGTTACATTATATAGGCTTTTGAAATATGAGTTTTTTCTTACATAGGATGCTGTTCATATCTGCAGTAAGCAAGCAAGCTAACCCCATTTTGTCCTCATTACTCTACTTCTCGTATTTTTCAATACAGTTATGTTTTTTGTTACATAGATATCAATAGCATTGGTTTTAAAGAATGTAATGCCTCTAACTATGCTTTTCCTGTAATTCTTGTACCATTTGTCAGCAACCATAGTCCATAATATGATTTCATTTCTTCTTCAAATCATATCGTGTGTGCTTGTAGCGTTTTGTAAGTGAGATGGACTTCAATTTCCCTCCTTCATTATTCACCTTATCGTAATCTGATCAAATCTCTTTCATTCTAACTTGGGACGTAAATCGAACGATCGAAAGAAGACAAGCACGAACTCATCTGCTCGTCAGAAGACGAACAAGAAACCAGCGGTGGAGAAGCTGCTGCTGGTAATAATCTGCCCGAGATCGACCCGAGGGCTGAAGACCGTGAGCTTAAAAACCATCTCTTAAAGAAGTACAGTGGATACCTTAGCAGCTTAAAGCAAGAGCTCTCCAAGAAGAAGAAGAAGGGCAAACTTCCCAAAGAAGCTCGACAAAAGCTACTCAGTTGGTGGGACTTGCACTACAAATGGCCATATCCTTCGGTAATAAATTGTTTTATTATCAGATCACAACTACGTACCTTTTTACTTGTCAACTTATTGATTTTCTTCTTCGGTAAATTAAAATTGATAGGAGTCTGAGAAGGTGGCTTTGGCTGAAGCGACTGAGTTAGATCAGAAACAGATAAACAATTGGTTCATAAATCAGAGAAAAAGACATTGGAAGCCCTCTGATGACATGCAGTTTATGGTGATGGACGGCAGTGGTCTTAATCCTCACAATGCGTCAGCAGCAGCCTTTTACATGGAAGCTGCCGCCGGCCATCACTTTATGGGCGAAGGCCATTATCGTCTCGGCCCATGAAATTAAGTATATATGCTTCACTGATTGTGTGTGAGTGGCCGTTATCATCCCTGATCAAGCTGTGTTTTTTCTTCCTTTCTTTTTTGTATTCTGTGCTTTTGTGTATTGAGTATTGAGTTTATGATATATTACATCCAATTGTATGACGCTTCAGTTAATTCCCATGGAGATCAGTTTCTTACAAGACTGTAAGAACAAAGAACCTATTGTGTATAAAACGACGGAGACAAATGACCTATCTTATCTACAAAACCTTCGTAGATAGATATTCTCTAATTAATATACCTTATTAGAAAGAATCATAGTGAATAATAAATCATCATGAATTAAAGGTTGAGATATCTCTTCTTGTCTTGGCCAGCCAACAACTCAGAAATTAGGTCCAGCGGCGAGAATCTGCTGAGTGAGAGTCTCATCTTTCCCAATCTTATAATCAAGAAAAACCTCGAAATTGTTCTTGAAAAGCCCACCCAACTTGAGCAACGTATCCTTGTGAGCATTTGCATCCGCCCACTAAACACATTCAATTTAGTTTTTTTTTTAACCCATTTCTTCACTGCAATAGCTTCTTCAGATAGGTAGGAGAAAAGAAAAAAGAGAGGAGAAAAAGAAACTCACGGCGTTGGCCGGATCTAAAATCTCCGACGGCACCCCATCAACGGCGTCAGGAATCTCCAGCCCGAAAACTTGAGTCTTGGTAAACTTGGCCTTCAAAAGGGCGCCCGAATGGATCGAATCGATGATCTTTCGGGTATGGGCCAGTTTGATCCGATTACCCGTCCCATAGCTCCCGCCGGACCAGCCCGTGTTCACCAGCCACCCAGTGGCGCCGTGCTTCTTCATCTTCTCGGCGAGCATCTCAGCGTACTGTGTTGGGTGGAGCATGATGAACGCCGCCCCAAAGCACGCCGAGAAAGTCGCCGTCGGTTCTTTGATCCCATCTTCTGTCCCCGCCACCTTCGTCCGTGTAATAATAAAATTAATTCCTTCAATAATCAACTATCTAATAATTAAAATCAGTTTTTACTTACCAAAGCTGTGTAGCCGCTGATGAAGTGATACATAGTCTGAGGCAAAGTGAGCTTGCTCACCGGCGGCAGCACACCAAAGGCGTCGCAGGCCAAGAGTATGACGTTCGTCGGATGAGGTCCCACGCAAGGAAGCTTTGCGTTGGGAATATACTCAATTGGATAAGAAGCTCGAGTATTTTCTGATGATGATAGAAATACTTGCGATGAGAAAAAGAAAGACCACTAAACCTAACAAAACAAATGAGTGCACTGATATATATATTCAACACCTGTCACAGATTTGCAAGCATAGTCCACTTCTCTCGTGTGCTCATCGAACACAACGTTCTCCAACACTGCAGAAAGAAATCAATTTTGTAACCAAATCATACGATGTTATTCATACAATCAATCATGAAAATCGGCAGATAATAATACGATAACGGACCCGTCCCAAATTTGATGGCATTCCAAATATCGGGTTCTTTCTCCTGCGAAAGATCGATGCACTTTGCATAGCAACCGCCTTCGATGTTAGAAACACCGTTCTCGCCCCAGCAGTGCTCGTCGTCGCCTATCAGATACCTGTTGTGATCCGTCGACAAAGTCGTCTTCCCAGTACCTTAAATAATGATCGAATCTTTACTAGTCAAGAATAAGCTAGCAGCAGATCGAAGCCGTAATAAACTCGGGTATGGTATGGTGTAATAATAATATAACCTGATAGACCGAAGAAGAGGGCTACGTCCCCGTCTTTGCCCATATTGCAGCCCGAGTGAAGGGAGAGGATCTTTCGTTTTGGCATTAGGTAATGCATAAGGCTGAAAAGGCCCTTCTTCATTTCTCCGGCGTACTGAGTCCCGAGGATCACCATTTCCTTTCTTCCTAGGTTGATGTCTATGCTCGTCGAAGAAGTCATGTAGTTGGTGAAGCGATTGCAGGGGAACTGCCCTGCGTTGTAGATCGTGAAGTCGGGCGTGCCGAAATTCGCCAGTTCTTGTTGGGTCGGGCGGATACACCTGAAGAATTTTAGCAGAGATATTATCTGATGATCTGAGACAACTAACGAAAGGATCGAACTGGGCGAAAAGTTTTTTCTCTTACATGTTGTGCATGAAGAGAGAATGGTAGGCCCTCGCAGACACGATTCTCACCTTGACTCTGTTCTCGTCGTCCCAGTTTAGGAACTGATCGTTCACAAATACCTGCAATTTCCACGGAAATCGTAGATGAAAGACAGAAGACGTACGAGTTTCTATACAATAAAAAAAATTATTTGAGGATTATTGTTTACCTTATCCAACGAGCAAAGATAATCCACGGCCCTTTCTCTGTTGATCATGAATGTCTTCTCGTCCATTTCCATGTTCGGCGAACCTCTGATGCAAAGTTCGAACGAAAACTTGGGAAAAAAAGGTACAGAGAATCGAATCGAGTGAACGAAGCAATGTATGTAAGAACGAGGGAAGCACACTTACTTTCCCCACCAGAGATCGGCAGCCGTGATCTCATCCTTGACGATGCGCTTGTCCTTGGGAGAGCGTCCAGTTTTGGCCCCGGAGAGAGTGGCCAAGGCGCCCGTCGATGTAATGAACGATCCTTTCTCGTGCTTTAAGGCATATTCGTAGAGTTCTGAAATAACACAAAAAAAAAAGAGCAACGTGAATACTCGCTTTCGTGGTGAAAAATCAAACAGTTTATAATTAATTACCAGGTGGAGTAAGGTTATGGAGAATATGAGTAAACTTGAGGGCGCTATCGCTAGCAGTGTTGTTGAGGCTCGGAGCGAAGAGTGTGGCCTTGTTTATTTCGGCGTTTCCTTTGATGACCTTCGGACCAGTTTCTCTCGTCAGTGAAGCCAAAGACGCACTGCACAACCAAACACGAAGATCAGATTTTTTTGGGGGGGTTAATTGCAACATACATATAAACAGGTAATAAAATCATCAAACCCAAATGATACCTAATAGATTGAAGGTTCTGTCCGTGTATGTTCCTGGTCGGTGAGCTGGGCTGAGAGTTCTTCCTCTGAAGCGAGTGGAGCTGATCGATCGTCTGAGCACTGAGAGGCCGATTCAGATCGTCGTCGTCAAGTGTCTTGTCTGTTTGGATCTTGGGCAATCCATTTCGTCCCAACATTATATTTTACTACTACTGTGTAATTCCTCCGTTATATCAGAATACACACACACACTGACACACATGCATGCTCTGCTTACTGATTCAGTTCATCGATGAAATGCGTGCGATAATATATAAATAGCTTACATAAATGCTTAAAAATAGCATCATGGAGAGAGAAGTAGATGATGAATTGTAACGTTGTTGAAGAGCGTTTCTCACGTGCTATTTGACTGCTCTATCCCACGTTCATAAATCTGCTCCCTTAACAAATCGATAGCGTTTCACTCTTAGTTAGGACTTATCTTCATTTGGATTATTTCGGCTTTCGAAACTTACGAATCTGGCAACAAGACATTGGAAATACCATTGGTAGCTGTTATTTATTACATCATAAACGACACTAGACGCGCATAGAAAAAAAGCCCTTCGCAGGCCTGAAAACATCCATAACACAGAATTTCACCAAACAAACAAAAGACGCTCAATGCGCTTAATCAACTTCCTCAATCTTCGGTCCGCCAGCAGCCGCACCCCCTGAGGGACCATCTTCATCCATGCCCGACGAACCCACGTCCGGCCCGGCCGCCCCGCCCGAATACATCTTGGCGATAATTGGGTTGCAAATTCCCTCAAGCTCCTTCATCTTATCATCAAACTCATCAGCCTCAGCAAGCTGATTCGCATCCAACCACTGAATCGCAGACTCGATCGCCTCTTCGATCCTCTTCTTGTCGTCCTCGCCAAGCTTCGAAGCAATCTTCTCATCCCTAACAGTATTCCTCATGTTGTAGGCATAGTTCTCGAGCGCATTCTTCGACTCGACCTTCTTCTTATGTTCCTCGTCCTCGGCCTTGTACTTCTCAGCCTCCTGCACCATCTTCTCGATGTCCTCCTTGGAAAGCCGCCCCTTGTCGTTGGTAATAGTGATCTTATTCTTCTGGCCCGTCGTCTTATCCTCGGCGGAGACGTTCAAGATACCATTCGCATCAATGTCAAAGCACACAGTGATCTGAGGCACGCCCCTCGGGGCGGGAGGAATCCCAGAAAGCTCGAACTTTCCCAGCAGGTTGTTGTCCTTCGTTCGAGTCCTTTCTCCCTCGTAAACCTGAATCAAAACGCCTGGCTGGTTGTCAGAATAAGTGGAGAAAATCTGCTCCTTCTTCGTGGGGATCGTCGTGTTCCTGGGAATCAAAACAGTCATTACACCGCCAGCTGTCTCGAGCCCGAGGGAGAGAGGCGTGACGTCAAGGAGCAGAAGGTCCTGAACTTTTTCGTTGCCCTCGCCGCTCAGAATCGCCGCCTGAACTGCTGCGCCGTAGGCAACTGCTTCGTCGGGATTTATGCTCTTGCAGAGCTCCTTGCCGTTGAAGAAGTCCTGCAATAGCTGCTGAACTTTGGGGATTCGGGTCGACCCGCCGACGAGGACGACGTCATGGACCGTGCTCTTGTCCATCTTTGCGTCCCTCAAGCACTTTTCAACTGGCTCCATGCACTTTCTGAAGAGGTCCATGTTGAGCTCTTCGAACCTCGCCCGGGTGATTGTGGTGTAGAAGTCAATTCCTTCGAACAGAGAATCGATTTCGATCGTGGTCTGGGCGGTGGACGAAAGGGTTCTCTTCGCCCTTTCGCAGGCAGTTCTCAGCCTCCTCAGAGCCCTAGGGTTTCCACTGATGTCCTTCTTGTTCTTCCTCTTAAATTCCTGGACAAAATGGTTCACCATTCGATTGTCGAAATCCTCGCCGCCCAGGTGAGTGTCGCCGGCGGTGGCCTTCACTTCGAAGATTCCCTCTTCGATGGTCAGCAGCGAGACGTCGAAGGTTCCTCCGCCGAGGTCGAAGATAAGCACGTTCTTTTCGCCTGAGCTGCTTGCCTTTTTGTCTAGGCCGTAGGCTATGGCAGCGGCGGTGGGCTCGTTGATGATTCGCATGACGTTGAGGCCCGAGATTACGCCGGCGTCTTTCGTGGCCTGGCGCTGGGAGTCGTTGAAGTAGGCTGGGACTGTGACCACTGCGTTCTTGATTGTTGTGCCTAGATATGCCTCGGCGATTTCCTTCATCTTTGTGAGGACCATGGAGGAGATTTCCTCGGCTGAGAACTGTTTGTCTTCCCCCTTGTAGTTGACGACTATCATGGGCTTGTCTCCGGCGCCGGCGACCACCTTGAACGGCCAGTGCTTCATGTCGCTTTGGACGGACGGGTCGCTGTATCGACGGCCAATCAGGCGCTTAGCATCTGCAGTGCGAAGAGACATGAGCATACAACCACGAAATCGTCACACAAGACATATAATCGAACACCTTCCACCCAAAAGTCATTGATAGTTCTCATACCATCTGAACCGTAAACAAACTTAAACAGCGGCTATTGTTGCAGACAAGAAACAACTGTTTGAAAATTGCACTTACCAAAGACGGTGTTGGTAGGGTTCATGGCGACTTGATTCTTGGCCGCATCGCCGATGAGCCTCTCCGTGTCGGTGAAGGCGACATAAGACGGCGTCGTACGGTTTCCCTGATCGTTGGCGATGATTTCGACACGGTCGTGCTGCCACACGCCGACGCAAGAGTACGTCGTCCCCAAATCAATACCAATTGCAGGTCCTTCGCCTTTTCCAGCCATTAGAGTAAATTTACACCAAGCAAGAACAGAACTAGATGATAAATTTCAGATATCGATAAAGAGAGCTATGTATAATCGGTGAATCGACGCTTGTTTTTGAGCTGTTTCTGAGATGAATTGAGGCGAAAGAGTTGGCGTGGTTATATACCGAGAGGAGCTGTCGGCAATTCTGGGCTATTCGAGAGGGTTCCAACAACAGAAGTTATTCGAAGAACCTCGAAACGTTAAATGTGGGCTTTCCTACCAACTGTTCCCATTTATAATACTATTTCTTTTTCCTAATTAGGGGTGGTTCGGTACCGTATACCGTACCAAAATTGAGATACCATATCCCGTACCGAAATTTCGGTATCAAAAAAAATCATATCAATACCATACCAAAATATCGGTATACCTTAAATTTCGATTTATGATACCTAAATTTCAATATGGTATCGTACCTTTTATACCATTCACACGGAGGGTTTTTACCATGCATGTCTCGTAACTCGTTAATTCGTTGTTTTAAAATTTTATATCAAACTCCTTAGGCCCCAATACATAGATGATTAATACTAAAAGTTCCAAAATAAAAAGATTTTTAATTCATAAAATTACTTTAAATAATTACATATTAATCAGTCTCATTAGTAAGACAAATAACTTTACATAACCACAAAATACAACTTATATACAGATTAAGTAAAACGAAACGGCTCTTTTGTATTTCTTTTTTTTAATGTGAGTAAAATATGGGCCTCAATAATCTTAGAAAGTTGACTATAGTTAATAATTTATGCGCTAAATAAATTTATGAAGATCCTTATAATATTTTATCCATTTTTATATATTTTTTAAATAATATTCATGTAGGTGTGTTTGTATATATATAATATTAAAAATTTTAGTATTTCGGTATTTCAGTATAACCGGTATACCTTAGTTTTAAATTTTCATACCATTACCGTACCGAAAAGTTTCGGTACGATATCATACCTTACCAAAAACTTCGGTATACCAAAATTTTCGATATTTTCGGTACGTTTCGATACGATAAGGACGGTATATCGGTATTTCGGTATATTTTCCCAACCCTATTCCTACTCGCCCCCCTAAT
This sequence comes from Craterostigma plantagineum, assembly GCA_027422505.1. Classification (NCBI taxonomy): domain Eukaryota; kingdom Viridiplantae; phylum Streptophyta; class Magnoliopsida; order Lamiales; family Linderniaceae; genus Craterostigma; species Craterostigma plantagineum. Next base: position 6,269,362 of record JAPQWV010000043.1, on the reverse strand, counting down.
TTTACTAGTAAATAATTGGAAATGTAATTGTGCAATGGTGTTAAATATCTATAGTTATTTAATACTCCCTCCGTGACACAGGGAGTATTAATAAATAATTATTTAAAGTGTAGTGTGATAGTGGATAATTTTTCATGTTTTTATATACTTATTTTAAATTTATTATATTAACTATTATGGCACACGTGGCAGCATTTGAGTTCACATACATATGCATAATTTTATAAGATTAGAATAGAAATGTAATTGTCCTGTCTTGCTGCCATTAGAACTGTCAAAGTGGCGGGCCGAAGCCCGCCACTTGGTGGGGCGGGCAGGCTGGCCCGCCATCTGGCTGGACTAAAAAATGGGGCGGCCAGGCAGGCCCTGACCCGCCTAGAAAAAATCCTAAATTTTTTATATTTTATAATTTAATTTACTAATTAGTTTTAGTTAATTAAGGTATTTAATAATGAATTATGGATAAGCAACGTATTAATTATATATTTATAAATATATCTGTTATTAATTATGGTATAATTAATAAATCATTAGCTATTTAAATTGACATATTTTAAATATAACATATAATACCGGCAAGCCAGCCCGCCTCCGCAGCGGGCTGCAGGTCTAGCTGCCATAAAAGTAAGTACCAATTGACATGTCCAGCTGCCATAAAAATAAGTACCATCTTTTAGAACCAGTCACGATCAAAGGAAAACTTCAACAAAATATGCTAAATAATTTCAAACTAATTAACCTAAGACGCGTGTAATTGTAACCTATATATGACTCGTTCATGAAGTAAGATCATATCCGACGAGTACTTTACTTTCGTGCAAAACAAAAAATAGAATACGACTCCAATGGTACTCTATATTTAACACTTATATTGGGTGTATGCACTGGCGGACCCAGCATTGGGCCAGTGGGGTCCATGGACTCCACTGGGAAAAAGTTTATTAATAATTTAGTGTAAAAAAATGATATTAGGAGCAATTTGTAAAAAAATATAGTATAAGGACCCCATTGAAAAATTTTAAAAATAGTGGGTATCGGTCCAATTAAATATCATTCCAAGACCTCTCATTGCTTTGGTACAGGTTGGACCCCACTTGTTCAAGTGGCTGGCTCCGCCACTGGGTGTATGAGCATAGATACCGTAGTTAATTTAAATACCAATGTATAATTTTGAATCGAACTGCTGGGCTGGGATGATCTACTTACAATTTGGGTTTTTTCGATACCAACTTCCGTTTTAATTTTTGTGCTGCGTATGAACTTTCTATCATAATAACGTCAGCTTATGCTTTCTTTTTCTTCAGCTCTATCCTCTATCCATTAGAAAAATATTTCAAAGACTTTCAGTGACGTCATGGATCGCGTCAGCACGAGGCACATTGCTCTTGTAATTTTAGAAAATAAAATTGCCAAGTCTCAAGTGGCAAGTCTTTCCTTGCCAATTGCCATGCTATGTATCTTCTAGACCACATACATATTTGATGCATTCAGTAGAATTCATTAAGTGGGTCAAACACAATGTACTTAGCAGAAACTTCCGCAAGTCAACTTGGCAATAATAATATCCAGTAAATAATTTATTAAAAAATGTAACAACTTTTTCAACACAGAATAAATGGTCGTGACCTATCCTGAATAACAATTTATATTAGCAATAAGATCGACATCTCAGCTCAGACAAGAAAAACATTAAACGGCATTTGGTAATAAAATTTTGATAGATAACAACGAATAAAACACTAGTAAACCATTTTTAGGCAAATAATAAACATAATAAGGTTTGACATATACATACATATCATAAAACCCTAAAAACTTCAACCGATACACACGGCCTACAATAAATGAACAAATCCGATCTGCGAAAAAGGGAATAATAATCAGCAGATCAAAGAAGAGATTTTCCCAAACACAAACTGATTCTCTAAGGGAGTCAAATTCAAATCAAGACACAAAACCCTCTTACTACAAATATCATCAGCTTTCTTCACGACAGAAACGCTATGATCTTCATGTGATGGCGGCGTAGACAGAGACAAAGAAGAAGGAATCATCAGTCTTCTTTTCTTATCAACATCATTTTCTTGCCTATGCCTCCTCATATGTCCGCCCAAAGCTTGTCCTATGGCAAACTCCTGCCCGCAAATCGAACAGTCGTGAGTTTTTGGCTTAGGTGGAGATGAAGGCTGTTCTTGGGTGCTTTCATCGCTATTTTTGGGCTTCTTATGGCTCGCGCGGTGGCCGCCGAGAGCTTGGAATGAAGAGAAACTCCTATCGCAAGTTTTGCATGTGAACATACGATGATTATTAGTCGTATTTGGTATTGAATATTCGAACGAAGGGGATGATGAAGTCGAGGAGGATAGTAATAGCAGGGAATTGGCCATGGCTGCAAAATCATCGCCTTGATCTCTACTTCTTTTCATCAACATGATAACTAGAAAAAAGGTATTGGTAATGGGGAAATTATGGGTATTGAAATATTCTTGGAAATGATGAGGGGAATGGAAGGGATGGGTCGTGGTGTATTTATATGTGTTGTGTGTAATAGGGTTTTATTTTTTCTTTTGAGTAAGTTTGACTCGATGTAGTTTGTTGAAATTTTGCCTTTCAATTGATGAAAAATAAACGAGTGAAACGTTGGGGCAATACATCATATCTTTCTTTCTTGAACCGACAAGTAAAAGTCAAATATATGAAACGTGGAATATGTATAATAATATGTGCGTGTTAGTTTGGACTTGGCTCTTTAGATTTCAGACAAGTCTTGTGTGTGATGGCTGAATCCATATTGATTAGTTACTAATCGCATTAATATTACTAATGGAAAACAATATTGCGGATAACGATCTTAAAACACTTTACGATGGAATATTTTAGATTTATAATCTCTTTACCACCAAAAGAAAAAAGAATATAATAGAGATTGCCAGATATCTAGAGATCGATTCAAGAAAAGCCGCCATATATTATTTAAATTTGACCAGGAATAATGAGTAGTAGATAGGTGCTTTAGATAAATGCAGTTTAAGATGCAAGTCAAATTGTAAACTAGTCGATCGACAACTAAAAGCTTAAAAGTGCGAAAAATGATCAGTAAAACCGTCACTGCGTGCGTAAGCATGACAAAGTACGGCCTTTCTTATTAACCTTAATGAGAGTAGATAAGTAGTAGTAATTAGGAAGTGGTAGTTGGTCTCTCTCATCAGCCACCTGCGACTAAAAGCCAACTTTTAAATCTTATTTTCATCTTGTAAGTTTCCATGTACACATTGCAATAGTAGTAGTTATCCAAAGATATGTAAGAATTTAACACTGCAGTTTGCAGGTTGGTAAATTCAAAGTCTGCGATCTATCTATCTATCAAATAGTAGATATTCAAAGTGTATCTATCTATCTATCTATCTATCTATCTATCTATCTATCTATCTATCTATCTATCTATCTATCTATCTATCTATACATTTGAGAACTGCGGACGTTGGATAACCTCATTTTACACGTCTTTATCTTCTAGAAACATGTTGTAAATCTTCTACTGTTGTCATAGGTCTTTAATTATATACCTCATTTCACACCCGTTTGGAATATTATATACCACTTCGTTTCTTTTTTTCCTTCATTTAGTCAGGCAGGCAACAACCAAATAAATTTGGAAAGCTTCTCTTTGTGTGACTGTTGAAGAGTAAAAGGCGAAATTGATTTATGTATTCTTCTGTGCTGTGAGAAAATGATAGTGATTCGGATTCGAATTAGTTCTAGAAATGAACGTGGGCTAAAAGTTGCATATTGAGCTCCATTATACTTAATGGGCCGGAATTTGTAAGAGGCCCATTAATCTAGAACATGTTTATTAAATTAATATTAATTACGAAAATCTATACCGTTTGCACTGCACGTGGATCGACACATTCAAATTAAGACAAGAAAAATCTCGGTCTGTGCATCTATATCGTATATCTCGATTGTTAATAAATGGTCCTAGTTTCAATTAATTACAATGGAAGGATGATAATATTACAGCTGTAATACTAATAACAAAATTCCCAAAACTGAATGATTTGATACTTATCTGAATATAAATCGAGTCATAATTTCGTCAATCACAGTCTTAATTCCATGTTTCGATTGCGTATTTATTGCTTATTACTGTTGAAATATCCACTTTAGCTTTCGAACGAAGCACATCTGTATCTGTTCTCTTACAACACAACACGTATTTCCTGAAACAGGTCAGAATCGAATCGTCACCTCTCCTCCACTTTTGCCCTCAGACCAAGAAAAGAGAAAGGAAAAAGCAAATTCCCATGTCGCCCTTCTTCATCGTCTTTATCCTCCTCTTCCTCACCACCACCGTGAGATCAATCGGCGTGAACTACGGAACCGTCGGAGACAACCTACCGCCGCCGTCTCAAGTCGCGCAGTTCCTCAAAACCCAGACAACCATCGACCGCGTCAAAATCTTCGACGCCAACCCAGAAATCCTGCGAGCCTTCGCCGATACGGGCATACTCGTCGCCGTCACCGTTCCCAACGGTCAAATCCCTGAGCTCACAAGCTCAGACAACGCCCGCAGCTGGGTATTGAGCAACATATCTCCTTTCTATCCCAGCACGAAGATCAACTACGTGTTTGTCGGCACTGAGGTCCTTCACTGGGGCCCACAGAATCTTGTGGACAACCTCGTACCGGCGATGAGGACCCTTCACCAAGCCCTTGTTGGTCTCAACATGACGGATATCAAGGTCACCACTTCGCACTCGCTTGGGATTTTGCTCTCCTCTGATCCTCCGAGCTTGGCGAGGTTTGTCGATTCGATTTAGGACAAAAAACAAAACCATTGCTGCAATTGTGCTTTATTTTCTTACACATTGGAGCTGCAGATTCAGACCGGGCTGGGACACGGGCGTGCTGGCCCCACTCCTCCAATTCCACAGCGAAACGAACTCGCCTTTCGTCGTCAACCCTTACCCTTACTTCGGCTTCAGCCCCGACGACGCCAACTTCTCCCTATTCCGACCGAACAAGGGCCACCACGACAAGTTCTCGCGGCGGACGTACGGCAACATGTTCGACTTGCTGGTGGACGCCGTCTACGTTTCGATGATGAGGTTAGGGTACAAAGACGTGGACATCGTCGCCGGCGAGACGGGCTGGGCTTCGAACGGCGACCCCAGCGAGCAGCTCAAGTGCTCGCCGGAAAACGCCGAGGCGTACAACGGCGGGCTGGTGAGGAAGTACGAGTCCGGCCGTGGAACGCCGCTGATGCCGCGGAAGAAGGTGGAGATCTACCTATTCGCTCTGTTCGACGAGGACCAAAAAAGCGGGCTTCCAAGCGAGAAACATTTCGGACTTTTCCGACCCGATTTCAGCCCGGTTTACGATGCGGGTCTGCTGAGGACGAAGGATTCGGCGTCGCCTGTTCAGGTCCGTAGAGTCGCTGTTGGTGGCAGCGTTTCCCAAGGAGCTGCTTTTACTTGATTCTTTTCCACTTTTCGATGTTCTCAGCTTTAGTCGTTACCAGCCTAGCTGTTCTTAGATGCTTCCATTCCTCTTTTTCATTTATGGTGGGTCAATAATTGCAGCCTGCCCCGAGACCCGCACCGTCGACCGACCCGCCCCAGCAGGGCGGCGGCGGCGGAAAGAAATGGTGCGTGCCGAAGGCCGATGCGAGCGAGTCGGCGCTACAGGGAAACTTAGACTACGTTTGCAGCCAAGGAGGAATTGACTGCCAACCGATCCAACCGGGCGGGCCGTGCTTCGACCCGAATACGGTGAGGTCTCATTCGGCATTCGTTATGAACGCTTTTTATCAGAAGAATGGTCAACACGACTTTGACTGTTACTTCGATGGTACCGGCGTTGTTACCTACTCAGATCCCAGTAAGTAAATCTCAACTCTCTCTCTATATATATCTCTCTCCTTTTGATTTTAATTTTTTATCTTCTTTCTTGTTTTCACAGGTACTGCTTCTTGCGAATACGCCGCCGCTTGAATCGGCGTTTGTTTTTTTTTATGTTAACGATTCATAGCATGTTATGATGTCTACCCTATCAGCAAATGCGAACGTGACAATGTGATAATCTTATTAGGTCTTAAAAAAAACTAAAACGAGTTGGCATTGTTGATGGTGTTTGCATTTATGCGTGTCAATTACAATGGTTTGTTCCTTTTGAAGAAAATTTACGTAATTATATGATTATATTAGTAGTATTGGAAGGTTTTATGTGATATTATTATACAAGTAAAGGCAACGACAGCAGTAAAGCGACAATTTGACATCACGTGCCCTCACTATTCCAATCCAAACAGTAGTAACTAAAAGTCCAACAAAATGGATTTTTGATTTATATTTACCACTTTCGATACATTAATTATCTTATTAATCGAACTTGGGTATTCATATTGGGCTTTTTTCGAGCCCATTAGGTTCGAATCAATGAATGTTCGGAGCGGTCATTTGAGCATATAATGTTTGTCATGATGAGGTCATTGGTAATCTGTTTAATTAATCACTGTCCAATCTCTTACAAAAAGTTAAAAAGAAGAACAAGTTCATGTCTTTCTTATCCCTCTAGATTTGGTAATAATCAACGTCGGCCTAATCTTAACTCACATAGTAATAGTCAAGGAAAAAAGGCGTATCAATCACGAGGTTTTCCGAGGGTTCAGATTTCAATTTTCCAACTTTTAAGATACGATAATGATATCATCTTTGCTTTGCTTGGTTATATTTGTGATCATGTTCACATTTTTCGGACCAAGACTTTTTCCTACCTTTATTAGTAAATGTTTAGGGAAACTTCCGTGACCTTTGTCGGTTAGCATACGTTACTTCGTATTCTGCCATAACTAATGAGTCCTTCGAACAATAAATCAGATCAGTTATATATCTTCTTATGTGATGGAAAAAATACACATTTGAGAGCGACTGTATAAAAAAGCTGTCCGCACTTCGAAAGAAATATATATAATTAAAATATAGTTCAGAGTCTAATTAGTTTGAAAATGACTTCTGCTTATTGATAAAATGATAAAAGTTCAACCTCTTCGGTGCAATGCCACCGTATTTCTCCCCTAATTAAAGTTTACTTTATGATTTTACAAAATTGAGACAAGGCAAGCATATAAATAAATGTGCTCGGCATTAGTAAATATCATGATCATTGATCACATCATGAGTCAATCTATAAACAATAATTTGTTGTATGTCTAGGCTTGCATTGCTTTACACGTTGCGGTAATAATGGATGACTAGAACCACGCTTTTGTTAAAAATTATCTAATTATTACGAAAGTGAGTTTTTCTAAGTGGAGTACTTATTATTTAACTCTAATATTATGAGTTATTACATATTTAATATTATGATAATGTATTTTAAACGAGTCCACTAGAACTGAGATGGTTCTTTATATAAATGACAGGTAAGCATTTGTAGCCCGTGGGTGGGAAGATGGGGAGCGAGCAATGCACAATAAAAGCAAAGAGATAAGGCCACTCACTGCCTTTTTGTCTGGACATGCGTAAATAAGCTATACAAAGGACATTTTAGAAATATTTTATGTAACTACATTTATTTAATAAAATAATTCCGTGTTTTTTCGCGTCTGAACTATGAACAAGTTGCAAAGAAATTTAAGACTTTGACTAAGAGAGAACAAGAAAGTCAACTGTTTATCTTGGCCCTCCCTCTAAAGCGTCGTCGTCCTTGGAAAGAAAGAAAACAGAGAAGACATATGAATGATCATAAATTAAATATAGCTCCCTATCTATCTATTTATCTAGTAGCTAACCTTCTTCTCGTGAAGCCAACCCAATTCACGTTAAATAAATATATGCATATTGTTACATAGTTGGAAGAAATAATTAGTAGATATAGATACATCTGCCTTGTGTGTCTTTGTCTTTTTAATGTGTTCACACCTTTATTTGTTTTGAAAAGAGCTTCATCAGCTAGTTTGGCTTTTCTTTCCTTTCTATTGAACCATTCTTTGTAAAACCATCGCTTCTGCCTTTTCATTTAATACTTCCTTTTCTCTTCCTTTCTTTCATGAAGTGATAAGGCGAAAGAGAGAAAACACAAGAAAAGAAGAAAAGGAAAAACTAAAAATATCATGGGTTCTTGCTTCAGCGTTCGAATCACTGACAGTCCTCGGCGAGATGGTTAGATCATCAGATTTCTTCTTTCTTTTTCTTGGTTCTTCTTTTAACTGTTTCTGAGCTGTAATATTCGTTATTCATTACAGGGACGCCGCCGTCGAGACATGCTACTGCAGATGCAAGGGACGCCAGCAGTCGCCGTTCGTCGGCGTCGCTTCCTCTGACGCCGCGCAGCGAGTGCGAAATATTGGATTCTCCGGCGCTGAAGAGCTTCGGATTCAACGATCTGAAGATATCGACGAGGAACTTCCGTCCCGACAGTGTCCTAGGCGAGGGTGGCTTTGGGTCTGTGTTCAAAGGATGGATCGATGAGAACACTTACAAAGCAGCTAAACCTGGGACTGGCACAGTCATTGCCGTCAAAAGATTGAACCAAGAAGGATTTCAAGGACACAAAGAATGGCTGGTAATGGAATCATAGTCTCTCTGCCTTTATGATTACAGATTAGAAACTCAGTCTTAGATTAGTTCTTCTTTTTTTCCAGGCTGAGATCAATTATCTGGGACAGTTGCACCATCCAAATCTAGTGAAACTGATAGGTTACTGCTTGGAGGACGAACACAGACTTTTGGTCTATGAGTTCATGCCAAGAGGGAGCTTGGAGAATCATTTATTCAGAAGTGAGTACAGTGATCTTCTCTTGTGTAATATAGAAGCAGTTCGACATGTATTTATTACATCGTCGAATGTGTGATTTCAATCAACAGGGACAGCATATTTCCAGCCATTGTCATGGAATTTAAGGATGAAGGTTGCTCTTGGAGCAGCCAAGGGACTCGCCTATCTACACGGCCCAGAAGCGAAAGTCATCTATCGAGACTTCAAAACCTCAAACATCTTGCTAGACGCAGTAAGCAATTGCTCCTCCTATTACATCATATACTTACTCAACGTATTCAGACAAACTTACATAACTCCATGAATCTGCAGAGCTACAACGCTAAGCTCTCTGATTTTGGGTTGGCCAAGGATGGGCCCGTCGACGGAAAAAGCCACGTGTCGACTAGGATTATGGGCACTTATGGGTACGCAGCGCCCGAGTACATGGCTACAGGTTTTTATTACATAACACATAACTGCGAATGCTTATTCTTCTTGAAGGAGTGAGCGTTGGTAATTTTTTTTTCGTTTTTCTTTTTCTCAGGCCATTTAACAGCTAGAAGCGACGTCTACAGCTTTGGGGTGGTCCTCCTCGAGATGCTCTCAGGGCGGCGCGTGCTGGACAAGAACCGTCCCCACGGCGAGCAAAACCTCATAGAGTGGTCGAGGCCGCACCTCGCCAGCAAGAGGAGGGTTTTCAGAATAATGGACGCTCGTTTAGAGGCTCAGTACTCGCCCAGCGCCGCCTTGAAGGCGGCGACCCTTGCCGTGAAGTGCCTGGCGGCGGAGCCCAAGCATCGACCCACCATGGACGAGGTTGTGAGGGTGCTTGAGCAGCTTCAGGAGACTGGGAGCGTTAGGGCGGAGGAGACGGTGGCTCAGAGGAACCGTCGGAGGGGTGCGGCCGGAGATTCGAGCCGGCGAGCTTCTGCGTCGTATCCGAGGCCTGTGGGCTTGTAGATTCGTAGGTTGAATTTATCCGTCGATCTTAATTTAGTTTGTATTCGCTTGAGAAGATGAGAGAGAAATGGAGCAGCAGTCAACGGAATTCTTGTACAGTTGGTATTACAAAGTATATTACTGTTTTCTCTGATGAAAATTTGGAAAAAAAACCCATGATTTACTGTGTAAGAAGATTATTTGCATAACTATTCTCTTTGAAGCTTGAATTATTTTATTTTTGATATTAAATATTACTCCCTCAATTCCAACTGTTTAAGGACATTTGAGATTAAGAATTGAATATTTAATAATATACTACAATCAAAAGTAAAAAAATGTATATTTTGTCATGTTTATTAAGAATATTTAATATTATTATATTAATTATTTATGATTGTTTTTTTTCTAAATCAGGAAATATACAAAAGATGTGGGACGTCCGAAATGATTTGAGACTGATAGAGTATAACTAGTGATACGTGTAATTACCTTTTATACTAAGTGGATATTAGGTAAGAACTATACGAGAACAATAACAGTACGATTGATTTTTTATTCAAATTTAATGATTGCCTTATATTAATTTATTTTCTAACCAAACATGGCCCTCGAAAGGCCTAAAACAACACGATGTTGCATTAAATTAGATTTTGACTTTGGAGTGAATAAGAGTTAATGAGTTAGCTTAAAGCCTTTCCCCCAACTAACTACCTACGAATATTCCAAAAAGGTCATTTTCTTTTTATTTTATTTTTTTTCAATTTTTACGTTTATTTGGGCGGAAAAAAGGAATTATGGCGGGTCGTAAGGTGTTGTCGTTGCTGAAGAGACGAGCTCGTGGCACCGCGCCGACGCCGCAATCTACGGCGGCTTCTCCCGAAGAAAGTAAGGCGAAATCGTGGGGTCGCAAGGTGGCGTCGACGGCGCTTATCTGCTTGACTGGAGGTGTTGCTCTGAGTGCAGTTAACGATCTCATCATTTACTATGGATGTAGCAGGTTATTAATTGTTTATTATCATTTCTTCGCCGATTTCACTGTGTATATATGTTGGCAATAAGCTGTGAAGTCAATTGTAATAAATCCATTATGGCGCCGCCTTGTTGTTTGATGAAATGCCCCACAGAGGCTGGTCAGTGTGGAAGCATGTCTTCGTTTGATTTAAATTATGCTAAGAAATTCTGCTGTGTATGATTCGTTTATGGTCTATTGGAATCATTCTTATGTGCTTACAATCAGGCCCACCGTGATCAATCAGTAGTTGGAACTTGGAAGAGTGGTTACTTCGTTTATAAGACTGTAAACTGAATATTAAATGCTCCCTCATGCTCAATCAGTAACTTTTATGATGACATCTTATCCATTTTAGGCTGAAGGAAATTCAACCTTGGCAATATATCGTTCCTATTTGGCAGAATGCAGTAGCTCCCATAATATTTTTTGCTTGTTCTCTAGGTGGTTTAGTCGTGAGAAAGTGCCTCTGTAATTTGTGTTATCGTTATTTGAATGTGCTTTAATACAGTTAACGTAGTTATAGGATACATTCGACTGGTGATGATTAACTTCGAAATTCTGCAGTAAGGCCATGGAGAGAGCCAGTAAGAATCGGGCAATAATTGAAGCTATCGGCGAGCCTATCGTAAGAGGCCCTTGGTATAACGCGTCGCTCGCCGTTGCTCACCAGCGCCAATCAGTTTCGTGCACTTTTCCTGTTTCTGGGCCACAAGGCACTGGAATGTTTCAGCTTAAAGCTGTACGCAATGAAGGTTCGTCGTCCTATTCATGTCAAGCCCAAACACGGCCTTGAAGCAATGATAGAATACAACTTGAATTCTTATGCTCTGATGAATGGTAGGTAATAGCATTTGTCATATCTGATTATACGAATTCGTAATATTCGAGTTTCTTTTTCTTTTCTTGATTCAAAACAGAGGATTCATGGATTTCATTTCTATGGCCCCGAGATTGGGAGATCCTCATCATGGAAGCTTTGCTTCACGTCCCAGGGAACGAACAGAAGCAACAAACGTTTCGAATCAGTGTTCCCAATTCAGACGATCCTTCGCCCTCTGCTTGCGACACATGTAGTAGTACTGTTTCGATGCCTCCTCAGCTGTCTGAAAATGTAGAAGAGAAGAAACTTGAGACGAGCTAAGCTCAGTTATATATCATATCTTCAAGTAATGAGTCACGGCACGGTATTAATTTTATTTTTTATTTTGTTTCGGTTTGGGGTTTCTGTAATAAAGGAAAAACCATATATTTCTTCTCCATCAGATCGAGGATGTTGTGAAACATCATAAAATTTTTAAATTTCTATCTATAGCATCATAATCTCTAAATTTCTCTATGATTTCGATCACATAACCTGTGAATTTGAATATAAAAAGTAACTATATTAAAAACATTCCAAGTTCAATTTTGCTTGGGTCAAATTAAAAACACGTGAATTTGGAGGGTGTGATTTCCAATTTTCAGTTCAATGCTTTGGGGAAACCCAAATTATTGCTCTCTCTCCTCTCACTCTCTCCACTGATGACTGACCTACCATGAAATTGAATGTTTCCCCACTACATAGATTTTGCTGCTGAGTAAATGCGATGTTGGTGCTTTTCTCGCAGCACTACGTCTAATTTGATTTACGATCTATATCTACTCCTTGGTTTCTTTCTAAGAGCCTCTCCAATTGCTCAGGAACCGCTGAGGTATTGGTTACCCACTCTATGCTCTTAACCTAAACTGATTTTGGTCGATAGTCTGTTCTTTATTCCCAATTGCATGTAACTATTGCTTGCGAATAGTTGCTGTCACGCTGGTTTTCCCTTTTGTTCTGTTTCGTAGTAAATTTTTGTGGTTTTGGAGTGTATGTTTTTTCGTTCTAGGTCTGGAATGTGAAATTGCGGGTCTGAATGCAGCTGTTTTTCACTGAATTTAACTGAATTTGCGAGCTCTCTACTAGACTATTAGAAAAGTTGTATGAGACGATGAATGTAGGTTGTTTTGGTCTAGTTTACTGAAATGCTTGCGGAGTTCAAGAGCTAAGAAAACAGAAACATTATTGAGAGTATAGTTCATAATTAACCAGGAAATAGACCTTAAGTATGGTGTTTCGTGTATAATTCAAGCTGCATTGGTTCCAGTACTGGATTTTCTGCATACATTTCGTTCCTTTTGTACAGTGAGGTTCGAAATCATGGGCAGTACGTCAGAAGCTTCGTCTGAAAAACTGAAATACGCATTAAATACTTTTGAAGAATTGAAGCGTGGAAAACACCAGTTCAAGATTTCTGATAACGCTTACTGCTGCCCATTTTGCCCCAAAAAAAGAAAGCGGGACTTCGTCTACACGGAGCTTCTGCAGCACGCTAGTGGTGTTGGAAGTTGTGAGTCTAAGAAAAGGACGGTGAAAGATATCGCAAATCATTTTGCGTTGTCCAAGTACTTGGAGAGCCAAGAGTTCATGGGTGTTGCTGATCCAAGCCCTTCCAAACCTTCTCAGGAAGCCAAACCCATTGCCAAGCATGACCCTTCCGTCGCTGTTGCTGATGATCCTAGTTCTTCTAAACCTTCTAAGAAAGCAAAACTTATGGCTGATCATGACCCTGATGAAACGTTTGTGTGGCCATGGACTGGAATAGTTGTGAATATTCCAACTGAGTTCAAGAATGGTAGTTACGCGGGAGGTAGCGGGAGTAAGTTGAGGGATGAATTTAGGAACATGGGATTTAACACAACTAGGGTTAAACCTCTGTGGAATCACCGTGGTCATTCAGGAATGGCACTTGTTGAGTTCCTCAAGGACTGGTCAGGTTTCACAAATGCAATGGCTTTGGAGAAATTTTATGAAGCTAACCACCATGGACGGAAAAACTGGGTTGAAGAGGATGGGATGAAGACTGGGTTGTATGCATGGGTTGCTCGGGTAGATGACTACTACCTTGACAACCTCGTCGGAGAGAATCTTCGCAAGAATGGAGATCTTAGAACTGTATCCGATATTATGGAAGAGGAAGAACGAAAGGCGGAGCAGCTTGTGGGAAATCTGGAGAGTATGATTGAGACGAAGGACTTGCATTTGCTGGAGGTACAGAGTAAGTTCTTGGAGACGGAAATCTCCTTGCAGCAAGTGATCAAGGAAAAAGATGATCTTCATCAGACTTACAATAAAGGTTTGCGAAAATTGCGTTTGTGTGTGAATATTATGTCTTGTGCCTGTTTAATGGGTCTCTTAACCAAGATCTGGGGTCGTTGTTGTTCAGATATAAAAAGGATTGAATCCAATTGCCGACTTCATTCTCAGAAGATACTTGATGACCACTTGAAGATGAAACATGAATTGGAAACTTGGATGAGAGATCTGGAGCGTCGAGGCCAGGAACTAACGACACGTGAGGCACACAATGAAACTGAGAGAAAGAAGATTGCAGATGATCTTGAACAGGTGTTTGGGTTTTATTTCTGTTGATATTGTTATTTTGCTTTTTCGATCACACATCGTTTTCAATTGCATAAAGAGTATCAATGATTAAATTCACTAGTCATTTTCCAGAATGCAGTAGAGAGCTCTCGTGTTCGTGCTGCTGACAACGAACACAGAAAGGTGGATGAAAAGATGATGAAGTTGCTCGAACAACAAAAGGTATTGATTTTTAAACAGTAAATCATTTCTTGCTTGACTTGCTTGCTGATTAACTTCATTTTTAGTTTGCAAGAAAAGAAAAACGTGGGTCACGTCCTTTCCATAACATTTGATGCCGCCTCCCTACTCTTGTGCTTTTCTTCAGAAAGAAACGGAGGAGCTCCACAGTAAGAGTATCAAGCTACAGCAGCAGTTGGATCAAAAACAAGCAGTGCAGCTCAAGATCGAACAACTGAAGGGCGAACTGAAGGTCATGACGCGCCTGAAAAACGAAGGCGAAGAAGAAGACCTCGAAGTGCTGAACAAAGTGGACTCTGTGTACAAGGAACTAAGAGAGAAGGAATCAGAGATGCAGGACTTGGAATCGTTGAACCAAGCCCTTGTCGTGAAGGAGCGCAAGATTAACGACGAGCTGCAAGACGCTCGAAAAGAAATGATCAACGTGAGCCCCAATTAATTACATTTAACAACCTCTGTTTATTACTAAAAAGCACTTTTGACTAAGATGTCTTCTTTCTTCCTAGTGCTTGAAAGAAATGAAACAAGATCCCCACATCGGTGTCAAGAGAATGGGAGAGCTCGATACAAAACCATTCCACGATGTTATGAAAATGAGATACGGTGAGGCCGAAGCCCTTGAAAGGGCAACTGAGCTCTGCTCCTTATGGCAGGAGTACCTCAGAGACCCTGAGTGGCATCCTATTAAGGTTGTCCTTGTCAATGGAACACATCAGAACGTGATAGACGAAGATGATGAGAAACTGAACGACTTGAAGGAAAATTACGGCGAGGAGGTTTACAAAGCTGTGACCAATGCTCTGTTTGAGATCAATGAGTATAATCCCAGTGGCAGTTACGTTACTTCAGAGCTGTGGAATTACCATGAAGGTAGAAAAGCTACTCTCAGAGAAGGAGTTGAGGTTCTGCTTAACAAGTGGAAATCCCATAAGAGACTCAGAGGTATGGATTGACCCTTTTCTTTTTCTTTCATGGTTTGAATAAAATTGAGATTATGATGTGAATCGATTGATGATTAACACTAAGAGACTCGGCTGCTACTGTAATAATTAACTTATTATCGCTGACCCTTTTTTTATTCTTTAGGAATCTTAACGGAATTCGTAGTGTACCACAATTGAACTATGAACTAAAAATCACGACAAAATGAAATTAACTAGCCGAAAAAACAGAGGTAAAAATGTGGGCCAAGTATTAAACCCAATGAAAAGCCCATTCTTGTTATAAAATGAGTGGGCCCATGCTCTTTCAGGATGTACTTTTTTATTTCTTTCTTCGAAAACACACCAGATAATTTACAAGTCTTGGGAACCACTCGTCCTGTGGGTCCCGCGGTAACTAAACTGACGCCGTCAAATCAATTGGCTGTTCTTTTTCTGCACAAGGACAAGCGCCGTCAACGGCATGCGAGGCTTTTCCGTTTGACGGGAGCTTTTTGTCTTCTTCTGATTGGGTTGAGTTGAGTTTATGAACATATTCATTTTATTTATGTAGGACTTGCTTTTAGGTGGCTGAGGAAGAGATAACGATTCCATTTGGACTACTAAATTTTAATTTTGACATTTCATTTTTAATCAAATCTATCGAAGATTAGTATACTTTCAATATTTGGGTACTCTTGAGAACTTTCAAGGTTGGTGCAAATTACGTGACACGTTGATATTCTTACATTTCAATAACGTGTACGGTATTAGTCAAAAGATAAGGAGAATAATGTTAATACTTAATAGCATTCACTGTATGATATATAAATATGATCGATTGACTATGAATATGGTATGATGGCATTTATGTTCAAAACATCAAGGTTACCCTGTCCGTCCTTTGTTAAAAAAATCAATTATGGTTCTTCGTTTTTAACAACAATTTTTTATTTAAAATACATCCGGAATTATTTGCAGACCAAGTGTGACGGTTAAATACACAATATTCAATCCTGAAAGACAAAAATATGCATCTGGTTATAAATTCTTTTAGTTATGCACACATAATAATGCTGTCAATGGTTTATATATAAATCACGAGAAATGCGATCTCTTGTCCGAGTCTGTCAATTTAAGCACATGTCGGGGAGATTGTTAATTACGTATAAACTAAATAAACTATTACCTTGATTTGATTATTTTAATTACTGAGTTATATATGTGCGAGATTAAAATATAATGATGCTCTACGTAATATTTCAATATTACCTTTCCGAACTTAGAGACGCCAATATTCTCCAAATTTGATGAGTTACTCTTGGGTTAATTCTGAATATTGCCTCCTTCATTTACACTGGCGAGCTTATTTTTAACTAAGCGTTAATTTTCCCTAATCTACGAATTATTTAATTCCTATCAAACGTTCAACGAATTCAATACAAACATAACTAGTCCAATACTAGTAAATCATTTAATATCAAACAATAAAAGTTAAAAGTATATATTCCTCATCTGGAAATTATTAAATATTAAAAATTCAATCTCAGAACAAATAACGATGCTCCTCTTGTTTTAACTAACAGAACAAAATTAAAAAAGGCTGACAACTTCAACACATCAAATAATATAATAATATACATCAAAAGTGACATGTATTAACACGACACAATTCCTTCAAATTAATAAAACTATGTCTAGAAATTGCCCAAAAATGCCAAGTGGCACATTCTATCACTAAAAGGATAGACATTATTTCTGTGGTGGTGGAATTGAACTTGAATTGAATTAAAATTGAAACTGTTTTAGGAGCAAAGTGGTCCAACGATTCCCACCCACAAAACCCATGAGATTAGCCAACTTGTTTCACCGGACATTTCTACCCCTGATTACCGGCTACCCCGGTTATGTGGTTGAATGACTATATAAAAAACCAAACTAACCCCATACGCCAAGGTTTTATGGCTGGTTTTAGAGAGGTTTTATGTAATAATAATAACTCTCTCTTTCTCTCTCTCTCATTTATCTCATCTTCCTATATTTCCGTAAAGAGAAAATCGATGAATTATTATTGTCCATAACTCACATCTTGGGGTTTTTCTTTTATTACAGGAGTAGTTCCTTTGCGTGACGTAAGTTCAAAATTCTTGTGACTAATCTTGCCTGTGCTAAGAACACGAAACGAAAGCATACATACGTGTAAAGAAATTCTCTCCATAACACGAGGTAAATTCTTGTTCTTCCGCGATGGACATTTTTGTAGTAAGAATTTTTTCTTTGTCCTATATTGAAAAAGATCAAATTTTTAAATGTTTTATTGTTTTAGCTGAAACTTTTGAGATGCTTGGGGTTGGCCTTCGATCTTTTCTCTTTATCTTGGGTGTGGGTTTGATGTGATCGATGCTTGATTCTGCGGAGATCTGCTTGTTATCCTTCAAATATGATGTGATCTCTTTGTTTAAGTCTTTGATTTGAAGTTAAATGAATTGGGTCTCTCTCTATTCATCTCATGTCTCAAGAACGGTAGATCTAAGACCAAGTAACTTCTTTTGATTTTTATTTTCATTTTCATATGTTTCTTTGAGAAAAATGAACATACATTTCCGATTTAGCTGATTCTTTTTTAAGCTCTATGGGTCCGATCGCCTGATCAGACTTCAAAACTTATTCGATCTGATCAGTTTCTTAGATGGCTTTGGTCAATTGAAAGAATATTACAAGATCTTTCTTCATAGTAGCAGAGAAAGATCTTCTGAGCTTTTCTTGGGTTGTAAATTTTCTGCATATGTTTCGAGCCAACCAAAGTTTCAGAGATTTTGGCAGATGGAGTGAACATAACTTGTCATTTTTTTTTTGTACTGACAGGTGTGATCTTCATCTTACAGCGTCTAGGTGTCTGAGTTTGATGATCTTATGGTGTCGAAACGAAGAGTGGATTGTGACCTTCTTGGGTACGGAGGAGCACCCATTATTCCCAAAGCTCCAAGATCGATTAGGGTAAAAAAAATATATTCACCAGCTCGAAAATAAAGTCTTTTAAGCATGACTCATTATGCCAATGAAAATTAGCCAATCTTGTGTCTAACGCAGAAACGTGACTCACGAAAGAAGTTTAAGGAAGATGGGAACCTCGGAGCATTCGAATTGCTTGCAGCCGTAGCTGGGAAATTGTGGGAAGAAAGCGAAAGTTCAGCTTCTAGTAATGTGGCCGGAGAAGAAGAAAAGGCCAAACCTTGCATCGAAATAGATGGTAATAACAATAAGGGTTTGATCTCAGATAGCTCATCTGTTCAAGAAACTTCGATCGACAATACAAAACTGGGAATCTTGGACGTAAAGAAGGATCTTGGTAATAGCTCGAGCAATAATACTATAGATAGCGAGCGAGTGGTTGATTCAGACAGTAGCAGGAATCAGACTGTAAAGGAAATGAAGCAAGAACGTGTGAATACTACTAACACTATACTAAATAACTCGGAGAATGGCGTAAAGTTCCCCTTGTACAGGGACGGGATTGATCGTTGGAACGGTGTACAGTTAGGAATTAGAGATGATGACGAAAATTCTTTCGGTGGTAATAAATTTAGGGCCAAGATTAGGTCCTCCTTTAGGTCTCAGCCACGCTTTATGCATCGCGGTATTGCCAAGGCGGGGTCCGCCAGGTTCAGGATAGCAGCTCCTAAGATGAAGGATCGAGATCTTTACCACCATCGTAAGCTCGTCTTATGATTGCTCTGTTTTTCTTTTCTTTCTTTTTTTTTTGTGTGTTCGAAGTGATCATTCTCATCTTCTTCTATTACAGGCGAAGCAATGAAGTTGTTATACCGATATAGGAAGAACACTTACGGAAGAGAAAAGTTCCATTTCGCATCAATTAAGAAGAGGAAAACCTCTTACGACAAGTCTGCTTATGATCATCAGGACACAAGCTGTGGTAGCGTCTCGAATTCTCCGAGCAAAGGTTTGTCCCCGTCGAAGAAAGATAATATGAAAACGACCGATTCCAAAGGTACTAAGAATTTCTTCTGAAAATATATGATTTTCTTCCCATCTTAAGAAGCTCTTGCTTACATCTCAACACCTGTGCACTGCAGTTAAGCTTAAAATCAAGTCCTTCTTTGTGCCCGAACTGTATATCGACGTGGCAGAAACCGATACCGTTGGCTCTCTCAAGGTTCGATTTTGATGTGCATACGAATCATCCCTTAAAATTATAAATAGTGTCACTAAACTTTCATTTTCTGGTGCCAGAGAGCTGTAACGGATGCAGTGAACGCCCTCCTCAGAGATGGAATAAGAGTAGGCATATTCCTTAAGGGAAGAAAATGCAGAGACGATAAAAGAACCTTACAACAAGTCGGCATTTCCGAGACCAGCAATCTCGACGCTCTGGGATTCACGCTCGAGACTAAGCTCAATCGCACACCGCCTAAACCAGACAGTCGATCGCCGAGGTACTAATATTGTTAACATTGTTCTGTAATAATGGCAGCAAAATAATCTTGGAATCGAATTTTTACAGGCCTGCTTCGATCCCATCTATTGATTCTGGGCTGCTCTCAAATGTCTCGGCTACAGAAGACGAAGTGAATAACAATAACAACAACTACCTTATTACACCTTCTTCAGAGACACCTCTTCCAAGCAAAGAATTGCCGGATAATGTGAATTGTAGCCCTGATTCGAAGGCAATCGTAGCAGTTCATGCAGTGAAAGCTGAGCCCCTCGCAATAATCCCTGCTGCGAACGCTAAGCTCAAGACCAGCGAACTCTCTCAGCGTAGAACTAGGAGACCCTTCTCAGTGGCTGAAGTCGAAGCGCTTGTTTCGGCGGTTGAAAAACTCGGGACTGGAAGGTAAGCATAATGATGATGATGATGATGATGATGATGATGATGATGATAAAGCTAACAATGTTATCTTGAATTTTTTGAAGAGTGTAATTTTTGTTGGTTTTTTTTTTGCAGGTGGCGGGATGTGAAAATGGGATCTTTCGGAAACGCAGATCACAGAACGTACGTTGATTTGAAGGTAAAAAAACAAGAGGATTTGTTTATTAACAAGCTAGCGAAAAAAGGGACTTAATGTCTGAAAAATGCAGGACAAATGGAAGACGTTAGTGCACACGGCAAGCATATCGCCTCAGCAGAGAAGGGGCGAGCCAGTGCCTCAAGAGCTTCTGGACAGAGTCTTGGAAGCTCATTCGTATTGGTCTCAACATCAGTCGAAGCATCACGGTAAGAATTCGAACAGCGTATCGCCTGTTAAGGTCGTCTGCGAGGAAATCACCCAAGCTTGACGAAGGAGTATATCTGTGTCATAGGTACATAATGTTGACTTGGTTCAGTTTGTAAAAAAAAGGTGGAGGAGCCATTTTTTACATGTAACATTTCACTCAAGAATGATGATGTGTTGCTGTTTTATTTGTTAATTTCGCTAGTTTCTGTTGGATATAGACTGATTTTTATTGTGTAAATGATTTGTGTAATAAAAGTCGGATTTTTTTATGATTCATTTCTTGATTTGTTTCTAGTCTGATAATGTGGGGAGTCTGTGTTTATTTTGCTAAAGACTTTATTCTCAAAGCTGTTTATTGGATCTGATAACTGACGTCATAGATTCCGAACAAATAGTGAAATATATCCAAACAAAACATTTCATAATTTAGTATCCCGTCGATGGACTTTGACTGACATAGTTCTTATTTAAGTATTTATGTAAATCTCGAGCGGTGGAATACAGAATCGATTAGCTGTGATTGGATGAATATTCGTAATTTTGACAAATTGAAAGTATCATATTATTGTTTCAGTTGGCGGTGATTCCCATGAGAGCACGTTGAAGCATGTGAGTGAGATAACTATCATTGCCCCATTGTGGACAGAAGATTTTGATCCAATAGAAAATTTGTGATAGTACAACCTTTGATCTACTTTGTAATAGTCGACAACAAATTCCATTTCTTTAGTAATAAAAGTATTATTGGTAAAGTATATTACTTGAGGAAATAAATAACGAAATAATGTTATCTTTCTTTCCAAAAGGACCAAGAGGGAGTTGGCTGGTATCACTTGTTTGACACACAAAGAACCCATAAATAAATATTAGGAGACAGAGAGTTCGTTAGAAATTTATATTTTACGTAAGAATCAAGCAATTTTAAATGCCATATGCATATGGTGTAACAGTTAAGCATCTAGAATCTGACTACATATATATACATACACATATTTAAGTTTCTAGCGTTGGCCTCAGTTAGGTTCTCGCATGTAACATTCACGTGATATACGAAGTTGAGGAGGGAGGATGCTCATAATTTGATTTAAATTTCTTTTGATGAAAGCATATCTCCATGTATATTAAAAGCCTCTACAATATATGGGATACATTTTTGAATAATTGATTGTATTCTACGCAATTGCTTACCCCAAACGGAGGCAAAGATCCACAAGAAATTATTAGATTTTATACATTACGATTCCTTTTTCTAGCAAAAGAGTTGGAAGATTGACTTTTCTTTTCTTACGTTAAAACGATAAAGGCGACGCGTAATAAATAAGATACACAAAAAGGAAAAAATGAAAACGGGTCAACAATTAGCGGATACAGGCTAAAGTCCATTAGTAAAGCCCAACACAGTACAGCATAAAACGAATCCAAATAGGCCCATGAAGATCCGACCCGAGTCCAATTAGTGAAAAAAAAACAGTTCTTTTTCAAGTACATCGACTAAACAAACACCTCTAGGACCAAGGAGGCGAGGAGAAGAAGGGATGAGTGGGACGCCTGATTTTTTCTACAGGGAAGCTCAGCGCCTTGGTTATGTAGCTCGTTCCGCTTTCAAGGTTTCCCAGAAACATCTCTTTGATACATTTATCAGCTTACTAGTTATTTCAGCTGCATACACGCTCAGTGAAAGCAATTTAGTGTCTATGGAGCTTTATTGGAATTCTTGAATTGATTTTATGAAATTGTATTTTGGAGGGTTTCAGTTGCTTCAGATGCAGAATCAGTACAAACTCATAAAGCCCGGCTCTTCAGTCCTTGATCTTGGTTGTGCTCCTGGTGCTTGGCTTCAGGTATGCTTGCCCTTGTGTTTTTGTTATATGTGAAGAACTTTCTTGGTTTTTTTTTAGATTTATGTCTTCTAATTTTCCAATATACCAATGCTACCACCTTAATTATGGGCCTGTGATGAGAAAATACGGAATGTATTGATCTGTTTGAGTGATTGCGTGCGGCGAGCCTTGATTTCTTTTATGTGGTAATAATCCAGGTGGCATGTCGGAGCTTAGGCCCGTTGGAAAAGGGTGGAGCAGTTGTGGGAATCGATGTTAAGGTGGTGAAAATACCTTATGCTCTGTGTTTTGTGGTGCTCTGTTTTTCTTTGTTTTGCTTACTAGTTTGATGGATTAGTATGTGTGAATAGAAAGAATATATGTATTCTGAAGTCAATCATCAACGAATGTATGTAAGCAGAAGGTGAAGGTCCCGCCGATACACTGCGACGAAAGGGTTAAAACTGTCTGTGCTGATGTAATGAAAATGCCGAAAGATCAAGTCAGGGCACTCTCTCCCCAGGTACATCTACTTATGAAAATACACTTTTTCGTAGTTATTTAATGATAAATGGGAACCAATCGACCATCCTAATTCACCCAAAATTCTTAATCACAATTTTTTTCGCTTGATTTTGTTTGCAGCAAAAGGGATTTTCTGTTGTACTTTCCGACATGTGTCCCTTAGTTTCGGGGATTATGAGTAGGGATGCAGCTTTATCGGCTGAGCTAGGGTTGAGAGCAATCGATTTGGCTATTGGAAGAAGGAGCTCTCTCGATAATGATAGATCTAGCTCTGTCTTAGATATGGATGGCGTACTGCGACATGGCGGTCACCTCATCGTAAAGCTTCTAGAAAGTGAAGACGTAAAAGGTTTGTCGTATATTTTTTTCTCCATGTTTTAGAATGCTGCGTAAGATATATGCTGAGTTTTGTTGTTTGCTCATCAGAATTAAGCAACATATGCAAGCCGCACTTTAAGAAGGCATCGTGTTTAAGGCCTAAAGCAACTAGGTCCTGTTCAAGAGAGATCTATCTCGTTTGCCAAGGTTTATTGAGGTGACACATCGAATATCCTATCCGAACAACGTTGTCAAGAAATTGAACTTAAAATTGCTGAAAGTTGTCTGCTTCAACTAGCTGGTGGGCCAAGTTTTATGCATGTTCGATTTATTCAACTGCTCTTTGGCTTCTTCTGTTAGGGTAATTGAAGATTCAATATCTTAAATTATAGAATTTCTTCACAGTTTGGAAAAATGAACGACGAATTGTTTTGTACAGTGCTCATTCACAATGATCTACGTATATCTTCATCGTATTTGAGTTCTGCCAAGTGACCACATGCCAGTGTCCTTAACCATTGCCTGCAATCGTAGGATGAAGTAAATAATACATCTTAGTGGACAGGATGAAGATGTTACAGGCTAAATTCGCCAATTCTTACGGGCGTTTTAGCAGATGGAAATACATTCCAAAATCTGAGCGTCTCATCTCCTGCTGCAGTCACTATGGTCTGCAAATATCAATTTTGTTTCATTGCTAATGTTAGGGAAAGAACCAAAGGAATCACCGTGTAATAACTAAAGTTGTAAGCTGTGAGAGTTAAGGAAAACTGCTACCTGACCATCGGGAGACATAGCAAGGTAGAGCACTCTCAGACTATGCCCAGTCAAAGTCGCAACCTATCGACAGTAAATTGATATTCGAAAGGTTATATATATTTATGCATGATGAGAAGGGTAAATGAGAAATCTGTGAAAAAAATTGAAACTTTATCATCTACCTTCCCCATAGATGGGTACTTCCACAGCATAACCTGATTCTGAGAGTAACCATGCGTGCTCACTATTTCATTCACATTCTTACTCCATGCAAGATTGCATACCTATTATGTTGTACGTATTGAAAAAAAAATATGATTTCATGCATCTCACATCTGTGGTTTTGATTTCTAGACATCAGCAGAAGAGTATGGTGTGTAAGAAACTCACTTGGCTCCCAGTGTCGACGCTGTTTATCTGATTCCCGCTAGAAGTGTTCCAAAAGCGAATGCATCGATCTGCTGTTCCACCGCCCGAGGCCAAAAGCCCGTTTTGGTGGGGCGACCATGCAATAGCTTTCACTGCAGCTGTGTGCTCTGTGAGTTTCAATATTGGCTTTTGAGAATGTTGATTCCATACCAATAGCTGCAACGACAGAAAAAAGGGTTTCAGAATTCAGTATATTTTATTTGCCTTTTCTACTACTTATGTAGATGTATATCTTTATACTTCGCTGGTGAACTAACTAATAACCTGGTTATCATTCCCGCCAGATGCTAGTTCACGGTCGTCATGAGACCATTTCAGCCCACATACCTAAGATAAGGACATAATACAGTGAAGTATTGTTCAGAAACTATGATATGATGTGGTTCTTATGGTATGATATTCTTTTGCTTACCTCTGATTTGTGTCCAACGAGCTTGCTGATGTAATCACTGGGGACACGAAGATCATGGTTAAGGATGTTTCTGTCTCTGCCTCCCGAAGATAATATCCTCGAATTCCATGACAGTACGCCAGCCCTTGTCTGGCGACCTCCCATCGTTCTTACACGCTTGCATTGAGTTCCATCCCATACCTGAACTTGGCCAAGATGTGTGCCTACCGAGAGGTAAGAGCCTTCTCTTGTCCATTGGACAGAACATACACTGTCAGTTGAGCCCAAGTCACACAACTTTGTGACCTGCGATAGAGAAAAAACGATGTAATCAGTCTGAATTGTTCGTTTGGTGGATCAAAAGGGGAAACAGAGCATAAGACAACTACCGACTTTGCTACTCGAAGCATTCCATAGGTAGATGCAAGTTCCCAAACCGACGGCAAGAACGTTCTGAGAAGACCAGTCGACCAAGTTGAGGTAAAAATCGTCTTGAAGGCCTGGCGCATCTAACACCTGCATTGTACACGGTGATTTCTTTTCAAGAAACACGAAAAAAAAAGTGGCCTTGAGAAAAAAGGAACGATGTGATCTACCTTGTGTGGCGTCTTGGGAACTTTCCTGGGCGGCTTAGGTGGCGTTTGCACGTCGCCGTTGATCCCACCATGTCCTAAAACAGAAGGCGACAATGGAGAAGTGGGCCCCGAGGCAAAGCTCTGCTCAGTCTTGAACCTAAGCATGTTCTTGCTTGGACTCGACATAGGCGAACCTGCACCGAAATCAGAAAAACCAAAATCAGTTCCAAAAAGCTCAGACATTAGTAAGTTTCTATACGCTTCGCTGCTGCTTCCTCCATTTCCATCCTTGGCAGGAGATGCCTTTTCTATCAGCCCGAAAGTGTGAAGCCTTGACGAAGATCTGAGGAATTGTCAAAGATTAAAGATCAGATCCAATGTAAAATCTATGGAAGAAGAAGGAGAAGTTCGAAGAGATGATTAAGCTAATGAACCTGCAAGGTATGAATCTGTCGCTGCAGCTGGACACTGTGGACCTGCCCGAAGGTGAAGGTGAGGCCGATAGGTTCGATATGGTCCTCGGAGACATCGATTTGAGAGGAGATGAAAGTTTCGTCGAAGGGTTTCTCAAGGTGTTGAGGCGTAGGGAAGATTCTGACATCGACGACGGCAGATTGATGCCACTCTTTCTTCTCTCCGATGTATCCATTGTGCTGTGTCGTACAGGACTGACTCTTTGAGCTCTGTTCGGTGTTTTGTCAAAGAGAGAGAGAGAGAGAGAGAGAGAGAGAGAGAGAGAGGTGGGCTTTGTTTTGAATGTAACGGTCGTATGTAATATTATTATGGGAAGGACTAAAGGAGCTGAAGAGCTGAGCTGCTGACTAGCCGTTACTGCTAGCTTACAAGCATGATTTGGAAGGTCGATTTTGCATTTTTGGCCCCGTAACATTATTGTTTTTACATTGCAATCCAAAAATTTTGAGTTTCTGTCAATTACGGATATCTAAGTGGGCTGTTTATTCTAATGGGCTGGAAAATCTGTATTTTGTTTTGGGCTCTAGAGCAATTACGAAGTTTGTGGGCTTTTATTTCTGTATTTTTATTCTGTCTAATAAAATTTGTTATTGTTATGATGCAGTTGAATGGAGTCTAGATAGCTAAAATTTAAAAAGTTGCATCTCGAAGCTGATGGATGATTGATACGATGATGATTTGGAGTTATAATTTGTTGCAAATTAAATTATTCGATCTGTGAGTTGCATGAGTATGAAAATGTTGTAAAATGGAAAGAAAATATGACAGCATGAAAAAAGAGGAAAGAAGCCCTAACAGTCTATCGTGTCTTAGTCCCTTCAGCTTCAATCAATCCATCAATATCCGTTTCTCGATTCCTCTTTCGAATCCCATCATCTCAATCTCTGATAAAGTTTTACAGACGCAGTAAATTCAAATAACAATAACTTCTGCCGACAACGCCATGCCACCTGAAAACAAATTCCATATATATATATATATATATATATATATATATATATATGGGACAAATAATCTATTGTAAAATAGTGTCATTTTTACTGCGTCGTGTGTGAATTAATTGCAAAGAACTGCGCTGACTCGGCAGTTAATTTCCTTGGAGGGGTTAGAGAGACGAGAGATATCAGTAGATTGGACAGGAGACCATCATCTGAGATGGGACTTGGAAGGTCCTACAAAGTCACACTCTCAACTTTGTTACATGGCCCCTTTCACCATTTCTCTTAGCGGTGCCACATATATATACATGTGTTTGAGACACTGTGTTGTGTTGTCCTCGACTAGTATTGATCACCTGAAATCTCGGATTCATAGTAATTTCTTTTTAGTTATTTCCATCACTAACTAGCTCCATAAATAAGAGACTCGTGAGTGATTCATCAATGGATTGATTAAGCTTATGTATCTCAATGGAGCTTTTCCTCAAACCCTTTCTTCGATCCTTGAATTCATGAGCTTATATATGAATCTCAATGGATTTTTAAAAGTCATCAGTCAGTTCTTGCTGCTGGAGCACCATCAAGATTCACATATACCTTTATTTTTCTAGGGTTAAGGCCTCCCCTCTCAAACAAAACTGTATTTTACTGTAACTTTAATCTTGCTTAGTTATGCATGTATACATGCTACTTATGAAAACCTGAGAAATTGGTGTGCCTGAGAATCTTGATGATGCTGCAGCGGCAGAAAAATGACTAATTTAAAGCAGCTTTCACTTGCTGGCTACTGCCCTTTGCCAAATTCATAGTAAGTTCCATCCATGGTAAGTAGCCCTATATATGTATATTCTTTGCATTAAGACTGACTTATTGATCAAAGTCGTCTCCATAAATGAATATATATGTCACCGTTGAACGTCGTTGTGATGGTTACTCCGCTCAATGTTGAGAGCCTGAAGATCGTCAATGATGGATTGTTGCAGTGTTGGGATTTTGACCTTGAGTCAAACCATGTAACGTATTAGTTATATGATCTTTCTTACAACTGGCAAGTGTTCATTTGATGAGTTATGTGTCTTATGAAACCAACAACTTATCAGCGGAGAAGTAGTCTGGTCTAGTATCATTGAACACTATAATGAAGAATTAGGGTTTCTTTGGAAAACATGTCTGGGATTCATCAAATATAAGTTGTCTCCTACTTTACCGGCATCGCCATACTGGTAATGTACGGAGAAACGCCAACATGTCATTCTTGGAGCGAAAGTTTATTAAGTGTTTTCTCTTTGCTGACTGGAATAATCGCTGCTTTATTCCTATAGTACCAATCAACCCTGACACTGGAATTATATTATGTTACTTTATAAAAGATGTGTGTCTATTGACAGGTTTCTTTCACATGGGACTCAAACATAGGTAACTAACGACTATTTTCTTGATTGCCTAGAGGTTAGGCTTTTCGCAGCAACTGCTCTATAACATTATTCAAACAAAAGGGAACCTTAGACGATGACATTGTTCGATTCATAACGACCTTGCCTGCGGCTGCGTATCTCGCCGTACTAAACTCAAAACTTAAAAATGTATCATTAATATGAAAAATTCGGGCTTATAGTTATATATTTATATCATATGTAGCCTAACGGTCAACTCAACAGTCCCTCCTTCCGTATAAATAGAAAAAGTAAACAGTTGTTTCTCCACCACTCCTTTAGATAAACACGACTGTATTTATTTGTCAGTCAATTCACCGAATGAATAATAGGTCACAAATAAGATAAGCTTGAATTTCTCTCCAAAAGGTAAGCTAATCTGATCTGTACAACTATATCGTCTCTAACAGCAACAATGTCTCCAAGGTTCGAAAAATCAGAGAGAGAAATATATTTTCAAGATTCAAGAAACCGCCCAATCTCATCATCATCGTCTTCTTACACGAACAAGGATTCATCACGGCGACATGGAAGGTGTAATACTTCTTTCCCAAGGAATGTGCAGCTCTTGTCAAGGAACAAAGGGCGAAGTTCTACATCATGCGTAGGTGTGTCGCCATTTGCTGCCGTTAGTATAACGACTGTTGAGCCCTGAAAATATCTCGAAATCCCAAAAGGAATATAAATATACTATCCCACCCACTCTTCCTCTTCTAAGTGATTGCTAGATATTTCTTCTTTTTTGCTCTAATCAACGTCCGAGAGAGAGGAAGTGTTATAGATGATGAGATATGCTAGTTTCCAATTACCTGATGTGTATAAATAAATAAATAAATAAGTAAATAAATAAAACATTGGAGACCTAGTAATTTCCATCTTGGGATGGAAATTTTCTTTCACTACTTTTTCGAGTTCTTAGGCGTTTCTTTCCTTGAGTTGCTAACGTAACATGAACTTGTTGTAAAAGGACAGTATAAAAATAAAAGAGACACCAGAAATTTACGTGAAAACCCAAAGTCGGGGTGAAAAACCACTGGCAAGGTAAGAAAATTTTACTGTGGGTAATTTAGGAATTACAACTCTCTAGCGTAAGGAGAAAACTAGTTCTATCTCTCTTACAATAGGAGACTCAACAACTCTCTAAATATTTTTCCTCACAACACTTGTCTATACTGAATATAGCTAGCCTATTTATAGCTGAAGATTTTAGGCTCGGACGAATCAGAATTAGCCGCGTAGCTAGACAAGCGGACGAACCAGAATGAGCCACGTAGGTATATACGTTGACGGACTAGAATCAGCCGCGTAGCTGTATACGTGGGCAAACCAGAATACACCGTGTAGCTATATTACGTGGACGAATCAGAACGAGCCACTTAGCTACAGTAACTAAGTGGCCGATTATAATTATTACAACAGAACCACCATTTAAATTCTTGATATTCCTAGCAACAGTAGCATGTCCGTGCGTGTGTGTGTTTCCTTTTCTTTTGTTCATTATTGTTTATGTAGTCTTAGTTCCTTGCTGTTGATTGTCGCTTCAATTGCTGTGTCGTGTTGGGCAGGTCACCTGTGAATTGTGATGCATACTATTATGCAAATTACGAGTTAGTCCCAAAAGATATTTTAAATTAGGTTTCAGACCCTTGTCAGAAAACTTATAGTTTTAAAGCTTCGATTTTTATTAAATTTAGAGATAAAGACCTAAATTTTCGCAAGTTTTATAAATGTACATGAAGTAGAAAATCCATGATGTAGTACTGTAAATCCATAAAGTGATATTGATGAACAGTGAAGTGGTACTGTAGACCCATGAAGTGGTACTGGTGAACAGTGAAGTGATATTGTAGACCCATGATTGGTACTGTTGAACAGATCGAGAAGTGGTACAACAGACACTTAAGTGTTTCAGCAGAAATCGGGTCCTTAAATTATGAATTTTCTAACAGGGTCCTAAAATTTAAATGAAACTTATGTTGGTGTCCGAACTTTGAAAGCCCGTACTATTATATTATATTAGTTCTTTTATTTCAAGTGGCAACTTTATTATTTTAATTTTCTTAACATATATAATAATAACGATGGATGATTGACAAATGACAACGTAGGAGAGACGATGATCTTTGGATGCGTTAAAGAGCCATTTTGCTCGACCAATGTAAACTAAAGGATGTAATTAAAGTACGTTATATAGTTTTTATCGAGGGGAGGAATTCAATTTCTTGTACTTGGTATTTTGACCTCTTGTTCTTATAGAGATTTCTTATATAATTGGTCCGATTAAGGTGGACCATGTTTGATAGATATTGGGCTGGTCTGTTAATATATGGCCCGTTCGAGAAAGGCCCAAAACATGAAAATGGAAATATGGTTTAAAATATAATTTGAAAGCAGTCAAAAGCTGGCTGGCAGCAAAACATCATGGTAAATTCTCCACACGTGTGACACTATTTGATGTGCGAACACACATACACACATAGTATATACTATAGTTATATATATATTTATGGGACGAGTGAATGAGAGAAGGGTGATTATATATTAAAATTCGATTGGATTAACTTTTTCTTGCAAGATTGAACAAGCGAATGGAAGAGAAAAGAGGAGATTGATAATCCATTTAACGGAATCGCGAATTTCTAACCTACTAGAGACTCTAGCAAAGCCAATTCGATGGTTTATGTGATCGAACTTGGCCTTGCTTGCACATAAAAGCACATTAACGACATCAATATTTAATTAAGGTTTGTAATTTTTCTTATCTGCCGTTGACTACGCCATGGTTCAAATCCAATTGCGATACACGTACCACATACCTTTGGCTTCAAGTAATACAACGTATTATTTAATAGAAGATCGTTATGGTTTGATATATAATTTTTTTATAATGTCATAATTAAAGTGGATTTGGTGAAGGCTCTACCACATATATTGTAATAATAACGTGCTTTCTTGGACAATGTGACGCTATTTTTGAAAATATTGTGTATTGTATTCGTAGTCAACGGCACAAAAATATCGCACCAACATGCCAACAAGATCAGAAGCCGAAATATACATTGGTCATTTGATTTTTTGAGTTGTGAATTTACGTTGTTTAGTCATCAGTAGCCAGTAGGACAAAAAGATACATATTAGGAAATATGTGCGATCATGTTACAAATTATGTTTAAGGAAGTTCTAGGGATTAAGAAGACATCAAGCAAAAAACATAATAATTTATTTTTCTATTACAGCAAGCCCTTCTGAGAACAGATTTGCTTCCGAACTGGAAACAATTAGAAAGTCATTTCCCAAGTACAAACGTGGAATTGCCAAGATTCACTAACTTAATTAAATAGTTTATATCGTTCTAAAATTTCGGCTCCTTCTCTATATGTACGTGGCTAGGACACATATATATCCCTGACTATATTTAGGTTGGTTAAGAGGTAAGTGAACAATATCTTGCTTTTCTTTGACGTGTCTTCTCTTTCAATATTCCAAGTGGATGCATCTAAGTAAGGAATTGGATTTACATCTGACACATTATTGCTTATAAATAAGGTAATAGATGTAATAGTTTGTTGTAAGCAGATGAGAAGCAATTTTTCTTTTCCATCATCACACACAGTCTTATCCACCTTCATCTAATACTCTCTCTTGCAACCCTAATAAACCTTTCTTCTCCAATCAATAACAAGATCACTACAAGGAAAAAAAAAAACCTTTTGCCGCGTTGTCCAAAATCTCCTCAACTGTGGGCAATGGAATCCATAGTTTCTGAACTCGAAGGAACCCTCTTGAAAAACCCTGATTTATTCTCCTACTTCATGCTAATCGCCTTCGAAGCATCGGGCCTTATACGCTTTGCATTGTTACTCGCATTTTGGCCCGTAATATCTCTGCTAGAGCTTTGTGGGAGATCGGACGATGGGCTTAAGCTCGCCATCTTTATATCGACGGCTGGCGTTCGTTACTCAGAGATCGAAGCTGTTTCGAGGGCAGTTCTTCCCAAGTTCTTTTATGATGACGTGGACATGAAGGCTTGGAGGGTTTTCAGTTCTTGTAATGATAAGAGGATTGTGCTGACTAAGCTTCCCAGAATCATGGCGGAGAGGTTCGTGAAGGAGCACCTTAGGGCAGATGAAGTTGTGGGGCCCGAACTTTCTGTGAACCGGTTCGGGTTGGCCACCGGTTTTTTGAAGGAGGACTTGGGTTCGATTTGTACGAGGTTAGTTGCTTTGTTTGGTGGTGATGGGAAACCTAATTTAGGCATGGGACGGCCTAACTCTAGCTGTGCTTCGATATTCTTACCAATGTGCAAGGTAAAAGTTTCTTCTATTATTATTCTTTTTCTTTTCTTATCATTTGACGATTTATTCAAATCAATCTATATATAGGTGATAGATGACGTGGCTAGGATAGGATGTTGAGAGATATATAATTAATGAAATTACTTTCTTTATCGAATGATGATTTGACAGGAAGAGTGTCATCCACCGTTCACCACCACCAAGAAATACGACCACCACCACAACACCGTCGCCGCCGAACCTCTCCCGGTGATCTTCCACGACGGCCGCCTAGCAAAGCGGCCGACCCCATCGGTGGCACTCTTGATCCTCTTATGGTTCCCCATAGGCATCGTACTCGCCTTCCTCCGCATAACCACAGGCATAGTCCTCCCCTTATCCGCCGCCAGGTACGTCGCCATGGTCCTCGGCGGGAGAGTGGTGGTCCGAGGAAACCCTCCGCCGCCGGCATCAAAGTCAAACTCCGGCGTCCTCTTCGTCTGCACCCACCGAACACTCATGGACCCCGTCGTCCTCTCCTCAGTCCTCCACCGTCGCATCCCCGCCGTCACCTACTCCCTCTCCCGCCTCTCCGAGATCCTATCTCCGATCCCCACCGTCCGATTGACCCGAATCCGAGACGTCGACGCCGAGAAAATCAAGCAACAGCTCGAAAAGGGCGACCTAGCTGTCTGCCCAGAGGGGACCACTTGCAGGGAGCCGTTTCTGCTAAGGTTCAGCGCTCTGTTCGCCGAGCTCACCGACCGTATAGTGCCGGTGGCTATGAACTATAGGGTTGGCCTGTTCCACGCCACCACGGCGAGGGGATGGAAGGGATTGGACCCAATCTTCTTCTTCATGAACCCAAGGCCAGTGTACGAGGTTACCTTCTTGAACCAGTTGCCGGCGGAGGCCACGTGCTCCGCCGGGAAGAGCCCCCACGACGTGGCGAACTATGTTCAGAGGATCTTGGCGGCGACGCTTGGGTTCGAGTGCACCAACTTTACGAGGAAGGATAAGTACAGAGTTCTCGCCGGAAACGATGGGACGGTGGCGCATGGACCGTCGTCCAAGAGCCAGTTTGTTGATGGGTTGAAGAGATTGGTGGGAAATTTCATGCTTCATTGACTTTCATATATCTTCGATATTATTTTTTATTTTTGGTGAGACCTTTTTTTTTCTCTTTCTTCCCCGTTTTAGTAAATGTATTTTTGAATATTGTATTGGGCTCGCGTGTATTATATATTTATGTTGCTTATGTTGTCGATGTGTGATGTGCATATGATTCCTTGTTTGTTTTGATGAATAATATAATGACTCGTTTACACATAATCCAAAACGTGCATTGTAAAATCTGAAATAAAAGCATTTCACATTCTACGGTGTCCCATTACTTGTTTCAAATTCATTTTAAACCAAATCTTAGTGGGATATAACTTCTAACAAAACCAAGAAAGTGGAAGAAGAATGTACATATTTGATGATAGATAACAAGACATCAACTAACAAACGGTAATAAGATCCAAGAGCTGTTTTATTCTAGAAGCTTCTAGAAGCTCAAACCAGCTTCAAGATCAGAACGTGGACGACACGGTACTAGTGACCTTCTCATAGTTGGAAGAAGAACAAGGATACGAATGTAAAAAGTCAAAACTGTCCTCAATCCCAAGACCTCCTCCATCGCCTTTCCTTACCTCGTCGTACTCACCGTTATCTGCTAATAAAAAACCTCGGAGCGAACCACCCCCTTCACCTTCCAAGTAGCTAACCACGCGCCTCATACTCGGCCTTCTCCTCGGCGAATTGTCAGAGCATATCAATCCCAGCTCAATCACGGCCAAAGCTTCCATCTCACTGTACTCACCATTAAGCCTCTGATCAACCACCTCAAGAATCGATCCATCTTTCCACTTGTCCCAAACCCAATCCACTAAGATCAGTTCCTCAGGCAATGCTTTAGGCTCGATAGGTTTCCTACCGCAGACAACTTCAAGCAACAACGCCCCGAAGGCAAACACATCCGAACTAGTCGTGGGCTTGCCTGTCTTAGTCAGTTCGGGGGCTAAGTATCCTAATGTCCCGACGACCTTGGTCGTGCTTGGGTTAGAGCCATGCTCGTATAGCTTTGCCAGCCCAAAATCACCGAGACGGGCGTTCATTTCAGAGTCCAGAAGAACGTTTGCTGCCTTGATATCTCTGTGGATCACAGCTTGCTCCCATTCTTCGTGTAGGTAGAGAAGGCCTGAAGCTACCCCTTTTATGATTCTGAACCTTTGGTCCCATGTTAGTACAGTCTTGGGTTCATTGAAGATGTGCTTGTCCAAACTACCGTTAGGCATGAATTCGTAGACGAGGAGGAGATCGCCGCCATGACGACACCAGCCCAGTAATGAAACTAGGTTTCTATGCCTCATACGGCCTATGCTTGCGATCTCTGATATGAATTCTCGCAGCCCTTGTTTAGATTCATGGTTTATTCGCTTCACTGCAACTTCCGTGCAGGGATTAAGCAACGTGCCTTTGTAAACTTTCCCGAATCCGCCGAATCCAAGAAGCTCCTTATCCCTGAAACCTTTGGTTGCTTTCTTTAGTTCTTTGTATGAATATCTGTGTGGTCCTATGTCATATTCCCAGGCTTCAACCACATCCCTGTTCTTGATTTTCTTGACAACGTAGAAAGACAGCAAAAGGACAAGAATCAATCCAACAAAAGCAGACACGGAAGCACCTAAGATTAAGCCTGTGTTTCTTGTCTGTTTCGGACTGGGAAGCTTTGGAAGTGATGAAAGATCTAAAGACTGGGCATGACCCTTCGTCGAAAATGACCACCCAGAAATATAGTGAAAGCTAGCAAGCAAACCTGTCGAAGCAGAGAAACCTACGTACATAACATCTAAAAGAATCGACGAAAGATCAACTGGGAATGAGATGATCGAAACGCTGGGCTTCGAAGAAGAGAATGAAAGCGTAACATCCAACTGTTGCCTAGCAGAATCGTAGTCAATCCACGCCTGAATCATCTTACCGCTTTTCAGATTAATCCCTTCCTTCACTGAATTTCCCTGATCGAAACAGCTGGCGTTCACAGAAACATTGGACATCATACTGTTGATGTTGATCCCAATATGGTTGTCGTTGATATCCCCAAATTCGAAATCTTGAACCGTATCGAACTCGACGGCGAACACATGGTTGGAGAAGTTGCCGACGTCGCTGGCATTCAGGAGCCCCAAGTACTGACTGGGCAGCGCACCCTTGAGCTCCTTGGACTTGGAGATTGCGAAGGCGAATCCATGGCCGCCCAACTTTTCATACTCGGGGACGATGAAGAAAGCGAAAGCTGTAGAAAAGGAGAGAGCTTTTCCGTCGGTGGAGTTCTTGAACTTGATCGGAGAGTCGAAGAAGGCATGGCCGAGCAGCCTAGCTGAATCGTTTGTGAGCCTGAGCAGACCATTGCGATCGATTTCTGCAATACCGTCGAGTGTTAGATTATTCGCCGCACCTTTGAAACCGTTGAAGACGAACTCGTCGGAAGCAGAGATGACTTCTGATCTGGAAAGAATTAGCAGGAGGAGAAGAACAATCAAGAAAACTAAGCGAGCCTCATTCATCTTTCTTTTCCTTTTGCGCATTATCAGTTGGGATTATTGTTTGGTGTTATTGCAGTGTCCCAAGTGGAATCTTGTCGTCGTTTGGTAATTGGTACTCACAAATTTCAGAAAGAAGTTGAGAGAGAGAACAATAATCTGTAAATTTTATCTTGTTTCTCTTTAACACGTGATTGGTCTGGGGAATTGTGGTCGTAAAAGCGAATGAAAGAAAGATTGCTATGGGTGTGTGTTTTTTCTGTATTCAAGTATAGATTAATATCGGCATGCTTCTCAATTTGTAACGTATTATATTAATATCATAACCAATAGTATAATGAGCATGGCCTGCCTGCTACCTAACCCATCTTCTTGCAAGTTGACAAAAAAACTATACGGTTTGCAAGTTGTAAAATGGGAGAGCCATCTTTGATTATTTATATTAAACTATATTTAAAAATTAGTTTAACAAGAAGATGTCCAAATTAAACTTTCTTTCCTGTGTGTGTGTTAATGACGAAATGCCGAACTTTCAGAAAAAAGATGTCTGCTTTACGAAAATAGTTATCGGGGAAGCTTACAAGTGTCTTCTCGACAAGCCTCCTTGGTTTAGAAGGCAAATAAATGATCATTGAAAATGATCTCCCATTACATAAAATATCAAGTCTACTTCTAGTTTGCTCTTTAAGGTCAACTTAGTTATAATATTATTCGTTTACCAATAAGCTTGTTAACCAATTCATTAGTTCATTTTCAATTAATGTGTGTTCAACATCTCTTATCCGATACCGTAATCAACAAGATAATAGAGAACATATTTAACTTATTTCCTATTTGGACCCATGGAAATGTTCATATATAGTACATACAGAGAGTATAAATTGGGCTTTTGTCTTTTGGTTTCAACATTTATGTTGGATACTTATGAAGATCAACTATGTACATCGTATCTAAACCTTAATCTCCTCGATCAGATCGTAACAGTCTCAGAACCCTTACACTTTCTAATTCCGATCTTCATCGCCACCGCCGCCGAGCTTCCAAGAATCTCACAACAATGTCTTCGACGTTCCTTCATTACGAATACAACAACACAGGCCATAGATTATCACTACACCCATCATAACAGAGAAGAATCAATACAATCAAGGGGAGATGAAAAAAAAAAGGAATACATACCTGTCTCCAATCACTAGTATCCATCTTAGGCGCAGTAACGACAACACTATCAATCTCCAAAATGAGATCGTAATTCCTATTGCAGTTCCTCGACATGAAGTTAGCATCGAATTTCCTATACCTCGTCACCGAGCTACGCCAACCACCACCATTATTGCTGCCTTCTTCTTTTTCAGCAGAGTCAAGATAGAAAATCACGGGCCTTTCGCAAGGGTCGCTGCTCCACGGCCGAGTGTTGAAGGTGAAGGGCCCATCTTGCCAGCTCCTCCACGTTTTAAAAGTCTGCAAAGGCATTTCGAGCTCTTTGGCTGTGATCAGGCGAGGGTAGATTTGAACTGTGTATCCCCAAGAAATCGATATGGACCATTTGTGTTCGCGGTGGTAGCAATAGCATTGCTGCAGTATCCTTGAAGGGTCGAGCTTGTATGGCTTTAAAAGGTTCTCCAAGGAAGATATCCGCGTTTGGTTAGGGAATAACGGCTCTATAGCGTCGAGGTGGTGAAGGGACGTCAATGGTGATAATGGGTGCGCTGATAATAGGCCAAAGGCGTCACCTCTAATGTCCAGCTAAAGAAACAAAGGAAATTGCCAAGTATTGTAATAATTGCCACTAGTGGTTTTGGTAAACCACAAATCAAAGAATAAACAAAGGAGTAAAACGTGGCAGCAACTCATAAATGGTTGTTGGTAAAATATGGTCATGACACACAAATCTCATTACTAGAAAATGTATAACATCCGCGTTGTTGACGACCTTAACACGACTAGGTTCCGTAGATCCACAAGAGATCGTGAGCCACATGTTATTGGCCTTGCAGCACATGTTAAGAGTTGGCGTGAAATTTATATAATAGTCAAGTCAACTATAAGCGAGAATCAAGCAAGAACGTGACCAAAATATTAGTAGTAGTTCATGATAATAATAAATCAGTAGCTTTCATCCCTCCTAGTTGGTTTGTCCCACTGATGTTACATACTGACTTTTCGAAGCTTTCATTTACTACAACACTACAAGAAAGAAACAGACTAGTGTTATGCTAGCTAGAATAGAAACCAAACATAGTAATTTTCAGTGTGTTTCAAGAATATGAACGTCAAGATTCCACTAACACCTCTAACATCACTGGGAGAAAACTCAAGTCAATGAACACCACAGATGCTACTGTGATTATCTGTTAAGATTATCGCCCAAATTAAAGAAAAAAAAAAGAAATTGAAAACAAGAAAGGAAGTGATAATTGCTACCTGATGAAATCCGAGCTCTCTGCTTAACCCTACGCCAATTTCACCAACACAAGCCCACACTCTCTGATCCGACCCGTAAAAATAAGCATACCTCTTCAAACACCCATCCATGTTCCGAGCCAACTCCACCGCCAAAGGATAGCTGATCGCAAACCCGCCGCCGCCGAACGCCATGTCGTACGCATGCATCACGTCTTGCTCCACGCTCTCTGAATTTCCGCCGACGTACACCATTTCGCGGTGGTCGTAGCCCGACAGAACCGTCACGAGATTTTCCGGGAAGAAGACGGTGTCGTCGTCGCCCATCACGAACCACCTCACGTTCGGCAGACCCACTCGGTACAGATCCAGCACGACCCGAGCTACCCGCACCGCCTGGGTCGACCCGTATCGGGTCCAACCCGGGGAGGAGACCCGAATTGGGATCGAAGAGCGATGGGTTTCAGAAGAAGGGTCGAATTCGGCCTCGAGGAAGGCGAATCCTCGCGTCGAGTTTGGAACCCACCAAAGGTGGGAGTATTTGGACCGGCTTTCCCAGGTTTGGGTTGACCCGGCGACGCCGAAGGCTATGTGGGAGATGTTGGTTTCGCATGAATCGGAGATGAGATGGGTTAGGTACATCGTCGGCTCCGGCGCAAAATCGGACTCCGTCGAACTTCCGTAGTACAAAATTGCCACCAGTGAAACGGAGATAAACAAGATAGTAGCAACGGTGGTCTTAATCGGCGATTTCACCGCCGTGTAGTAGCTGAGAGTATTCGTTTTCGGTGGCTTCGACGGCTCGTGCGCCGAAGGGTCTTTGGCGGATGACATATCCGGCGAAGATTTGAGTAAAGCTAAAACGAGCTAATAATAAACCGATACTGAATACTGATTAGGAGGCGCGTGTCGTTCGTACCACTGAAAAACCTTGCTTGAATCAACGAAGCGAATGATGACGAAACAGAGAAGGCTGTGGTGGTAGTGAAGAAACAGAGACTGCGTCGTGGGGATATGTAACAAAAGGCGACGTTGACACGTGGCAACGTTCCTCGTACCTACGCATTTGGTTTCTGGGATCGGTTCGTGCTATGCGTGCGTAGCTTTAAGGACTCGTTTCAGATTTACACAATTTAAATGAATCTGTAAAATAATATACAATAACAACAAAGGAAAAGAAAAATTTTAAAGTTAATCCAAAGCCAACAGAAAAAACGAATAATTGCCGGCGAAATCGGCACGCACGACTACTACAGTTGACTTGGGAAGTATTCCCAAAGCGAATGATTCCAACAAAGACGTGAGTGAAACGGCGCCGTTTGTAAGAGTAGGAAACCAGTTTGAAAAGAAAAACATGTAATCGTTGGGCTGTTTAGAACAGGCCCGAAGCCCATTTACGAAATTGTATGAAAAGCACGCGCCTCATTGGAGAGTGAGCTACTCTAGCTAGTAGTAGCTAACGCCACTAGCGCGTAACATACGATGTCGCCACGTGTTCGTAATCCTTGCAGGAATCTAGTACCATTATTATTCAAGTCAGAAAGAAAAAGGAAAAAGAAAAGGAAATGGACATTTAATAATTACACCACAGCGCTTAACTACATAGATGATGCGTGTTATCAAAGCAGTAGACGACGTATCACACGTGTTAGATTCTGATGAAGAGGAACATGACAGGTGTCTGAAATCGACGGTGGAGATGTATTCTACGATCTCTATTCAAGAGAATTTCTACGTCGAGCCCTAAAAGCTTTTTGTTTAGTGTGTACGTCACATCCGCCGCGTGGCGAAACTGCTTCGTTAAAAAAAAGTGGTCACCTTCTAATTTCTACAATAAAATCACCACTCAGATCTTTACGACAAGGTTATTTTGCTTGTCATCATCGCCTTTCTTTCTTTCCTTATAATTCTATCATCATTTCGATCTTGTTATGCTACTCTCAAGCCTAATTGATTGATCTTCTTACGACGGCATAAAATCATCGATTCTTAGGATGGCCGGTGGTATGTTATGTGGTGGCGGCGAAACCGAGGCTAATACGCCGGCGGAGCCCAGTTCGAAATCGGCGAGGAAGAGACGGATGGAGATTCACCAGTTCAAGTTCGTCCCAACCGACTCCGCGGTGGCGCCGGAGGTGAAACGGAGGAAGCTCGAAACCGCCGGTGCACCGCCACCTCGACCGCCAAAGGTGAAGAACCGTGATAATGAGTCGATGGAGAGTCGCCACCTTTCTGGCGAGCCGCCTTTGCTCGGAAGTTATGAAACGTCGACGTCGTTGTCAGCACCCGGGAACAACGAAGAAGCTGACGTGGCGGAGGTAGATCGGCGTCCGAGGTTCGGCGTGACTTCGGTTTGTGGAAGGAGGAGGGAGATGGAGGACGCCGTCGCCGTTCATCCTTCGTTCTGCGGCAGCGACGTCGACTTCTTCGGAGTTTACGACGGTCACGGCTGCTCACATGTAAGAGAACTAATACAATATTTCCTTTCTGTCCGAGAATTTGCTTAAATCCTGACTGGACAGATACACTAGTAACATTGAACTATATACCCTTTTTTTTTAAAGGTTGCAACGACATGCAAGGACAGAATGCACGAGATAGTACGTGACGTGTACGAACGGCGACATGGATCAGACGATGAATCCTCGTCGTCTTGGGAACGTACCATGTGTGAGAGCTTCTCCATAATGGACAAAGAAGCCGTTGCTTGGAGTAGTAGTGCAACGACAAACTCCTCTACTTCTTCTTCCACCACTTGCCGCTGCGAGCCCAACACATCCAAGTGCGACGCCGTAGGGTCCACGGCCGTCGTGGCCGTCGTAACGCCGGAGACGATCGTCGTGTCCAATTGCGGCGACTCCAGGGCCGTTCTCTGCCGCAACGGCGTCGCCATACCACTTTCCCAAGATCATAAGGTGGGCTAATGTTAAAGCTCTTAACTGAGCAAGTTTTTGTTTATATCTGCGATTTTTCTTGGTTGTGATTTGCGTTGTTTCCTTTAGCCTGATAGACCCGACGAGCTGAAACGAATCGAAGAAGCTGGTGGACGGGTAATATTCTGGGACACACCTAGGGTTCTTGGAGTTCTAGCCATGTCTCGTGCAATAGGTAAAAGATATTTTCGAATAAACGACTGTAGTAGGATTTCCTTCTGTTTTTTGTGCGTATAAATATTAATTCTCTTCTCTTTCGTTTTCTTGGATGATCTCAGGCGACAATTATCTGAAACCTTGCGTGATATCGGAGCCTGAAGTGACGGTGACGCCGAGGACGGCGGAGGACGAGTGTCTGATCCTCGCAAGCGACGGCCTATGGGACGTCGTCTCCAACGAGACGGCTTGTGGGGTGGCGCGCATGTGCCTACAGTCGCGCAAGCCACGTGTCCATGAGGGTTCCGACAAGGCGTGCTCCGACGCGTCTGTTCTCTTGACCAAGTTGGCGATGGCGCGTGAGACCACTGACAACGTCAGCGTCGTCGTGATTGATTTGAGGAGAAGTCCTCCGTAGAAGACAAAGACAGCAAAACCAAGATGTGGGGCCCAATCTAATTGTTTTATTTTAATTTACCTTAGATATTTAGAGATGGAGGGGTGCGTGTACCGTCTTCCTTGAAGAAGGAATTTGACGATGTCAATTATTGTAGTAGGGAAAATGTGTGATTGTTTTTGTTTATCTACTGATATTGTATTATTACCCTTTTAAAATAACAAGTGACTGTTCCAACAAACCTCATGGAGGACAGACATTTGGCGTTGGAATTTGTAAGTTGTAACCCATCATCACCAAACAACATTAATTATTACCGACCGTTGGATAATATCAATTGAAAATTCCGCAAATTCCCACCAAATTATAATCATGTAGTTGTTTGTAGACGCACACCAATAACAAACCATCCAAAAATATAAAAATATTTAATAATTCATAAATAGCAGGGCGTCTTCACGAAGATAAGCCGACTATTAGTATAAAAAGAATACTAATACAATAACATAATTGCTGCGCAAGAGATAATATTTTCTATCGACAGATGAAGAGATAATATTTGATTTTCCGTGTGGTTATGGAGAAGGGTAATAAGGCCATTGATTGCATACCTTGTTATGCATTATGATCGTATGAGTCGTTTATCGCATGTTAAGATTCTGTAACTTGCATGAGGACCTTCAGATGTTTCCCTTAAATAGATATGCCAACCAATGGCCTTTGCAATCTCTTGAAGTTCATCCATTACTGCCAGAGTATCCCGAATGTACACGCGCCCGCCCGGCCTCAGCATGCGATCCATTTCAAGCATGATCGACGAGACATTGCATCTGAGGAATATATGAAAAATGGAAGAAGATATTATATCTTGTTTGACGCTGAACGGTGGAAAAAGAATTAAGAACCGTACCTTTTTCGTTCGATTGAGAAAAGCCCTGCAGCGTGGATTAAGTCGTAGGTTCTTGGATATGTATCAAATGGCTCACACCTGAAAAAGATCCAATTTTTCCTTTCGAAAATTCTAGAGTTTGATAGGAGCTAATCATGCTCTTTCTCCTTATATATAGTTTTGAGGATGTAATAATCATCATCATCATCTATATTTACCAGTCATGCATAACTCCTATGAGACCACGATCATATATAACAGGCAGGGTATTGGGCCCGCTAACGGGTACAACATTGAGCACCCAGCAATCCAACTTGTTCTCGATTAAAGCTGATGCAAAACTGTGGGTAAAGGAATCAATTAATATTGTACGTTCGAAAGACAGTATGTGGTGAAGCGCAAGAATGGCACGGTGAGGTGAAAGAAAACGTAAAAGATTACCCTCCGAAGCCAGCTCTCATGTCCAACACATTCCTCATTTTATATTTACCCCAATGTAAGACACGCACGTAACCTTCAACGATCTCTTTCCAGTATTTCGATTCAGCACGAAAAAGCTCATTCCTTGATATGTAAGCATCGATCTGTATGGTTTGAAGCCTATCTGGTGGAGTCTGCAATCTTTCTGGCCAGGCAGTAATATTTGTACCATACCCTTTCTCAGGTAAAGGAGTTATGCATGGCTTCAAATCAACATACCTAAAGGAAAACAGAGAGCTTATAAGAATCAAGAAACTTCAATCCAATCATCCGATGGTTAAGAGTAACAGAAAAAAAAACATACCAAACATTGTCCGGATCATCATTGCGCTCACAAAGTGGAGGTTTAACTCCTTCCTCGCGGTTCAAATAGCAGCTGTTATTTGAAGGCTTCTGCCATATTGCGACATAACCCTCCTTCTTCACAAGTGTCCAACAAAGACGTGTAGTAAGGTTAACCATTTCTGCAAAAGAAGAAGAGAAAGATGAAGGAAATAGTCCGTTCAAAGAGACAACGGTACTTGTTCATGCAAAGCACAAACAACTGAGATTTGAAACGGTTATTTTCCATTGGTATTGGTTACATGAACTCCAAATAATTTCACCTTCCCATTGTTCTTCAAGGGCTGGTTCATGTTTATAAACAGGTTGTGCCGCCCAAGCAAAATATCCACCTCCCCGAAGCATTCTATTGACCTCAATCAATAAAATTCCATCTAAAGGATACAATGAGAAGTTCTGTTCAGAAGTTGCAATCATACATAAAAGCCCTTAAAACGACACAACAAACAACTAAACTTAACGCACCATCACGAGTCCAGTTGATTCTACACCTTGAGCAATGTATCAAATCAAAGGCTTGACTTGGATAAAGTAAGCGTCTTGTTGCAAATGCAGCTACCATTGCAGGCACACCGCGCTCAAGCGCAAACTGAATCTGATTTTCGTGGACGTCTTTTGGTGCGACAGAGAGAGTGAGGACATTTCGGGATAATAGATACGCTCCAAAACTTGCAACACCACAACCGACATCCA
Source organism: Craterostigma plantagineum (assembly GCA_027422505.1). Classification (NCBI taxonomy): domain Eukaryota; kingdom Viridiplantae; phylum Streptophyta; class Magnoliopsida; order Lamiales; family Linderniaceae; genus Craterostigma; species Craterostigma plantagineum. Next base: position 6,225,029 of record JAPQWV010000043.1, on the reverse strand, counting down.
AAGCAACTCGAGTATGTCTCCCAAATGCAATTTCAGGAACCATCTGTACCAAACATCCAGAAACATTAAAATTGTTTGGCTAGTATCTAGTTCATATACAAAAGACAATTTCCAGCGACCCAATATAAGAAGTAAACTTTGTTGAGAAGTTTTCTCCAGTAAAACAGTTTGCCAGTCACATATTACCTTCTCAATTTGATCAAGATACTGATTCGCACCATGAATAAACTGTGTACCACCTCCAGGAAACTTGAACTTGTCTTTGTCAACAGTGATCCAGTTTTGACCCCCTTTATCCTCAGCCAAACGTGCATGAGGAACATTGCTAAACCAAACCTGCAAGATAAAAGCAGATAAAAACGATTGAACTATCTGCATCATGCTTAAACAATAGAACCCACAAAACCTGAAATCTTTTCTAGGAACTGAAATCCCAAAGATAATGAAAATGCTAAAATCCATTCGTCTCCTGCTCAAATGCAGCAGAACCAATAATATTCAACTAGCATGTAGCACTACATAAGTAAATCTTTGATCTTCTAGAGTACCATGGGCTCAGACAATAAATTTCACCTCATCACGACTCTTTGGCCATGGAATTGGTGTTTGATATCCTCGCAGAGCAGGCACAATACAATCCAACCCTTTACCCTTTTCTGGGCAGTGCCTTTCAAACCTTTCCCCTCTTTCTGTCGAAGTCAGAGTCCGAATGGCATCCTCATTGTCCAAACATGGTATGTACTCCCGCATTCTTTTCGGACACAGCGAAAACTTCTTAACCCTAACCCGAATTCCACCACCCTCCGAAGTTCCACTCTCATTTGACTCCCCCCGATTCTCCACCAATTCGGGATCATAATCCCCAACTTCAAAATCATCCGCCATCCTCCCATTCTCGTCAACCACACCTATCCTATGCACCGCCGGAGCTGGGGGTGGGGGCGCCGGAGAATCTGAGACTGGGGTTTGGTTCGGCTGAGCTGAATTTGAAGTTCCTTGTTGTGAGTTTAACGCGGTGGTTCCATTGCTTGGCAAAATTGAGGGGTCGAACGTGACATTGATATTGGGAGACAGGGCAACAGAAGGCTGAGACGCCGCCGCCTGCGTGGGTTTCTGATGAGAAGAGAAGAACACAAGCTGCTGATACGACGTGTCCGAAAAATGCTTGCCCAAGTAGAAAAACACGACCGAGAGTAGCAAGAATGCCGACGTTTTGACGAGCGTGGCAGATTTGAACACAGAGTGCTCACCGCCAGGGATCATCGCTTTCATGATTGTCGGTTCTGCTATCTCGATTTCGAGTCAGATCTCAACTTCGCCTGGATTTGCTTGAACCAAAAGGCAATTGCAAATGTGGCATATCCGTAGATAGAGCTCAGTAGATTGGGGAATGTGGAAAAGAACCTGAGAAGAGAAGAGTGGAGAATGAAGGCGACGTCAGCGTGACTCAGACGGCGTTGCGTGAGCGAGGTAGCGAAGCGGTTGTGCCACGCGCCAACTTGGAATCGGATTTTGCCGAAATTACATTTTTGGTCCAATTCAGTTCTTTCTTCTTCGTACCAATTACTCGCCCAAAACTTGTAAAAAATTACAATAAGGCCCAAATATGTCTTTTTCGGCAATATCACGGCCCAATAGGAAAGCCATTGACTGATTTCTCTCGAGTCTAAAACCCTGGTTTAATCCTTGCCTTTGAGCACCAAAGTTGGAGAGAATCAGTGACGACGAAAATGGCTCTTTACAATGCGATTCGTCGAGCTGCTTCGAAGGTTGTGCCTTTAACCATGCGTGCCTCCGCCGCGAGTCGGATTTCGATTTGCAACAGCTCCGCCACGGTGACTCCGTTCAGCTCCCCGTCAGGAAATGCTTTGAGGGGTTTTGCGTCTTCTCAGAAGAGATTCTACTCTCCGAAGATGAGTTCGGATGAGTCGTTATTGCGAGTTATTGAGACTGAGATTAAGTGCGCTATAGAGTCTCAGGAAGAAGAGGTCCTTTTTTCCCTTTTCTTCCATTTTTTTCCCTCTATTTGATATTTGATGCTATATCAATGTTTTCATTTCTGTAATCGATTGTGTCCCCTGGTTGTTCTGTTGGTTTGTTTCAATGTTTTATTAACCTTCATGTATTGTTTTCTCTACTATGTCCACTGCTTCTACTTTCTTTTTTTATGAGAATTTTGAATTCTTTGGTTCGGTGAATATCGCTTCTTTCGATGATCTCTTGGTCGTCCTATTTTAGAATCTCAGCTACTTCTATGATTTGATCGATCTTAACTGTTGAAATTTTTGCTAGTTTGGTGAGTATGTCTTCTGCTGAATGTCTGTCTACATCTGCTTATTCCTTGTGTCTTTTTAACAGTCCGAAGATGTTCCTGAGGGCTTTCCTTTTCAAATCAAAGATAATCCCGGCCAGCAAACCATATCACTAACCAGAGAATACGATGGCGAAATCGTAACTGCTGAAGTTCACATGCCCGATCTCGTCACTGGTGAGGAAAATGACAACGATGATGACGAGGAAGAGGCAAGGGCAAATCAATCAAGCTTGCCAATGGTTGTTACTGTATCCAAGAAAGGTGGGTCTGGGCCTTATCTTGAGTTTGGCTGCACTGCATTCCCAGACGAGATTTCAATCGATAGTTTATCTGTGAAAGAACTGCACAATAATTCCGAAGATCAGATTGCTTATGAAGGACCGGATTTCGCGTAAGCTGTCGATACCATTGTTTCAAGTTCTCTTGATAATTTTGCTTTCTTTTTTTCCTCGTATTGTGTTTGAGATTGTTTTCCTTTGCTTGTCTTGGTGTAGTGATTTGGATGAGAATCTGCAGAAGGCCTTCCACAAGTACCTTCAGATCAGAGGAATCAAGCCAAGTACGACCAACTTCTTGCACGCTTACATGGTTGATAAAGACAATAGAGAGTATATTACATGGCTCAACAACCTTAAGAAGTATGTCGAAGCTTAATAATCATAAATTGAAACTTGGAACTTTTTCTCGATGGTTTTCTTGAACTGTTTGCTATTCTATATATGCTGAACTAGCTCCGAGTTTGATGGTTAAAGGCGTCTGCTTCAGTTATCCTTCTACAATGTTTGCTTATATAGTGCCCTACGATATTCATATAATATATGTATATAGATATATATGAGAGAATAAGAACACGATCAAATCATCATCGTTCGAGGCGGTGCAGTTTTGAATCGGGCAAGACGACAACCACCATAACTCGGCACTAATTCGGTGTGCCCATGTTTCAGTCCACGACAGAAAATAAATATTATCTACATTAAACATAGTAAAAGGATAATAATGTAATGACATTTCTTAAACCCAAGAACAAAAGCCCATTTCAATAAATTTGATTCATGAGCATGAGTTCTTTTTCCATGGCTTGTTACCTGCTGCAGCCAGGGAAAAAAAAGGAAGAAAAAAAAGGATTAGCAGCACACGAATTTATTATGTATCAGCCATATGCGGGAAGAATAAGGAAGAACTACTACTAACCTGAGAAACATGGGAGATCACATTTTGGTTGACATCATGAACTTGTTCTTCCTTTCTGCTGGCTTGAGAATTTGAAACGAGCAAGTCAAGTTGTCATCAACGCTCATCATTGCGCCCGAGTTGTCAAACTCCCCGCAATAGTTTGGGGCTGAAAAGATCGTCACGAGCTGCCTTTCTGCAAAGAATTCATACCCATCCTCCACAACCTAAAAACCGATCATAATTAGGTTAAGGGAAATGAAATTCAAAGTTAGTAGCGGAGAAAGAAATGCCTCTTTCATTTCACCTGATGAGCGCGGCACACAAGATCCAAGTCATGCTTGGCCAAGAACTCAGAAACTTTATCTGGACCAAAAGTAAACGAAACTCCTCTATCGTTCATTCCCCACCCTTTCACATCTTTGCCAGGATCTGACCACAATAAATCACAGAGCAAGCCAGTGTCAGGTATAGGAGTTGGGCGGGGAAGGTTTCTGATCTGATCCAAGTTGTTTAGCTCGGGTGAAAGGCCACCGTGCATGCAGAGTATCTTCTCATCTACGAGCGCAGCGACTGGAAGGCAGTTGAAGCAATCGATGAATGATTTCCACAGCTTAACGTTGAATCGACGCTTGCATTCGTCGTAGAAACCGTAGATGCGATTTATGGAGGCACATTCGTGGTTTCCTCTGAGAAGGAAGAAGTTTTCTGGATACTTGATTTTGTATGCAAGTAATAGGCAGATTGTTTCCAAGCTCTGCTTTCCACGATCTACATAGTCTCCCAAGAATAGGTAGTTGGATTGTGGAGGGAAGCCTCCATATTCGAAGAGCCTTAAGAGATCACTATACTGACCATGGATGTCACCTAAACATCGACCATGTGTTTGAGGGAGCCAATCAAAAGTCAGGCGAGATACTTAATCGTATCATTTTCACTGATCGACTGACACATTGCAGAGCTTCAAGAATCTAGAAAACTTCAAAGCCTTTCATGGGGGATAAATCTCATGGTCAATCAGGCAACAAACCATGGATAAGTTATTGTCACTCTGTTTATGATAACTACAAATTTGTAATGAGGAATGGCTTGTCCACAATCCAACAGAGTTGGGTTGATGACCACAGAAACAGGTGTGAAATTAGTTCTGCAGAACATAATGACAAGCATATAACAAGATAACTGAGGAGCTACAATATTCCAGGTTTCTAGAGTACCATAAACCTATACCATTCATTGTTTCTAACTCGGTAAAAGAACGCTGCAGAATATGGAACCTAAACAAGAACGAAAACCCACATAAAAAAAGGACGTCGTAAAACTAAAACGTAACAAAAGTAATGCCTTTCGGTAAATTTCACAGCAAGATACCCACAAAATATTTCAGCATCAAAAAACTAGATAAACCTAAAACGTTTCCCGAATTCATAGCACCAGGAATTAGAATTTAACACCACAATCTACAGCATCGAAGAATAATAAATAATCCAAAATAAAATATCATCGTATACCACAAATCTTGATGGGTGCTTCCAGCTCAAGAAGATTGGGCTGACTAATGAAGATTTCACGAGACGCAACGCAAAGCTGCTTAATTTCCGACTCCGTGAGCTGCACTAGTTTCCCGGGCTTCGAGGATCGGACTTCGATCAGCTTATCAATTATCCTGTCCAAAACGGCGGCGTCCATCCTCCTTTCGTGTACCCTATTTCCCTTTTTGAGAATTTTCTTCAGTCACGCGCTCACACACTCGAGAGTGTGCGTATGCGTGTGCTTTTCTCGAGTTGAAACGCAGCTCGTCTTGTTTTGTGGGCTTTTGAGCTTTCAAAATCCCATCTTTCTTTCTCTTTTGTTTATTATTATCAAATTTATTTCTTTTGGATTTTGAGGAATTTGAGAAGTGTCAATTTATCGGTCAACTTTGTAACATTGTTGACTGACAAATTAAAGTTTTTATAATTAATTCAAATACTTAGATAACATAATATTTTTATGCAATTAATGTGAAGAAAAAAGCAGTTTATTTTAGCGTGTATTTTTTTATAATTTTATTTCTTAATTTATAGATCAAAATGACATTAGATAGTTGGTTGTTTATAATATTTAATTGAGTAAGATACGTCCGTTTTTTAAGAAGAAAGAGAGAATATTAATTTATCTACAAATAAATAATAAAATAAGGGTATAATAATGATAACTATTCGATAAAATTAAAATTGTCATAGCAGTTTCTATGAGGGTCCTTCATGAAATAAAAAGATGCGTAATTTTTTTTTTCGGAGGTACAAAGCTGCTTAATTTTAAATATTTACTTATAAATTACTCGGGCTATGGAGGATATGTTTTCGGGCCAAACTTCGAAAGCCCAATTAGCCCAATAAAAGACAGCTACCTTTTCTACATCGGTGGGCCGGTGGCCTATATAATGTCTCAATGATTGATGAGTGAACTGTTTAAATTTACTAGTAATAGAAAAAACTTTTATAATTATTTTTTAGATATATAAATTTTGATAATGCCACCTTCGAGGAATCCAAGGGACGAGACATTATTGTGGCTTGAGTTTCATAGGAGTAGATATCATATTTAAGGACCAAGTACAATGCACTAACTTGTGTATTTGTTTTGTAATAGAACATATGATATGGGCACATATATCATTGTAAGGATAAGTCGCACTGAGTGAATGGATATGCATGTGACCTGTGAGGGCCATACAAGATTTAAATATTGTTATATTTGTCAAGATAAATTCTTTTCTTCCCTTCCATAGAAGTGGGCCTTGTCGAAAAGGAAATCTTTATTTTCTTGAAGTTCTTATTGGGAAAAAAGAATTCATGAGTTATAAATACATTCACGCGATCTCTTGGATTAAATATTCTCTCAAAAGATTCGAGTCAATCGTAATATACCCAAGAATAAAATCAATATCTTCTTCGATATGGCAATGTTATAAAGTAAAAGATGAATAATTAATGGTCAACTGTTTGAACAAGAGATACGACCCTATTTATCCGAATATTTTCTTAGTGCATATGTGCGAATGAAAGATATGGTTAAGAGTGTGGTTTAGACCCACAAAAATAAAGAATCGTTAGAGATAACTAGATAAGGTTCTCTCCCAATGTGGAGACATGTTGATTTATTTATTTATTCATTTATTTATATGTACGTATATATATAGGCCGAAAGATGAACAGACGCGCCTTGTTGAATGTCATCTCACTTTTTCAAACGTAAATGGATATATACTATCCTATACAATATTGAAATTCTATTCTAACACGTTCTTATGTGCAACTAATTATTCTTCTATGGATGGATGATTCTAAGAATTTACACACGAGACTTGATATTGAGAGCATACGTTAAGTTGGTGTTCTGATTTGTATTAAAAAAAAAGATAGATCAATCAATGCGATTCTTTATGATGCTAAGTTGAGTTCGTTATTCCTTCTCGAAATTATTAAGTCCTATTAGGACCATTTGTTTTATACTTTTCCAAATTTGGCATTATAAATTCTTTTTCTTCTTGGTGGCGCGTTCACGGAGATGGGTCCAATCAATACAATATCTTCTCTATAAATACAAGTGATAATAAGCTCATTTTCGTCGAACTCAGCACAAATCTGTCTCCCTCTCTCTCTCTCCCTGACTCCGAGAAAATCTGTAAGAATAATGGAGAAATCAAAGAAAGTAGGATATTCATCATCGTCCTTCACTAAGGATTTGTTTGGTCCAAAAGACTACACATCTTCCACTAATAACGAAGCAGCGACTCTCTTTAGTTCCATCTTTGGTCCACCAAACACGGTACTATTCACTTCCTCGCCACTTGTTATTTTATTATTATTTTCGTCTTGACCTTTTAATTATTACACAAAATTAAGGAAATGCAAACGAACTAGAGAAACATCTTGTTATGAAGTGTTTGTAGATGGCTCCTTCTGAAATGTGGTACACATTACTTTGATTTTAAGGTTACGCGAATATTCAAAGAAATAAAATATCGAAAACTCAAGATTTTAGGCAGATATAATATATGATGTTTATTTTGGTCCTTGATTTTCATGTGAATTTTTTTGCCAGGTGCCCAGTAGAGAAGCTTCCCCAGCAGATCCTCGCAATGCTAATGGAAATTCTAGTAAAATGAAAACCAAAGGTTTATACAAAATTAATTATATGTTGCATGTGTATCATTCAATGACTTAGCAGTTCGCCATATTTATTGATTATACTTTATCAGATTATACTAATGAAAATGGCACGACGAAAAAAGATAGAGATTCCACGAACTACTATGACCAGAATAATGGGACAGCTTCATGCTATTTCAACTCATCCATATACTACGGTGGCCAAGAAGTATATTATCCTCCCACAAACCACAACACCAGTCCCTCTCATGTAAGAATATATTCGAAGTATATAAGTTTCTCGAAATTATTAACCGCCACCCCCTTTCAATATATTCTTTTTTCACCTCTTTTTTCAGCCCAGAAAAGATGGAGAAGAAGATACAGATGATGGAAATTCTAACTGCGCCTCACGAGGGAATTGGTGGCAAGGTGTGAATAATCGTCTGTGTGTAATTATGTGCCTATGTTTTTTTCTAATTTATTATCAGTTATAGCTAAAACACTGAAATTATGACACTTCGCAGGATCACTCTACTACTGACGAATCACCTCATACAGCGCCGGGCCGGGCCGGGCCAACCCGTATCTTGTATGTTATCAAGAATATGACTTGTGTAATACTTGTTTCTTTAAGTCGTATATCTGAGGTTCCCATTTTTGAGGAACTTGCGTGGTGTAACTTTTGTTCTCCTCTAGTAAATAATAAATAAATTATGAAAATCAAGGAAGGTTGAAACAGCCAAGTTTCAATTTTAACATACCATTACCATCACATTTAGCATACTATTATTATTACATTATTGTGAGATAGGTACGGGGAACAGCAGCCCTATTATTACACTACATACATAGAATTAAGTACACATAATGACGAATGTCAGAGCACATAGATACACTGATCCCTCGTTACTAGTCCGACCCTCTTCAGTTCACGGCAAAGTGTAAGCTGCAAAAATAGAAAACCCAATGACAAATTGCCACGTAGCCTAGTGTATATACGAAGTTTCGAAATGAATCAACAAAGGAAAAATGATTTTAGGGTAGAAGACTAACGTCCACATTTGTAGCCGACGGGCCTGTCGACGAAGTTGCAGCGCTTGGGAATGGTGAGCGCAACCTCTGCCTTAACGCCGGCCAACTTCGCCATGTTTGAGAACATTACGGCGCAGAGGCACTTTGGATTCTGTCCCAACCTCTTCACCTGAGTGCAGCAGCTCGCCGGCACGTCGGCGGTGGAGTCCTGCGCCGCCGAGGCGCAGGGAAGCAGTTTCATGGCCTCTGCGTCGGGGGTAGAGTTTGGGCACTCGCCGGCTGCGTAGGCGTAGGAAATCATCACCGAGACCAAGACGGAAAGTAGTCCCACGATGCATACGAACTTAGCAGTCGCCGCCATTTTCTTGATTCTTAACTCTAGCTTACGTTTTTCCCTGCTAATCGTCTTAGGAGTGACTGAGTGAGTGAGTGATGAACGAAGGAAGAGTTACTGGGTTTATATAGAGGTTCGTTTGATGGGGTTTGCGTGTAATAACACCGCAGTTTTCCTTGGCTATTTTATTGTAAATATCATTGCATTGGCATTCTATGCGTATTTGTCAATAATGCGCCATTAAGGTTGTTAGTGGGATGAGCATAAGCAGTGAACACAAACTTTGTTTATTGCAGCACTTGTGTGTCTATTTTTGTTTTCATGGTACATATGTGGCAGGCGATGGATGATTGTGACAAAGTGACGATGAACACTGCTCGATTATTTTTGGTTTTTTTTTTTTTTCCGATAGTTGGGGCTAAGTTAGTGACATATTTATCAATGAAGTGCCCTTTACCTACTACCCTGGTAAGTGGTGATGTTATCATTTTCCAGCAAGTTATGTATTCATTCATTAATTTAATTTTGGAAGTGTTCTATAGAACATCATTTTTAAATAGAGACGAATATAGTGTTATGTTTTCTTGAAAAATTCATCTCAACGATAAATGTAGGAGCTTGCGTTATGGGCATTTGAGTTCGTGCACACCATTTTCTTTGTCTTTTTGGGCAATGACACAAACTCGAATATGTTGAAATTTATACTACAAGACCCATAGTACAAAAAAATTACAAACCATCGGAATGAGAACGACGTAATTTTGTTCGAGAAATGTAACCATTGATTTGGCGCATTTATTTATTACACCGAATGACCTATGAGTCATAATCCACCATTTTGGTCAGTGGGAAGAAGTAAGAAGTATCATCATAGATAGAGACCAAGTTAATTAATGCCTACTATATGGTGTTTATAGGAGGGCATTTGGTCTAGTGGTATGATTCTCGCTTAGGGTGCGAGAGGTCCCGAGTTCAATTCTCGGAATGCCCCAATTTTCATATTTTTTTTTTTTTTTTTTTTAAATTTAACCAATCTGAATCTGGGACTGGGGCAATAAAAGGCCAATTGACATTCGTTTAAGCCCAATATCATACTCTAGTAAATAAATAAATAATTATGAAAAAAACAAGGAAAGTTGAAACTTGAAACAAACAGAACAGGTAGTAAAGTTTCAATTTATTATACCATTCACGGCATTATTACATTATTGTAAGATAAGTACGGGGAAAAGCAGCCCTATATATTATTACATTACACGGACAAAGAATTGAAGTACACATAATGACGACGACTGTCAGGGAGCATATAGAATCTATACTGATCCCTTATCACAACTCCGAAGAGCTACTACTCTTCACGGCATAGTGTAACCTGCAAAAAAAAAAAAAAAAGATGAAACCAATTAAAAAAAAAGTCCCACGCGTAAATATAATGAAGTTTTGAAAGCAAAGGAAAAAAAAGAAGAGTTTATAGTTAATTACCTCCACATTTGTAACCGATGGGCCTGTCGGCCCATTTGCAGCGCTTGGGAATGGTTAGTGCGACGTCAGGCTTGAATCCGTACGCCTTGGCAGCGTTGGAGAGTATGGCGGCGCAGAGGCACGCGGGATTCATTCCTATCTTCACCACCTGATTGCAGCAGCTCGCCGGCACGGCGGCGGTGGAGTCCTGCGCCGCCGTAGTGCACGGAATCAGTTTCAAGAGTTCTGCGTCGGGGGTAGAGTGGGGGCACTCGCCGGCGGCGTATGCGTAGGAAATCATCACCTAGACCAAGACAGCAACTAGCAGTCCCACCATGCATACGAACGTATTTGCAGTCTCCGCCGCCATTTTCTTGATATATTTATTTACTCGTAATATTTTTCCTTTTAACTGCTTGTCTTGTTTTAGAGTGAGTAATGAACGAAGCTTCGCTGGGTTTATATAGAGGTTCGGTTTTGTCGATGGAATGGAGGTGTAAACAGAAACACCATCGATTATTGTAAGAGTTTATGTGTGTGATAGATAGCATTGACATGTCGACACTAGCGAATAATGGAATCAAGTGGACAACATGATACAGAAATGCAATCAAGTGGACAAGATGGAGAAAACCGTGTCAAGATTTTCTTTCTGCAAGCGGCATGGATGAGAATACTATCATGTAAAAATATAACTAATTATATGTATGTAAGGAATTATAGCTTGGCCCAAAGATTAATTCGAAGTAAATTTATCAGCCCAGCCCATATACGTATGTTTTTTTTTTTTTCACAATGAGGTCCGACGAATAACACATCCTAGAATTTCAAATCCATTCTAAAACTCAACATCATAAATCATTCTCTGACCGATAAACTCATTCTTAACCTCAAAGAACTATATTTGAAATATTCATTCTACGCCAACTTTACTTTTCAATACTACCCAAAAATTTATAACTTAAAAAAATAACATTTTGATATTATATTACATCTAAATAAGTACTCCCTCCGTCCCTATAAGATATGTACATTTGGATTCCGGCACGGGTTTTAAGAAACTGAATATTTTAATAATATAGAGATAGAAAGGTGTGTGGTGTGACACGTCTTTTAAGAGTATTTAATATTATTATATTGATTGTGTGTGATAGTTTTTTACTAAATATGGAAATGTACAAAAGATAGTGGGACGCCCGATTTAGTAATATGTACAAAAGTTAGTGGGACGGAGGGAGTATAAAAGTACTGCAAATAAATTTTACAATTAAAAAAAAACTTTCTATTTAGTTTTTATATATTTATTTTTATAAGGATGCTTTTATTACTAAAATAAATAGAAGAACTTTAAATCTATTTTACTAAATATAGAATCCATTTTATGCGTGTAAATGCATAGATGCATTTATTGGAGGACAGAAAGTGCAAAACTCATTTTAGGATTGGTTTTTGGGTGATTTTAGTAATTTTGTTTTTTAGAATTTCTAATACCATTGGAGATGGTGATAATTGTGATTGAAACACAAGTGGGAAATTGTTCGTAATTTCCATAAAAGTGGTCCCATCTGCTAATAAACCAACCACATATGAACACAATTTTGGAAGGATATTTTAATTATATTATAGTACAGTTGAGTTCCTCAATAATTGTCGACGTTTTTAATATTCATTCAATTATTTGAGTTATCCTTTTTGGAGGCATATGACCGTGAATACACCGACGATATCGTATATTATCTCTAGATAGGGGGACGGGCATATGCATATGCCCCGTAAAAAAGATATGCTAATAGTCGATAAAAAATAAATAGAAATTATTTCGAATGACATTTCCATAAACTTTACAAACATACACAAATATGGGGTCTTTACACATAAATATCACTCTGAAAGAAACTTGTAATTTAGTACCCTGTTAGTATTTTTTATATGTAGGTACCTAACAGAATAAATTTTGTGCACATAGGTACTCGATCTCGCCGCGTGTACGCCGTATTAGCACATTTAGGTACCATATAACAACGTATTGTGTTACGTAATATGTTTAGAAAATAGGACGTCGTATTAGCATATTTAGGTACCATATAGAAACCGTATAGGGTACCAAAGGCGTGACACGGTACGCTATGCACACATAGCAAGGTATGGTCCTAAACTGGTACAAACAGTAAGTCGGGTACGTATTCTGTAAAAATTTCTGACATAGTTACCGATTTGTAAGTTTTTATTCAAGTAGGTATTTATGTATATACTGTTGATATATCACGTGTGGGTAAAAAGAAGTCCCGTCGAAAGTTGAAAAGAAAGTAAAATGGTTTATAAGCTTGATGGGCACTCTATTATCACCGATTGGTTTTAAGAAGGAACACCATCAAGCTTATATGGAGACCCTTTCTTATTGTGGCGCATGTGCGTGGGCCTCGATTATGGATAAATTATCGGAGGCCCGGCTCGTATTTCTTACATGGTATCAGACGGAAAGATCCGAGTCAATTAAAAATATATGACAGGCTCGAAAAGAATGGCGTTCCCGTCCGATAAAAGAAATGAGTTCACACGTGAGGGGGAGTGTTGAGATATCACGTGTAGTAAAAAGAAGTCCCACATCGAAAGTTGAAGTTAAATGGTTTATAAGCTTATGGGTCACTCATCTTATCACCAATTGGTTAGAAGGAACCCATCAAGCTTATATAGGGAACCCTCCTCATGTGCGGCACATGTGCGTGGGCCTCGATGGCGGATAAATTACCAGAGTTCCGGCCCGTATTTCTTACACAGAAATATAGTGATTACATAATTAAAATGAATATATTTTACTTGATTTTGGTGCAACTATATTTCACTGCAAAACTCAAAACCCGACAGCCCAGAAACGTCTAGGACAGAAAGAAACCTTGGACAAGAATTATCCATTAATTATCAGGAAAAAAACGTTTATTATTATTTCGTACCTGCTATAACTAATTATTGCCGCAAATTCTTATAAAATTAGGGAGAGGTAATAATAAAAATGGAAAATTAACTACCTAAAAAGAAATAATGAAGCTTATGACCTGCTGTAATTACTCATTAGTAGGAAATAAAATATTGTGGATTAGTAAAGCTTAACGAAATGTAAAGCCACGCAATCGATATACACTTTCTCTTCTCCGATAGGTCTTTTCATCTGCAAATCTCCTCTCTTTCCAAACCGATTTCTTTTTTTTTTCCTCGTGTTCAGCTCAAACATGGGAGTGAGCCATTAAATGCTCAAAAGGTAACCCATATTTATTTCCTTTTTACCCACGAGGAATGTCTGATGATATTTTCTTGAGAGCTGAATGGATAAACTCTGGTCTTAACGATATTCACGTGTTTGGGTTTGCGTATGTTAAAACGGCGAGCTATTGGATTTCTTTATTGCCCTTCTTTTTCTTAATCATAGTTAGACTCTATCGTGCTTGGCTGGCTTTCATGTTCGAATCGAAGGGAAGAAGATAAAGGAGGGATGATTTAGGAAAGATTATGTGCTTGTGAATATTTCAGGCGCGACAAATGGGGTCAACGCTTATAGACGGATCATACATGCAAAAAATTCTTTCTTTGACGTTCGCATCACGAAGCTGAATTGTATTCTTCGACAATCTCATAGCTTAACTTGATCCAATCTATTTTGACTTTTTTTTTCAGGCTTTCCATTTGCATTTCTGAAACATAGAACTTGACCCCGAATATCCTCATGATCGCTTGGTACTGAGCTCGCAAGAACGTTTTCTGGGATTTGGTCTGATGACCTCATTGTAATCAATTACCGCATGACAATTATAAAAAAATGTGGTGTTTTTATCTCCTCCTAAACAAGCTCCTGAAAACCGATGAAGATAATTTTGAAGGAGCTTCTGACAATGATTTGGATTACATACGAACTTACATGATTCGGCCATCATCAAGTAGCAACCTTTGCGAAGCTTCTGTCTCGTCCCATTTTATTGAAGTGAGTTTCTGTTCTTTATGTTTGGAATGCAACTGTCTTCTTTCGTTGGTGCATATTTTGTCTGTTCTTTGATGTGCTATACCGTAATGAAGAAGACATCTATTTTGTTTGGAAAATGGTCTCATTTTCCTTGTTACTGAATGGCTTTTTTCTGGTGCCTCAGGTCCCTCATATAAATCAGCAATACACATGGGACTGTGGCCTTGCTTGTGTTCTTATGATTCTGAGAACTGTAGGTGTCAATGAATGTGATATTCAAGATCTTGGAGACCTCTGCCGTACAACAAGGTTCGATCATTTGTGAAATGTTTCTTTGACAGGTGAAAATAACCACCCATATTGATATAGTGGTTTTCTTTCTGTTTTCAGTGTTTGGACTGTTGATTTGGCCTATTTGCTGCAGAAGTTTTCGGTGGAGTTTGCGTATTGTACTGTTACAATCGGAGCCAATCCTGATTTCTCCGTCGAAACGTTTTACAAGGTGATAATCCCATTTGAATTGGCATTGATTTTTGGCCCTTGATTCTGTAATTCAAGTTTCGATATTTTTTTTTGTAGGAGCAACTGCCCAATGATTTGGTGAGAGTGAATAAGCTTTTTCAAGAAGCTCGAGAATCTGGGATCAACATAGAGGTATGATTCTGTTTAGACATTGTCCTGAGTTCTTGAATACTAGCTTTATACCATGACGAGCAAACGCATGCTCATTACAGTGCAGATCAGTTAGTGCCAAAGAGATCTCTCAGTTCATCTTGTCTGGAAAGTACGTTGCAATTGCTTTAGTCGATCACTATAAGCTGAGGTTCGTGCTGTAAATATATATATCGAATCGAATCAATCATATTATGTTCCATAGAAGAGCTTTTCAACATATGAAATCCTTGGATGCAGCCATTATTCTCAGCCTGGAGATGTTTCTATCTCGGACTTCCTTGGCCCTACTAGTCCGGGCTACACTGGTAATAATCTTTCTTTGTTTTTCAGTGCTTATTACATACTTTTTATGTTTCTATCTGACAATACTGTGCTAAAAATGCAGGTCACTACATTGTCATATGTGGATATGATTCAGTGACGAACGAGTTTGAGATCAGAGATCCCTCGAGCTCAAGGTTTGATTAATTCCCACGCCCTTTTTTTTCTCTTTTGTGGTGATTGAGTTACTATACTTTTGTTCATTTCGAATATAGGAAACATGAGAGGGTTAGTTCATGGTGTTTAGAGCAGGCCCATAAATCTTTTGGCACAGACGAGGATCTTCTTCTGGTAATAACATTTTTTTTTGCTGTTCATCTACAATATCTGGTAAGAAAGAACATCTCTTTCAAATTGCTATGGTCATTGGCTTGCAGATTTCTCTTGCGAGGTAAGTCGGGACAAAACGCTCTTCGCTTCACGACACTACTGTTGTAATATCACAGTTAACTACTTGTAGATGAATGTATATATAAATCATCTGTGATGTTTTCTCTAATGCGTGTGGTATTGTTGGTTGTATATATATTATATACAGACATCTATTATACTAAATATACCATAAAAATTTTCAGTTCAGTCAAAAGAACTAATTTGCCGACATAACTTCTTCTTTATGTCTCGCCATAAGTACGTATTTAGTTTTCCATGTTGTGTAGTAGTGGACTAGTAAACATAATCCTATCGCTATTATAATGTTTTCTTGCTACTTTTTTCCATTATAATGCCACCTTTGATGGGAAAAAAGATACGATAAGCATGCTTTATTTGTTTATTTATTGTGGCCATTTAATTGCTAGCTTTTGTCTACCGATCCCCCAAATTTTTAAAAATTTACAGAAAATGAAAAAGTGCTGAAGATAATGAGCCGTTTTTCGTACTATGAAATAAAGCCGTGGGGCAAAAGGCGTGTTCTTTACGACAAAGATAAAAGCAACAGAGAGAGATACATTCACACATATTTCTCTTATTTTATGGTGCTGCTGTAGTTATTATATTACTATTAGTCTAATTTTTCTTTTAATTCAAGAATGGCTCGCGATAGCCGTAAATTTAAAGCATTGAAATATAATAACTATAAGGTGGAGAAAATGATGGAATTATTCTGATTATGTGACCAATACAATAGTGCCTACGGGGATTTACATCTTATATCATTGTTGATCAAACATACGCGAAGATAAGATACGATATCATATCACGATATTGTTATAGATCTTTATGTTTTGTTTTCTCCCTATATTTATGATGATTTTTTGCAAATTGCCCATGATTTGACGTCAATTTCAAAATTTTGAAAATCATCAGTTGGGTTTATATTTGAGAGGCAGGTTTGATGTATCATTTGATAAGCTACTAGTGGCAGTAAATAAATACAATAAATATCTACAGTAGGCGGGATCACAAATCATTTAATTCAAAACGACTTCCTAGTTCAATAAAAAAAATGGCACATAGTTTTAATTGAATAGTCCCAAAAAACCCCGCCTATACATTAACTTCCCCTATTAATTTATTCACCTAAATACCATATCTCAAAAATAAAATTCTCCAATATTGTCTCAAAAAATAACAATGCAGCCTTAAAAATCTTAATAAATGCAACAATAAAACAATCTATCTCCCTCAAACTAACATTCTTCGCTATATTTATTGGGTCCCATCACTGCTCTCCACAAAGTAGACACTCTCCCCTCGTTATTTATATCTGAGCTCACACCACAAAATCTTCTCCCTCGATTCTCATTACACAAACTGGCTTTTCCTATCTCCTCCACAAGTTGAAAGAAGAAAAAATCAAAAAAGAAAAAAAAAAGGATGGTTGACCGCGTCGAAGAGTCGGGATTTTGGCTTCCTTCTGAGTTCTTGGACGATTTATTCACAGACGACCAAATCATCGCCGACAAGAGCAAGAGAAACCCTTTCGATGCCGAGCTTTGCTTCCCCAGAGAGTTTCCGTACGCTAATAACGTCGACGAGGTAATAAATGGCTACGAACTCGTCTTCCTAAAGCTTCTATCGTTTTTTTCTCCTCTGCTCTGTTTCAGTGTTTTTGGGCATTTCTCTGTGCAGAAAAGTTGGGTTATGTCGACTTCGCCACAGTCGACCCTGACCCGACTGAGCAGCTTCTCTGGTCTCGGGTCGGGAAACGGAAGCCCTAACGGCGTCACCTCACCTCCTATGACTCCGTCAACTCACGCCGTCGAGGATCTGATTCTCCGAGCGGCGGGACAAGTGGCGAGGCTCACGCTTAGCGGCGGCGTTGATCAATCGGGCGTTATTTACCCGAAGCCCAAAGTCGGCCAACCTAAAGACCTCCGCCATGTAATAATCTAAAGAAAGAGATGAAAAAATTAGGAGTATTTAGTCCTTGCTCTGTTTCCATAGCTAACGACTTTTACATTTTTTCCCAGCACGTAGATGCAGAGAGGTACGGTGGCGCGTGGTACGGTCATCGTCGTCAGCAGGTGGGACAAGACAGAAAAAACATGGAGCATCTTTCACGGTCCAACCCGGCCCGAATACCCGGTAGTGTTTTCGTGGGCGGCCCTAATTGCGGTGGTGCTGGGAGAAAAGCGCGTGCAGGGACAGGCGTGTTTTTGCCGCGTAGCTACGATAATGACGACAGAGTCTTCAATAACGGTGTCTACCCTTCGGATTCGCGTAGGACATCAGGTGCTGTACGTTACGGTTTCTGTTTTATTACCTCAAACTATCATGTCCTTATATTTCTTCATATGTCTGTGAAGTTGGTTTTTCTATGGCGGTTTGTGATGTTAGTACTTTTTTTTTCTTGCCCATTATGCTATGCTATCATCGCTTTTTGAACATGCTTTCTCTCTTGGTTATATTTCAAGGGCAGTTTTCTTCAAGCTGTTTAGTTTTTTGATGTTGCAAGAAATTGCTAGCTAGAGAAATCTGTGGGGAAACATTTGCTGTGGGCCACAACGTCCCTAGCTGTTCTTTCCTTTCTTTCCCATTAACTATCTTAGTACGATTTTCTTTCTTTTAATTTTTTTGAAATTGTTGCTGGTTGCTTTTGCCTTTTATGTCCCCATAAAACATGCCCTCATTAGCTGTAACATGTTGCAAAAACATCATCGATAGTGTGGTCTTTATATTTAATTATATTACAATATTCATTCAAGATATATGATGCATGTGGATTGTGGACATACGACTAGGCTTTCACATGCTTTTACTATTGCTGCTTTGCTCTTAGCTGTTTTTATTTGATATTCATGTTATCATATTTGCAGGACATGCATCTGAATTTGACTTGGCTTATGTTTCAAGTGTTTACAAGCCTCATCACATGTCCAACAGCATGATGATGAATCATTACAATGTCTCCGTCGAATCTCAACCCCCACCCTCATATTATGGTAATAAATAAATATTAAATAAAATATTATTTTAAAACATAGTGATGATGAGTATAATATAACTTCTCCGTTTGATTTATGTGTATTTATGTAGAGATGTTGATGGCTCGAAGAAACGCTTTAATGTTGCAGCATGAGGAGCAGAAAAGAAGTATGATGCTTATGGAAGATTCGTCTCTTATTAGCCGAGGAATTTTTCTTCCTCACGAATGGACTTATTAATGATTTAGGAAAACAATTGGATAAGTTCTATTCTCTTATACGCAAGAACAAAATAAAGAAATGGGAACACAAGGGTTTTTCCAAGATGATGAAGATTATCAAGTATATATATATGTATTATATAATGTAGTCTCATCTTAGACGAGGGTAGTAAGTCGTGAAATGAGTGAGATGGTATTGTGATATTTGTCGTTAGTTATTGTAGGATTTGGGGTAGTGTTTCTGATTTATTTTTGTAATATTGGTTTTGTTTGTAATGTATTTGCTTTCCTAAATAAGGATGTAATAAATTATTGCAGTGGGTGAATTATTTATTGCGGTTTTTGATATGTAAGACACTTCACGCGATAGGTAGGGACTTGGGTAGTGTGAGAAGAAAATAATGGCATAGTTACTTATTTGGTAAAGTTATTTCTATTATTTACAACTTTTTTAGATACTATTTAAATGACAACATTTATGGGCGATTTAACTTCACACCAACTTTATTGTTTTCATATTTATGTTAAATTATAAAGGACAAATTAGATAGTTTGAACAGACAAGGCGGTTAAAGTAGCGTATCAAATTGCAGCAGATATCTTCGGCGTGAAGAAGCAGACAACGATAGCGACGTAGGGACCACCGAAGTGCCTCGCACGGCGTCGTTTCACTCTGCTGTTGAATAATCTTTTTTATTTCTTCTTTATCTATATGTAGCTTTTAATTCATCTTTTTCGAAAAATTGGTATACAAAGAGACAAACATAGTGGTTTAGAAATTAGCTCCTTTCGTGTGTTTTCGCGGGTGTTATTTTTAAAATTTCGAGGCAGTAGCTTTGTGGGAAGCGTGGAAACGTCATTGGTAATGACAACTTTGGCACCATTGTGGGTGAAAATGCTTTTTGACTTGGGACAACCCATACTATTTCTTTTTCAATAAAATATTGTTTATATATGTTTAACATTTCACACAGCAGCCCATCCAAAATTTGAGGCTGCTTGCTGTGCTGCTTGTCTGTCTGGTTGAAAAATTACTGCAAAACCGACCTAAAATTATAATATAATATAGGAATTTTAAATGGACTTCAATAGTTATGTCTTTGGAAATTAATCCCATGTGGGTCTTAAATGGGCCAACTGTTGGGCTGATTAAATTAATGTGCTATGGATTTTAAGGAGAAAACTGATCATTGTCTAAGTTCGTCTGTTTCTTCATCTCAATAAAAAAAAAGGAAAAGTAATGAATCACCCAGATTCTATTTTGACAACGATGCAGAGCAAATTGAGAAGTATAAGTGGGACTGATCTCAAGTACTGAGTTGCGAGGATACCCTCTAAAGAATTTCTCTTGCTTGATCCCAGAATATTCTTGGAAGCTCCATCCACGTCGATCTTCGTTCAGAATCGACAATGCATTTTAAAGAAGAAGACAACCTTCGAGCAGTATCCACAACACAACCCTATTTACCCTGCATTATTATGTATGCAAAGAAAAAAAGTTGAAAAAATTATGTCCTTCTCTCGCATGCGATCCCATATTTTGTCGTTCTCCGTCGGAATAACTGCAGATGTTAACAAATCAGATCCACTTTTGTTTTGATGAATGGGGTTGTAATAAATTATTCATCAAAGAAATGGAACCAACCAAAGGAAGCAAAAAAATCAATACTTAACACACCCATCAATTAATAGGAAGAGAAAGGAAACGACGAGGGCAATGAACACCTGAAGTTACGTACGCCGACGACCTCTGTTCGCTAAGTGGTGGTTAAAAACGTAAACGGGATTGCTATTCACCGCCCCTTTTTCCTAGTCACCGTCCTCTAAAGGGCTTAAAAAGACATTTTTGCCCTTATGATAGTTAAATTAATTTAAAAAGAAAAAACTAACTAAATATATAATTTAGGTACGAAATACTGAAAACTACATACACAAATAAATTCGAACGATCGATCGATACGAAAAAAAAAAATTGATTTAACATTTTCGGACCGGTCGATCGATAGTTTCGGACCGATCGATCGATTTAGGACCGATCGATCGATACTGTCGTAAAAAACATTCAACACGGATCGAAATAGTTTGAAAAAAGTCCCGACATAACCAAAATTTCTACCGGCACTTGGCACGGCCGAACAACAATTTCAGCCGCCACAAGGCAAGGCCGAAACACAATTTCGGCTGTGACATGAGGCAACCGAAATAGTTAGTTTTTTCTTTTTAAATTAATTTAAATATCATAAGGGCAAAAACGTCATTGTCAAACCTTTTAGGGGGCGGTAACTAGGAAGAAGGGGGCGGTGAATAGCAATTCCCGAAGGTAAAAAGGGTGTCGATTGTAATAAACGAAGCGTTAAGGGTGTCAACGGAAACTAATTTAACTTCATAGTGATCCCCTTCAAATTCCACCCACACACACAGAATTTTAGCTGAGGTTCAATTTCGTATTTTCTTTAAATTTGACCCCTTGATCCTACGCCTTTTCCTTTTTACACCTATCTTTGGTGCAAAAGCCCTAAAATCCAAACTAGGGGTTTTGTTGCTGAACAAATATTTATTGAGCAATTATGGGTTCAGGTACCCCATCTTCCTCACAATGTGCCACATGACGGCTTGTTCTTTGCTGAGCTACATTGCGATCGCCTGGTTGAAGATGGTCCCGACGCAGACGATTAGATCAAGGGCTCAGTTCTTGAAGATCTCAGCTCTGAGTTTGATCTTCTGTGGGTCCGTTGTGAGTGGGAATATCTCGTTGAGATACTTGCCTGTGAGCTTTAATCAGGCGATTGGGGCCACCACGCCTTTTTTCACGGCGGTTTTTGCGTATATGATGACGAGGAAGAGGGAGGAGTGGGTGACGTATTTGACGCTTGTACCTGTCGTCGCCGGCGTGGTTATTGCTAGTGGGGTGAGTAATTTCTTTATGTGTGTGCTCAGTATGCAGTAGCTGATCCAACTTTCATATGGTTTGTGAAATTGGTGTAATTGCTGGCTTTAGGAAGTTCATGAGAATGAAAGCTTTCACATTGCTGAGTTGTTCATATTGGGTTCAGAATTCAGATTAAGATGAGGTCTTAAACATTACGGTCGATGTGGCGTTAATACCTTATTTTCTTATACAGCCAATACTTGATTTGATCCGAACTGTTAATTGCCGAGAAATAGTGAGAACAAGGCTCGATGTTGCCATGCTTTTAGAAGTTAGTGACTGCTAATGTCAATCTGTGACTTTCTTTCCACAATTTGATCTCCTTCTTATGATCTGATATTAGGGTGAGCCAAGTTTTCATTTATTTGGATTCATAATGTGCATTGGTGCTACAGCTGCAAGGGCACTCAAATCAGTTGTACAGGGTATTTTGCTTTCCTGTGAAGGGTATGCGCCGCCTGTACCTATTCGAGTACTTAGTAGTGAAATGGTGTAACTCTTGCCTAATGGGTTGTTTTTTCGCCTTCTTTATATCGAAGGGAAAAGTTGAACTCTATGAATCTGCTCCTATACATGGCTCCTATAGCTGTGGTCCTTCTACTTCCCGCAACGCTCTACATGGAGGAAAACGTCGTTGGCATTACGTTGGCCCTGGCAAGAGACGACGCCAAAATCGTTTGGCTATTGCTGTTCAACTCCTCGCTTGCATACCTCGTCAATTTGACAAATTTCTTGGTGACAAAGCACACTAGTGCACTAACACTACAGGTGATTTCCACCCCTTCCTTTGTCCTGCTTGTCTATCTTTGGACAGAAGCATCTTCACTAAAACACATTTCCTTTCTCTGATTTTATCCGTATTACGTTCTTGAATGAAATGTATCTTCGAAGTGCAGGTCCTTGGGAACGCGAAAGGAGCAGTAGCTGTTGTTATCTCGATCTTAATATTTAGGAATCCCGTCTCTGTCACGGGAATGTTTGGTTACGGCCTCACTGTCATTGGTGTTATTCTTTACAGCGAAACGAAGAAGCGTATGAAGTGATTTTACGTGTTGTGGATGCATAGGTTGATTCCACTGTATTATATACTTACACAAGAGTTCATATTCTTCAGTTTAGCAAAAGTAAACACGTGACAAGGAGGAGGAATAGGAGTTCAATAAGTTCTTGCTTTGTATTCGTAAAGGACGAACATAATATTTTTTTTGTTTTTTTATTTTCTAACATTCTTTGAAGGACGAACGCAGTTCAGTGGCAGGAGTTACAGTTCGATATTACAGTGGTTTTGTATTGTCTTGTTTTCCACATCAATTTGGTAATGAACATCAAGTGGTTTCTTCAGTTCTATAAACAAAGCAGGAATTTCATCTTTGTTTTTACTTCTATTTTTTCTAACCACACTATTTTATATTTTCGCAGAAATACAGAATTTTTAGACCGTTATCCAATCTCATCAATATCTAATATTTGAACCACAAATTCACAAATCAACCTCTGCCACATAACATATACATAACCAGCCTATCTATCACTTGCAATGTTTTCTTGCAGGGAGTCTTCATAAAAAAATACTCTTCTTGCTCTCTGCTCTTAGATCAGATATGGATACTGCTGCTATTGCATGCTTCCCTCGCGGGGCAAGCTTACCTACTGTTTCCGCCCAACAGCAATATTCTGCCCTGCTAGCCTCGCCATGCTCTGTTCATTCAACACTAGTTAGCTCCAAGGTAAGAAAGTTATCTGCAAAAAATTTCAAAATTTTAACCTAACTTATGCATAAATACCATACCTGAATTGGCTTATGCAGAGTTTAAAAGCAAGCTCCCTTTTCGGAGAATCACTGCGTATTGCTCCGAGATCGTCGTTGAAGGTTTCCAAGGCTACTAAGAATTCTGGGCTTGTGACCAAGTGCGAGATCGGCGACAGCTTGGTGAGAAATTCATGAGTGTTTTTCCACTTATGAAGCTTATCATTTGACCTATATATATATATGTTATTCGCAGGAGGAGTTTCTTACAAAGTCGACCTCAGACAAGGGACTCATCCGTCTTATGATGTGTATGGGAGAAGCCCTAAGAACGATCGCCTTCAAAGTAAGGACGGCCTCTTGCGGAGGAACGGCCTGCGTCAACTCTTTCGGTGATGAGCAGCTCGCCGTCGATCTCCTTGCAAACAAGCTTCTTTTCGAGGTTTATTTAATAATCTCTCCGTTATTTCCAAAGGATTCAAGTTTTTCTTCGCCCCTGCGAAGATTTTTACTTTTCATGCGTAGGCGTTGCAATATTCTCACTTCTGCAAGTACGCTTGCTCCGAGGAAATCCCCGAGCTCCAAGACATGGGCGGACCCGTCGAAGGTATCTATCATTATTTCATTGGAATAAAAAACCCTTCAGTTATCATCATTCATCAGCGGATAATTGAATAAAATATTTTAAAAAACAGGAGGATTCAGCGTTGCATTCGACCCGCTCGACGGCTCGAGCATCGTAGACACGAACTTCACTGTGGGCACGATCTTCGGCGTATGGCCCGGGGATAAGCTCACGGGCGTGACGGGCGCCGACCAAGTCGCCGCCGCCATGGGAATTTTCGGGCCGAGGACTACCTACGTCCTCGCCCTGAAGGACGTTCCCGGGACCCACGAGTTCCTATTGCTCGACGAAGGTAAGTTTTGTCTTCAAAGGAAACACACACATACATACATGCGCACATAGGTTATTGATATTTTTGAGGGTTTTTTTTTTCGGCGATAGGGAAATGGCAGCACGTTAAGGACACGACGTCGATAGGAGAAGGGAAAATGTTCTCGCCTGGCAACCTGCGGGCGACAAAGGACAACCCCGAGTACGCAAACTTGATCGATTACTACGTTCGGGAAAAGTACACCTTGAGATACACGGGAGGAATGGTCCCCGACGTTAATCAGGTACGACGGCAGACTGTAATAACTGTAATACTTACGTTGAATCGATTACGACGTTTTTTTTTGTTCTCGGTAAGATTATCGTGAAGGAGAAGGGAATATTCACGAACGTGGCTTCGCCTTCGGCCAAGGCCAAGCTAAGGCTTTTGTTCGAAGTGGCTCCTTTGGGATACTTAATCGAGAAAGCAGGTGGCTTCAGCAGTGACGGGAAACAGTCCGTGCTCGACAAGGTAATTACCAATTTAGACGACAGGACCCAAGTGGCTTACGGCTCGAAGGAAGAGATTATACGCTTCGAAGAGACTCTGTACGGTTCGTCGAGGCTCAAGGCGGCTGAGCCCGTTGGGGCCGCTGCTTAGCCTGTCAAGCCGATCAAATTGTATGAAACCAATTACATATTATTGCCGATTGCAGCTATTTTTATTGTCGACAAGTTTCTGGCAAGAATCCAACATTCAGTAGTACAATATACGGTTTTCGATGGAATCGATCGGTGCTAATGAAACTAGTTGCATGTATCCGTACTTTGAAGCTGTCAATCAGAATTTGTGCCTGCTTCTTTCTACTTTCTCTTCGCAGAGTCTTTTGCGTATTTGTTCATTAGCCGCTGAACATCCCTGCAGAAATGGCCCTCCACAAAGATTCCATCACTTGTAAACCTATATTAATTATGGAGTAAGCATACGATGGAATCAGAAGCATCATCACCCAAAGAAGAAAAGAACAGAAGATTGTGAACAACAAACTAGAAATATGGCCGAGAATATAGATTTAAAATTACCACTTAGTGACGCTTTTGGTGAACTGAACGGGCAGCTTTGCAGCTATTGACTGGGGATCGGCGCTCTCTATGATGAGAGTGTACTCATCAGAGTAGCGTGGTAGCATAGAAGTCACTACTACCCCAGTTGTGAAGAAAGAATCCTGAACACAGTGTTTACAGTTTTGTACAAGACGGATGAATTTATTAGGTGAACTGAAGAAGTGAATGCAGAACTTACCGGCGGAGGATAGGTGGACAAGATCGTATCCCTGTTCAGCAATCTTGCAAGGAATTGATGCATCCCAAAGGCGACAAAATACTTGCCGGCGTCAAAGATTTGACAAACGCAGACTTCCATTCCATCACGATAGGAGAAAAGCCAATCCCCGAAAAAAGCTTGAATTCAAGAAAAAGTATAGTGAGCTAGCTGAACATGATGTTACTTCCTAGAATCGATCATTTGGTTATAGAGTCACAGTGAGACCAATCTGATGATTTAACTACTCCATGCATTTGGTCTACATCACTATAGCCAAATACAAATCAGAAATCAATCCGTAAGTGCTGCTAATATTCCAGAAAACAAAGCATATCGCAGTATAGCATTCTGATCTCTGTTCTAATAATATGCGATTAATTTCAGCTCAAGGAAAAAAAGGATATAATCCATTGCATCTGATAAGAAAATTCTGATTCTCTTGGAAATTATCATTGTACAGCTGCGCAACGAGCCCTATTACAATGGCCATCGCCCCTACAGCCAGGATGGCATTACTCAGCCTGTGATTTTCAGGATAGCCGTTGCTCTTCACGAACTGATATCCGCCACAAGATAGATCAAAATCAATTCGAATTTGACGTAAATCACGATTAAACTAAAGCGCAAAAAGAAAGAAGAGAGAATCACGGCTTGAGGGAGTGAAGAGATCACCTCAAACACGAACTGGTCGAGAATCGGCTTGATTGAGGAATGTTCCAACAAATTCGTCTTTATTTGAAGATCCCCGCAAGCTTCTTTGTTCCTCATTTCTTGCTCTTGTTTGGTAATTCAGCTCAGATGTGGTACTGTGGAAACGAGATTCTGTTATATTCGAACGGCGAGGGAGTGACACTGTTTACGTTACGATATTTGACTCCATTTCTTTATTTATTTATTTATTTATTTATTTAAATAGCAGAATTCACTGAAGAACTATGTAAATAGATATATCAGAAAATTATTCTTTTCTCTCACTATCATCCCATTCCCACGATCCACTCCAATCTAAGCGAATGGCGTCGAGCCATTTCGGGCTCGGCCCAACCCGACCCATCGGGCATTGAGTTCTGGCACACACCTTAGCGGGTCGGGTTGGCTCACGAAGCAAGGCGAGTACATCAAGGCCTGGCGATGGCGATGGTTCGTTCGGAAACAGGGCAAGCTTTTCTGGTTCAAGGATTCCGGCGTCACGCGCGGCTCCTTGCCACGTGGAGTCATAACCGTCGGCGAGTGCTTGACGGTGAAGTGAGCCGAGGATTCGATCAACAGGCACGAGGAGCGAGACCGTGTATTTCATCGCCGACTCGGAGAAGGAGGATTGGATCAATTCGGTTGGAGATCGATCGTTCAGCATTCCTTTTATCTTTTCTTTCATGGTTGCTGTTTCTGAGATTTTTGTAGGAATAAGAATTGTGATTTCTTTAGGGTTTTTGGTGTACATTGCGTGCTTGTTTGGTGTTAATCGTTTTCAACCTTTAGTCTGCGCTGTTAAATTATGTCCTCAGATTTTCTTCCATTTCTTTTTGGTTCGACAAGTTTAATGAAGATGAAGAACTGCAAGGGAAGCATCACCACCACATAGCAAATTTGAGCAATTACCAGATTTCCATTGATGCCAAGAAAGTACGGCAATTTAAACAAAATGCAAACGAAAGCAATTGCACATTGAGAAATTAATCAGGGCTCATCAATCTCAATCTTGACCACTTCTCCGTCGTCGTACTTATCTTTTCTGGGCGGAAGCGGCGGCGCCGGAACCCTAGGTGGCCCTCTCCCTTTCTTCTTATCCTTAGGCCGAGCCTGCAATGATGGTCACTAAAATTCTTACCTTTTCTCTACTGATACACATAATGGCATTTAAAAAGAAGGAAATGAACGCTCTGACATTGCCGAAAGAGTGGTTGAAGCGCTTTCCTTTCTCAGTCTTCTTATCTCCTCTGCCACAGTAAACTGCAAGACGAAAACATGTCAGCATAAACAGTAAAACAAAAAAAAGAAAAGAAAATTCAACAGGCTTTACGTACTGAGAGGGGTGACTGTAGATGATTGGACCAACGACGAAGTTTGATTTTTGGGAATTGGGTTTAGGGACTTGGAGAAGGAAATAGAAGAGAGCTGGCAAGTCGAAGGAGGCGATAACAGAGAAGCCATAGCCATTGCCATTGAAGATTGAAACGAGTGAATGAAAGACGATTGTCTAGTTTCGATGGATAATGAAAGCGCTGTAAGAACGACGGCGTTTCTGAGTAGATAGAAACAAAGCCCGTTAAGGAGAGCCCATTAAGGACTATGGCCCACGCAATAATTTAGGGCATGAGTCGTCCCTACTATAAATATTATAATAATTTTTGGGTGCCATCCCATTCGTTTCACACTCTCTTCATTGGTAACGCATTCGTGATCATATATCGTCGTCATGGCCCGAAAAACCTCGAAAGCAGACAAAAAGATCGCCTACGACAAGAAGTTGTGCACTTTGCTTGATCAGTACACGCAGGTGCTCGTCGTTGCTGCGGACAATGTCGGATCGAACCAGCTTCAGAGCATTAGGAAGGGGCTGAGGGGTGACTCCATTGTGTTGATGGGGAAAAACACGATGATGAAGAGGACTATCAGGATCCATTCTGAGAACACTGGGAATCAGACTATTCTCAACCTCGTTCCGCTGCTTGTTGTGAGTTTTTCTTAATCATTTGTGCGTATCTTTTTACGTGTGGAGATTATTTTGTTTGATTAGGGTTTTCATGCAAAAAATTGAAAATAAATTGATAAATCTCTGTGCGATGATTTTGGTTTAGTTGTTCTTTTTTTTTTATTATTATTGTGGAGTGACGGATTAATATATTATTTTGCCGTTCTGATTTGCTTTTAGGGAAACGTTGGTTTGATCTTCACCAAGGGTGACTTGAAGGAGGTCAGCGAAGAGGTGGCCAAGTACAAGGTGAGCAAATTACATGCTTCGTAATTATATGCCTTTACTGTTAGATTTTATGGAAGCAAACAATCACCTATTTTGGATTTTGAACCTTTACTTGGGATTACATATGTTCATCTGCATCCTCATGAGTTGGAGTTATTCAGGTTTACTCTCGACATTGATTTTCCTCTTCCATTATGCTTCGAATTCGATTTTTCTGAAGTTACGTATGCTTTATTTATCGTATTATCGTAACAATAACAAACAGGTTGGAGCTCCTGCCCGTGTTGGTTTGGTGGCTCCAATTGATGTTGTTGTTCCACCTGGTAACACTGGTCTAGATCCATCCCAAACTTCCTTTTTCCAGGTAAAATTTATTCATTTCTTCTTCAAGAATTTTCAAAATCCTTTCTCATTCCTACCTCATTTTTGTATAACATCCAAAACAATATATGCTCTCAGGTGCTCAACATCCCAACCAAGATTAACAAGGGAACAGTCGAAATCATCACGCCTGTCGAACTCATCAAGAAGGGAGACAAAGTGGGATCATCAGAAGCTGCCCTTCTGTCCAAACTCGGGATCAGGCCCTTCTCTTACGGGCTGGTGATCTCTTCTGTTTACGACAATGGATCCGTGTTCAGCCCTGAGGTCCTAGACCTTACCGAAGACGACCTCATCGACAAGTTTGCAATGGGTGCTTCCATGGTCACATCTCTTTCTCTTGCGCTCTCCTACCCTACGCTCGCTGCTTCGCCGCACATGTTCGTTAACTCTTACAAGAACTTGTTGGCCATCGCCGTTGAGACCGATTACTCCTTCCCACAAGCTGACAGAGTCAAGGAGTATCTCGCGGTATGTTCTTACAGTTTCGTATTGTGAA
Organism: Craterostigma plantagineum; assembly: GCA_027422505.1. Taxonomy (NCBI): domain Eukaryota; kingdom Viridiplantae; phylum Streptophyta; class Magnoliopsida; order Lamiales; family Linderniaceae; genus Craterostigma; species Craterostigma plantagineum. Next base: position 6,195,365 of record JAPQWV010000043.1, on the reverse strand, counting down.
TCTTGATTCTTTCTTACAGTAGCATGTTATTTGAGTTTTCCTAACTGAATATTTTAATTTTTGTTTCCGTTAAAGGATCCGAGCAAGTTTGCTGTGGCAGCTGCGCCGGCGGCAGCTGGTAGTTCAGGTGGTGCTCCGGCGGCTGTGGCGGCAGCCGAGAAGGCCAAGGAAGAACCAGCAGACGAGGAGTCCGATGATGATTTGATAGTCAATCTTTTTGATTGATTCATCGGAATTAATTGTGTTCTCTTTTTAAGTGAATTTGGATATCTTTTTTCTATGTTTATGTTATGGCTATGGATTTCGTATGTCTGCCTCGTACTTTTTCTTTGATCCCAAGGACATGTTTGTTGGGATGGTATTATGCTATGATATTTGCATCTTTTCTATTTTGATTTCCCCTTTTTTTGATATCTGCCTCGTAATTGCTGAATGACCTTTCATGTGATGAAGAGACGTATATAAACAATACTTTTTTTATCTTATATTACCTAATCCAGCACATGCTTAATGTTTAATGTAATAGTAAAAACCAAAGGTAGCACATCTTTGGATGAATAAAGCTGATTAATTAATTACTTTTTATTTATTTTTTTTCTTTGGATTTGTCACGATTGATCAATGTAATATGATAATATCTCTGCGAAACAGTCCTTGTGATGACGACACTTGTTAGTTAGTTATGGCCTCATCCCATCAATTCCACTGGTCCTTTAAAATAGTAACGTTGGTTTTTGGAGCTTACCAAAGTTCCTCTTCTACTCTCCAGAATCATCCATCTCTATCTCCCTCTCTGTCATCATCCTATCCATTGATCTTCTTTCTTTCATCATCCTACATTACAAAATCGCTCTAGAAAAAAAGGATACTGAGGTTATGTAAGAAAGAAAGCATCTTTCTTACATAAAAGAGTGATAGGAAATTCAGGCTACCTGCACTGTGATTGGGGCCTGGGGGTGGATGCATAATGCATCATGTGAACGTAAAAATCGATTTCCTCTTCTTGGATGTCTTGTGTAGGATAAAAAGGTTCCTGGACTGGAAACTCGTTCAAAGGTTTGATCTATCAATGTTTAGCTTTTTGTCGTAGGTAGTATTAATCTTTTTTCTTCCCCACTGTGCATCTGTATTTGACAGGTTTGTTTGATAAGCTGACAGAAAAACAGCCTCTTTTCTTGATTAGCAGCTACCTTGGAAACCTTTATCTTCTTCGGTTCTTTCTTTGCATTGATTGCCTGCGATTAGCTTAGCGAAAAAAAGATGAGTGTTCGACCCACTATGCAAAGTCCACACTATGGCCTTAAGCCCTTTTCTGCATTTGCCACTTCCTCTGTTTCTCACTCGAGGAAGTGCGAACTGAGTCGAACTTTCTCATCCATCGTTCTTCCGAAATCTGTCGATGCTTCCTTAAAGTTGCCCAATTTTAATGGGGCTTATCGACCATCTTGTGAGTCGAAGATGGATGCAGTTTTTGACGGTGGATCATCTAAAACTTCCAGCCAAGGACTTGGAAAAAATGGGAAAAAGAAGCTGCACTTTAGTCGTACATCATCTCAGAGAAGCCCTTGGAGGAGACACGACTCATCTTTGGGTCCAAGAATTGATTTCTTAGAGCCCATGATGCTCGATTTCGAACACGAATCTCTCGATTGGCCCGAGGAAACCGTCGTGTGGGCTACCATGGAACAAAAAGCTAAGAGCTTGGATATCCCTCTTTCCCTTAGGATGATCAAGAAGAAACTACAGAGCAGAGAGGGCTTCAGAGACCATAGCAGGGAATCTACTTACTGTGCGGCGAAGTCAGCCTTTTCTTCAATGGTTTTCATCGTAGCAGAGCTTCATAGCTGCGCTTTACGTATGAGGGAAGAATCTTCGTGCCATGAAGATTTGGAGGTCATTATTACATCCATAGTTCAGAAAGACATGCATTCTTCGTTCGCGTGGCTGTTCCAACAAGTGTTTTCTAAGACGCCCGATTTGATGCTCCATGTAATGATCCTCCTCGTGAATTTCATCGTATCTTCCACATCTCATAACTGGGATTCTTCAAGGCTCATCGAATCCCCCCAATGTAGTAAGATTGACTATTCGACGCAGACCAGCCAAGAAACGAGTGTTCATCCATGCGATGAAACAGAGCTCATTCTGTGGAACTCTATCGTGGATCATGCAACCAAAATTCAGTCGACTAACGAGCAAAAAGTTCCCGTTTCGCCCGTTTCTGTGGAGATAGAACCCGACAACTACGAAGATTATATCAGGACAGACCTAACTTATCAGACGAACTTGTCCCTCGAGCCCAATAACTCCCTCCTCCTGTGCAACTACGCACAGTTCTTGCACCTTGTCGCTAAGGATTACGACAGGTAAGTCTTTAGCAAGATTCTTACCACATAAGCGTCCACTTTCAGGACATTAGATTTTGATTGCTAATAACAGGGCAGAGGAATGCTTCAAGCGGGCCGTACAATCAACTCCAACTGACTATGAGTCGTTGAGCCAATACGCCAACTTTTTGTGGATCGTAAGAAAGGATTTCTCGGGGGCTGAAGAACGGTTTCTTCAGGCGTTGGCGGGCGAGCCCGAAAATCCTTACTATGCTTCGAAGTACGCAAGTTTCTTGTGGATCACAGGCGGCGATGAGACTTGTTTCCCTCTATAACAACTCTTTTAACAGTAGAGCTCCTCAATGCAATAATGACTTCGTAGTTAGTAGTATGGTAGAGGTAGACGAGGAAATATGTGTAATGAAATTAATGAAAGCATGTAACGTTGGGCCTGAGAATTGAGAAAGTATCAGAGGCCCATTATGTTCTCAAAGCCCAATAAGGATTCATTTTCATAAATCAAGCTTCTTATCGGCGCGGCGCAGCGCAGCTATTTATTTTGTCTTTCCGTGCAAGAAAAATGGAACATTAAAAAGCAAACTGATAAAACCCTTTCTTCAGCTGAAAAGAAAAATCTGAGGCAACAGAAGACTGTAGTCGTGAGATCGGGGGAGTAGAGAATGGATGTGATAAAGTCGCAGCAAGTATCGTCGCGCACGATCGAGAAGGTGGTGGTTCACCCGCTGGTGCTTCTGAGTGTCGTGGACCATTACAATCGAGTGGCGCGCGATACGAGGAAGCGCGTGGTTGGTGTTCTTCTCGGGAGTTCGTTTAAAGGAACTGTTGACGTCACCAATAGTTATGCCGGTGTGTTGTGCTGCTTTTGTTCTCATGTTTTATGTGTTGTTCTGGGGATTTTTTTGGGTTTCAGATCTCGTCGTTGGTATCTTCAGTCGCTGCTTGAGTTGATTGAATTGTGTTTGAATTCAATTTTTTGTTAGTTATGGTTCGTGTCCTGAGGTTTGTGCCTTTTGGGTGAGGGAATTGCTTTTCTATATTGATGCGTTTGCTAATAAGCTTGTTGGGTTTAAATTTGTTTTTTTTTTTTTTTGAGTTGTTATCTATGCATTAAGGTCTGTGTACTTGAAATTTTTCAATTTTATAATTTTCATATTCTTTGGTTAGCGTGGATAACGAAAGGTTCTAGTATACAATGGATTTTTGCTAACATATTTGCATGTTTTTTAAACGCAGTGCCTTTTGAAGAAGATGACAGGGATCCTAGCATCTTTTTTCTCGATCATAACTACCATGAATCAATGTTCTCCATGTTTCGGAGGATAAATGGTATGTACCGTCAGTCGATTGGTAAGCACTTAATGAAATAGTAGATTGCTAGTTAATATACTTGTTTCGCTCTTTCAGCGAAGGAACATGTCGTTGGTTGGTACAGTACGGGTCCAAAACTCAGGGAGAATGACCTAAACATTCATCGCCTTTTCAACGAGTAAGGTTTCTTGCCCTTTAGAAAATAAAATACTATTTCCTGTTGAGACGATTCCTTATGGTGTTTCTTGATGCTTCATTTTTCCCGTTACGTTGGATTACACATTGCTACCTGTTATGGTGATGGCCTGTTGGCAAAAAGTGGCTTTATATCCCCAATGTTTATCCAACCTTTCGTGTACCTACAGCTATGTGCCTACTCCCGTGTTGGTCATTATTGAGGTTCAACCAAACGAACTTGGCTTACCTACTAAAGCCTACTATGCTGTCGAGGAAGTAAAAGAGGTATAAGTAATTAATATTGGAGACCATTTGTAGTATTTTTCCAGCCATCTGCTGCTCCCCTTCCCTATTTCTTGTGAATCCTTTGCCTGCTAAAATTTCCGGCATGAGATTCTGCACGGCGCAAAGTGAATGTTAATGTTTCCAACACATCATTTTGTTGACACATGTTGGGTGGAGAAATTTGCAGAATGCTACTCAAAAAAGCCAGAAGGTGTTCGTTCACGTTCCTTCCGAAATTGCGGCTCATGAAGTCGAAGAAATTGGTGTGTATATTCTTTTACAACATTCATATCTTTCGGCTCTTTCTTTCTCCTTCATGTACAAATGAGTTATGTGTGCATTTTACCTGAACATGCTCAAGAGAATTTCGGGTCTTTCTTTTCGTCTTATCTACGATTGCATGTTATTTTATATGTTTCACATGACAGGAGTCGAACATTTGTTAAGGGATGTGAAAGACACAACTATCAGCACGCTTGCAACAGAGGTTTTTATTTTTCCTGTGGCCCTTGCTAGTTTTGATGGCACGATAAGAACAGAGAATCTAAAGCTTAACTATATTTAATCTTGCTTAGGTTACGGGAAAACTTGCTGCTCTGAAGGGATTGGATGCACGGCTGAAGGAGATAAGGAGTTATCTCGATTTGGTTGTTGATGGGAAGCTTCCCCTGAACCATGAAATTCTTTATCATCTACAGGTATCTTTTTTCGTAATTAATGCATGAATATGAAGTCATTCGTGTTGTATCTCACCTTCAATATCTCTTTGCTTAATCACCATTTGATATTACTCGAAATGTGAAGTTACATGTTACGTCCGCAGGATGTGTTCAACTTACTCCCAAACCTAAATGTGACGGAATTAGTTAAAGCTTTTGCAGGTACACGTTTAAACAGCACAGTTCATATTATTTGCTCTATCAAATTAATAATTCTATCTTTTTCTTACTTACGTTCTTTTGATTACACTTTGCAGTGAAAACAAATGATATGATGTTGGTCATTTATCTGTCGTCCCTTATCAGAAGCGTTATTGCTCTTCACAATCTAATCAACAACAAGGTGCGATATTTATTCATCCTTCCTATTTCCTATTTATGGTTTTGCACATAAACACTTTGAAAACAAAGTGTTTTCTGCCCCACAATGAAAACAATCATAGCTTCATTTCCATTTCGTGTTCAGTTTTCTTATCAATTTTATCGAAAAATAAAACCCACTGTAGATCCTCAACAAAGAACACGAACAAGCTGAAGATTCGAAGACTGTCGCCGTCACTACTGCTGCCGCTAGTTGAACAAGAAAAAACTCTGGGGAGAACTTTTGCTTTCGCACGACGACGTTTAATTTCATTGTAGTGTCTGATCTTTAACGTGCTCTTTGGTGGTTTTCTGCCCTGTTGAATTCAATTCTAGTGATCTTATTTGAAATGAAATGATCCATGACATTAATATTTGATTGTATAAAATTGCAGCCAATCATTTTTGTGTAATCCTACGACGATCGAACGTAAGTCAGTAAAATTAGAGGAGAAGAGGAAAAAAAAGGGCATAATCAAATTTAATTGTCTTCGTCGTCGGGTCTAACGGATTCCTCAAACTCGGCATCCATCAGAACTCGATCCATCAAATGCACCACAACACTCCCAACCTTCAAATCGACGACTTCCGATCTCACTACTCCGTTGACGACTATCCTCCCACGCGCGTCTCTGCGCACGTGAAGCCCAAACCCGCCGATCGACTCGAAGGACGCCTCTTTCTCCGTTCTCCTCCTCAAATCCCCAGACCAAATCCATTTCGGAACCGCGCAGAATCCGAGGACGCGCGTCAGCACCGCGTGCGTCGATGGCTCTTCTGCTGAGCTGTCGTTTAGCCCGAGATCGCGCTTTAGGGCGTCTTCGGTGGGAAGGAAGAGCGTAAATGCGAGATCGGAGGACGGCAGCATTTCGATTATGCTCCCTCCGAGTTTTCCGATTCCGGCGGAACTCGTCGTCGTTGTTGAGGTTTTTGAGAGCGATACGGTGAGCATTAGTGTGGTTATGAGTGAAATTAGGCAGATGCAAGCTGCTAGGGCTTTAGATTTGGGGATTTTGGAGAAGGATTTGGCTTCTCTTCGTCGTCTTCTCATTTGTCGGAGCACAATTTCAATGGGCTGGAAAAGTATAGCTAATAAATCAAGTGACGGGGCGTTGAGCAAAGTTGACCAAGGGAAAAATATTTTACTACATTACCAATTTAGTCCCTGCACTTCAATAGATTTAGCAAACAAAACCAACGATGATACAAGAAGAATGAAGGAAAGGAAGAAGAAAAAAGACAAATACAGAGATGGAAAAGGATAAAATAACACTATTATCACGCACGCCTTTAAAAGCGATGGAAGTGCTTGTCGTCGTCCGCATACTGCATGAACTCTTCATCGGACAAAATCCCCTCCATCGTCTCCGGCGCCAAGACCACCTCCAACTCCACGCTGCCGTCGGCGAACCTACCAGGAAACGCCGAGATCTTGCCGTCGAACTTATTCGCCCGCCCGCTCCTCACCGCCAAGGGTTTTCCCCAGCCCAGGTCATTCTCGTACATGGGAAACCTCGGACTGCTTCCCATGGTGAGCATCGCGCCGTCGAAGTTCCCCAAAGGGAAACAGCGTGGGTCCCTCTCCCAACTCGCCACGTATTTTCTTACGGTGTTCTCATCGTGGGCCATAACGTTCTTGTTCAGTTCAACGGCGCACCAAGCGATGTCGTTGCTTAGGACGTCGCCGGCGGCGGCGAACGTGGGAATGCTCTGAATGGCGTTGCCGAAGTAGGTCGGGCTCAGCTTCGGCTCTAGACGGTGGCGGCAGTTCACGGCCATACGGAACGTCGTCGTTTTGGTGGGCGGCAGCTCTCTTGAGCGCGTGACCGCACGCCACAGCAGGGCGCATAAGGATTGGAATGATGAGATCTCATTGTTATTGTTATTGAAACGCGCGATTTTATGATGGTGGTTTGGTGGCTTATTGTGGGGTCGCCACGTGTCGTTGTTCATCTTCCCCATGAGCTCAGCCGCGTTGATTCCACCGCCGTCAACTTCAGCGGTGTTATTGCTGTCGTCGTCTTTACTATAGCAGCAATTAGCGACGTGTTTCTTACTGCTGTTGACTCTGTTCTTGAGTTTCAAGATGCTCTCTCTGCTAAATCTGAAGATCCTCTCCCTCACCGGCGCATCGGCGAAGGTAACCCTCGGTCCGCCGTCCGGCAACCTCAGAACCGCCGGAGAAATCAGAATCGAATCGCGGCTGAAGTCTGGAACCTTGGACAGCACCTTCACTCCCCGACAAACCTCGGCGAAGCTGTTGAAGAAGTTCCAAAACGAAGTACCGTCGCAAACGGCGTGATTAACGGTGAACCCAATGAAAACCCCGTCGGCCAACTCCGTCACCTGTACGGAGAGTATCGGACGAAAATGCCCCTGGTAGCTGACCGTTCGATCAAGCGCGAAGAACCCCTTAAAGACGCCGGGAATGTCGCCGTCGTCGGCCTCTCCACCGGCCATCAGCTCGCCGACGCGGAAGTGGGTCCCACTGGCGAGGATGAAATCGACGCCCTCGTCGTTGCACGCGACGTGCACGTGTCCCTCCACGTCGGTGACTAACCGACCGGCGAGAGGTGGGAAGTGAGTCAGCGTTTCGGAAAGTGAACGCTTGAGCGCCGCCGCGAGCTCGTGGATGGAGACACGTTGCTCGGCGAAGAGACAGCCCTTTTGAATGTAATGGCAAGACAACATTGGGAGATCGGAGACTGAGAGCTTCAATTTGGGTAAAGTTGATTTCTTTGATGGAAAAATCGTAGTTTTTGAGACGATGGTCAAAGATTGAGACACCATTATTTCTTTTTGGGCGATGATGGGTTTTGAGGTTATTGTGTGTTATTGAGTGAGAGTGAGGCTTGATGAGGAGTTTTAGAGTGATATTTATAGGGATGGGGAGGTGGGTTTGGTTCATGCATTTAGTTTTCGGGTATGTGTTTCATATTAAATATTATGTATATGAAAAAAATGAAATATTATGTGGTATTTGATTTGATTGAGTTGACTTGGGTGGTGGGGAGGTGATAGAATATGAGATTTTTTATTTTAAATGGCAAGTGGAATTTTGAAATTGTTTGATGAATGATTACTCAAAAGATATTACACAAACACGTGTGTGAATGTTGGGACAGCAACATTGAGGTAAAGATTGGTGTAATATTGATATATAATTTGTGTAAAATGTATACTCGAAATATGCCTATCATCGAATTATAATTTGACGGCGAAAATGGTTTTGGATGTAGTTTCTAAGTAGGAAACGTGAAGGATAACTAATTAACTAGTAAGGTGACGTTTAAGTGTGACATAATATAATATATTACATATACTACTTCCGTCACAAAAGATTTTGGACATTTGGTGTTTTCCACGGGTTTTAAGAAACTGAATATTTAAATAATATAGTACAATCTAAAGGTAAAAAAGTGTATATTTTAACACGTCTTTTAAGAATATTTAATATTATTATATTGATTTTTGTGATAGTTTTTTGCTAAATAAGGAGGACGTCGATATAGTAAAAGGTATAAAATGGTTTGGACGAAGGGAGAATTTATTATTGTATTATTATATGATAATTTGACGGATTAAGGATACAGTGAGATTTAGCTGCGATTATCATCTCAGCAGATTTTACTCGGCCCGGATTATTCTTGAATTGCTCAATGCGTAGACAAAAGGTTATATTGCATGATTCGCGTTACTTCATATTATGAATTTTTTTTGTACCCGTTTATTTATAATTAAATCCTCGAATCTAATTAATTAATTAATAAAGACCCAGATTTATAACTACAACAAGCAACTTGCCCATATATATGTAACAAATGAGAATGTATAGTTGTAATAAGCATGCTAATGCTCCAATATTAGCAAGCAAATCCAAGATCCTAAACGTAGTTAATAATCAAATTAAATGACACGAAATTAAATTTCGAGAATCATCTCCGCCGACTTTTACATTCTGTAAGCTGGTTGTCACCTTATTTTACTGAATAACTCATTTCGTCTCTGACTACATACCAATATTGATAATAAAACCCTACTGACTTAAGACAACTTGGCGTTAGTTAATCAGTTCCCCCCTTAGATTAAGTTTAAGATTAGTTGTCCAACGAAATGTCGGTTATGCAATGGAAATAATGACCAAGCAAACTGTTTGGTCGGCGTGCGCCAGCCAATTTAATTTTTGTAAAAAAATTTGCAAGAAATAGAGTAATTGTTAAATTAATATAACTATTACACTGATAGTTCAATTGATCATCTGAAGAAAAAAAAATAGCACTTATGTTTAATCTTTGCGTCTCTGTTCTTGGACTCAAATCAAATGGTGTCGTGTCGTGATGATGGGGAAAATACTTTCTAATCATTTAGAATGTTTAATTATATCTAAATAAAATATTATCAGTTCCAAGAATATCAAAATTTATTACATTTATATGAAATTAATATTCATACATACACATTCATGGTACCTATTCTTGATAAATGCATATTCTGTGCACCTATGCATAACACATCAACTTCGCACGCATGTAATGTATGTAAGGCCACACAAGTCAATACAATACTGCAGCAGCATTCATGTATCTTCGATTATATTAATTTTATTTCGATTTAATATTCAGCCAGTTATAACATTATTATTTTTATTGAAAAATGAGGTCTAGACAACTAAAATTGGATATATTTATTACTAATATGTGTGTGCCGTCAGATAGAATAGTTATATTATGCAGAAATTAGGACAACAATGAATATTATGTTTATGTCGAATGATGATGTTAGGAAAATCATCATTCATATGGTGGTTAAGCATCTTTTCCTTTTAAAGAGTGAACACTTGCAATGTATTTTGGTATCGACGGTGCATTAAGTCTCGATAATGACGACAAAAGATTCCATTCTCCTTAACTAAATAGAATAAATTAAAGAACAATTTGTCAATCAACATAATTCAAGGTCCGTTGCTCGATCGAGTTCTACACGATTCAAACTCTCCAAAGAAATACACCCCACTTGTATGTCTATTTCATGTATCTAACACATTATTGTTCTAATGGTCAATGTCATAGCAGGATATATATTTCTGAGAATAATAAATTAAATAAAACAAATCAACAAGATGCACGAACTTTGCGAAAAAAAAAATAGTAGCCGAGACAAACTTGCTGACTACGTTGCTAATATACACAACAATTTAGAAAATTATTTCGCCTATATCATCGTCATAATTATTATCTTTCCCTTTTCAAAGACCATTTAGGTAAAGTTAAATTACTAAACTTTTTGTTGAGGTGTCGCGAGGAGATAGATACACAATCTGTCTAATTTCCATATCATGTTATTTCTCTCCTCTATATATGTATGTCTTAAGTTGGAGTTAATTTGAACGAAGCGTTAGAAACAAAGAGCACAGAATTATCGGCATGAACGTTGAGTACAAATTACAGTTGGTTCAATGTACAGAGAGAGCACCACCATAAGCAGAGATACATACATTACACATACATAAATGTGTTATTTTCACCAGTTTATTATTTAAATTTTCAAGAATGTACTGTACATACATACAGTTGGAGTCGTCGTCAAGCAGCCTCATCAGCATCACTACCAACGATACGATGATTGCTAACCCAATAGCTGCTGCTCCCATCTGGCCCAGAAATCTTAATCCTGTTTCATAAAATAAACATATATCATCAATCCATTCACCATATAAATTCATAGATATGTATATGTGTGTGTTTGTGTGTGTGTGTCTGAAATAATAAATGAAGAGACAGACAGACAGACACACATACCGCTCAAGCACAGATTTGCCTTCTTTGTACTTCTGACTCTTGTCATGAGCAGTTTCCTGTAGGTATAAAAGGAGGATATGTGGTTATTCAGACAAGTTGTGTTATGTTTCATGCATGCCTTATATATGAGCAGTGTCGTGTTTTCTTTCTTACATATTTCCACCCGACGATAGAACCACAACGAACGCAGAAGAGATCCACGACAGTGTGAAGTCCAGTCATCATCATCCTGTCTTCCTTCTCCCCGAAAGTCACATTTGCCCTGCAACAAAAAAAAGCCATGGGCTCTTCTGTTTTTCATACTCCAAATCTCATATTTGCTCTTGGTTTTTTTTTTTTCCCCTTTTTATATTTCATCCTTCGGTGCTTTCCTTTGCAGGCGAGCAAGACATAATGGAGAACTTACACCTTATTGAAGAGGTAAGCCTTCCCATGCCTGGATTGGAACGACTGAATGAAGCAAATAACCGTTAGAAGAAGATAGCAAAAAAGGCAAAAGACAACACTAATGCATCTCTGAAAGGATATCTATATGGGGAAAAAACTAGTACATTATACTACCCAAATCATAACAGCACTTGAACGGCGATCCGACGCTCAATATAGAAGCAGCATAAGCCAATAATGGGCCTTTTTCTTGATAGTTTGATATGCAATATTTACCAGAAAGAATGAATACCAAACACATACACATAACCATAGCTATAAAAGGTTTCACTTTACTTCTCGTTTTGTTCAGGAATACACTCTCTTAAGTGAAATGTAATGATTAAAGCATCCATTATCCTCCACTTTGAACAGGACTTTTTTTTCCTCCAAATTATAAAACCCCCTTAAAAATCATCAACTGCTACCATAACCAAGATTGAAACGTCAGCTAGCAAGAAAGAAAAAGAAAGGAATGAACCTTTGAGACGACGTCCTCAGTGGCAGCAAGATGAGTTCCACAGTGCTTGCAACTGTAGATCTTCCCTTCAAGAGTCACAGCAAACACTCTACCCATATCTATCTTCCACGCACAATTAACAACCAACAGGAAACTAATTAAAAATGAAATTATTCGGATCGTATTGCTCCAAAACAGAAGGGCACTTGACAATTATGTGGCAATAGATTCAACGTGAAGAAACGGATAGCAGCGAAGCTCAGATTAAAGGGCAGCAGCTTAAACTGAAAATTAAAAATAACAAAAATAATTAAAATACAAAATCTTGTTGTACCTAATGAAGGTAAGATGAGTTTCACTTGGAAATTGGAATTATAGACAGAGATGAACGAATGCGTGTGTTCTAAATTCTAAATGTAATCGACGCTTTTATTTTATTAATTAAAGAATGGGAAAAGGTGGCATTGGGCTGGGCCCAACGAAAGAAGATTATTATTTGGGCCTTAAGAGTCCAAACTAATAAACGAAGGTAAAAACCCTACTTTGTCGAAACATTCCAACGCAGCACGGCGGCACACTCTCCTCATCAAGAGTACTTGCGTCGAATTAGAAAACGCAGCTGCGACGAAATTGAACAGCTTAGAAGATGGCGGGAACCTTGTCGACGAAAGAGGCTGACGTACAGATGATGTTGGCGGCGGAAGTGCACCTCGGCACTAAGAACTGCGATTTTCAGATGGATCGTTATGTTTTCAAGCGTCGCAACGATGGTGAGCTGCATTTTTCTTCTCTGTTTCCGTTGGTAAATAAAATAGTGAATCTGAATCACCTTTCCTTGCTTTGTCCTGAAATCGAGATTCCTATTAAACTGATGTTTTGGAAAAGTTACTGCTTTTCGCTCAGAAATCGAATAGCTTGTTTTAATGGATAATGCTACTGCTCAATATCCATTTCAGGAATTTACATCATCAACCTTGGGAAGACGTGGGAGAAGCTACAAATGGCCGCTCGTGTGATTGTTGCCATCGAAAACCCCCAAGACATCATTGTTCAATCTGCCCGACCGTACGGTCAGAGAGCAGTGTTGAAGTTTGCACAGTACACTGGTGCTCATGCTATTGCTGGACGTCACACGCCTGGAACATTCACCAACCAGCTTCAGACTTCTTTCAGCGAGCCTAGGCTTCTTATTCTCACTGACCCTAGAACCGATCACCAGGTCATTTGTCAATCACCACAAGTTTAAATCGAACGATTTGATGTCCTATGCCTCTGTCTTGCGGCCAACAGTTGTTGTATTTGATGAGTTTTTTTTTTTTTTATGTGCAGCCCATCAAGGAAGCTGCTTTGTACAACATCCCTACCATTGCCTTTTGCGACACTGATTCGCCCATGCGCTACGTGGATATTGGTATCCCAGCCAATAACAAGGGGAAGCACAGCATTGGTTGCCTCTTTTGGCTCTTGGCGCGGATGGTCCTACAGATGCGCGGCGTCATAGCACCAGGGCACAAATGGGATATCATGGTGCAAAATTCGTAAAAAATTCACTGACTGAGGTTGCAAGTTTCTTCTAGCTTAAATTTATGTTTTTGTTTGTAGGTTGATTTGTTTTTCTACAGAGAGCCTGAGGAGGCTAAGGAACAGCAAGATGAGGAAGTTCCAGCTCTCCCTGAATACGCCGATTACGCTGCTGCTGATTGGTCGAGCAACCAAATTCCCGAGCCCCAATGGGCTCCTGAGATTGCCGCTGAAGTTGCTCCAGTTGCTAGTGGATGGAACGCCGATGCAGGTTAGCTTCTGATGATCACATTTTTTTGATCTCTATTTATGAATTCTTGGATTTATTTTCGTCCCCTTTGCATCTCTTTTGAGAAATTTTATACTCTGTTGTAATTTGATTGGTTTAAATCGGTGCGTGTGTAGGTGGTGGTGGATGGGAGGCAGCTGCTGCCCCAGAAACGGCAGCTCCCGCCGATGCCGTTCCAGCTGCAACTGGCTGGGAATAAAAACCTTTCTATCAAATTGATTGCTTTGTCTTGTCTCTCTTTTTCTTTTCAAGTTGTTTATAAGCTTGATTTTGCAGTGTTAAATGGGAGGATAATTATTCATGACTAAAGTTGATCAAGTCTTTTTCTATGATTCTAAGTATCATGCACGGATTATATGAATTTTATCTTTGCCAAATTGTTTTCAAGTGATGAATGTTTGTTAATACTCTCGGGCCGTTGAGAAAAAAAAAAGCTCGTCTATTGCAATTGCAAGAGCTTGACAAAATCTACACGAGTATATGTTCAATATTATGCATACATACAGGTGGAAAAATTAAAGAGGAAAAAAACGATTTTTTATTCTATCTTTTTGGTAAGAAAACCAAAGATAAGACCTTCGCAAATCAAACATCGACTCTCAGTCACAGAAATTTCATTACAACTAGTTCATCTATCACGCACCCGCGCATGCAAGAGAGAGATAGGATAGATGGCTTCTCATCTCTCTTCGGCTTCTGCCATATCAAGATTCTCTATTGAAAACCATTCTCAGCCCACCACAAAGCCTGGTAAGCTATTTTCTCTCTGCCATAATACTGATTGTGATGAATGGGTTGTTGCCGATTATGTGTATGTTATTAGATTCAATCTCAAAAGAAAGAAATTGGCCGAGGATTATCATCTTCCATTTTTTTTCCTCTTGAATGGATTAAGGCTACTTCTCTGTGCTTGTTTTTAAAAAAAGCGAGTTCTTTGATTCTTCCTTTTTAGCTGCAAGCTTGAGGCCGGTTACCAAGTCGAGCTTGGAAGAGGAAAAGGACTCGTCAGAACTCATCAAGAGGGAGGTTGGTTTCTTTCTTCCTAACATAGTTTACATCTGCTACGAGGTTTATGACTTTGATGGTAATAACTACTGCAATGCTCACAGGCATCATCAAAAGGCAATCCTGGTAAAGTATCGCGCCGCCAATGTTTGACCTGTTTATGTTCGGCCGTAGCTTTGATAGCAACTTCAAACGAACCAAGCAGCGCAGCAGCTTCTTCGGATAGCAAGGAAAGAGCAGTTTGCAAAAACTGCCTGGGCAGTGGAGCTGTTATATGTGAGCCCTTTTCTCCTATGGTTTAATCTTCCTTTCCAGCTATTAATGAAAACCTCAAATAAGCATATAAGGTTCTGTTCTCTGTTTAGGTGACATGTGTGGTGGTACAGGAAAATGGAAAGCCCTTAACCGAAAAAGGGCTAAAGACGTGTACGAATTTACCGAGTGTCCAAACTGTTACGGTAAGTAAGAACGATTAGTTTCTGTGTTGGCGATTTATCTAACAGCTTTTTGTTAACTCTGTCTCCTATTTCGTTAGGTCGGGGGAAATTAGTGTGTCCAGTGTGTCTCGGGACAGGTCTACCGAACAACAAGGGGCTCCTCCGTAGGCCAGATGCTCAGAAGCTTCTCGACAAAATGTACAACGGTCGTTTGTTACCAAACTCCTAGGTTTAATTGATACAATGATATAGGTATAGAGTGTGATTTTGAAGAGTGTTTTTGCATTTGTTCGCTGTAATTCTGAGACAGAGATATAGTGTGAGGCTATTTGAGTTTGTTTATTGCAACGCCACGCCTATTGCTTAACTGATAAAACAGTAATCCAATCCACTACACCCATAGCAGTACAAACCTCAAAACTTCTGTATTTCATTTCGAAGAGGAAAGGAAACTACAAGATTGCTCTGTTTTGAGATAACATCATCTTCTGTCGATACTTCACTGAATTAGTCGCTGATCTCCCTATCTTTGAGCGCTGACTCCACAATCTTGACTTTCTTGGCGTTGTCGCTGTTTATCAACGATAGTTTAGCAAGTGATGATCTGAGCTGCGATAGCTCATCTTCTTGGCGTCGACTCGCTGGTCTCCCCGGCGCACGCCTTGTTTGGTTCGAGGAATTCATGTGTTTTTTCAGCCTCGAGGTCAGAGCTTCGATAGAAGCGTGCAGAGCATCCAATTCCATCCCAGTAAAATTATCTGCAAGAAAGTAGTAATTGAAGAATTTAAACTACCTATAAAACCGTGTTTATCATATTGAGGCAACTGATCAAATACTCCTCCTAGGGAAAAACTAAAAAAAAAGAGCATTTATAACTCACCTAGTTCTGACTTGAAATCTCTCTCGGCTTTGGAAAGCATCTTTCTTTGGGGTAGGGGCAAGCACCTCAAGCGTTGCAAGCGTGCTTCGAGGGACATGTGAAGCTCGACTGCTCTATCTAAGCGGTTCTCTATGCTTTCGCGGCTCTGATCGACGCCTTCAAGCTTCTGCTGCATCTGTCGTAAGCGAGTGTGTTGGTTTTCGATTATCTTTTTCAACTGGGGAGCATGGTGTTGGAGTTCAAAGTGCACCTGCAAAACAACAAAGATGGCATTTCATCATATAAGAGGACAAGGCATCATTCATCTAGTTGGCAGATGGAGAAAGAGAAGTTCAAACCTTATGAGCATATTCCACGTAATTTTCATGAAATAACTTGGAATACTGGTGAAGCATTGAACGTCCTTCAATTGACTCGGCGCTCAGAGTGCGTGAATTCGCCAAGGAGGGCAATAAAACGGCCTTGGGTCCACTTAGGAGTTCTTTACTGATTATGGTAGGAGTTAGTGCAGAGTCCTTTGGCTCCTCTGATTCTTCAATCTCTTCCCTCTCCTTATCAATAGAACGAGTAAGCAGCACATTCCAAGTTTCCATCTGTAGAACTACACATTCCTTGGAAGAAGTAAGCCCAACTATCCATGAATATCCAAAGGAATCTGAGAGAGCCAAGAAACCACTGAGTGGCAATGACGAGTCTCCAGGGGATGCAGTACTGAGGACCGTGAGCACAGAGGGGAATCTTGCTTGGGCTTCCTTGCCACTCGTTTGGCTTGTGAATGGAAGAAAATGGAGGACCACTGAATCTACACCCCCGACGTGTAGGCAGAACAATCTTTCAGGAATGAGTGGATCGATGAATAAATCTATAGGAGAAGAACCTTTGTTGGGCAAAGCTAAATCCACAATTGCCAACCTCAGTAAAGGAGGTGCATCTCCCAACCAAACAGCATGATGATGAGATGGGTCATTGAGGTTTACCAAGGACTGTTCGCGGTAAGGAGCCTGTTCACAAATCATAGCGATGCCTGTTGTTCGATTGGATGAGCCAACGGAGAGACGAGGAGCACTATCCTTCTTCCAAATTGGCTGTATTTCATCGGCTAAAGCATCCAGTTGTAGTTGCCCGCTACTCCAAGCTGTTGCAAGGATTGAATCTTTACCAACTAAATTGTAGAGAAAGCTAACTGCCCGGCCTTCACATACAGCTCTTTGAACTTCAGAATCTTGAATTGTTCCCTGATACACTTGACGCAGAGGCCCCTGAAATTGGTAGGTAGCTTCAGTATGCGTTGCATCATGTGCGTTAAGGAGATCTACTTTAGAACAATCAGAGAGAGCAAAATCCACCTGATTGGATTGTTGAAAAAAAAAGAAAAGAAAAACTCAATAATTTAGTTATTTGGATAAAAGGAATACCTGCAACGAAACTGATGCATCCAATAAAACAAAAGGGTGAGCTTTGACAGCATATGATTTCACACTATCTCCAGTTTGAGAAACTAGTTCGGGAAATGTTGACTCCAACCAAGTGATGGCCATATTAGAATTACTAACAGCTATTGAATTGTCCGACTTTAACCCAAACGTGTGCGCATCCGTGTAAAGTTCCAGAATTGATTCCCTTTTATACACGCTGGTAGGAGGATAAGTAAACATCAAATTTAAAGATTCAGTTAAACCTTTTTTCTAATAAAAAATAAAATAAATTAAAGATAGTGTATTACCTTCCAAAAGGAACAATTGGGCACATGACATAAATAGATCCATTGCTAAACAGGATAAAGACCTGAAATGCAAGCAGCGTTAGAGTTTAACAGCAAAAAACCAACATGGCATAACTACTCTGCACAAAAAATTTACGCGTTTGTAAGTTGAATATTCCAAGGTCATCTATCAAACCGTCGATCTTCAATCGCAATCATATACATGGAACTACTGCAGTTATGGACATACCAAGGCATAAGTGCGCGAAACTATTTGCAGGAGCTAGAAAATGATTATCATAGTTGGGTGAGTAATGACACCCACTAGGTAAAGGGGTGAAAAATCAGTTGACTGTGCTCACATCATCATCAGACTCGGCAGAAACAATCTCATTTCCAAAATCTAGAAATGAGGAGAAGCAGCGATTGCAAACATTATATAATAACAGGGAGGGGGTCATTAAGCAAAACCTAGGTTATCAAGGTCAGGAAGGTTGAGCCCTAGTGCATCTAAAGCAGAGGAGCTGTTTGATGAAAAACGAAATCCAGCAG
Organism: Craterostigma plantagineum; assembly: GCA_027422505.1. Classification (NCBI taxonomy): domain Eukaryota; kingdom Viridiplantae; phylum Streptophyta; class Magnoliopsida; order Lamiales; family Linderniaceae; genus Craterostigma; species Craterostigma plantagineum. The sequence goes on along the minus strand of JAPQWV010000043.1, from coordinate 6,177,098 downwards.
AGAAGGGGAGAGAGAGAGAGGGAGAGGGAGAAGGGAATGTATAATAAGGTACAGGGCAGTAGGCTTCAGCCAAAGAAATGACAGCAGAGACATTCAAGTGAAAACGTGCAATCACCCATCCAATATTATTGAAATATATGAGAATTGAGAAGTCACTTACACTGAATTTATCCCACAAATGGTCCCTACCAAATGAGAAAGCAACCGGACATATAGCGGCAGCATTAACAGAATAACCAGGTTCTACAGGTTGCAAATAATATTCTTGTTCCGGGTGATCATTAGATGTAGACAAATCATATATTCTGCAAATGCATAATTGCAATAAAATCAACTTATCAAACACAAAGATAGGTTTTTATGGAGTTAAACGGTAATGATTCTTTAACATCTAACATGCTACAGAAACGAGACCTATTTAGGAGGAGGAACAAATTTACCCAAATAATTCCATAGAAGTGCCACAGAGAAATATCTTAATACGTTACATCGTACCTGAAAACATTATCAGAGGACAAAAGTCCCACATGAGTGTCACTGAAAGGGTGCCAAGAAACCTTGAGAATGCGTACGAGATTGTTTGTGTGGAAGTAGGTGTCTGAAGCTATAGATATGGTCCTGTAAAAAAGTTTAAGGTAGACAATTCATCATACCTTCCGAGGACTTTTGATTGCATGAAGAAATTATTCACTAACAGAAAATGATTTCTGCAAAGTGTCTATGACATGCAAACTAAAACAGTAATATCATATAGATTATAATATGATAAAATTTGGTCTATACTCTATACGATATATAACACCACCAAAACACTTGCTTGAGTTGGCAGGACAAAGGATGAACATCAACACATATTCAGAAGGATGAAATATTTAATTTTACGTTCCCATTCCTAAATCTGCTGCGACATAATAAGCAATTAGGTATAAAATACTTACCTACAGATAATGGTATTCTCTTCTGCTGAAGAGTGACCATAAAGGTACATCACATAAACACCCTCCTGCCCAGCTAACAACACAGCAGATCCAGCCCCGTTAATGAATATGTTCTTGACCTCAAACCTCAATGGCACGTCCGCTCGTAAGACCTATAAGTGAAAGATTCAATTACTACATCGACCTATTGCCAATGTAAACAGCAATAAATGCTGAGTTCGGTCTTATATGCCAAACCAGTGACAGTACAAATCAAGAGGAAAGGAATGGATAGGTTCCATCTTCTTGAAGCTGTCTGCTAATTCTATTCTTATCTCTGCTAAATGGCCAAACTGTTATTCGTAAGCTAAAAAATCTACCAAAGGAAGGCTTATAAAACTTCGGTAAACACAGAAAACTCCCACGTCACACCACATAAACGCAATGGGAAAATGTAACTGACCTTCGTCGGCGAAGCGGCAAGAATAGAACTCGGTTCAGGCTCACCCAACCGAACAAGGATCCTATGCAGGCACTTATTCTTTGCATCCCACACATATATGCGCGAGGATCCATCCCAAGCCAAGTGGTTCTCCGACGCTCTACCGTGGGCGGGGGCAAGGGCAGAGAATATAGCGTGATTTTGCAGCGGAAGCCACCGTAGATCGGCGGACTTAGGGTTTGAAGGCGAAGGCGTTGGTGAACGTCCTTCAGCTTCCGTTTCGTCGACGGCGAACTTCATCCTTTGAAGAATGGGGCTAAAGGGTATTACGACGATTCTTCGCCGCAGTTCGAAGCTCTGGACTTTCGCAGCTCAGAAAAAACGGTGGAAATTTTAATTTTTTTTATTATTATTTTTGATTTCCAATTATTATTTAAATATCATGCGGATATATAACGTCACACAAGGTTGCACGCGATTCATCAATTTGATACAAATACATTTATATATGTACAATTTATCCGTATATTTTCTGTCCGTACTAACACACTAGTTACATATATATGCAAATTACTTAATCTAAGCTCTTCTAATCTTCGACTACCAACCCAGGCTTCATATATCCCCCCGTCTTGCATGAGCCTGTAAGAAAAAGTCACAAATATACCTGAAACCTAACTCTTAGCAAGCGTTAGGTATGACAAACATTTTTTGACGTATATATAAATTTCATTTTCTTCGTTGCTGTTGCAGAAATTTCTCTATTTTCTGGTGTGATCCTGGAGACCCATTCTTGGACTACGATACCTACACAATGACATCAAATTCGTAATTATTTTCACAACTTTAATATCATATTGCACACTGATTAATATATTAACGTAAGATATCTAAAATAGAGGGACTACCAAGTCTTAAATTGCATCATTAATTGATAGGAGGAATATATTTCAAAATAGGCCATAGAAACATTAGCGTGTTTCGCGAAGAAAGATGGAAGGCTATTTCTTCAAGATCTTGCGTCACATCGAATAATAAATTGTATTGACTAATTCTGTGTGATCGTAGTTATTTCACAATTTGTCATCATTCATAATATATGTGCAATTGATGGCTCGTGTTGATTTCATACACCGCAAGGATCAGCTGAAAGTGGGTCCCCCCTCCACCCAAAATATTCAACTTGCATATTCTATTTTCTGAAGAGATAACAATTTAGGAAAACAGAAAAAAGAAAAATAGTACTTACAGCCTCGACATCAATCTTGTAGATAAGCAGCTTTCTCCTTTCTCTGCAACTTGTTCGATAAGCCACCGCCACGTGGGCGACGGCCAACGCAGTCGAAGATAAGAACATCGCCGCTTCCATAGCTTCAACATATCCATCTCTTGCATGGTTGCTGTAACGACGGTAACCGCCGCCGCCGATCATGAATACGAAGGAAGCCTTCACCGACACAAACACCAAAGAGGCGGCGGAGCACACGGCGGTGATCGCCAAGTACGGCCCTTTATACAGTCTTGGCCCGTCGCAGAAGCTATAAACGCCTATACCAACATATATATTGATCGATACAATACATATAATGAATATATATTGTCTTTCATGGTTTAAATGAATAAAAAGATTTACTTACATAGAATGACAGCAGACCGAGCAAGAGATACAAGTGGAATATCGATCAGCGAATATCGAAAATCGTAGGTTTTGAGGTGGGAAGAAAAGGTGTTTAAATCGAGAGACGAAGGCCATAGTGAGGCTGACATGAAAGCCAAGGGGAGAAGGGCGTCGGCTATGATTAGAAGAATTGGGGTTGAGATTAAAAGTAGAGAAAAAAACATCGTGATTAAGAAAAATACGATTTTGATCCATCTTGGGATTAATAGAACTATGATTCTCTTCATTGGTTTCTATTCTCTTTGGAGAATCAATCCTACGATGTCCTAGACGAAATGAATTATGAAGTGCTGAAGAGAGGGCCGAGTGCAAAATGGATGGAGCTTATATATAACTCAACTTTTGAGCAGTCCATTTGATGGTCAAACATAGGCGGCTTAGATCTCATTTTTTCTATAGTGTGTTGACGTTTCTGTGTAATATCTCTCCATATGTCTATGATGTTTAATAAGATTCTATTTACATTTATTACATATGTAGAGTTTCAATAGAATGGTTCTTCGTTTTGTGGTGGTTCCATTATGTTCCCCAACAGTAGTTGTCTGACAAAAAAAGACTTGAATATAAATATCCCCGAGCTGATAGTAACTCGACGAACTAGCTTGTAAGAAATACATAATCTGTATGAATCAAGAATTTCATTTTAAATCTCATTTGACATTGAAGGAAGTGATGAAGATTATTCTTCCTAGTTGGAAAAATCGTATCAATTTTGCCAGCCATGTGGAGTCAAAGTAGATGCAGCAGCAGCCTTCCTCGTTTATGACCAAGTTATGTTGACTCAAAACATAGGAAATCTTAGATCGTACACCAATGTGTACCTTTTAAGGTTTCCGACGGAACAACTACTGCTCCTAAAAATGTATTATTAAGTTTCATTATGTATATGTTCGCTTGGAGGAATTATAAAAAAAATGTAAACTTCTTCACATTCCTTAAAATAAACCCGAAATCTCGAAAAATAAAAGGAGCCACTAAACCTCTAATCCGAATTAAATAAGACTAAATGCCTGTTGCCTTTTGCAATGGTTTACATATATAAATTATGGAAAATTATAAAATTAGGTCACTAATTATACATGTTTTCATTTTTTGTCACTATTTTTGGTAATTGCAAAAGTAGGTCACTAACTTTTCAAATGAAAACAATTTTGGGTCATGTTTTCAATTTTTAGGTCACTAAGAATATATTTTTTCGATTTTGGGTCACTAAGTTTACATTTTTTCAATTTTGGGTCACCCTCATTTGGTACTAACGTTATAAACATAGTGTCCCAAAATTGAAAAAAATTAAACTTAGTGGCCCAAAATCGAAAAAATATATTCTTAGTGACCTAAAATTGAAAACATGACCCAAAATTGTTTTCACATGAAAAGTTAATGACATACTTTTGCAATTATCAAACATTGTGACCCAAAAATGAAAACTTGTATACTTAATGACCTAATTTTATAACTTCCTATAAATTATTTTCTTATTGAAATATGTGAAAACTAAGGCATATAAGAACACGGGTGATCAGCCACGAGGCACGCACAATTCCCACAAGCAAGGAAGCAGCCTCACCATAATAGCAGGCATTATTCGCTTTGCACTAACTTTCATTAGTTCCAACAAATAGTAAATTAATTGAGCCATCTATACTTTATCACGCCTGCACAACAATCCTTATTCTTGGAAGATTAGTATGAAAATGGAATGAGATTGATGCAACCGTAGTTAAAGATGGCCATATTTAAACTGTTGAAACTTGATTATTTTACAATTAGTTAATAGTCGAATCACGAGACTTCCGAGGATGCTTGTGCAATGTATAGGGACACATATACTGTCATGCATACATGGTACTAAATTAAAACAAAATAAAATCCATTCTCTTGAGTAGTAAAAAATAGCTAATCCCTTAAACGGATGCGATTATCCATATTGGCTCTAATAATTACTATACAAATAAATGATAATTACACCTCAAATATCTTTCCAGAAAGCATACCAAACCCTAAGCTCACCATCATTTCAAAGCCGCCATCGTTATTACCAACTCTTAACTTAGCAGTTAGCACCAACCTTCACACATAAATTGCGACAAATAGCTAATTAAGCAAAAAAACACGAAAACAAAACATGGCACCATCATCGTCATCACCAACTCACCACCACCACCACCACCTCCATACACCCTACGCCTCTACCGCCGCACCACCGCCGACTCCCTCCACGGCCTCCTCCGCCGACATCGGAAATCCCGACAGCCTCTCACTCCTCCTCCACAGCCTCCCTCCCACACTCTCCCTACCCCTCCGTCGCCGCCCATCATCCACCGCCGCCGTCACCCCACCTACGGTCAGCCTCTCCGACGACCCCAACGCCTCATCTCTCCTCTCCGCCGCCACCCAAGTTGGGTTCTTTCAGTTATCGCACGAGATCAACTCAGCTTCTTTCCATTCAGCCTTCGTCACTGCAAAGTCGCTGTTTAATCTCACCGAAAGCGCAAAGCAGTCGGTCTTTCCAAAGAACTGGCCGATCGGTTTCGAAAGCTGCGAAGATCCCTTCAACGAAGGAGACGGCGGTGATACGGCCGAAGACTCCTTCTGCTTCGAAGTCAACCACCATCCGACGCCGACTGCCGGCGAGCTGGGCCTGAACTTGAGCTCTCTGCATGCGCTGGGAAGCGAGCTGAAGAAGGCTGGGCTGGAGGTGATTGAGAAGTTGGCCGACGCAGCTGGGTTCAAGTACCCGACCCGGGACGACCCGTCGAAGCTGAGCTACCTAGCGTGGGTTTCCAACGGGTCGGGTAAACCGGGTCTGGTTTACCCGTATGCAGTGGGGTTGCACTGCGTGTTTGGGCAGTTTGAGAAGTACTCTTTGCTGTCAGATTCGGGCTGGGTCAATGCGTACGGACGAGAGGGTTCGGTGCTGGTCACAATCGGAGATATAGCTCAGGCGAGTGAAAGAAAAACTTTTGCCAATTTATTTCGGCATCTTAATAATCTTTGCAACAGTCTTCTTCTTCTTCTTCGACAGGTTTGGAGCAATGGCAGGTTCAAGAAAGTTAGAGGAAGAGCAGTGCCAAGCTCGAATAATTCCATTGCATTGTCTTTGCTTATTACTCTCCCCCACGAAAGCATTGTGTCTCCTTTAGTTCCAACAATGACGGCTGTCAATGGCGAAGAAGAAGAAGAAGATGGCGATGAGGTGTATGGTGATTCGTCCATGAAGGAGAATAATGGTTTCGAAAGAAGACAGTTTCGTCCATTCTCCTTCGAAGATCACGCTTGGAGAGTCTATCACGACAATCAAAGCACTCTCAGTAAGGATCCACTTGTTTGGTATCGAGTTTGAGTTTAGTTTTAGTTTACGAGGGAAGGAATGTTGTGTTGTTGGATTGTATATGATGATGACCTCATTGTTGGAATGTTTGGAATGTTTGGTTACTATGTTTAATAATTGTAAAAGTAGGTCGATAACTCTTCATGTGAAAACAATTTGGGTTATGTTTTTAATTTTAGGTCACTAAAATATATTTTTTCGATTTTGGAACAGTTTTCATTTTTTCAATCGCTACGTATATATAAGGTTAGTACCAAATAATGAGATCAGTAATTAGACACGGTCAACGTAGCCCAGTTTTTCCTTCCAGAGCAGACAATACCCTCCTCCTTTCGTCTTCTCTCTCGATCTCGATTACATATACACTTGGTCATTCGCGGAGGGTCCGAGGTTTTGTTAGATCTAATAGATAAAAAGTCGATACGTCGCCTTTTTTTGATTCTCCGCTTCTCAGATCCAAATCGTTGATTCCTTGCGATCAGTCATGGCAGCCGCGAACGCTCCGATCACTATGAAAGAAACCCTAACGGTATCTTTATTTTCATCCTCCTATTAAATTTGATAAGTTTTGTTGATTGAATTCGGAGTCAGAACTGCTTTTGCTATTGAGACAGTTGCGATTTTTTTCCTTTATTTTTTTGGGGGAGGGTAGGGTAGGGTTTAGGTTCTGATATTTGATTTCATATTTTAAAGGTATTTGTACTGTGATTTCTTCGCTGAAGAAGTTTGTGTATGAGTGTGCATCCCTATTTGATGATTGCCATTACAATGCAGTGGCTAATTAGTCTTGTCTGAGCTTGATTTACTATGCTATGGTGTTTCCGTCTGGGGATGTGATTTGTCTCTTTTATTTTAGATGTCCTGATTTCTTTGTGATTCGAGTTTATGGTTGATGAAATTGAGTTTTGAGTTTTCCGATGTGGTATTTGCAGTTGAGTAGCTTAGGGATCAATCCCCAGTTCATTACTTTCACGAACGTGACAATGGAATCTGATAAGTACATCTGTGTTCGTGAGACTGCTCCTCAAAATAGTGTGGTCATTATTGATATGACCATGCCGATGCAGCCATTGAGGCGGCCGATTACTGCAGATTCTGCCTTAATGAATCCAAACACGAGGATTTTGGCACTGAAAGGTGAATGATGAAATTTTTAAAGTAGTCTCATTTGATTTTGTTATTGTCCACAACAGTTTTAGTGATTGATGCCCTGTTTCTCAACTTGTTGCATCGAAAGTTGGAAACATATTGCTATTTCTTGTTTGAGCGTTGTCTTGTTGTGTTATTTTCTGTTTCTTATAGGGGAAGTTTTATGCGGTTTTTGGAGTTGTAGGTAGTAAGATTTAAGATGAGCCCAGCACATACTGGATCTTAGCGAGAAGAAGTTTTTTGGGTTGTTTATTTCGAAATGCTTGTTGGTTTTAGTTGAGGGGTGGAGCGAATGAGTGAACCGAATCAAGATTGATCATCTATTAAGCCATAGCATAATCCAAATACTGAATGGAGTCCTGTTTGATGTAGCTCAACTTCCTGGGACAACACAAGACCATTTGCAAATATTTAACATTGAGGCTAAAGCAAAGATTAAGTCCCATCAGATGCCCGAGCAGGCAAGTTTGTGTATATGCTTCAATTACTAGGATATGAGCCGTTCTTCTATTGAACTGCTTTTTCTTAATTGATACTTTTAACAGGTGGTTTTTTGGAAGTGGATTACTCCAAAGATGCTGGGTCTGGTCACGCAATCTGCGGTATATCACTGGTCAATTGAAGGTACATTCACTGTTTGTGCTATTGTGCTCTTAAAACGTGGTTTTCTAGATTGATTGGTTGCAGATTGACGTAGTTTTCGTTATCCAATATTTCCTTCTTTCCATGTAGGTGATTCCGAACCAGTGAAGGTATTTGACAGAACTGCCAACTTGGCAAACAATCAAATAATAAACTATAAGTGTGATCCTTCTGAAAAGTGGTTGGTTTTGATTGGGATTGCTCCTGGTTCACCTGAGGTGGGTATCTGATGTTTTATCTGCTGGGCTTACTATATTATTGGTGAAAACTCGGTACACATGCATCTGTTGGTGGCGCGAAATTACTGACTGTAACTCATTTTTTTAGCGTCCCCAACTGGTGAAAGGAAGCATGCAACTGTTTTCTGTGGATCAACAGCGCAGTCAAGCTCTCGAGGCTCATGCTGCATCATTTGCCTCCATCAGAGTGAGCTTTTTTGCCGCCATAAACTGTTCGACTATTTATGGTATTGAGGCAAAGTTGAGTTATTATATAATCCATCAGGTTCCGGGGAATGATAAGGATTCCATTCTGATATCTTTTGCAACTAAAACTTCAAATGCCGGTCAGGTCACGTCTAAGTTGCACGTAATTGAGCTTGGTGCTCAGCCAGGTGAATGTGCATCCAGTGTAACTGCTTATTATTGATGTGTGATTGTAATGTAGTGCTGTTTGGTGTTTTACTTTTGTATTTGAACTCGTTGGTTGTTTGTTTTGCAGGGAAACCATCCTTTACTAAAAAGCAAGCTGATCTCTTCTTCCCTCCAGATTTTGCAGATGATTTTCCTGTTGCCATGCAGGTCTATGCAATTGGATTGAACCTTATTTCTCTTCATGAAGCAAGATCTCGTTTCTTCATATCGTGTTTTTCATGATGAAATTCTGACCATTCTCCTTTATTTCTGCAGATATCGCATAAATATGGTCTCATATACGTGATTACGAAACTTGGCTTACTATTTGTATATGACTTGGAATCTGCCACAGCCGTCTACAGAAACAGAATAAGTCCGGATCCCATCTTTTTAACTTCAGAAGCTTCATCTGTTGGAGGCTTCTATGCAGTTAATAGGCGAGGCCAGGTTTTACTTGCTACAGTTAATGAAGCCACAGTTGTGCCCTTTGTCAGCGGACAAGTATGCTAATCTGCTCTTCATTTATTTGAGTAGTAATATAGAATCTTTTTTGCAAGTTTTATCCTCTGGTTTTGCCAGTTAAACAATCTGGAGCTTGCTGTCAATTTGGCCAAGAGAGGAAACCTTCCTGGTGCAGAAAATCTGGTTAGTTTCATTTACGGCCCAAAATTTTCTACTAAGTCAGGAATTTGTTTCCAAATGACAAGGCTTCTTTATTAATAACTCTGTTGTCTGGTTTATTGTGATTTGTGAATCTAGATATTGCCAGTTGAGTATCTATGCATGATTGGTTTTTAAGGGTAAATAACAATAGTTAGCTGTATTTGATACGTGAACGCTTTTTTTAACTTCTAGACCCATGCATGTTTAATTTCTTATCTTGGTATGAATGGTTTTATTATTTCTTCCACGTTCCAAATGTAATATTTTCGGTAAATGAACTTCACTTCCTATTTTATTATAGCTCGTTCGATCCTTTGTTTCTTGAATAAGTCATGTAGTTTCATTATAAACACATTACTCTTGGCTACTTGAAACGCAACAGGTTATCCAGCGTTTCCAAGAGTTGTTTGCACAAACAAAGTATAAGGAGGCTGCAGAGCTTGCTGCTGAATCCCCTCAAGGCATCCTTCGGACGCCTGATACGGTTGCTAAATTTCAGGTTAGTTTATCTTCTGATCGTTTCAGTGTCGGTTATCTATTGCAGTGCTATGTGTGAAATGTGGAAATAACAGTCTACTGAACTTTGTCCTTTGCACGCATTCTGTAATTTATTCTGACAATTAATATGTACGATCAGAGTGTTCCAGTTCAAGCTGGGCAGACACCACCGCTGCTGCAGTACTTTGGGACTTTATTGACAAAAGGAAAGCTCAATGCATTTGAGTCTTTGGAGTTATCTCGTCTTGTTGTCAATCAGAACAAAAAAAATCTTCTGGAGAACTGGTTGGCTGAAGATAAATTGGAATGTAGCGAAGAGCTTGGAGACCTTGTAAAGGTTTGCTAGCCTTTCATGTCTTCTTATAAGTATTTGATCTTTACGACCACGATGATACTTAATTTTTCATGTCTCCTTTATAGACTGTTGATAACGACCTCGCTCTGAAAATCTACATTAAAGCCAGAGCCACACCAAAAGTAGTTGCGGCTTTTGCTGAACGCCGGGAATTTGACAAGATCCTAATATACTCAAAACAGGTTATGTATACAATACTGACTTAAGTTATTTAGTCTTTCGGTAGACAAGTATAAGTTCATGAAGTCTAAATTTCATTACATTTCCAATGTCATTTAATGTGTTTAAAATTTTAAATATGGCTCTCTTGGGACAGGTTGGGTATACTCCTGACTATCTGTTCCTCCTGCAAACCATTCTCCGATCAGATCCTCAGGTATGCTTGGATTGGTATAAAATATTAAACTTAACATCTCCCAGACTAGAACTTTTGTTTGGGGGTTTTCTATTGCAATCATATCTTAATCTTTTCTGGGTCCCTAGGGAGCTGTTAACTTTGCCCTCATGATGTCTCAAATGGAAGGAGGTTGCCCTGTTGATTACAATACTATCACTGATCTCTTTCTTCAGGTTCAGATACTTTTTCCTAATTATTTTGTTTACAGTTTATTTGTGCTGTGAGGAACCTTTCCCTTTTCTTTTTTTTTTTTATGTGGGGAAACTTTGTTTTTTGAGATTGTTAGCAATCTTAAGTTTGTTTATCAATATCTTTTCGCCAGAGGAACATGATCCGTGAGGCAACTGCTTTTCTGTTGGATGTTCTGAAGCCAAATTTACCAGAGCACGCGTTTCTTCAAACCAAGGTCCGTCAAATTTACCAGAGCATGCGTGTCTTCAAACTAAGGTGTCCACTTGCTTGTTATGTGTCTGCTAAAATTTTCTTATGCTGCAGGTCCTGGAAATCAATCTTGTCACTTTCCCTAATGTGGCAGATGCTATTTTGGCAAATGGCATGTTCAGTCATTATGACAGACCTAGAGTTGCCCAACTCTGTGAAAAAGCTGGTCTGTACGTACGAGCACTTCAGGTAACTATCTGCCCATGTACCTTTGATGCCACCACATATAACATATAATGCAGCTCGTTTTCCTCCATCTTATCATACCATTTTTCCATATGTGCCTGCAGCATTATTCTGAGCTGCCAGATATCAAGCGCGTTATTGTGAACACCCATGCCATTGAACCACAGGTTATTTTCCTAAAATATCTTTCTTTCTTTCCCAATAATTTATGTTTTGATGCTTAATAATGCATTGACTACAGGCACTTGTGGAATTTTTCGGGACACTTTCCAAAGAGTGGGCGCTTGAGTGTATGAAGGATCTTTTACTGGTCAATTTAAGAGGAAATCTTCAGATAATTGTCCAGGTAGGTTTGGAAAGTGATGTGTTTGTTCGTAGTTTTAGTTGAGCACCTCTTATTTGGAGATTTACTGACTCTGAGGTACCATGTAGGTTGCAAAAGAGTATTGTGAACAACTCGGAGTTGATGCTTGCATCAAGCTCTTTGAGCAGTTCAAGTCATATGAAGGTCTATATTTTTTCTTGGGTTCATATTTGAGCTCCAGGTAATCTATGTTGTAAGCCATTGGCATTTACTTGCCTTCAAAAGGTCAAAATCTGTATAGCAGTGTTGCTGATCTTTGTCACTTATACTATATCTCTGGCAGCGAGGATCCTGACATTCACTTCAAGTACATTGAGGCAGCTGCAAAGACTGGGCAAATTAAAGAGGTTGAACGTGTCACAAGAGAATCAAATTTTTATGATGCCGAGAAGACTAAGAACTTTTTAATGGAAGCAAAACTTCCTGATGCGCGACCACTGATCAATGTGTGTGATCGCTTTGGTTTTGTTCCTGACCTCACTCATTACTTGTACTCCAACAACATGCTTCGCTATATTGAAGGCTATGTGCAGAAGGTAAGTTGTAGTGTTGTACAACCTTTCCATCTTGCTATGCCATATATCATTTTTGCTTGAAATGGAAACTTACTTTGTCTTTATGGATAGGTCAATCCGGGAAATGCGCCATTAGTTGTTGGGCAGCTTCTAGATGATGAGTGCCCTGAAGATTTCATTAAAGGGTTGATCCTTTCCGTCCGGTCGCTTCTTCCAGTTGAGCCTCTAGTGGAGGAGTGTGAAAAGAGGTACCTTGCCTTTTCTCTCATAGGTTACTCATTTTATGGGATGCTTTTCGTGGATGATCTCCCTTATGAGATGTCATATGCAGGAATCGGCTTCGGTTACTTACTCAGTTTTTGGAGCACCTTGTCAGCGAAGGAAGCCAAGATGTGCATGTCCACAATGCCTTGGGCAAAATTATAATAGATAGCAACAACAACCCAGAGCATTTTCTCACCACCAATCCCTACTACGATTCTCGTGTCGTGGGTAAATACTGTGAGAAGCGGGACCCAACCCTCGCTGTTGTTGCATATCGGAGAGGGCAGTGTGATGATGAACTTATTAATGTGACAAACAAAAATTCTTTGTTCAAGCTGCAGGCCAGGTTTCTGGGTGTTTTTATTCATTGCCTAATTTTCAGTTACATGACTCCTTCAAAAGCACATCATTGGTTTTGTCATTTCAGGTACGTGGTTGAGAGAATGGACGGCGATCTCTGGGCTAAGGTTCTTGATCCGGAAAATGAGTTCAGAAGATTGCTCATTGATCAAGTTGTGTCGACTGCTCTGCCAGAAAGTAAAAGCCCTGAGCAAGTTTCTGCGGCTGTTAAGGCTTTTATGACAGCTGATCTTCCTCATGAATTAATTGAGTTGCTTGAAAAGATTGTTCTTCAAAACTCAGCTTTCAGTGGAAACTTCAACCTGCAAAACTTGCTCATCTTAACTGCGATCAAGGCCGACCCTACCCGGGTTATGGATTATGTGAACAGACTCGATAACTTTGACGGACCTGCTGTGGGGGAAGTGGCAGTCGAAGCTCAATTGCATGAGGAAGCATATGCCATTTTCAAGAAGTTCAATTTGAATGTACAGGCTGTCAATGTGCTGTTGGATAACATTCGAGACATCAATCGAGCTGTCGAATTTGCTTTCCGTGTTGAAGAAGATGCTGTTTGGAGTCAAGTTGCCAAAGCTCAACTCAGGGAAGGACTAGTTAGTGACGCCATTGAATCATTTATTCGTGCTGATGATGCTACTCAATTCCTGGAAGTCATCAAAGTGGCAGAGGATGAAGAAGTTTATCATGACCTGGTTAAGTACCTGCTCATGGTTCGGCAAAAGATGAAGGAGCCCAAAGTGGACAGCGAGCTTATATATGCGTACGCCAAGATTGACAGGCTTGGTGATATCGAAGAATTCATTCTGATGCCAAATGTTGCCAACCTGCCTAATGTTGGTGATCGCTTATATGATGAAGGCTTATACGAGGCAGCAAAGATAATTTTTGCTTTTATTTCCAACTGGAGCAAACTTGCCATCACGTTAGTGAAGTTGAAGCAATTCCAAGGTGCTGTCGATGCTGCTAGGAAAGCTAACAGTGCAAAGACATGGAAGGAAGTCTGCTTTGCCTGCGTTGATGCTGAGGAATTCCGTTTGGCTCAGATTTGTGGTCTTAACATTATCGTTCAGGTACTTGAATGCTCCATTGCTCTTGGTGCTGTAGACGTCAATATTATAACTTTGTTCATTGCATAATCGAATTAATTTTCATTGCACCAATTGCGATTCTAGGTTGATGACCTGGAAGAAGTTAGTGAGTATTATCAGAACAGAGGATGCTTCAATGAGCTCATCTCTCTTATGGAAAGCGGCTTAGGCTTGGAACGTGCGCACATGGGCATATTCACTGAGCTTGGTGTACTTTATGCTAGATACAGACACGAGAAGCTAATGGAGCACATCAAGTTGTTCTCAACCCGTCTCAATATTCCTAAGCTGATCCGAGCCTGTGATGAACAACAACATTGGCAAGAACTGACGTACTTATACGTTCAGTATGATGAGTTTGATAATGCTGCTACTACGTTCATGAATCATTCTCCAGAAGCATGGGATCACATGCAATTTAAAGACATCGTCGTCAAAGTCGCCAATGTGGAGCTTTATTACAAGGCTGTGCACTTTTATTTGCAAGAGCACCCTGATCTAATAAATGATGTCTTGAATGTTCTTGCACTTCGCGTGGATCACACCCGTGTCGTTGATATTATGAGAAAGGTTTGCAGTTGTGCTCTATGATTTCTGTTCTTGTTTCAACTTTTCAGATTCTCATGATTGTTTATGCTATTAGGCCGGCCACCTACTTCTTGTCAAACCATACATGGTAGCGGTTCAAAGCAACAACGTCTCTGCAGTTAATGAAGCTCTTAATGAGATCTACGTGGAAGAGGAGGATTATGACAGGTTACGCGAATCGATTGACTTGCATGATAGCTTTGATCAGATTGGTCTCGCTCAAAAGGTAAATTGTAATTGGTTTCCACTTCCCTTATGGATGCTCTGTTGTATCTGCGAGGGCATTTTAACATTTCTTTTTGGGACTATCAGATTGAAAAACACGAGCTGCTTGAGATGAGGCGTGTTGCAGCTAGGGTTGCAAACGAACCGAATCGAATCGAATATCATAATATTCAATTTGTATTCGTTAATTTTCTAAAGTATTCGTATTCGATTCGATTCGTATTCGAATACTAAAAATCGATTCGATTCGATTCGTTAACGATATTCGAATATATTCGCGAATATTCGAATATTCGAATATTCGAAAGAAAATTTCAGTTTTCCCCCACAAACCTGTTAGAATTACAAAATAGTTCCGAAAAATTACAAAATCTGATAAACAACTCCACGTTCAATTTGTGAAGAAAAACTAACGAGGGAACTACTTAATACACAATGTTTCTTTCTTAGCTTGCTTTCGATCATCACGCTTGTAATACTACATCAACTTGTTCTTCTTCCACCTGTAGACAATAAGAAGGTAATTCACTGTCATAATCATGAAAACACAATAAAAAAATAAGAAGAATGAACTTACATATGTCACAATGGGTTTATTGATTCCATGAAGTTGTCGAACAGTGCTCCACATATCAAGACTTGTACCATATCGGATGATAACCTAGAACGGTAAGGATCTAAAACTCGTGTCCCAGCACTAAATGTAGCCTCTGATGCCACTGTGCTAACAAGAATAGCTAAAACATCACGAGCCAATTTCGACAATACTTTAAATTTCAATTCTTGAGATTTCCACCATGTCAATGCATCGAAGTTAGTTGTATCCCCATCTTTGCCCCTAAACACCCCTTCCTCTAAGTAAATATCTAGCTCCGACTTACTAGGGCCATCAACTTCGACAGTGCTCAAATATATAATTTGGATCTAATATTTTATATGTGTCATAATACTTTATTTGGGCTTACAAGTACATATATAATATATTATATTATTTAAATATATATTACATTAAACGAATCGAATATTCGTTAATTTTTCGAATCGAATACAGACATATTCTTATTCGTATTCAAAATTAATCGAATCAGAAAAAGTATTTGTATTCGTATTCGTATTCGTTTATTTCGAATTCGAATCTTAAGTTTCGAATCGAATCTCGAACCGAACCAAAAATATTCGGTTCATTTGCAACCCTAGTTGCAGCCTACATTTACAAGAAAGCTGGCAGGTGGAAGCAATCAATTGCACTATCAAAGAAAGACAACCTTTACAAAGATGCAATGGAGACGGCATCACAATCTGGCGATCGTGAGCTTGCTGAGGAGCTGCTTGTGTACTTTATTGAACAGGTACAGTTCAGATTTTTTTTTTTTTTGGAGGGTCAAATTTTGACTGCCCTGGTGGCTTTGTCGAGCTAATGTTGCAACAGTGAAATTGAATTTCTTGGCTAAAAAATCGTTTCGACGTATATCGGTGTACTTTTGACATCTAAAGGAAGTAGTTATTGTCACAACCATATAAAGATTGAACGATACTTTGATATTACAGCAACCCGTGTTCTTGTTTTGACGGGGTGTCTGAATTTTGTACTTGATATTCAAATCTTGCCTCGGTGCTCCGGCATATTAGTTTTTCAAGATTCTGGGTGGTCTAAATGTGAGGGTTTTATCTCTTTTCAGGGAAAGAAGGAGTGTTTTGCGTCATGCCTGTTTGTTTGTTACGACCTGATACGCGCAGATGTTGCCCTGGAGCTCGCATGGATGAATAACATGGTCGACTTTGCCTTCCCATATCTGTTACAGGTAAATCAATCCCCATCATTTTTTCCTCTATCTGCGAAACGTTGTTTTTCTTTCCATGTCCTTTTTTCCACATGTTTAACAAGCGAGAGGCTTTATTCTTGCAGTTTATCCGAGAGTACACGGGCAAAGTTGATGAGCTGATAAAGTACAAGATTGAAGCACAGAACGAAGAGAAAGCTAAAGTGAACGAGGAGAAAGATGTCCTCATGCAACAGGTAAATATACCCTGTTCTTCGATTCGTGAACAAAAGGCTCAAAGCCAAAATCCGTACACAAACATATAGCACAAAATGAATATGCATGTTACATACTCATGATTGCATTAAATATCTCATTTCTCCATATTTGTTATGAGAAGTGAGACTAACAATAATATTATTGATTATTTGGTTGAATCAGAACATGAATGCCCAGTTGCTACCTCTCGCTTTGCCAGCGCCTCCAATGCCTGGCATGGGCGGTGGCGGCTTTTCTGCACCACCACCTATGGGCATGGGCATGGGAATGCCTCCTATGCAACCATTTGGCATGCCTCCTATGGGTGGTTCATATCAATAATGAGATGTGGTAATGAGTGGCTGGCTTTTTAAACTCTTTGATATGGAGAAATTGGACAGACTACACAGTACAATGGCGGCCAAGGATGTATCATATTCTTCTTTTTCTTTGAATTCTCATTAGTATATTCTTTAGTAGTAGCAGGGATATTGTTTTTTGCAGCTTTAGGTTGAAAGCTGAGGATTGGATACTTCGTATTCTATTTCATACAAAAGCTGAAGATTGGATGGATATCTTTGATGTGTTTCGTTTTTTTCTTTTTCCCTCTATGATATTGATGTCACTATTTAGTCATTTCCAGATTATTTCCTCAGACAATCTTCTTTCTTTTTTTTTTTTTTTCTTTCATTTGTTTCATAAACCAAATCAGTTTTTCCAGAAATGAAAAGGACAGAAAAATAATTGACGACGAGTGCTGCTGGTCCTCGGAAATATTTTATTGGCAATCGCTACCAAATCCTTGGCCGGCCAGCTTCAGTTAGCTAATTACTTATTTCAACTATATCTTATATTAAACACACATGCCGAGCAGAGCGACGTACGAGCTTTATCTACAAACAAAAGAATTAAGAGATGAAAATGTTTTTACTAGATTAAAAAACCTTTCTTTGTCCATATTTACGAATGGAAATAAAATGGCTTTTGTGAAGTGGTATCCGAAATTTTTATCTTGTATTTGATTATATTGTCTGTAATAATGCACCTCCACCCACGTAAAAATTCAACGAGATAATCTTGTTTTTCCAACAACTAAACGAGATCCTATCGCATCCATTGTTTTGTCTCTTCCTCAACATAAGAGATTGCGACGTGCATAAAATTAATTAGTATTTAATAATATAAAGTATCAATACTTGGGATTCTGTGTAAGGATGGGATAGAGAATATTTTGTTGGAATTTCAATACAAATGAAGACTTTTTGTATGGCCTCCAAGTGGCAGCTTTCCAAGATTTCAAACTTCCCTCTCTCCACTGCCATCTACTCACATAACAACAACCAGAAGAAGTTAACACAACTATTAATTTAGAAATCAATAACCTATCCATAAGAAAGATACGTTTGATCTCCGCCTGACAAGGCCATGCTAAAATTATCTGTTGCAATAGTAAAAGATCAGAAAGTTGACGAGCCATGGACGACGACAATGCTTCAATCTTGCCTCCCCTCCCAATAGTATCCACGGGATTCTTACCAGCAAAAACGCTGCTCGAATCCCTCATACAAATCTCAAGCCAAGTGATCTCATCCCTCGAAAACGGGCCCCGCCTTCAGAGAAAGAACGCTTCCACGATGGTAAGAAAGATTCAACTCCTCTCCTTTGTGTTTGAAGATATTAGGGAATCAGAAAATCCACTTCCACCTTCTTCCATCTTGTGCCTCACCGAGATTTTCCACATCATCAGAGGAGCCCATGTCTTGATTGAGAGCTGTAGAGAGAGCAGCCTTCTGTGGAATCTCCTTCAAACAGAAAACATATCGAATCAGTTTCACACTTTAGTGCTAGAAATGGCGAAAGCCCTCGATATTCTGCCCTTAAGCTTGCTTAACCTAACGCCCGACTTGAAAGAGCAAGTTGAACTGCTTCACAAGCAGGCGAAGAGGGCTCATTTGTTCGTCGACGATAAAGAGGTTCAAATCAGAGATGAGATCCTTCGGTCGATGGTGTTAGCAAATGGTGAGATGCATCAAGGGTTTCTCGATATTGTTAGGGATCGGGATATTTTCTTGAGTATCGGGTTGGAAACTTCCCTGGATTTCGAAGAGGAGATTTTGAAACTCATAGAAGAAGCTGCGAAACAAGCGGGAACTGGCGGGCTCATAGTGGTTTCGAAGATCAACAGCCTCATATCTTTTGTTTCTCAAGCTAAAGCTTCGATCTTTAGGGACGAAAACGAAAAGTGGATAAACCAAGAGGATACGGAGAAGAAGAAAAGAAGAAAAATCCCGACCATGGTGATGATCCATAACGAACAATCATTTCCCGTTCCCGCCACAATCAACGTACCCGATGAGTTCAGATGCCCTATTTCCCTCGACTTGATGAACGACCCCGTAATCATTGCGTCGGGGCATACTTACGATCGAAACACTATAGCCCAGTGGATAAACTCGGGCCACAATACGTGCCCTAAAAGCGGGCAGAGGCTCATACACATGGCTCTGATCCCAAACTATAGCTTGAAGAGCCTCATACAACAATGGTGCCAAGAAAACAACATCCCTTTATCAGAATCCTCGTCTTCTTCTTCGTCACATCTCATCAGAGGAACGAGCAGCATCAAGAGAAAATCTTATGAGAATCCAGCGATCGATCACATCTCTGCGTCCAAAGCTTCAATGGACGCAGTTAAAATGACAGCAGAGTTCTTGGTTGGGAAATTAGCGACAGGCTCACATGATGTCCAAACTCAGGCAGCTTACGAGCTGAGGTTGCTCGCAAAGACTGGTATGGACCATAGGAGAATCATAGCTGAAGCTGGAGCCATACCCTTTTTAGTAGCTCTCATGACTTCGAATAACCCAAGGATTCAAGAAAATGCAGTCACGGCCCTACTCAATCTGTCAATATACGACAACAACAAGAAGCTGATAATGGCTGCTGGCGCATTGGACAATATCGTAGAAGCTCTACACTTAGGCAAGACAATGAAGGCCAAAGAAAATGCAGCAGCGGCTATCTTTAGCCTCTCAATCATTGACGAGTACAAAGTGATCATTGGTAATCATCCCAAAGCTATCTCGGCTTTGATCTGGCTTTTAGCAGAAGGGACTACACATGGTAAAAGAGACGCTGCAACTGCATTACTAAACCTGTCGGTATATAACCCTAATAGGGCAAAGGCTGTACATTGCGGAGCGGTACCGTTGCTT
The DNA here is from genome assembly GCA_027422505.1 of Craterostigma plantagineum. Taxonomy (NCBI): domain Eukaryota; kingdom Viridiplantae; phylum Streptophyta; class Magnoliopsida; order Lamiales; family Linderniaceae; genus Craterostigma; species Craterostigma plantagineum. The sequence continues at coordinate 6,157,127 of JAPQWV010000043.1, read as the reverse complement.
GTGAGCATGTTGACAGATGATAAGGCTGGTATAACCGACGATGCACTGGCGGTTCTTGCACTTCTTATGGGATGTAATGAGGGTTTGACAGAGATAAGAAAGAGTATGATTTTCGTACCCGTTCTTATTGATCTTCTTAGACTTGGATCTTCGAAGGGGAAAGAGAATGCCATCACTCTTCTGTTGGGGCTGTGTAAGGATGGTGGCGAAGAGGTCGCGAAGAGGCTGTTGGTGAATCCGAGGAGCATTCCTTCTCTGCAGAGCCTGACAGCGGATGGTTCGTTGAAGGCTCGAAGAAAAGCTGATGCTCTGCTGAGAATACTTAACAGATGCTGCTCGCAGATCTGATCATGTTGGCTGAACAAGAACATAATCATTTCATTTGTTGGTTGGGAAGATCTGTAAATTCTTGGGAAAAAAAATGTACTGTAATTTAATAAAAAGAATGTACTTTTTCAGTAACTGGGATCACAAAATATGGGATAATGAATGCTGAATTGAAGCCATGATGGGACATAGAGAATAGTTTTTATTATTAATATTTACCAGACAAGAACTCATCTGAAATTTATTACACAGGAAGGATACATACAAATATGGAAAAGGTTCAACTTGTGTTCAACCATGAGTTAGCTCCAATCAGTCATCCTCGTATCGTAGATGTGAACAATAATTCACAGAATGAATGTCGTAGTAAGCTTTCAGGAGCAGGACTCCACCAATTCGAGTTCAACGTGAGTGCCTCTTATTCTGTAGTTCCAAAACCAAGTTCCACGGTTCATGACTTCCTCCTTAATCGGCGTCAACTGGATATCTAACCCTGTTGTGATTTTCAATAGGATAACTAACGGTAGGAGGTATTGTGTGGAAATAGTACTAAGACCTAAACTAGACATCACATGACTCTGGGCTAACTGTACTGCATGCTTGTGTACCTGAATATCCTGATGTAATCTTCATTTTGTGACCATCTGGGACTTCAAAAACAAGATCGCCCTTCGAGAAACGGGGAAATATTATCATTCCGGTGCAAAAAATTTACATCGCTATAGGATATAGAAACTCATACATACATCGGAGTCTTCAGTGAGAAAGATATCATATAAAAGATAATAATTATTATCAAGAAACTACAAATCCAACCTGTATTATAACATCTTTGGCTTCAAATTCGGCATTTCCGTGTAGTATCACCTTTAAAGCCTCAAAACGTTTCACATCATGTTTCCAGTATATGTTGGTATCTGCATTCCAATCTATTCCATCATTCCTAACTTTTACGTTCTCTAATCTGCATCTCGCGCACCTACATAAACTAAACGGTGAATACAATGCAACCTATTCATTTCCACAAGTCAATGTACTAACCGGGCGACATCTTACCTTGTTCCATATTGTACTATAGGCTCACCCTTTTCACTAGTTTCGGCTGACCCCACAACATTTTCAGACAACACAATTAAGCTTCCATCAAGCTGCATGCATAAATAACCTCATCATGCAAAGAAATAAATCAATATAGCATTCCATATCTTATATAATTAACTACCTCAACATTCCTCCAGAGGAACTCAGCAATTTCTAGTTGCAACTCAGAACCTTTGGCAATGGAACCACCAAGGAACTGGGAGACAAGAAGGTAGCTCAGTCGATGACAAAATATATATAAGTAGTAACCAATACTAAAATTCCAATACTGATAGGGAATCATTTCTAGTGCATCTTCAAAATAAATAATGAGATCAGTAATACATCTCCGAAGGACAACTGGAGAATATATCTTTTTACCCTCAACCAATACAGAGGATCTTATTTGAGGCAATGATAATTTTAAAACAGTTTCTATAATTATATAAAGGTCAATAGCGCTACGACATTTGATTACCTTTTGTCTCTTGACCTCCCAGAGGGGTCCCAGGGCAGGATGTAGAAATATGAGAAATGGTGGTTCCGAATGAATATAATCTTCATTACCTTTCACCTACCAGACAGTGAACAAGTTCAGAATGAAGACTCAGTGTAACATTCTCAAATATCGAATAAAAAATAAACAGTCTAGCGCGGGAGATTTATTTAAAATATAAGTAAATACACAGGCATGAAAGATCTAATATTTACCGTTGGAATTGTTATTCCGCAATGAGAGAGCAAGTCATAAGCATTACGCATTATGTCCAACAGAGATCCATCTGGAGTCTGCAACAAAAAACCACAATGATAAAAACATGAAAGTTAGAATAGTAGAAGACTTCAAAGTTTTCATGACAACATAATCACTAAGCTACCAACAGGTAGGAAGATCTTGTGGACACAACACATTTGCTATATTTTAAACAGCAAAAACATCAAATGATGTGCTGTGACCTGGTGCAGAGACTGATCAACATGCTTCCTTCTCTTCTTTGCAGAAGATGTAACCTTTCTTCTTTCATTGTACACAATAAAAGTATCTAGCTTCTCTGCAAACGCTCACACAAAACAACTTTAATGAGAGAGAGAGAGAGAGAGAGAGAGAGAGAGAGAGAGAGAGAGAGAGTTGATGATGTTGGCTAGCATAAAACAAATTTTCTTGCCTTCTATCCCGGCATGGCAACGAGAAGAAAACGTGTTAGCAAAATTATCAGCAATATTTTGCATTGTGCACTCCAGGCGACCTCCAGAAACACTATTAAAGTCAAAAGAGGATGCTTATGGAATTATCATTGCAAATAATGGCAGGATGCATACCAAACTACATCAATGGCTAATTTGTGGGATGGCATCTTAGGAATATATACATACGAATCGTACCCTAATAGAATCAAACAAAACACATTACAGGGGTTAAGCATACCAGTGTGGCATTCCAAATTGATCTTTATACGAAATTGGCTTTTTAACATTGAGAACCATTCCAGGCAAACTGCTTCGCTTTTTACTTGATGCAACAATCTCAGCAGCCCCCAAATCCACATAAAGGATATTTGTATTAGCAGGAAACTCTGGCTGCGAACTTGACCAAAGAAAGATTACAAGTTACATGGATGTGTGAAGTTATGTTGAACAAAATGATAGAGAACTAGATACTGCAACATGAGAAGGCCATCCTTTCCAAAATTATCAGAACACCCTACTTTTATACCAGAATATTTGAGTTTTAAACCAAATATTACAGTTTCCAAGCCAGAACGTACTTGGTGATACCATACTTGTCAAACTCAGTGTACTCAATACAGGACAAACCATATGACCATCTTCCATCGAGGGTTTTCTTCTCAAGGAGCACGTTGATGCCTTCCGTCGCACCTGAATTCCTCTTACATGATGCAAATCCTAGTTTCTGCAAAGACACAAACGAGCATAGATGGTTAGAGTTAGAAAAACCTGGCAGTTATCCTTATACTATCATCCCACAAACGAACGGCAATCCCACTGAAAAGTGATCAAGCTCTAATGCATGTTTGTTTCACATATACGCAAAAAAACTGAAACCAACCGAATTCTTTGCAAGTACATAAGATCAAGCTTGTGCGGTCATGCAACTTGTAACATATTCTGTTAGGAGAAGTGGATAACATGGAACAATTCTCTAAGTCTTGACAGTTTAAAAAATGTGCAAGAATTTCCAAAAGTGTGTAATCAAGATCTTACCATTCCATGGCGCAAACCAATTCCAGACAACGCCAGCAGAGTCAAATCAGTGGCAGCTATTACATTACTGAAAAATTTTACACATCAGAAACTATACAACAGCAAACTCTCAAATACCATTCATAATGCACCAAACCTAATTTGCCTGACGGTAGCCCCTTTCCTTCCATTGCTATGAAACCATTTAAAAACTCCTTTATCATGGGCCAATTTCCAGATCACACCATGACCCCCAGGCTTGCACACAGGTACAAATGGTCTTGCCACAATCCACTGTCCGTCTTCTGCAGCAATAGCTGGAACAAGAGGCTAGCAATTGACAAGTAATTACTGACTGACAGACAAAGTAACTTTAAAACGCAAGCAAACTAGAAAACACCAATCAAACCTGTTCGAAGAGTTGAAAGCTTGATCTACCTCTCCCAAACCATCGATGTCTTTCACAAAGAGAAGTAATATGTCCGTGATTGTTCTTTGCGGCGCTTGTCATGATTGCAACCGGAGTTATGCACTGTTTCCCATACAACTTGTAGTACAGATACTCTCTAGCCTTGCAGATAAGACATTCATCATATTGAATGCGGTTAAACAAAATTAGAACCATCAGAATCCCAGTGTTTCATGAAAGGAAATACACAATACTCATAAGTGATCAAACGTATGTATATATATATATATATATATATATATATGTATATATATGCATTCAACATTTGTGTGAACGAGAACTTTTCTGCAAGATTTTACCTGGAGATCCCTTATTAAGCCTTCCAACAACGTTCGACCACAGTAAGGAAGCATCGCGGCAGGAAGGCATTCACCCGTTTCAGGGTCAACCAAACCAAGCCTGTCCGCTGACCCCCCCACAGGATAAATTTCTCCTAAGTCAGGCAATCCCTGAAAATTGGTTATCGCTTGAAACAAAGAACCCAAAGTAAATTAAGACTTCTACTATCACAAAATGACACAATAAATGTACTGACCTCAATTCCCCAAAGAGCTGCTTGTGATGCAGTCTCAGTATCTTCAGAAAGATTAAGAACAGAAGGAGGATAAATTTCAACTAGTTGATGCCTCAAATGATTCTTGGCCTGCTGAGACAGATTAGTGACTTTGTCTTCACGAGTTGATTCGACAAGCAACTCCAGGATACATAACTGATATCTACATACAGAAGATACTAAAATCACACTTCTTGGAACAGAAAAAATCTCATACCGGGCTCACAAGATCTTCTTATACCAAATTCGTATCAGGCACGATCTCCTAAATGGTACTTACAGAATTATTTTAAAAACCATAAACTCTTCGAAACCTCGAGATATTTAAAAAAAATCACTACATGTCGTAAGTCTTCGAGTTCAGAATAAGCCTATCATATCGTTCTAAATTTATTTCAAAATTTTCAACCTTTTATTCGCACTAACTAAAGTACTAAATAGAAGAGTAGCCAATTAAACAAGTATGATCAGTTTCAGTAACATTACCCAACGATTCCACCAATGCAATCATAGAACTTCTCCACTTCATGAAGCATTCTCAACAAAGACCTCAATGACTCGCTCTCATCCTTGCTCAACCCTTTTCTGTCCCCCTTCATACCATCCCCAACCTCACCCCAGCTCTCAATCATCTCTGCCAGCGCGTAAAATGCACTCTTCACAGCGCTCTTCTCCATCATATATCCACTCTCGAACCCCAAAAAGAGATGTTCTTGACCAGCGGCCACCACACATTTTATCAAAAACCAATCGTACTCACTCAAACTCACACCACCGAAGTCACATTTCCGAAACCCAAAGAAATCCCTGACTCTACCGTCACTCTCAATGACCCTCATTCTACCCCGTAAATCCTCGCAACTACCCAGTGCCTTCACCAGCAATCTCAGCCTCTCAATTTCATCTCCCAAATCGAGGCCATCGGCGTATTCTAAAGGAGCGGTGGACACTCGCGCGATCGAATTACGCGAAACTGGCAATCTGAGTTGCAAAGTCAGCTGCTTCTGCAGCTGAACCGAAAAATTCGAAGAGGGGGAACTCAAGGCATGAGGTTGGCGCTTAAACGAGCTTCCGAAGTCGAACAACGAGCTCGAGGGTCTCGAATTCAGCGTAAAAAGAAGTCTATTTTGGTTGAAAACAGGTGTATTCGAAGCCCTCGCCATGGCAGGGAGCTCGAAAAGATCCTCGAAAATTGCGCCCGTCTATGTTAAGCGTGTGAAGCGTTCATCATTTTGAGTCCGCTCTCTTGTAGGTAGACAAGGATAAGGAGAAGATGCGGGAAGGATATGCCGAGGCAGTCTTGGAAGGTCGTTTTTAAAAGCCTGTGCTTTTCCGTACAGTGTGCTTCATCGGCTTGTACATTACGGGTGTAGTACAATACATTGAAAGCTGAAACTGTAGGGAACCGCACGGAAATAGCGTGGATATTAGAACTGTAGAGCTGGCAACCTCATCCTTACGTGCTATAATTTGATTGGTCGCTCGAAATCGAAAGTTGGTTATGTGTCGGAATTCAGTTGGGAGGGCGCAAGGCTTAATTTACTGGTCTTGATTCTAATCTTTAGTTTAGTTTTGGTAAAAGCTCATTAATATACATGCATGTCATAATTCCAAGGGTTAGGGTTTACAAACAATTTTAAGGAAATTGACACCAATGCATCAGAGATATATACAGTCATCAAACTAAACAACATCACACTTCTACACATCAAAGCAACACTCGATTTTTTTTCTTTCGACAAAACTAGGAAATACTTACGTCCTATTTACTGGAGAAGTAGCATTTGATTGAAGTGCCATACGCCTATATCATGTAAAAAGTACATACCATGTCAGGTAATAAAACATATAGAACGATAAAAAGGCGAAAAGAGAGTGGTAATAGTGGGGTTCCTATGCATACCGTGGCCTTTGCCGACTCCTCTAAGCTGAGCAACATATTCTGATATCCTTTTGATCGATTCGACCTTCGGAAGGAAACAAAAGAACGTCGTTGGGTTTTACGTTAGCTGCAGAAGCTCGAGCAATGACTATCTTATCTGATACTGCGAAGAAAATGAAGGACCTGTTGGGCCAAGAACTCTTTCTTCACAAAGTCGGCTAACTGCACGTCGTTTGCTTGTTCTGCCACCTGTCGTTGTGATGCGAGGAAATTAAGATAATGGGTTGAAAGAAAAAACAAAGCTTTTTTTTGGAACTGCTACCTACAGAGTGCAGTTTGAGAAGTTTTTCATTCGTCGCCTTCTCTAACGACAATGCAAGCTCCATGGCTGTGTGTAATGTAATGTAAGAGAATGGCATTCATTGCAATGTTTAAAGAGGGACTAGATTTAGCTGTACAAACAGAACTGAGAAACAATGTTCGAGGCATGAATAACGATTGTACCATACAGTGCATCACCCTTTTCGAGGTGATCGAACTCAGAGCGCGACATCAGTAATGGCAGTAGCTTCACCTTTCCACCTCTTTCGTTCTGTAATTTCATCGAACACCTGGTGAGCTTTGCGTCCGAAGCTCGCAAAAGCAAAGAGGAATCAGAATATCTATAGATCAAACCTGGTATTCCATCAGTTTTTCAGCATGCCCTCGTTCTTCTTTGCTCGATTCTTTGAAAAAACTGTCGGAGGATGAGTAAGAGATCTATCGATCGCCATACATGTCAAACAAGAATTGGTCCAAATCTTATCTAAGTTCTATAGGGTTCTTACTTGGCAAGACCCTTGAGCGCAACGTTATCCCTGTCGAAATAAGCATACATGGCATGGTACACATAGGAAATACTGTACTCAACACTGCAGATTTCCACAAAGAAATTCAAAACTTTATCGTCATAGAAAATGCATAAAAAGCATCCCAAGAACTCAACGAAGGAAGCAATCGAAAGAAACATACTTTATTTGTTCGTTAATAGCCGCTTCACACTGATCGGCATACTTGTGGCGAGCAAGCGATTGGTCAGGCTCCGTCGGAAGAAGCATCAGCTCTTTCTTTACTTCCTCGGATGGATCAAATACTGATTTTCTTACAATCTTTCTATCCTTCTTTTTAGCTGCAAACACCACAAAATCCGTCGAAGAACGAGATGCATGTCGACGGCCGAGACTCTCATCCACGCGCGAATTCAGTAAACCGCGACCTGTTAAGTGCCTGAGAAGCATGTTTATAATACGTTCTTTTCTTTGTTCTTTTTTTTATTATTGTCGATGTATATCCGAAGATGATGGCTATTTCTGGAAAATTATGACGTGGATTCAATGAGAAACTGCTTTTCTTGAATTCTGAACAGTACAACATGGTACAGGCCGAACGTTAAATGGCTATATTTGAGCCCAAAAAGCCCATGATAAGCTAAGCAAGTCCAATATGGAAAATAAGTCTATTTTTATCTCAATCTTATTTTACTCACAAAAGGCCGCCGACGAAATACGATAAATCACATACATAAATCGATTTTTCTAGCAATAGTAATGTATTAGAATGCATAGTTGATGGAAGCTTCGGAGGAAAAACGTAATTAATGACGACGCCCGTGACATCAAGTGGGAGTTTTATTTATTACACGGGGACTATATATTAAGATTCAAAAGCAAAGGTTTGCTTGCCCACTTGCAAACCCAACTTGTATTATTGAATATAAATGTGAGGTGCACAAAAGCATTGATTTTTACGTGACAAGTTGGCATTTACATATCAAAGAAAGTACCAAGTTGCCCTATCTTTGAACAGCAAGCTACGTCTCGGTTCTTGATTTCAAAACGGCAAAAAGATGTTGAATAATTAATGCTAGCTTCGTCTTGGATTAACATTATCAGCTAGAGACGATTTTACTCGATTTATTATTTATTAATAAATCAGAATTTAATGGTAAGCATTTCACAATGCGCAATAATTGGTACCAGTAATGAAGTAGATCTTATGAATATGATGCATGTCGTCGTTTTTGCTTGTACGAGATTCATTTCAAAGAAATTAAAAGCAACAACAACAACTAACGATTGAGATTCCCTCAATGAAAAAAATATATAATATAGCAATAGATCAGTCTCCATGTACAAACTACAAGAAGGTGAAAACCCCAGATCATATCGAACCAACGAAGGAGTGTAATAAAGGAAAAAAAAGTAATCTTTAAACATCACTTTAGATCATCCCCTCAAGCCAAATCTGATTCTGAAGCATAGTATAGCTATTCCACAATTAGCTTTTCGAACATAAAAAAATATTTTTTTGATTAATTCTGACCAATCGCCGCCGCCGTCGCCGCCGTCATGTTCTCAGCTATCTTCGCCAGGGACTGAAGGTTACACCTCACAATGGTATCCACAAACGCGCACGTCTCCTCCGTCGTGTTTCCCTCGGGGACGTCCACCACGTACGATTCCACCACCAGTGTTCCGCCGGCGCAGTCGTCGTGGAGGGTCGTCACCGACTTGTAGTTCTTCAGCCGATGATCGCCGCCCACCACGCGGAAGCTCGTAACCCTCCTCTCGTCGTCGAGCACCTCGAGCCGCTCGGTGCTCGTGCAGGCCGGCAGCCCCGACACCACGCGCACCTCCCGGAGCGTTCCCACGCGCCTTGGGTCGCCGTCCGTGACGACGTGGCAACTCTTGAGGAAGTGCTTGTAAACCTGCGGCTGGTCGAACCTTCGGACAAGAGCCCACACGGTGTCCGCGGCGGCGCTGACGCGCTGGGCTATGACGGAGGAACACTGCGCGGGTCCCACCTCGTGCGCGTGGTACTGAAGCGCGTGGTGAGGCACTTCCGGCGGGCCGTGGCGGTTGCTCTGCGGCTGCGCTGCCGCCTGCTTTGAGTTTACGGTGCGGGCCGGTTTGTGCGTTGTTACCATGGGACTGTTAATTCTTTGGATCTGAAGCGAAGAAGGCATATTTTTTTCCTTTTTCTTCTTCTCTTCTAAGGAGAGAGAGAGAGAGAGAGAGAGGTTGCGATAGTTAAGGGTGTTTTTGGAGGTTTTAAAGGTGAAGAAGAGATGCAAGTGGGAAGTGCAAGTTGGTGATTAATATTGCAAATGGAGCTTTTGCTTGACTGTAATAACGTGATATGTGCGGCAGTTACTGTAATGTCCTATCCTAGGTTAGGTTGGTGATCCGTTTATGTCTTATGAAAGGAAAGAAAAACCCTTCATTTACGTTGAACAATATTACCAATGTGATTATATTTTTTACTCGACAAGTATTTCTTAGTTTAGGTTTAGTTCCAATCGAATAATAGTCCGAGTGAAGCCGTGGGGCGATTGCTTTTATGAATAAATTAAAATAATCAAATCATCTCCAATTGGGACTTTCTGTGTGTATTTTTAAATTGTGGCAACTTGCAAATTTCCATGAACCTAATCTTGTTTGTGTATCGGCTTTCAGAACTTTATCGTTTCTAACAAATTTAGACTATACATTTTTTTAAGGTAGGGACATATTTGGATTCGGATAATCGAATCATTGTTAAATTTAAACATCCGTACATATTAATCCCCATATATTCAAACATAATATTCCTGTCATAATTTGTGTGTGCTACAGAAGATACCACCTCCACCACAGTAACCTTGTTTTTTTAAAATTATTCATACAACTATTGCATTATACTTTCATATTCTAGTTTGGCAATTTCCGTGTGATATTCTCGTCACTTTTTGGCAACTTGATATTTTTGAAAACCCCACGAAGACCTTATAAAAGTCCTAACAATATTGTCAAAAATGTACTTATGGGTGTTTATAAAAGCGTATCAACTTGCATTGGCTATTCTCGAACCCATTGACGTTTTCCTACAAGAGGACAGCTTTACAGTTGCTATAATGGGATTATGTTATAAGTAGTTGTTATTACCTAAATTAATTAAATTTTTCCATTTGAAGAGAACATATTCCGATATTGATCGTGCAAGATTGGACATGTTTACTAGGAAACAAAGTAGTTTTCCCAAAACCATTGACATGCAATGTATGTAGCCCAAGATAACATAAGGCATTCATGCACAATACTTTTTTATTAGTAAGAACGTGACCGAAACCCCTATAAATATTACATGTGGGAGGAATGGATTAATGCATAATGAAATATTTAATTTTTAATTTATGTAATAAAAGTTGACTGACGAAGCCAACATGCCCCACTGGTGAAAATATATTTACTTACTTTATTAGTTGCAAATTTTTTATTACTGCCTCATTTATATATATGATGGAAAATATAATACTTATAAAATTGAATTTAGTACTGGGAAAATAAATAAACCTTGCATGCTTTACCTAGCAAGTCCATTGGGCTTACATCTCAAAATAAATAAGCCGAATTTTAAAACCCTATAAAGCCCATTGGTTCGAAACGTAAAAGGCGCACGTTAATAAATGTGAGAATGCACAGGGCGCAGGATAAAGTGCCACGTGGACATAATAGGCGCACATTAGCATGGGAGAAAGGGAATGGGCGGCCAACTCAATGGCGCATTCATCGTCATCACCTCCGTTTAACAAATAGATAAGTTTTCAGCTCAGATTTCTGCTGATTAAATCTTTTGGTTTCGATCCCGATGGATTCCGCCGTTGTTCTCCGCTCCTTCCAATGTTAGTCTCTCTATGCGTGTTCATATCGAAAATGTGTGTCCTTTTGTGGTACTGCGTCGGTGGTTAATGCAATTATTTTGGGTTTCAGCTCGTGCCGTATTTTCTGATGCTTATAAATATTATCTGATGCCGCCCATGATCCGAGCTATCCATTTTGTTTTTCGTGGTCACTGACCAGATTGGAATTTTTTATATTTTTTTGTGCAATTTGTTCGTCGATCAAGAAATGCTTGTTCTCGTTATCCCAAGAAATGATGTTAATCACAGGAAGTGGGAATACTATGTATGTTGATCCTAGTCTGAATGATATTTTTATTTTCTATACACGAGCTTTCATGTTTCTGATTTAAAAAATGGTGGAATCTTGCTATATTCAGGTGCTGTAAGTTCGAACGCTCATTTGAGGACTGTGCTCGAAAAATCCAATATGCTTACAGTGAACAGTAACTTGTATGCCTGTGGTGGGAAGGCAATTTTGTCAACAAGGAGGCAGGGATCAATGTTTGTATCGTGTGTGAAGACTTCTGATGCTACTCTGCCAGGCAAGTCAAATGGTGAGCCTTGAGTTGCTTCCATGTTAGTGATAAAGAAGATAGAAAGGATTCTCATGGTTCACAACCTTTCTCACGCTAATGGTTGTACATGCGTATATATCCAATTCAGGTGATGCGAAGGAAGCGTTTACATCAGATAATAAACAGATTTCACCAGATAAGAAACCGCTGAGTGCATATTTTCCCAGTGGCTTCGAGGTAGCACTACTCCTCTTCTATTGCATTGCTCTCATTTGATTGTTTTCTTCCACATGGGAAAGTTTGAGTTCTCTATGCAAAGTTGAATATTCAAATTATTTATTTAAAAAAAATTATTCGAAAAGACTTGGATTGGAAACTTCTAGTTGTTCTCTGAATATCATTTTAATTCGGTATTGCAAAGAACTTTGAAACCATACTGAAGCTGTTGGTGAAACTTTTTATCAGGCCCTTCTAACAGAAGTTTGTGACGAGACAAAGATTGCAGAGATAAAAATGAAGGTAAATTTGCTTTCATTTACATCTCTTTTCCATTCTGATTGGAGCACAATGATCTCAATTATATAGAGGAAACGATGGATCAGTTCCATTAGTGAGTCATGAAAAATATACATCACAGCTATGCTCATCGTTTCTGACTTTGTGTCACATATAAATCAGTTTGGAGCTTTCGAAATCCATATGAAGCGTAACGTTGATGGCCCAACTGTCCCCGCGCCTATCATTTTGCAAACAAGTACGACTTCAACTCCTTCCCCCCTTCACCACCACCTAAATCCTCTGGCAAGTTGACACCATTCTCAAATGTTTCCCCCGAGATAGGAGCTAAGCTCGCAAAACTGGAGGCTTCTGGACTCAGTAACTATGTCCTAGTAGCATCGCCTGCAGTATGAATTGCTATCCTTCACCTCCCTTTTTTTTGTATGAGTTACCATCCTAAAACTGATTGATGGTATGTGTGGAGTAATGTGTTGTTTCATATATCGAATGCCTTTCAATTTCTCTGACCAGGTTGGTTTATTCCGAAGAAGCATGACTCTGAAGTGTTAGGCCGATTTTATCCAACCTTGTACTGAATCAATGGATTAGTATTACCTGATACGATGAATTATGGAAGCAATAAACAAAGTAATACCGTAGACGAATTGTAGAGTTGGAACGAGAGAGCGCGCGAGTTCTTCAGAAAAGTCGTCAACTCTATTATGATTCAGCAACCCTAAACGATGTATCGTTTAGGGTATATATACACATAAGCCCTAATCGGGCTATTGGGCCCAAGTTAACTAATATACCCACAAGTCGGTATATTTACAATTAAGTCTTAGGGCAGAATAAAACTACAAGATTAAGATAACCTGATTTAATTGAACACAATAAAATATTCCTAACAATCTCCCCCTTTGTGTTCAATTTGCAATTTAGCGCTGGTTATCTTCGTCTTGTGATCGTACTGAGTCCTCAACGAACACGTATCGGAGTTGTGTACGCGAAAGCATTTGCATGCATGTTCTTCTTCATTCACCTCCTCCTTTATCTTGTCTTGTGACCTCTTCTTTAGGAGATCCAAGCTCACCGTGTTCTGATCTTCTCTTCTTGTGTTCCAGCTCTCCCTTCGATAATCGCGACTCCCCCTACATTTGTTCAACCTTGTGTTGGGATTGGGAGTTTTGATCTTGAAGTCCATGCTGAAGTTGTTGGCCGTATCTTGTCATTTGAGTACGATCTCTCCGTTCGATTGTAGCTCAACTCCCCCTACGTTCGTTCAACCTTGTGTTGTGATTGGGGAGTTTCTTTTAAAATCAGAGAGTCGTACATGAGGCGACAACTTCAATCGTTGGACTCTGTGGTCTTCGCTTGATCTTGGCGACGCTTGAGATTTGGCATTTTCTGATCTATATTGCACTTTCGTCGTGGTGTTGCTCCCATTTTGCTTTAGTACTCCTCCCCCTCATGAAGATCGAGCTAGGGAGATCGCCATGCGATATGTCAAAATGGTGCATCGTCTTTGGCAAAAAGATCGCGTCGTCAGGACAAGAAGAAGGTGTACGTAGTGTGTATTTTCCGAAAATGTCTCGGCTCCTTCGAATTTTTCCATCAATTACATGAGAGCCTATCTTCACAGTGGTACGCGCGGCGAAAATGGTGGGTGCTCGGGTTGGGTAATAACCTGACGGAGCCACAAAGGCAGTCCGTCGACACGACTCAGAGTTAACTGAGACGTGGCCTGTGAGGACAGGGCTTTATAAACCGGGGCCACATAGGCGTCCCGTTAACATCAATCTAGGAGCATAGCTCATAGACGATGACCTGAAACCGTTGTTGTTTTGACGTTGCAACGGTAGGACTTCCTTCCGATCATCGAAGCATGTCGTAGTAGGACAAGAAGTCTTGGCAGGAGCTGAATTAGGTTTCGATTTCTGGACCCAGGCCAACGTCGTCTTCTTGGTAGTTAATCTCTTTCCTGTAGTCAAATTAGGCATGGGATGAGGAGTTAGGTTATAGGAGGAAGAAGAATTAACGTCAGATGAATAATCTTTGAGGTGTCTAAGAAGCGAAATTTCATGAAGCATTTTCTCCTTTTCGAACTTGAAGATTTCGATTTGATTTTGATGTTCTTTGTGTTGTATCAAGTTAATATTCTGAAGGCGTGAGACTTCGCTTAGAAGGCCAGGTTCGTTCTTTGTTGGAGTTCTCTCCATTGGGATTGGTGAGCATGACTTAGGGAAGAAACGTGAGTCGTTCGTGAGTGAGGTTGCCTTTTCTAGGCGAAAGCGAGAATTCAAGGCAAGTGCATCGTCGTAGGAATAGTAGTGGTTTGAGGGAGATGCGTAGTTTTCAAATAGCAGTTCATGTCTTTTGGCTATTTCTTTCCCTTTAATGTTTTTGTGGAGTGATGTTTCTATCTTAGACTTAGCCGAATTCAATGGTGCGGAGAAAGCTATGTGGTTGTTGACTTGTTTTTCGAGTGAAGAGATGATTGTCAGAAGTACGTCCATTTCCACTTGAGAGGCAATCTTCTCGAGCTCAATAGTCGCATGCAGATCACCGATTTCTTTAATCATCGGAGGGATATATGTACTAGAGGTACTTGCTTTTTGGGGATCTACTTCTTCTGGTGGATATAAGGAATAGTAGTCATCAGATAGATCAATTTTCCTGGTTTTGTAACTTTTCTCCAGTTCCTCATAGTCAATTGGAATTTCAGCCCAATCCTTTTTGTCTCTCTTTTTGTGTTCTAACTTATCAAGCGGAGATGAGCTAGTGAAAGGCATAAGACTAGGAATGTTTAATCCTGAGAGCTTGATATCATAAAGGGGAAGAGGTTTCTTTACTGAGTGCACAGAATCTGGAGTACATCCTATGCCGCTACGGGGATCATAAAATTCTGTGTCTCTAGCACTATTTAATAGGATCATTTTATCTGTCTGTATTCTACTGTTCAGAAGATCCTCAAGTTTCTTTATTTTCGAATATAGACGATTTCGTTCCTTAGTCAGAAATTCATATTGTTGGGATATCGTGTTTCGCTCTACCTCACTCTTTTGGAGATCGTTTTCCTTTTTGAGAAGTTTATCTTCTAAGTCTCTTATCTTAGTCTCATGTCTAAGGGATGTGTCTCGAGCTTGTTCTAGAAACGAGGTTAACCTAGCTTTTTCCACTAGTTCTGTTCGCAGGACTTTTTCATTGTTAGCTAACCTAGATTCTAATTCTCTTAATGATTGGTTCTCTCTAGACATGGATGTTAGTCTATCCTGAAGAAGGCATAATTGTTCATGTAGATTGGAGTAAGATTCGTGTACCTCAGTCTCTGAAGATGAGTCGGTTGAGGGGGTGGCTGCAGTGTTGTGTTCCTCATCCTCAGTGTCAGTTTCAACGTTTGCCATGAGTGCCAGATTTTCATCTTCACTTTCCGAGGTATCCTCGAGCCATGATTCTTGTTCAGCCATGAGTACCACACCGGACTGTTTTTGTTTGAGAAGTTGTGCTTTTTTGGTGTAGTAGTCAACATCTTTGGTCTTGGGCAGGAAGCAGTCTCGAGCAAAGTGTCCTGGTTTGCCGCAGTTGAAGCACTTCTGATCTTTCATGGAGGGCTTAGTCTCACCTTCTTCATTCTTTCGGTCCCGCTTCTTGGAGGAACTAGTCCTGAGTCGATTTGAGGATCGGTTCTGTGTGTAGGAATTGAAGCGCTTGGTGATCAAGGCCATCTGTTTTGTAATCTCTGCTAGCTCAGGGTCCATCTCTGCATTGGTGTTCTCATTGTCTTCTTCAGATGAGCTAGGGTTCTGCACAGGTTTTGGATTCTTTTTTGATTTTCGATGGCTGATTAGAGCAAGTGTCTCCATGGCGGTCCTTTCCTTTGATGCTTTCTGAATCTCATTAATGTCTTCAATGTGCTGGGCGAGGCTGTCGTAGAGGCAGTGAATGTCCATCTCTTCTAGATCCTTGTTCTGACGGATATTGCTGGCTACTTTCCTCCATTCCGGCTGCAGCGCTGAGAGAAAGCGTATGTTAATTTCCTCACCAGTTCTGGTTACATTTATCTTTCTCATCTCATTCACTAGGGTCAGAAATCGTTGATAAGTCTCATATAGCTCTTCTCCATCTTTGGCTTTGAATGAGTCATAAGCAGTGAGGACGTTGGATTTCTTTGCCTTGTACCCAGATTCAGTTCGTTGCATCATTTTGCTAATCTCATCCCACATTTCCTTGGCAGTTGGCAAGCTATTAACCTGCATGTAAATGTCATTTGGGATGCCTTGACCAAGATAAGTTTTGGCTTGACGGTCTGCTCGAGCTCGGAGTTTTTCAGTCTCAGTGTAAGCTGAGAGAGCTTTGAGTTCCCTTGTTTCTGGAACAGGTGGTGTATTGTCTGGATTGCCAGGAATTGTAATCCAAAATTGAGCTGGCCCTTCGGTGAGAGATTCGTACATTAGGTCGCCGTTCTCCTTGCTTTCGATGAAATTCATGAACCTGAGTGTCCATGCTGTGTACTCGTCCCTCTTGAGGATGGGAGGTCTCGAGTCGTTTCCAAGTGAATAGAGGTCCATTGCGATAGGTTGGATGTGGATCTTTATCGTGTTGATCAACTAAAATCTTAACTCAAGGAAGGCAAATAGGGTTAGAGAAATATATGAAATAATATAAGCACAAGAGTTGATTTGAAATCGAAAATATATTATATATATATAAATTTTTTTTTTTTTTTTTTTTGATGTTAAAGAGAAATAATAAGAATGTCGAAGCTCGAATTGAATTTGAATGTCGGAATCTTTTGTCGAAATAGGAAGTCTAGGTAAATGTCGAATGGAAATATCGAATGGAAATATTGTCCTATAAGTCGAATTGGATTTCGAACTATGTCGAAAGAAATGTCGAGATCTTTTAACGAGTCGAGATAGGAAGTCGATGTAAAAGTCGAGTGAAGTTGGATGCAAGATGTCGAGTCCTTCGTTAAGATGTCGAGGTGGATGTCGAGTTCGATTTTGAGCAATAACTTCGAATAAAAAGTCGAGATCTTCCTTTCCTAGCAAAATATCGATACAAATGTCGGGATGAATTAAGATGGATGTCGTGATAGATGTCGAGATCGATATTTAGATAAAAGTCGAAATATTCAAATGTCGAGTTGTAACCAAAAAATCGAGCCAAATGTCGAGAGCTTCCAATGTCGAGATGGTTGATTTCGAGTAAATTGTCGAGAGAGATGTCGAAGCAAATGTCGAATCCGTGCTAAATTCCGAAGAAAATGTCGAGTCCCTTGTATTTGAGCAAAATGTCGAAATCAATATCAAGCTGAGCAGAATGTCGAGAAAGATGTCGACACCTTAGGTAGGTCAAAAACTCGAGATGTTAGAGGGAATCTGTTCACGTCGCCGTCACGATTGGTTCTTTGGCTAAAAACGAAGACTTCGATCAATAAAAAATAAATTATGCAGTCTTCATGAGCCGAGAGATATTCTGAGAAATTGAACGACAATCGATAGTTAGGATTTCGAGAATAAGATATGAATAACGAATAATTAAGCAAAATCTCGATGAACTCCGACGAGAAAAGATGGAACGAGCGAGCGATTTCAGCGAATTCTCAATGAGTTTGATCCACGAATTTGCTCTGATACCACTTGTTAGGCCGATTTTATCCAACCTTGTACTGAATCAATGGATTAGTATTACCTGATACGATGAATTATGGAAGCAATAAACAAAGTAATACCGTAGACGAATTGTAGAGTTGGAACGAGAGAGCGCGCGAGTTCTTCAGAAAAGTCGTCAACTCTATTATGATTCAGCAACCCTAAACGATGTATCGTTTAGGGTATATATACACATAAGCCCTAATCGGGCTATTGGGCCCAAGTTAACTAATATACCCACAAGTCGGTATATTTACAATTAAGTCTTAGGGCAGAATAAAACTACAAGATTAAGATAACCTGATTTAATTGAACACAATAAAATATTCCTAACATGAAGGGAAGGAAACTACCCCCTGCTGTTAATGAGGTACTAATTCTTATATGGAAACCTCTTGCATTACAAAAATTTATCATTTAATCAAGAGTTAATAGCTAGGTTTCTGAATGATTATTCGTTAGGGTGACAAGATCAGGACTGGCCAATCTATCGGGTACTTAGATCGCTTTGGCGGAGAACTTCCCGTCAGCGTAAGCGTTTCTTTTTTCTTTCCCTTTCTTTATTACAATGCATGGATTGGTTTTATCTTATCTCAGCCATACATACATAAATATATACATTACCCTTTGTGCAGTCGCAGGTGGCTGGTAAAGTTGTAAAGATCCTCTGCGAGGATGGGGGTACGATTTTATTACTTCGTTTTCTTGATTTTGTTACATTAATCACTGATTCATTTCATCTTCGAACGCTTTTTTGAGCTTTTATACTTTCATTGAATTCGATTCTTTTTTGCTTGCAGAAGCTGTGGGTTATGGAGATCCAATCGCCGCCGTGATACCTTCCGAAGATACTTGAGGGTGGCTTCTTTTGTTTTCCAGGTGAGCAAATAGAAGTGTGGACTTGGATGATTCTTATAGTATAATTATGGACGTCGTAATTTGATGAATGTTCCTTCTCCTTCCGATTACTTGTTGGTTACTTTCTGGTAACAGAAATATCTATTTAAATGATATATACTTGTTTGTACCATTCGATACGAACGATTTCGAGAAGATACTTTTAAATTTTATATATGAGAAAGCAAATGAACGGCCAAAAGATAGGGGTTGGACTTTTTTTGTTGGAAGGAGGATTGAGAATATATTTGTGTCTATATCTCTCTCTCTAGGTCCACATGTTTTCTTCTCCTATTCTTCACTTGGTCTTCTAAATTTTTTATTTTACTATAGCAATGAGCTATTTAAATTATTTATCGAAAATGTTATTTCTTTATAATCCTTTTGTCTTACAATAGGCACACAAAAATTGGGATTTCATGGTTTATATAGGTAGATATCTTTCTTTATTGTTGC
This sequence comes from Craterostigma plantagineum, assembly GCA_027422505.1. Taxonomy (NCBI): domain Eukaryota; kingdom Viridiplantae; phylum Streptophyta; class Magnoliopsida; order Lamiales; family Linderniaceae; genus Craterostigma; species Craterostigma plantagineum. The sequence continues at coordinate 6,137,895 of JAPQWV010000043.1, read as the reverse complement.
TAAGCTACATTTTCGTTACTTGTAAGAAAGGATCTTTGATCGTTAAGCTTGTCTTAATTCAACCATATCGTGTATACTTGACGTGTGGTAAGGTTTACGCAAGTAAAGATCCTTTGTTCGTTTCGTCGTGGTATAATCATATGACATAAAAAAAGAGACTATAATTTCCTTCTGCATAAACAATAGTATCAAGTATGTACGCGTTAATAATAGCTAATTTGCTTGCTTGATAATCATTAATTATTATATAAAAAATTACTCGTTAAGCAACGCATAAACTGATTCAAGCAATTATTGGTTTTGAAAGTGCAATATCAAATACGTTGTGAAGAATAAAAAAACAAGGAAAGTTGTTGTTCATTGACGTGGCAGTACGTGGATTAAAAAAAGGACGTGACATAAATTATAATTGAATAACTACTTATCGTAAATTAACATGAAACCTCATATTTAATTATAATTAGCCATGGCTATGGTTAAACAGTAACTGCATATCATTGTTCATATGAGGATTATGACCTCAACACTTCGCAAATACATCCAAACCGACAATTTGGGTCAATTATTTACCAGCAACAACACTTTTACTTTTGTTTTCCCAAACTTGAAATGTTTTGTCTAAATGCTTACTAAATATATAATGAAATCAAAGAAATAAATGGTTCTCTCTTTTTTTTTTTTTAACTTGGGGAATTGAATTAGAGAAAGTTGAGTGAAGTCCATTTCAGCATTCCACTTACACGGTAACTTTAATTAAGATAAAAAGAAAAAGAGAGTGAATAAATATCAGTCAAGCCAATGCGCTTTCATATATTTTCTTCTGATCGATTAAAATATGAATAAATCACAACCAATCCCTATGATGGTGGACGCTCGTGTGATTGTCCCTTGATTTAACTACTTAATTTTATTTGATGCATAGTTTAGTCGGTGGATCAAATCATCAAACATCGGGACTAAAAAATGCCTTACAGAAATAAACCAACATTTAAAAATTATATCTCTTTCGTATGTTAGGATATGAAATCTTTCCGTACATATATATATATATACAAACTTAAATGAAGGAAAAATGATAAAACCCACCAACATTAATAGCCTTTAAGGAGCAAGCACAGCGGTGAGTGACATGGTAATGGAAAAATATATATTTAAGAGAAAAATCAAAATTATTTAAATACGGAAAGGAAAAAGAAAGAAAAAGAAGCAAGAATATTTTCTTTTTTGGCCTCGGCAAGAGCGTAAAAGCTAAACGGCAAAGATAAAAATTATTACTTAATAAATTCGATTTGCGAAAAAGGTTGCAAGAACGTGGTCCTCTTCTTCTCTGCAGCAACAATATGTCATCATCGTCATTTCTTTTCGAAAAATAAAGAATAAAGTACCATGTGCCCTTCCCTTCTTATTGTAAATATTTAATGTAGTAACGAAAATATAATCTCCCTACCCCAAAAATTGGAAAAACAAAATGAATACACATTCTTTTCTTTCTTCCCTTTGTAGTCTTTCATATTTAATTGAGGAAAGTGCTGACAAGCAACTGCAGCTATTAGCATCTAAATCTTAGATCTTACCTCTCAGTCAGAAGCTTCTCCTTTACAGACACACCACACTCATAAACCTTAATCATCCCAAAATAAAAGAAAAGAGAAAGAAAGAGAAAACTCAGACTCACAGAAATATGAATGAGGCGAAGAAAGGAAAGGAAATCACAAACCAAAAGAAAACTCAGAACCGACGACAATGATTCCTTACTACATCGCCGTCGTCGTCGTCACTTTCTTGACTCTATCACCTGTAATAATTTCATCGCCGGAGATCCATTCGTTAACCTCAGATGAGCACGCCGGGACCAGAAGAATCCTCCACCAGCCTCTGTTTCCCGCCACGTCATCCCCGCCGCCGCCGCAATCAAGCGACCAAGACCAGCCTTTCTTCCACGAACTCCCAAACTCCGGCCAGTCGTCGCAGGCACCACCCCAACAACCGTCGCCGGCGCAGCCCGCCAGCTCAAGCGCGGAGGTGTCGAATCCTTTACCCTCAAAACCGTCGAGGACCAACGCCAAGAAAACCCTCGTCGCCTCCGTTTCGACGGTCGTCGCACTCGCGGTGGTTCTGTCGCTGGTCGCACTTTACGTGCGCCGGCGGCGACAGAGGGGAAACGGAGACGGAACCCAGAAACTCGTCGGCGGGGGCTCGTCGTTAGCTGCCCACGAAGATCCGAGGACGGCGGCGCCTTCGAATTTCCTCTACATCGGCACGGTGGAGCCTTCGGCGACGACGCTGGCCAGGGAGACGAACATCTCTAATGGCTCGCCGTATAGGAAGTTGAACCCAGGGAAGAGATTCGAACGTTACCGGCCGAGCCCAGATCTTCAGCCGTTGCCGCCTCTAACCAAGCAGCCGCCGCCAGCGCCGCCGAGTATTCATTCTCCGCCGCCTATGTCTTCGTCGGACGAAGATGAGAGCAGCCACGACACTAATTTTTACACCCCACAAGGCTCTTCTTCTATGAGCAACGAGTCTCCAAAAAGCAGAAAGAGTTTTCTGAATAATAGTAATAATCGTGGTCCACATTCTAAGAGAAGTTCGCCAAAATCGTCGAGAGTAACAGCGACTTCCCCGGATAAAAAACCGGTGATGATACCGTCGATCAAAGCACAATTAGCGCCGCCGCAGCCTTCTTCTTCGTTAGGCCCAATGCAAGCTAGTAGAACCTTACCGTACACTCCGATTAGGACTAAGTTCACAGCTCCACCGCCGCCGCCGGACATCAAACGGCTTCAGTCGATAAGCAACGACGACGATCAAGAAATTTCGTCGAGAATCTCAACCCCACCGCCTCCTCCTCCTCCACCGCCACAGCCGCCCCGGCCGCCGGTACTTTCAGCGCCTAGAAAACTCTGGGATGTGAAATCGGATAAGAAAAGTTCGCTGTCTTTTCCTCAGTCAAAGATTTCAATTCCCAAGGAAAATCCGTGGGCAAATAAGGACGCAAGCCAAGTTGAAGAGGATGAATCGAAGAACTGCGTTATGGGTTCATCAGAAAAAGCTGACGGCGAAGAAAGGGACGGATCAAAGCCCAAGTTGAAGCCTTTACATTGGGACAAAGTTAGAGCCACGTCAGATAGAGCTACAGTTTGGGACCAGTTGAACTCGAGCTCATTCCAGTGAGTACAATAAATAATCAATCAATCTTTCAGTGCTTGCTTAATCTTAAGGTAATAGACGTGAGGAAAAATAAAACTCCTTTTCATATAGGCTGAATGAGGATGCCATGGAGTCACTTTTCGGGTGTAATTCTGCAAATTCCAATGGCAAAGGAGTTAAGAAATCTGCTCCTCAGTCTTCTTTGGATCAAGAAATCAGAGTGTTAGACCCAAAGAAATCGCAAAACATCGCAATATTGCTGCGAGCATTGAATGTAACCAAAGAAGAGGTTTCCGAGGCTCTCTTGAATGGTATTGCTTTCATCTTTCCTCACTTTGCAATTTACAGATAAAACAATGGCATTAATTGCATCCTCTGTTTTTTTTCTACCATATAGGAGATGCAGAGGGATTAGGAACAGAACTCCTCGAAACTCTGATCAAAATGGCACCAACCAAAGAGGAAGAAGTAAAACTCATAAGCTACAAAGGAGAAATCTCAAAGTTAGGCTCAGCCGAGAGGTTTCTCAAGGCTATACTCGATATCCCATTCGCATTCAAAAGGGTCGAGGCTATGGTGTATCGCTCGAACTTTGACGCAGAAGTAAATTACTTGAGAAGCTCTTTTCAGACACTAGAGGTAGTGTAATAGTAATAGCTGCAAGTATTTTCTTGAATACATATCAGTTTCGAATTTGATTTAGTTGGGCAAAAAATGCAGGCAGCAAGCGAAGAATTAAAGAACAGTCGTTTGTTCCTCAAGCTCCTTGAGGCTGTCCTAAGAACAGGGAATCGAATGAACGACGGCACAGTTCGGGGCGATGCAAAGGCGTTCAAGTTAGATACTTTACTAAAATTGGCCGACGTCAAGGGGACAGATGGCAAGACGACGTTACTTCACTTTGTAGTCCAAGAAATAATTCGATCAGAAGGAGCTGGCGAATCTTCGGTTAGCAGTTTCAAGTTCAACGAAGATGAATTTAGGAAGCAAGGCCTGCAAGTAGTTTCTGGGCTCAGCAAAGAGCTTGCGAACGTCAAAAAGGCTGCAACTATGGACTCAGACGTACTGAGCAGCTATGTAATAAAGCTCGAAATGGGGCTGGAAAGAGTGAGGTCGATCATGGAATACGCAAGGAAAAGCACCCAAGGCAAGTTTTTCGATTCTACGAGGGATTTTCTGAACTGGGCTGTCGAGGAAATCTGCGAAGTAAAGATTAAAGAGGGAAAGGCTTTATCTTTGGTGAAGGATGTGACCGAGTACTTCCATGGCGACGCTGCGAAGGAAGAGGCGCATCCCTTTAGGGTTTTTGTCATCGTTAGGGATTTTCTTACCATATTAGATAACGTGTGCAGAGACGTAGGGAAGATGCAGGCCACGGTTGGCGCTGGGAGGTCGTTTAGAATGCCTGCAAATGCTCAGTTGCCCGTCTTAAATAGGTACAACGTTGTCCAAAACGACGGTTAAAAATGCAATCTTTGAGCCCGTGTAAATTGTAATGAGTTATTCGCAAGAAGGATATCAAACGAAGAAAGGAAAGTGAAACAGAGAAAAAAAGTGTACAGCCTTCAGGAAAACTGAGCATATAAGATGATTGAGATGTTTTCAATCGAAAGTTGGTTTGGCGAAGGGCTAAAAGAGTTTCGACTGCAACGGAGACTACCTAGCCTTCATTACTACACCTTTTTGTTCAGATAATATATAGCAGTTGCAGTTTATTTAGTTAAACCTGCAACTACTTCAATGTATAATGGTCCTAAGCTACATTGATCGACATTTAATTACTTCCTCCGTCTCAGCTAAATCTTCCCAAAGATTAGCGGGCACGGAGATTAAGAAATCATATTATTTTAATATTATAGTTTACCTTTTGAGTTATGGAGAGAGAAAAATTATTAATAGACATACAAATCAAGAAGACTTTTTTTAATATTAATGGTGTAATTAGTTTAATTAGTGGGATAATTTTTTACTAAAAATGGAAATGGGAACAATTATGTGGGACGTCCGAAATAGAAAGATGGGAAGAAATAAGTGGGATTGAGGTAGGATATTTTTTTTGTGGAAGCCATAATGAGTCATTAGTTTCTTGTTATTCCACAAATGGGGAATCCTCAAAAACAGCTTTTTTATTCTATTACACCATCAAAACTAAGGTGAGTCCAAACAGAAGAATGGGCCGCCATTAATGCTCTTTGACCTCACTATCTTCTTCACAAGCAACCTCCACCTCATATCTTCCTTCTTCGACTGCTTCCTTCTCCTCTGCCTAAAATTCCTGGCAACACAAAGATACCTTTTTTTGAGCAAGAAAATCCATGGCCGTCAAAGCCCAATGTAAGAAACAAAAAACAAAAAAATTAAATAGGCTAGGCCTCACCTGCACAAAGGAACTCTACAGTCATCAGAAACAGAGCAGAGCCTTGAGTGTAGCTCCAAGATTTGCCACATCCTCTTACAGTGAACGCACGCGCCCGAGCTTCTCATCTTACACTTAGAGAAGTGACCCACGAGCATCTCCAATCCCTTACAAGCTTCGTAGAAAGAACCCTTCGTTTGATTATCGATAATGTCCTGAGAATCCTTTGTTTTAGAGCCTTTTCTGCTGCTGCTGCTGCAAATGTGGACAAGAGCCTCCATTGCATCGTAGAGCTGTATGTATACCTTTCTCTCCTTCGACTTCCTCGCTGCTTCCTCTGTCCTCTGTAAGAATTGCCCACGAACTCGTTATGTACATAGAGACGAAACAACTGAAAATTCCAGGCAAATCTTACAATGTGTTGGTCGATCAAGGACTCGAGTATTTGATTCTCAAGTACAGGGTGGCTTTCTTTCATGGCCTTCCATCCATCCGTGGAAGAAACTGCTTTGAGGTTTGATGTAATGAATCTATGGCAGATTAGGCTTAGCCTCGGAGCATCGCATAGAAGGGAGAGCTGAAATATATCGATCGCACTCTCTATGTTGATCGATCTCTTCTCCAGCCAACATGCGCAGAGTTGTTTTAGGTGGGGCACAACGTAGGCGTGAGAGAGGACCAAGAGAGGCAAAGCGTATTGGTTCATTTCTTCTTCTTCGTAGCTGTAATAAAAAAATCAAAAGCCAAAAAATGAATGTCTTTTTATGATTATCATCATGTTGACGATTTTGAGCAGTTTCTTCTGCTACCTTGAAGAATATAGGAATCGAATGAAAGCTCGGACAGCTTCGTACGGCATTCCTGGGATTTTGATACATGTTCGATTAGATCGACCATTTCTGACATTTTCTTTCTTCAGCATAGATTTCAGGACAGGGGAAGCAATGCCCTGCAATAAACAAGACATTAAATTAAATTAAAGCTGCTATGATTTTTTTTTCCATTAGGGAGAAAAGCCCTGAAAAGAAAAACAGAGGAACGTACAAGAATGCTGGCGTGTGCGTAGATCACGCCGCCATTTTCTGCGAAAATTACGACATCTGCTCTATAACCTTCGCGAAAGAGACGATCCCATACGATGTTTTTATCGTTAGAAACACAGCAATGTCCTTCATGTACGGCTTTCTTGTCCCATCTTGTCTTGTAATGGAGAGGTATTAGTGGAGGTGGAGGTGGAGAAGGCAACATGGTCTGAAAATTTCTTCAGAAATTTTAAGCAGTTCTTTCCCTGCAAATCCCTGGAAAGTAAAACTATATCTCAATAAATAATTGGGATTCTCTTACCCAACCCTTTTCATGGAAGCTCTCTGATTTACCAAAAAGGATGAGAAGAAAAGAACATCTCCTTCCTACAAATGGGCATTCTATTACCTTCGTTACTACCTGCTTTCGGTAAGAAAACAGAGCATGAGCAATATCTCAACACTAACGATGCAGCGTATTAATGTGTATGATGAATCTCAATTATTCTTGATTATCTTATTATTGCTATTCAAACCAGCCAATATCTTCGTGTTACAGCTCCAAATTTTTTATCTACCACGGCTTTGTCCTTGGGATGGGAAGCTGTAACAATGGCGATGATTGGCTAATTTTTAAAGAAATGGAAGAGCAAGCTAAATATCTAAACGACGATAGGCTTTTATTTAGAATTCTTTTGTCCAAATGTGTATAGTATTATATATATATAATACAGTGAATGGACGGTCAGAATTAGGCACACTTGTAGAACGTACGTATTCGTTTGAAAGACTTCAGAAATGGAGCTTCAATTATATGACATGGTTCGTACCGAATAATATCAGCCGTCAGATCTAAGCATTAGCTGTATGCAATTGCTTGCATTGTAAATTATTGCGCTAATGATTGTACTTGTGCATGGGTACGAGTAGTGACGTCATTATGAGAACGGGTCGGTTAGGGTCGGGGTGGGCGGACAAACCCGTTTTGAGCGAATCCAATCCGACCGATTCAAGTGGGCTAGATAATATGGTTTATGTTAAGGGGCCCAATACTCGTCCCAAGAGGCCTTCAATAGAAGTATTAATTTTCAGATTATGTAACATACTGAATCAGTAGAATAGCAGGTAATAATAAAAGATTGAATAGAAGTTGCCCCGTTTTATATACATACATAAATGCTTCGTTATTTCTTTTTCCGACGTACAATTTACGTCTAGGGTGAATATAAGATTTCACTTGATTGAATACGTACGCTCATGACTCATGAGTACCTACTTGTTTATAGAGTTTATGGTTACTTATTTATGTCAGTGTCCCCTTAGATAAGATTGGATATGTTTCAATAATTGGGAAAGATAGTCCTATCTTAGTAGTAGTGGATGATGAAAAACATCCTACAAATGACCACACTATCTTTTTATTTTTTTGTAAGGTCAATCAATTTTTGGAAGTGTCTCACACAAAGTCGTAAAAGGAAATTTTGAGCCAACTAATTTTCATACTTCTTTTCCTTAGTGTGTTTGTTAATGAGTGGGGATGGTAGGTTATAATCAAGTGATTTAGTTGGTCATTAATAATATTGCGATGGACACCTTTAATATCCATTTCACTCCAACTCAAATCGAGTGAGAATTTGATGGGGAAAAGAGTAAGGGGAATGTTGTCAGATACTTTATTGGGTGCCAAAGAATGTTTTATTAAGAAAATTCTATTATTATTCTTGTTAATTTTTTTATTATTATTTACGTTGTTAGTGGGGTTGATGGTGCACGCCGGCAGCTTTTTATATGCAAATAAAAAATCGATTTGACACGCATGCACTGCACCCACCTGATATTTTCAGAGAATTTTGAATGAGATTTAATATCCCAACTAATTAATGATATGTATTTCTCGTTTAATACGAAAAGGAAAAAAGAAAGGTTCTTGTATGCATGAAAAGCTTCTCCCGCTGAAATTTAATTATCTTATTCCCAGGCCTTGCGGTCTTTTTAGTTCACTTTTAACATCCTTTTGCCTGGCAATTTATTAATTAAAAAAAATCTATGATCCATATTAAGATAAATATATACTCTTGCTTGACCATTTCAATATAAAGCCAGTCCCCGACGGACAACTACTCGGTCAGTCTTCCGTATGTAGTTGCTACTGATTCAAATGTCTATGTTAGAAAAAAAAAATATCAAATTTATATAAGTTTTTCATGTCCATACGACCTTATTAATTTTATATATGCTTTAGATAATCATGATCTATCAAATAGTTTCCATACATGCAATTTATAGCAACGATATGGAGGAATACAATTTTAGAATCAGGTTTATCTCTCTAAAGTTATACACGTATAGAATTAGTTTTTTATTAAAGTAATCAAGTGGGAAGTATTATATTTCTATTAATTTGACCAAATCCAACCGTTAATCTTTCAAAAGGGATCTCCATAGACAACGTTATTAAACAAGAACGTTACCTATTAATTAAGCTCATCCACTCCCACCCCACCACTCTCTCCATACAGAGAAAAGCAATACCTTTTCTTTTTTCTCAATTTAGATTCTTATCAAACAAACCCTCTTTTTTCACGTAGAGGGATACATGATTAAAAAAGATTGAAAAAAGCTCATCGAAATTCCAATTTCAAGAATCTCCACACCTTTAAACCCTTGAAAGCTCTCTACCCAAAAGTTCAGAAAAAAAAAAACACATACGGACAAAAACCACCAAAACACCAACACACAACCAAAGCTTTTGTCATAAAGAAAAGTTAGCACATTATTTCATTTTGTGTGGGTCTTTTTTGATTAATTAGATAATGGATCATTTGTTTAGATCATCTCTAGTCAGCTTCCAACAAGGCTCATCAGATCAACAATCCTTCAATTCCACAACAAGCAGCTCATCAAGATCCTTACACCAAAACAACATCGTCATAAGCCCTTATAATAATTATTACCAGCAATTAGATCAAGATCAAGAATGCCTCTTCAACTTCTTCATGGAGGATGATCACTGTAGTAATAACTACACCGACGACCAATATTATTATTACCACCACCAATCATCACTCTCAAACACACCTACGCCGACGACGACAACCACCACCACAAGCAATAACACCGCCTATGAGCATATATCGAATAAAGATATGAACGGCGCAATGGAGTTCGCGAATCTACTTTCAACCCCAAATTCGAAGTGGGCTTCTGAGATTCTAACAGAAACGGCGAAAGCCATAGCTGATAGGAATAGTTCGAGGGCTCAACATCTCATGTGGATGTTGAATGAGCTAAGCTCTCCTTATGGAGACGTCGATCAGAAGCTAGCGAGTTACTTCCTTCAGGCACTCTTCGGACGCACGACAGATTCCGGCGAGCAAACCTACCAAACCCTAATGAACGCATCTGACAAAACGTGCTCATTCGATTCGACGAGGAAGACTGTCCTAAAGTTTCAAGAGGTCAGCCCATGGACCACGTTTGGACACGTGGCGTGCAACGGTGCGATCTTGGAGGCCATTGAAGGGGAGCCTAAGCTTCACATAATCGACGTCAGCAACACCTTCTGTACGCAGTGGCCGACTCTCTTGGAAGCTATAGCGACGCGCAGCGACGAAGCGCCGCACGTCAGGCTAACCACCGTGGTTTGCAGAAAGAGAGCCGCCGTGTCCGGCGGCGGAGCTGCGGTGCATAAGGTCATGAAGGAAATTGGGCAGAGGATGGAGAAATTCGCGAGGCTCATGGGGGTTCCGTTCAAGTTCAAGGTGGTCCACCACGAAGGCGACTTGTCGGAGATGGACATGTCCGAGTTAGACGTCAGAGAAGACGAAGCGCTCGCCATCAACTGCGTCGGAGCTTTGCATGCAGTTACGGCGGCGGGAAACCGAAGGGACTATTTGATATCGGTGTTCCGAAGATTGAACCCGAGAATCGTGACGGTGGTTGAAGAAGAAGCCGATTTCAACGTTGGGTTCGACGGATCGGAGTTCGTACGAGGTTTCCAAGAATGCTTAAGGTGGTATAGGTTGTTCTTCGAAGCGCTGGATGAGAGCTTCTCAAAGACGAGCAACGAGCGACTGATGCTCGAGCGAGCGGCGGGGAGGGAGATAGTGGACCTCGTCGGATGCACGGAGGAGTCTTCGTCGGAGCGGCGCGAGGTGGCGTCGAGGTGGTCGCATCGGCTGCGCGGCGGCGGGTTTGTCACGGCGTCGTTTAACGAGGAGGTGTGCGACGACGTGAGGGCTTTGCTGAGGAGGTACAGAGAAGGTTGGTCGATGGTGGCTCAGGGCGACGATGCCGCCGCCGGAATATTCCTTTCTTGGAAGGAACGGCCAGTCGTTTGGGCTAGCGCGTGGAAGCCGTCGTTATGACGTCATCAATATTTTAGCGTGTTTATTTTATCAATTTGATTTGAGGGAGATTATTTAGAGGAATTAGTTAGAATTGGAATTTCCTTAATTTTCTATTTATCCATTTTCTTGTTTGTTTATGTTTTTTTGGGTGTATTTTGACGAGGTTTATGACAAAAATCTATTAACTTTATGTGGATGGATCTTGAGCTTTAAAGATTGTATGATTTAGGATTTATTCCTTTTTTGTCATCACTTTCATATTATATATGACAATAAAGTCCAGCTTAGCCTGGGGAGAAAATAGACAAAATTGAAACATACCCCATTTTATGCAATTCATTTGCATTTTTTTGAAGAGAATAAATACGCCAGTTTTATAATAGAAGCAATCGTAGTTAAAAGCTACAGAAGTCGTTATATTAATAATTTCCTTTCACGCCAAAAAACGAACGAAAATACTGGCAAATGTCCGCCGCAATTCGAAGAATCCCCTACGCGCCTCTCCTCCGGCGAACCCTATGCACCGCCGCGGAAAGCCGAGTCGGAAATCTCGATCGAATGGCGAAAGTGCTGTTGGACCTCAACAAGATAGAGCGCCACGATTGCGCCATCCTCTGGCGTCACAAGATGGGAATCCATCGATACGGCCCCGCCGTCGCCGTCGCCGCCCCTCACCCGGCAGAATCAGGAGGATCTCCTGGCAGCTCAGGATCCGATGCGGCGGAGAAGGAGAAGACTGCGTTCGACGTGAGATTGGAGAAATTCGAGGCGGCTGCGAAGCTCAAGGTGATTAAGGAAATTAGGGCTTTTACTGATTTGGGGCTTAAGGAGGCTAAGGATCTTGCGGAGAAGACGCCGGCGGTTATAAAGAAGGGTGTGAGCAAAGAGGAAGCTGAGAAGATCATCGCCAAGCTCAATGAACTCGGCGCAACAGTGGTATTAGAATAGAACAGTATACTGTACGGAAGATTTCATTTCTTTTTTTTTTTGCTTAGTCGAAGAGTTATTTCGTGCTGTGAAATGTAGTAGTTCATTATCAATTACGAAGGCTCTATCTGTAAGTAAAAATTTTGTCTTAGATTGATGGAGATGACGACGATGTAGATCTATTTTTTTTCAATGAATGCCATTGGTATTTGGATTCATCTATTTCCTTGTTTCACTGTGGGTCGATAACTTGCCCAGACACTATCAAATCAAAGGGTTGTTGTCACTAACAGATAATTAAGGCTCAAAATTTGCTCTGCTTCGAAAAATGGAGTCGATCTTGGGCTTGTGAGTTCTTCTCCTAATGATTTCGAATCACTATGAACTTGTAGAAATGCTCGTATCAACCAAACAATAATTAAGTGCCATTTGATAATATGCTTCATTTTTATGGTCAATTAGCAGTGCTTTTGTCCATTTTCACGATCAAATTAGTATAAAATATAACGTTGCTAAAACTCCGTCGCCCTTTTTCCTAGTACAAGAAAAATATCAAGTAGAACCCAAGGGACCGTAAGTTTTGGCCGGCCCGGCCCGGCCCACCTTTTAATCTATCTTGGGTGGAGTGGAGAGATGCTCAGAGTAAGGGATGTTTAGGAGGATGCGATCGTACAAAAGATAAACAGTTGATATTAAAAATTGGTTTAACAAAAAATTAAGGAAATACCGAATGCAAAATAAATTGCTCTCGTTGAGAGTCGAACTCAAGACCTCCCGCTTACTAAACGGGTGCTCTAACCAACTGAGCTACGAGGGCATTGTCTATTTGTAAGCGCTATTGTGATTTAATAATTCTTAATTAGAATGCGAATTGTGGTAATAAGACTAAGAGAATAGCGAGAATATTTTATAAATTCCTTGTACTTTAAATTATTACATCAACCAAATTAATATTGTCGGCGTTATAACGTCTACCCATCACCTCCAAAGCAAAAAACATGCATTGCAGTGATAGAAAGAAAGAAAGAAAGAAGCAACACAAACAAACAATCCCTTTCCCTTGAAATGAAACTCCGTTCATTCAACAACCACCATATCGCCATTATGTTTCTCTTCGTCTCCTTCTCATTCATTTACTTCTCTGCCGTTACTTTTCAACAGAAGCACCTTTTCTTTGTCATAAAAATTCAAACATTTTTCTCAGCTCAGCATCAGCTGTCTTGGAACTATTCTCCCCTGCTTTTACTTCCCTAAATCTCTCCGCCACCTCACGGCGGTGACACCATTAATTTCCCACAGCCGCCACGTGGCAACGTTACAAATCTACGAACCTCATTTATATAAGAATGTCCTCAGTCTTCCCCAAGTAGTGAACAGTCACTTATTCAATCCAATAATCGTTTTTAAAGCATAGCAGCAGAAGAACTTCAACTTCATCAATGGCGAAGCACAGCAGCAGCACTCATCATCACCATCACAACCACTCAAATTCTCGCCCCAAATCGATGATTACCTCGTTTCTCTCAGAGGCGCTTCTCTACCCAGGCATAGCCATGGCGGCCCTCCTAGCCATGTGGGCACTCTGGTCATTTTACCCGCCGGCGACGTCATCAAACCCATCCCCCACCTTCTCCGGCACTTCATTCTCCGACAACAAGAAGGACCTCGTCCCTTGCACGGCGGAGACGCCGTCGTCGTCGCCGCCGTCATCAGTCCCCGACTCAACCTACGATCCGCCGGAGTCAAAAACCTTCGACGACGACCCAAATCTGAGCTACACCATAGACAGCCCGCCGGTCAAGAATTAGGACGAGAAACGGCGCGATTGGCTGGCCAAGCACCCTTCCTTCCTGCCCGGCGCCGACCGCCGGGTCCTCCTCGTCACTGGCTCGCAGGCGACGCCGTGTAAGAACCCAATCGGAGACTTCCTCCTCCTCAAGCTGTTCAAGAACAAGGTGGACTACTGCCGCCGTCACGGCATAGAGATCTTCTACAACAACGTCCTCCTCCAGCCTCAGATGTGGTCCTACTGGGCCAAAACGCCGGTCATCAAGGCGGCGATGCTCGCCCACCCTGAGGTGGAATGGATATGGTGGGTCGATTCCGACGCCGCCTTCACCGACATGGACTTCGAGCTCCCACTGCATCGTTACAGAGACCACAACATGGTCGTCCACGGCTGGGAGAGCGTCGTCTACGAAACCAAAAGCTGGACTGGGATCAACGCCGGCGTTTTCTTGATAAGGAACGGCCAATGGGCCATGGATTTCATGGACGTTTGGGCTAGTATGGGCCCACAGTCCCCAACGTACGACAAATGGGGCGAAACCCTAAGTTCGCTTTTCAAAGACAAGGTTTTCAAAGATTCCGACGATCAATCTGGCCTCGTCTATCTTCTCCTCAACGAAAAGGAGAAATGGGGGAATAAGATCTACATCGAGAGCGAGTACTACTTCGAGGGCTATTGGGTGGAAATCGTCGGAAAATTCGAGAATTACACCGAAAAGTACGCCGAAATCGAGCGGCGCGAGCAAGGGTTGAGGAGGAGGCACGCCGAGAAGGTGAGCGGCGCTTACGCCGAACTGTGGTCGGAGAATCTCAAGGATTTGGGGTATGGATGGGGAAGCCTCCGCCGGCCGTTCGTCACCCATTTCACCGGCTGTCAGCCGTGCAGCGGCGACCACAATCAGCAGTATTCGGGGCAGAGCTGCTTCGAAGGTATGCAGAGGGCTCTCACGTTTGCGGATAATCAGGTGCTGAGGAAATACGGGTTTTTTCACCCGGATTTGGGCGACCCGACTGCGGTTAAACCGGTGCCGTATGATTTCCCGGCGGCCTGAGAGGAGGTTGGGGTGGCGCCGCCGACGGCTGAACTTGTTCCGATTTCTCTCTGTTTTCTTATTTTATCTGTGTGTGAACGGAATGGACTATTATTGTAAACTCAAGTCAAGTACATTATTATATGTGTGCACCTATGGTATTACGATTGGTGTTTGATTAAAAGTTTTACATCCCAGCTGAAAGCTAGAATGGGATTATTTTAGAAACGGGGATTAGAATATATGTGATCAAATTTATTAAATGTACTTTGCGAAGTCATTTAGGATAAGGAAAGAAAAAAATAATGAAGTTGCATGGTTCACCTCAGGTGCAGCACCTGATAGATAACGACGCAAATATTAGATACGTTGCGTTGCTTTTTTACTACAGTTGGAAAGACAATACTTTCTTATACGACGTAGTGGAATAGAATAAACTTAGTACTACCTCCATCCAATTTATTTCTTCTCATCTCTATTTCGGGCGTTCCACATAATTCTTTTCCATTAATATTAAAAAAAGTATTTTTGATTTACGTGTCTACTAATAACTTTTCTCTCTCTATACCTCAAAAGGTGTATTATAATATTAAAATAATGTGATTTCTTAATCTCCGTGCCCGCTAATCTTTGGGAAGAAATTGCGGGACAGAGGAAGTATTTTATTACGTTACAAGGCTCACGTGTATATTCAATAAATTTGGTGGGCCAGATTTCGGATCTGGTACTGCGATTTGAGCCCAACTATAAAGCCCATTATAACTGTAATTATTAGTATTAAGTAAGAGAAAATTAATAAAGTCGTTGTAGTATAGTGGTGAGTATTCCCGCCTGTCACGCGGGTGACCCGGGTTCGATCCCCGGCAACGGCGTTAATATTTTAGTCATACTTTCTATGCGTTTAACGCGATGTTAATTTTTAATGTTAGATATAATTTTTATTTTATAATCAGGCCCCATTTTCGGTCACTAATCCAATCAGGACCAAATCTAGCAGCATTTCACCTTATAATTTAGTTGGATTCAACGTTGAAAGAAATTCCCTTTTTTCACGCTTGCTTTCATATTGGAATCACATACAACATTATTTGATCAAGTCGCCGACTTGCTTTATTATATAGTAAAACAACAGCCAACTTTTAAAGAATATAAGTAAAAGTGTATATTATTTTTATTTTTCTTGATTCCTTAATGTACTTGAATCATTTTTCCTTTGAGAATTTTAAAAGTAGAAAGCGAATGATATTATTTTTCTAATCATAAAAGTCCTATTTTTATAAATAGCTGCGGCCTTAATTCGCATTCTCTTATTTCTTAATTCGTCCTTTTTTTTTTTCCCGAAAACGATAGCTTTTCTCATTAATTTCAAAAAGAATTTACAAGGCTCAATAGCCTACGAACCTTCTGCTCACAAACAACACAGATAGGCTAAGACTCTCATGGAGTAGAAACTCAAAACAAATGAAAACTTCAAAAACTAGAAAACAACTGCAAAGCAAGGGGAGAGACGGGTTCTTGCTTCTTGTTTCTTAATTCGTCCTTTCAAATTCACAAAACTAACAAAAAACACAACCAAATACGACTTCTTGTTCTTGCTTCTTTTCTAATGACAAACAACAATATATCACAAACATGTTCGGTAAGAGAAGAAACAAAGTACATAGGCACTGTAAAGCATGTAATAAGATCTCAAGCCTTGACGGCGTAACTCTTACTTCTTCCATAAACGTTGACCGGCCTAAGCAATCCCACCCCATCGCCGTCATCTTCATCAAACTCTCTCTCCTCATCAATCCTCCCAAACACTGCCCTCGACTCGGCCGCCACCGCCGAAGCGCCGCCGCCGGCCGGAGTCGACCTCGACCTCGAAAGCCGATCAGTCTCCCATCCTCCAGCGCCGCCGCTCACGGCGGCCTTTCTCGTCGAAGAGATTCTGATGAGCTCAGGGAGGTCCTCGTCGACGGTTCTGAACCTAACGGTGGAGGAGTTGACGGAGAAAGATCTTTGAACCGCCGGCATTTGAGGGGTTGGGCAGCCCATGACGTTGCCGTAGGCCATGTTGGCGCCGCAGCCAGTCAGAGATCTCACGTACAAGTCCCTGGCGCGTGAGAGCACGCGCATAGGGGCTTTGATGTACTTGGAGAGTGCGCTGCTCTTCTCTTTACCATTGGGTTTGGCGATCATTATTGTTGAATATTTAGGGTTTTTTGATTGGGTGCTAATATTGCTTTGGAATAAATGTGTGTGTGAAGTGAAGGAGAAGGTGGATGATGGGATGTGAATGGGTCGCTATATAGTGCGTGGAAGGGGTTTGTCTATATTAGTTAATTTAAAGTAATATTGAGGACTTTTGATTATGTATCTATAGATTTATTAATAATTGGGAGGTGTGGGGTCTCACAATATATATATATATATCAAGTTTATTGAATTCGTCGGGGTAGTTCTTTTCTTCCCACTTGCGTTCCACCCCAAAAAAGTGACATTTGTGTATTTTTAATTCATTATATTTTATGCAAATTGGTGATATATAATGATATGAATGTGTGTGTGTGTGTTCATACGATTGGTATCTTCGTAACTATGTCAATGCTCATTAATAATAATAATTTAGGAGAAAAGGCCGTTAGTAAGATAACATCCGAGGAAAAATGTCAACTATATTATACGGTATATTACAACGCGAACATAGTGTTGGAAGAGTTGAAGCGATCTTTGTTTATTTTATGATTTTACACTATTTTAATGGCAGTAAGTAACATGATCATCTAGGAGAATTAGCAAGTGCAACGAATATAATTCATGTAGCTTGTCCGCCTCGCTCATTGATTTTTAGAATGTTTAATAGGTTGTTCATATATTAATTACTACCATTTGATGGATGAAATCATTGTAGAGAAAAACATGCGCTAGCATAGGTAGGTGAGTGGTGATCTAACAATACCCTTTTCCCCAATTGTAATACTCACTCCGTCCCTATAAATTTTGTACATTTGGATTCCGGCACGGTTTCTAAGAAACTGAATATTTTAATAAGATAGAGATAGAAAAGTGTATGGTGTGACACGTCTTTTAAGAATATTTAATATATTGATTGTGTGTGATGGTTTTTTACTAAATATGGAAATGTATAAAAGATAGTGGGACGCCCGATTTGGTAAAATGTACAAAAGTTACCGGACGGAGGTAGTATAATATATTAGTCAATCGCAGGTATAATATTTTATTAGCAATTTAGGAAAAATTATACGTCATTCAGCACACCCATAGCAATACAGCCCAGCCGACTCTCTTCTTCATGTTTCTGTGAGTTCAATCAATCCTTCATTGCTCAAGTGTTAGTTAGACTGCTCAAACAGATTGAAATAGAAAGACAATAATCCATAACCAACTTATTCATAACATCTTTCATACAACAAATTGACAAAGTTTTGGTTCACGACAACATTATATACAAACAAACCGTCATCATTTATGACACCGTACGTAGAACAAGAGACAACTTGGAAGAAAATGAATATCTATACACATGCCCAGAACTTTAAAGTAAAAGAAACACAGATTGAAATAGAAGCATTCTTTGTCCACACCACCATTTCAGCTAACAGCAATATCATCATCAACATCAAGCCAGTCATTAGATTCCTTACCATCGCGCGTATTCATATCCTTGGACGACGAATCAGACGAAGAATTCTTTCCCAGTTGAACCCAATCTCTAGTATAATCCTTGTCAGAGCTGTAATTCATCTTTTGGTAATTAGCATTCGCATCGTCGTCATCTTCTTCTTCAAGATCGCTGAAGGAGACATCCTCGTCGTTTGCAATAGGGATTGAGCTTCTAATGTTATTACCAATGCCAATTTCTGAAGTTTCTTCCTCCTTCAACCATGCATCAGCATCATCGTCGTCGTCTTCATACTTGCCTCTGGGATAATTTGATGGGCCAGGTTTAAAGTACTGTTCTTTGACTCGGGGAGTAGCAGTAGTAGCAGTAGCATTCTTCTCCTCTTCAATGACGGCTTTGTCCTCGATTTGTATTTCTTTACCCTCGAGTAAATGTTTCACTGTTTCTGAAGTAGTTGGCAACACGATATTGGGTATTTCACTGTCGAATTCTTTTTTCTTGATTTCGACTGGAAATTGAACTGGGGATGGGACAGAGAGGGGTTCTTCTTTGGTAGGATTGGGATTCTCGTCTGAATCTGTAGACTTCTGAACCGGCAAGTCTTCGTCATGTTTGGTTCTTCGATTCTTCAACTCATTTGCCAATAAGGCCCTGGCTTCCATTATCTGAAAGAAGGATGTAACAAGGGTGTAAAGTCTGTGTTTGCTTCATAAAAGATTACGGTATTATATCCATATCTTCATCCACGTCTTATAGAGTGTAAAAGTGCGGATTTAGTTAAGGCTGTTGGAGAAGATAAAATCAAGCACAAGCAACGATGATGGGACTAGTAAGAAGTTCCAGATATCCGCACAAGAAATGATGAAATTAAATGAAGAAATTTATATGAAGAAACAATAGAGAAGTACCTGAGGTGTTGAAAGGATTGCAGCATTCTCTTTACCAAGCCTGGGGTGAAGGAGCACAAAATAAATTTTCCAGAACCAACTCTCGCTAATGTACTCGGGACAAAGCTCAATCCTCAAATCAGTCAAGCTTGGGATAAGACGTTCCACGGCCAGGGCATGTTCTTGTTGAGCATCGGACAGATCAAAATCTAGCATACACACATACAAAAACAAATCCTCAGGACAAAAGTTGAAAGTCAGCGTAAAAGACAATTTCATAAAAAATAACATGATGAGGATAAAATAACAGATAAAGTCTTTACAAGATGAACTTTAAAACAAGTAAGAAATGAATGCTTCGAAAGTATTTTCCTTCAACAAGATTCAATCATTCATTCCGAATTGTGGTGCCACTCTCAATATCGAATGCCATAAATCAAACTGACAGGCGTGATAAAGAGATGATTATATTATTCTGAAACAAGAGAATTACTCTATTTCATTCTCAACCGACTGAACGTTATCTCATTAAAAATCTCCAAATGAATCATTACTATGTGCAATGTGACATCAATTCGCTAAACCATGCAGCAACAAACCATCAACCAAAGGCAAGCAATTAAACCATTAAAACTAGTTCAACAATAATTCACCAATAATCACTAGTTCTTCAATAACTCAACTCCCAGTTCTCAACAGCCCAATAAAATATCACAACTCCCAACAACCTAATCATCATAATCATTACATACCATCATCATCATCTCCATCGATATCCAAGATCGGAAAATCCAACCAAGTCTCGGGGTGCAGCGAGATATCCCTCACGAACCCTAATACCTCCTCAGTCACACCAACAACCTCAACGCTTCCCCCTCCAATCTCATCTTCATCCTCGGGTTCGAGCTTCAGCAAGCTCGAGGCCATTTTGGTAATTTCCGACACGTTGATATTATTCGACAGCTTGGATATCCCACTCCTGAACTTACCCCCAATCTCCGCGAAATCCCCCCTAATCCCCGTGATAGGATCCGCATCCTGACCCGAATCCGAAGTCTCGGATCGGTTATGCTCCGGCGGTGGGGCTAGAAAAGAAGCTACGCCCCAGAACTGGCGGGATATCGTCTTGGAAATCTCCGAGAGGTCTTCCTTAACCCCGCGCGGCGATGACGAAGAGGGCGGCGACTTCGATGATCCGGCGTCGTTTTGGGGGTTCGATTTCGCTCCTGATTCGCTTCCTTTATTATCATCGTCGTCGTCGGAGTTGTCT
This sequence comes from Craterostigma plantagineum, assembly GCA_027422505.1. Lineage (NCBI taxonomy): Eukaryota > Viridiplantae > Streptophyta > Magnoliopsida > Lamiales > Linderniaceae > Craterostigma > Craterostigma plantagineum. The sequence goes on along the minus strand of JAPQWV010000043.1, from coordinate 6,117,487 downwards.
AGATTGAGAGTGTTAGCGATGGATCGAGCTAGCCATGCCATTTTCCGGTCGGCGGCGATCTGGGCTATTCTCCTCCGAATGAGCCTTTCGTGGGTAGGAAAGGAAAAAATTGGGGGACAAGACAACAACAGTATAGAAAAGACTGATCTTTGCCTAATCTTGTTTGTCGCACTCGCAATCGATTATTTTAGCATAATTTGGGAATTTGCCGTTTAATCCTTTTTACTTTTGATTTTATATTTTGGTGTACCGTCAATTCAAATAAGCTAGTTACATTGTAACCCGTTAAACAATATTTTTCTTCGAGCCCAAACACGATATTTCATATAGATGGGCTGAGCCCAAATAGTCCAAATCTTTATATATATATATATATATATATATATATATATATGTGTGTGTGTGTCTCTGTGTGTTATATATTAGAAAATTGTTTATTTACAATTATTATTTAATTCATGAATTCTGTAACTCAGAATCTACGAAGAACGATGTGTATTTTTTGGATCTTCAATATGTATGTTCCACCACATAGAGACCAATCGACCAAACTGGGACATAAATTGACATCTCTCCATAGAGACTTGAGATTTTGATTTGTAATATCATTTTCATTATTTCCAGCTGAAGAAGGAATTATTATTATCTCCAACGTATCATTTCAATACGTGTGGTTGAACTAAGACCATGCATTTCCGTAAACCTGCCTATATTCAAATTTGTAGAATAAAATAAAATAACATGAGCTTTATAAGTACAGATGCTTACTCAGTCGACAGTAGTAAGATTTTCGTTCACTTGCCGATTGACTTTCAGAATTTTGTTATGAGGTTTGGTGACTATAAATGTTAGAAGAACACAAGTGAAGTAAACTTGTCAGATAAAATAGCTATAAGCTACGATTAAAGTAGGTTGTCTACCATGGTTCCAAGCTCCAAAATCTTGTCGATTGTGACCTTATTTTAATATGTTTTTTAGGACCATTTGTATAGTTACCAAATTATATGCAGACATTCGGTAGGTAGCATTTAGCAACGTTGTCTTAAACATGTATTATTAAAGTCTCACTACTAATAATTGGTAAAATACTACTAGCTAAAAACCCAGCCTTAAAACCCTACTTTTTAACTGTTAAGGCCATGCTACTACCTACGAACGTCTAAAAAATATTTTGCAGTATGTTATATCATGCTTTCTCATAGGTTATATCATGCTTTCTCATAATATAGTCAAATATTTATCTTTCTAGATCATTATTGAACCTTAACGAATCAAAATATCCAACCAAATGTAAATTATTTCCGGTCAATTGTATTAATAACAATTGCTGCAAATTTAAGGCGACGCAAGCACGTGGCCCTCTCAATCAAGACAATGCCTTGTCTACTATATACACGCAGATACCGAAAATTTTGGAATTAAAATTGACTAGATTTTTTACACGTTAAAAAAATTAATAAGTTGGGCTTCGCCTTCATTAATCATATAAAAAGAATATCAATATATCATTGAAAAAGAAAAGAGTATATTAGTACGACTAAAAAGAATATACTTTCCACAAACGTTGGAAAGCAATGAAGCAAGATTGAGGGATTGAGGATTCCATATCACTTGGACCTCGAGAAATTTATAATTAAAAGAGGATAAGAGACTTTATTATTATTAATATTTAATAATAACTAGAAGAGAGTCGTCAATATTTCCATATATATGGCGCACTATCACTTAGCCTTTGTTCACTCAGTGTGACCACTATACAATGCAACCTACTTAAAAAAAATCAAATTTTTTGGACCAATTTTATTCACAGAAAATAATCATTTGACGAACCCTACATGTTTTGATTTAATCTTTTCATATTTTGACTATATATGAATTAGGGCTGCTGCATAATCGATTTTGTTGTCCGAGCATTGTATCGACGAGCCATTGTTAAATTGTTTGTACCATCATTATTTATAGATTTTTATTTTTTTAAACGCGATGTAGCTTGTCGTACCATACCAACTTGTATTATAGTATTTCCCGGATTTACTTTTCTATTGATAAAGTAACTTATTATGATTTTTTTATTATCATTTAGATTTTCTCGTGCCAAACTTTACGGGTATGGAAATATCGCAAGCCACCTATGGAAATAAGTCGATCGTATCACATCTAATCTAATACACGTTTCACGCCCCACTTCATCTTGTCGCATAATCCCAACTATAGCGTGTGCTTAAACTATAATTTTTTAAATTTAAAATTTATGTTTAGTAGATAATATATAATTTTTATATATACAAACGGAAAAATAATGATTATGAGTATAAGTATAATAACTAAAAATTAAGGGATTAATGTATTATTTTATTAATGTAATTAGATATAGAGAGGTTAAATTGTAAATATTTTATCAAATTAGCAGTTAATAACCACCCCACCTTCATATAATAGTATAGATACTTATCTATAAAACAATTCACGTTAAATATATACACGTGTTATATAATACAATTAGCAGTAATACGTTTCGTTATAATAGCATATGGAGCGAAATGGATTAAGATCGTTACTATGTCAATAATTACTACGACCATGCGCATGCTCATCTCTCTTTTGGTACCAATAAGCTTTGCCCTTTTCCTTTATTTTATTTTTTATTTTCTGTCAGTATACGACGACAAACCTGCGACATTTTACTTAGTTCAACCTTTTTATTCAACATACTAGAAAAAAATGAAGTTGCCTCGATATTCATTTATTTTATTATATAAAACGTAGAAAGTGGATCCATGTGACCAAAATCAGCTCTGGTCAAGCTAGCTTTAAGTCCATGATCAGACACATCCTCTAAAGTTTATCATTTCTCTGCTCAATTACAGTTTTTGTTGGGTATTCATATATTATATATAAATATATAAATATCGGTTTAAATAATATCTTTGAGACAAAGCCAAATGATTTTACCAAGCTAACCACCCAGACCAAACACAGTGCTATCACCATCCCATTTACACCGCCTCTCAATCTCCTCTCATGTCACAAACCTTATTTTTTTCCTCCACTAACCAACTACATATTAAAACATATAAATAAAAGGTGAATCTATATAAAAAACCGAATTGACTAAAAAATTTACAAATATTAGTACCAAATTTTTCTCATAAGTACCCGTTTTACCGTTTGTACCATATTTCTCAGTCTTGACGTACATTTTTATGTGTGTATTGCGTACCACTCAGGCGTTTATACGGTATTATATACAAATATGGTACCTTAATGTGTTATATGACAGTACCATTTTTTAATTGTATTACGTACCACAATACGTTGTTGTATGGTACTTAAATGTGTTACATGGCGTACCATGCGGCGGATCGTGTACCTATCTGCAAAAAATCTATTCTAATAGGTACTTACATATAAAAAATACTGATATGATACTAATTATAAGTTTTTATGCAAATGAATATTTATGTGTAAAGACCGATAAAAGCTAAATAAAGACACACACATATATATATATATTATATATATATATATATATATACAAATACATATGATTCCACAAAATACAGACACAGGCCCTCACTAATTAAAACACAACCTCATCAACAAAAACACGCACGCGCGCACATGTCTTAAGCCACACACTCGCCGCATCCGAGAAAAATGGCAATAGCAACAATCGCCGGCGAACTCGCCGCCGCCGCCGCGCCCTCCTACTCGTCTTCACCGTCCGGGTCAGCTCCGACCCGAACGACGAGCAGTGTCTGACCCACCTCTACAGCTCCTTGCAAGACCCTCAGAAATCCCTACAAAATTGGACAAAGCCAACCTTCGCCAACCCTTGCAGCGGTTTCACGTCGTTGTTACAAGGCGCCACGTGTAACAACGGCCGAATCTACAAGCTTTCCCTGTCCAACTACTCGCTCGCCGGCACGATCTCGCCGTACGTTTCGAACTGCACCAACCTGCAATCGCTCGACCTATCGTCGAATCGAATCACAGGCGAAATCCCACAAGAGCTTCAGTTTCTTACCAACCTCGCCGTGCTCAACCTGTCGGAAAATCGCCTCGCCGGTCCGATCCCCGACCAGCTGGCGCTTTGCGCCTACCTCAACGTCATCGATCTACACGACAATAGGCTGAGCGGACACATTCCTCAGCAGCTGGGCTTGCTTGTAAGGCTGTCCGTATTCGACGTGTCGGAAAACGAGCTTTCCGGCGAAATTCCGTCGTTGTTGGGTAATAGAAGTGGGAACTTGGTCCGTTTTAACGCTAGTAGCTACGAGGGTAATAAAGGGCTTTATGGGTATCCATTGGGAGATATGAAAGGGAAGAGTTTGTCAGTTGTAGCGATTGTTGGGATAGGTTTAGGGAGTGGTTTGGTGAGCTTAGTGGTGAGCTTCGTCGTTGTCTGCGTTTGGCTTAGAGTTACAGAGAAGAGGCGAGACGAAGAAGATGACGGCGGCGAAGGGAAGGGTGGGAATTACATGCCTGAATATTGAATGGTTGATTCATAGTCTTATTTGAATGTTTCTTGGCGAAAGATTGCATTTTTATGGATTTCCAGGTATGAATTCGTTTTCTTGGAGGCGTGGGCTGTCCTAATTTTTCATTTTTTTTTTTTTTTTGCTTTCATTCTTGCAAGAAAATTACAAACGTATGAGGGCCTCTTTCAAGTATGGTGTTAATTTTGGTCGCTAGCTAGTGTAAAAATGTGTAAAGAAAGTGAAGTGATAAGCTTCTTTTTTTGTGTTTGTAATATTAGTCCCTGAAGTTTTAACTGTATTATGTATGATTATCTTTGTGTAGTGTTTTTTCTGGGCCCGTCAAGTGTTTGTTACGAGACGTGACACAGCAGATTACATTACCATTGCACACTCAGCACCTATTCGAAGATGTACGATTTGTAGCGTAGCACATTGATAGATAGATCGATAGGCAATTAATGCTGAGTGTGGAGTGGACTCTTTTCTTACAAGAACGTTGACTCCATGGTAATAAAAGAATTCGTGTGGTTATATTTTTTACTAGGTAATTTTGAATTATTTAGGGATAAAAATGAGAGCTTGATCTACTTTAGGGAAAGCAGTAATAGCTGGAAACTGGGAATTGGGACCATTGAGATTCACAAATGAAGGGAAAAGAGGGATTTACTATAATTGAGTTGGTATGGGTTGGCGTAATTATTAAGGATTATCGGGTATTCAAAGCTGATCTATCTATATCGTTTTTAAAAAAGAAATATAATAAATTTACTATTATCAATCCTTGTTATATTGCACGCCTAATTAGCATGATATAAGGCACGAAACGTGGTGGATTGCAGCTTATAGGAATTAACAAAAAGATCTCTCCCACCGAAAGTTAACGAGATTAGTCAAAAGTTAAGTATTTAAAATTGATTTATTCAGTTTAGGGGATGAGATGGATACGGATAGTGAGAGAATAGCATGTTTGTCATTAAAAATTATGGAGGGCCCACGCCGCGTGCTTGTTTTTATAGTATATAGATTATTATATTAATTAGAATTTTTTTTTTCCGAAATCTGTAGTGGATGATGCATCGACTCTACTCTATAATGGTCGGTTCGTGTAAATAAATTGACTGATATTGCCAGAAAAGTAAATTGAAGCCTAAATTATGGGTCTATCCCACTTGCGTTATCGTACAATATATATATGGGTTTTTAATTAAAATAGGGCAATTAGAGCCCTATTCAATAAAATAGGGCAAATGGGGAGAAAATTAATAAAATCGGGTGAAACGCGCTTATTGGCCGCGACGTCGCGCCCATTCCACGCGACGGTGACTCAATCGGGCTTAACGCGGGCTCAATCGGGCTTAACGCGGGCCTTTTTTGTAAAAGATCAATTGGGCCGGCCTTCGGCCCATTTCAACGGGCGTCGCGGCTAATGGTTGCGTCGTTGCGGTTAATGGCAGCGACGACGCGTTGCATAAGGCCGTGACACTTCTTTTCGGTTTCAGAACTCTCCATTGCCGCAGCTGCTTGTTGATATCTATCACGAAAGTATGCGGAACATCGATGGAAGCTGAAGTCGACTATCGCTTTTGGAGGCAGTAAGCGAGCCCCTTTGAACACACCATTGAGCGCTTCTGAGATGTTCGTCGTCATTGAACCACACCTAAGCCCATCATCGTAAGCAAATGTCCACTTTTCTCGATCAATCTCGCACAACCAATCGTAGGCTTCTTTTCGCAGACCCTTAAGATGCTCCATGATCCGTTCGAATTTTTGCACCGTATGCGCCATCCCTGCTCCGTGGCACAATTTCTTTAGGTCACTATCTTTGAAATCCTTGTTAAAATTTGATACGACGTGACGTAAACAGTAACGATGCACTCCGTTTGGAGACCTATAAGCGCCGAGCTGTTCTACTGCGGAAATTAAACCTGCATGAAACAATGTTCGTAGCTAACATGAAACAATTTTAGTAAAAAGAAAAAAATCAAATCATTTATTAACTTGCACCAACAAATACCTGGATGGCGATCTGAAATTAGGCAAACCACTTGTCCCCTCCAATACATGAACATTAAGCAAGTTCAAGAACCATCTCCAAGAATGTAAGCTTTCGGTTGTAACGATGGCAAAAACAAGTGGAAAAATTTTCTGATTTGCATCGAGTGCACATGCAATCAACATTTTATGCTTGTACTTCGAATACAAGTGCGTACCGTCGACACAGACCACTCTACGACAATGCTTGAAGCCGTCAATGCAAGGTTTGAATGCCCAAAATACATACCCGAATTTTTTCACTCCAGACATGTCTTGAAGATGCCACCACTTGACCACCGTTCCGGGGTTGTAACGTTGCAACGCTTTCATAAATATAGGAAGCTGCTGGATAGATGTTTCCCAAGTACCATAAACTATCTCTTTTGCTCGCTTCAGTCCATGCCATGCTTGGATGTACGAGATGTCGTACCCGAAAGTATCTTTTACGAGCTGCTGCACATTTTTAGGTAAATACTGAGGGTCGTTCTTCACCGTTTGGATTAATATTCTCGCAATTTCAGTACGCGAAACATTGCGATGCGTGCTGGCCAACTCGTGCGTGAAGCATGTGTGCGGTCCCCCGTATCTCGTCACCTTCCAAAAGAAACTTTTCAGTTTGAAGACTGCTCGCAGTCTCCAGTTACAATCGTCGCTGTGACTGCATCTCACGCTCCATGCGGTTCTGTTACTTTCGGTCACGTGGTACTCACGTCTAACAACCCTCAGATGATAGTCGTTAACGGCACATTTCAAATGTTCTTTGCTATTAAACGTCATACCTACGTAAAATGCGGGGTCGTCCGTATCGTAAAAATCACCACCAGTTTCGTCAACGTCTGGAGGAGCCATTTGATAAGTGGTATTAAACGGCACCGACTGGTATAATGCTCTATTCTCTTCTGGTTCACTTGGCATTGCTTCATCGTTTTGATCATCATCGTCATCTGCAGGATCTGGCAAATCGTCTAGTGCCCCACCGTCGTCGTCAGCTTCGGAGTCACTGACGTCACTATCTTGGACAGCATCATGAACGGTCTCAAGCTGTTCCAACGTCGAACTAATAGGAACGCAACGACTGCTCGAAGGTATATCTTCGTGTGGGGCAAACGAAATATTCGTCATTCCTTCACTAACTGATGTAATGTCTGGAAACGAATCCATCGGCGCGGGATTAGTGTACTGAACGATCTCAGTTGTCTCGACAAAGACCTCAATGTAATCGAGCTCGTTGTCGGGATCCAAGAAGTATGAGAGGTCGGCATCACTAGACACTAGTAGGAGATTATGATACAATCGTGAGTGTCGATAGTGTTCGTTCTTCACTCGAACGACTAAAAAGAAAGCATTGTTGTCGACGGAAGTCATGTCGTACAGCATACTAAGAAATTGATCGAAATTGGTATCGCGACGAATTCGTCGATAACCAATGGGTTGAAGACTATACTGTATGGTGTTTGATTCGTGTATGATTTCACCGCCATAATAAACTACTTGAATTTTTCTAGACACCATATTGGATATGTATGAAATTTATGAAATAATAATCGTGAATTTGAGCGGTTTAAATAGAAAAATTCGCCGCAGCTATTAAACGCAACGTCGCTGGCATTGGACGCGACGTCGCATCCATTAGCCGCGACGGTAAGTGGCCCAATAACGATAGTGGGTTTAGTGGCCGGTTAGTGGGTTTTTAGTGGGTCTGGGTCAACTTCGCTGGCATTGGGCGCGACGTCGCGTCCACTAAACGCGACTCGGGCCACACGCGGGCCCAGCCGGGCCCTTGCTGCTGGTCTCTGTGCCACGTCACCCGTCGCGTCCAATTGGCGCGACGCCGCGTTTATTAAGCGCGTTTCACTCTATTTTAGTAATTTCGACTAGATTTGCCCTATTTTATTGAATACGGGCTCTAATTGCCCTATTTTAATTAAAAATCCATATATATATTATATATATATACCAGTCAAATTACACATTCATATTCATACGTTGTGTGCTATATATTTTATAAATGCATAATTATTTATAACAACTACTAAGAATAGAAGATAGTTCAATTTAATTGACGGACCAAATTTACTTTATGTCAACTCGTTTTCTTCATAAAGAGTATATATATATATATATATGCAATATATATATATGTGTGTGTGAAGTATTTGCAATATGACGTTGCAGGCTATAAACAGAAGCCCAAATTGGTTTATTCTAACATCCATATTTAGATATTTGACTTTTGTAAGAACATGAATTGTATTGCTGGGCTTTTTCGAATGTAAGAAGCTTATAAATGAAAATTAAAAAGGATTGGCTAGTGGGTTGATACATAATAGCCCAATAAAATAATTTTTGTTACATAAGACATTATTGTTTTGCATTGGTAATCAATCTATTTTACGCGAAAGTTCGGATTTTTATTTGATTTGCAAGGTGTTTAGTGTTTTCAAAAACATTTTGTTCCTCTATAGACAATTATTTGTGCTGCTCTTGGTTTCTGTTGGCAAATGTGGCCACACAACTTTCATTTCAACTTGCCAAGTTGCACCCCCAAATTAGTGCACAAAAAACTTATAAAAACATTAAGAAATCAACTTAAAAAAAGGTGATAATTAACTACAACAATTTTATAGAACTTGCGATGGACTACCGATTTTCGATGAAGTGGCGTGCCAGCGTGGAAGTATCTTAGGTGCAAATATAATTCGACATGGACATAATAGCCTTGCCAATATTGTGGGGAGTGAATTGAAAATTATGGTTTGCTTAATTGCTACTTGTAATAATAATTTTATGTATATATATGCGAAATAAACCAGCAGGACAAGGGCTAGCCAGCTTGCATGGGGGACCTCAAATCATAAATACGATGTTAGAAATTTCAAATCCTTTCATGGAATTTCATAATGTCAACCTATTATAAAATTAGTTGTTAAGCGTGCGAAAACGTTGAACTTAATAAAATTTGTGGTCCGAGTAGTAAACCTAATTTCGAATTTAAGTTCACCTAAATTCAAATATTATTAAAATTGTTGGGTACGTTGACATTTGTATTTTGACTAATGCATGAAATTAAAGAAGTGTACGACTTTTATAAGTCAATAGCGTCGTACGACGACTTCCATGCATTATTTGTTTCATAATTAAGAAACACTTGAATGATCCTTCCGAAAAAAAAAAGAAACACTTGAATGATTATATATGCAATTGACTAATATATCAGCTTTATTTTGATGGTCTTTACTGCTTCGATCAAGTTGGTTTGTGTAGCTATCGTGGACTTGCGAGCACATGGGGGTAGAATTTGAACACATGAAGGGAGGATTTCATTTTTTTTCATGCTACTGCATTATATTTTATTCAAAATAATTTGATTTATATAATTAAAAATAATATCTTATAGTTAGCAAAGCCTTTGTAAAAAAAATAGTGCAATGAAAAGGACCCACGTTAAATGAATAGAAGGAAGCATATGGTCCATATTTGTGTCTCCTCGTTGAAGAATGGACTTAAAAACATGTTAGTGGTCGCATAAGAAATGAAAATTATCTATGTAGTAAGCAAAATAAATAAATTAAAATGGTCCCTAAATTGATTATTTCTTCTGTGGACACTCTCACGTGTCTGAATTACTCGTCTCTCACAACAGATCACGTGGCTCCATCTCAATGATTTCATTTCCAAACTCACTTAGATTAAGATACGTTAGTCTTAATTAAATATTTAATCATGCAAACAACTATAGATATACATATATATATATATATATATATATATTTAATTTACGAAAATCATAAGTTATTGCTAATTGAGTGGTCGGGGATGCATGTGCTTGCCAAGGTGCTTCAAGTGAATATATTTCCTCGAATATTTAATCCCACAAGCTTTCGTATTTATTACATATTAATTAAAATAGATATATAGTAATACCTAATTGGCCCCATTCTATCAAACTCTTATCATATATATATCATAGGTTCTCGGTTATATCGACATGACATACTCAGGGAAAAAAATCTTAAGACATCGCCAGAAAAATAATAGTTCGAGCTCGATTTCTCGAATATTTTTGTGACTCAAACTATGGGTTATACTGTATAATTTTATCATTATTGCACTCCGTTTCATTACATTTGTCACATTGTCAAATGTTGTCTGGTTTTGACCAACCAAAAGGATTAAATCAATCAAATCTACTACTCAAAACTTCAAAGAAACCCTAAACCTCTCATTACTATAACTCGACATCTTTCGGACCAAACAAATGTTAATGCTCCATGTCAAGGGGGTCATGCCTCCTCAACCAATCACACGCATTTCATTAATTACCCTAACTAAGATAAATTTTTTTTTGTGGAATTCGCAAAATGTCATCGCTAGTACTGACTCAATTTATGGAGAAACCATATTGACTTTCGTTATAAATAATATATATAGCAATTTGATCAACAATCATTTAAGGCCCCATGGAAGGTTACTAAGTACTATCATTTGCTAATTACGCCTAGAATTTGACTTTTTGCTCTTGCCCACCTAATACCTACGCCATTTTTTGTTTTTTTTTTTCGTTTTACCTATATTTAAAAAAAAAAAAACTCGATGTCTTTTTCTTCTGTTTTCATACACGCATAAATTGTACTCCCTCCGTCCCGTGATTTTTATCACATTTGTTGGTCGACACGGATATTAAGGTTCTATTTTTATAATAATATAGTACAATGAAAATGTAATAAAGTGTATATTTTGACACGTCTTTAAGAATATTTAATATTATTATATTGATTGTTTGTGATAGTTTGTTTGCTAAATAAGGAAATCTGATAAAATTAGTGGGACGCCCGAAATGGTAAAATGTGATAGTTAGTGGGACGGAGGGAGTAGATATTATTGCATTTTTGTGACATCATAATATTTTATTCTCTATATTTATTAATCCTTCTACTTATGATTTATCACACAGGGTACTACAATCAATCTCTAAATTCACGAAAGTAAAAAATCAATATCGTGTTTATTTTTGCAGTTCTCAAGCGAAAAGTAAATTGGTTAATTTATTGCAGATTTGTCGTGTAGCTTTGGTTCAAACCTAAAATAAGAGCAAATGAGGTTCCTTACAATTCACGAAAAGGTTTGTTTTTTACCACACACAAAAAAGAATACATAAGTTAAATCAAAATAGTCATAAGAAACTTTATAGTGTAAAAAGCCTGTCGATAGTTAAATGTTACCAATTTGTTTGTACTTGTTTTTTTTTCAATGCCATCATGAGTTGTCTTTCACTTATACTTACAAGTGAACTAGTCTTATGCACCGTGCAGGTGCATTTCACGGGTGTAAATACGTGTAATTAATATAACATAATTGTATAATAATAATATAAATGGTTTAACGTAAAAATATAGTGTTTCCCTCATTGTTAGTGGACCTTTTTTCACTATTTTTTATTTTTTATTTGTTTAAGATAATGAAAATGGGCACATGTCGCAAGCACAATGAAACTATATTTCATTGTTTATATAATCCCACTTTGTTACTTTGTTAGTGGCAGTTTTTTCATTATTTTTTATTTCCTATTTAATATAATGAGAATGGACACATGTCGCAAGTAGAAGCAAAATATATTTTTGGTATACATAATCCCACTTTGTTGGTAGATGGTTTCCATTATTTTTTTTTATTTTTTAATATAATGAAAAAAATTGACACATATCGCAATCATATGCAAACTACATTTCATTGTATATAAAAGATATATTAATGATTCCAAAAGTTAGAATAAACAATCTCAGTTGCATGGTCTCACAATGTCGCACCTCTTTTATGCTATTTTCTTTCTAATTTCCGTTTTATTTTATCTTTTTAAAATAACATCATTTTATATATAGTCACTTTTTAAATGGCTTTCCTATGTCTTTTACCTACTACTAATGCCATGTGATTGCGACACTAATGAAATCCATCGACGAATACTAAAGGCGGAACTCATTGTTTTGTAATAGTTTAAGCACTTCGTATGACCATTCAAGCATTTTCCAATTTAGTCATTTTTTTAATATTATTGCAGGTCCATTCTGTTTTTCTATATACATTTATACAGGGAAAATAATAAATAAATCAGTTGGTATCTTTTTCTGGTCGATGGCTGGACGCTGGAGTCCATAAGGTCTAAAATGGAAAGTGTTTTGAAAATTGATTGAAAAAAATTTAGTAACAACTCTCCTTTTCTTGCAACAAATAACCTTCCCCGTATGAACGAGTTTATAAATAATGAATGTTATTCCAATTTCAAAACACGATGTACGTAATTAAGTACCAATTATAGTCTAATCGATGATTTAGAAATATATGGAATATTTATGTGGTTATCTTGAACTCCATTTGGCTGGTGTTCGTTCGAATAGAGCGAAAAATAGAAATTTCAATTTCATTTCACTTAATATTAGCTACGTTTTCATATTATTTTTATTCAACATTGAATCAAAATTATTATTATTATTATTATTATTATTATTATTATTATTAATTTTGAAAAAAAAAATAGTTATCGACATGAAATACGAGATGGGACCGGTTAGCTGGGGAAAATACGGACCCAAGGGGAATTGCAGGGGCAACTTAATATGTGTTATGTCCCTCTTTTGCTAGTGTCTTCACTATTCAGATTTTCTCTGTCGATAAGTTCTTCCTTTTTTTTTTAAACAGAAAATAATTTAATTAACTCTAACTTCTGACCATATCTAATTAATAGATTTTCTTTGCAAATAAATATGTTTTCCAGGTTATGCTCTATTGCATTCCTTTCATCCACACAATCAATATACACTAAATGAACTTCATAGTATGACATATTTTATCATGCCGTCCAACTTCCATTTTCAACTTCTTACTTACTCATAATTATCATATACATAAACCTCTCTGAATCAAAGATGGCAAAATCTAATTATAATTAATTACTACATATTTATATTCTATATATCACAGTCAAAGCACATGCCTCTCCCTCTCTGATCTATATATACACTCTTCCATATTCCCAGATATCATCATCACATCTTCTCTTACTCAGATACAACAATAATTGTTCCACTCATTCCATTTTCCTTATTTTTCTCCATATATTCTCTTTCTCGATACACATTACATAGTGAATAGCAGAATATATATTTATTCGATAGGTCTATTATTTATTACATTGAATCGAAAAAATAACATGTCGACGACGACGGTGTCAAAGAAAGCCACATGCAATTCTCACGGCCAAGATTCTTCCTACTTCTTAGGATGGGAAGAGTACGAGAAGAATCCGTACGATGAAATCAAGAATCCCACTGGGATTATTCAGATGGGACTCGCAGAAAATCAGGTAACTAAATAAATACATTCCAAAAAAAAAAAGAAATTTAAATAAGAATCCCACAAGTGGTATGTTAATGCTTGTTATTTTCTTGCAGCTTTCCTTTGACTTGCTAGAATCATGGCTAGCACAAAATCCAGAAGCTGCTGGCTTTAAGAGCAATGGAGAGTCCATTTTCAAAGAACTTGCTCTTTTCCAAGATTATCATGGCCTTCCTTCTTTCAAAAATGTAAGCATGCAATATTACCTAATTATTTTTTAAAAAAAATTATTTTTTTTAGCAGACCAATTTCATAGATCATTCTCCACTAATGCATTAAATTAACTCCTTTTTATCACGACATCGAAGAATACTTACTACCTATAAGTTACAACTTGTCAATGAAAGTGCCTTTAGTTGTAATTGTTTATTCTTACTTACTCCATGATCATCAATATAGGCACTAGCTCAGTTCATGTCAGAAATCCGAGGTAACAAAGTCAACTTCGATCCAAACAAGCTCGTGCTCACAGCCGGCGCCACGTCAGCAAACGAAACTCTCATCTTCTGCCTCGCCGACCCCGGCGAAGCCTTTCTCCTTCCAACGCCGTACTATCCAGGGTACGTAATAATACATACAACTGCTTTCACAATCACATATTAAAAAAAAAATTGCATTTTTTTTCCCCTTTTCTTAACAACAATAATAAATGCAATATTAATGCGCAGATTCGACAGAGATCTAAAATGGAGAACCGGCGTGGAAATAGTACCCATACACTGCGAAAGCTCGAACCACTTCAGGCTCACTCGCCGAGCCTTAGAACAAGCCTACGAACGAGCCCACGAACTCAACCTCAGAGTCAAAGGCGTCTTAGTCACGAACCCATCGAACCCATTAGGGACCACACTCACGAGCCAAGAGCTCGACCTTCTCCTCGACTTCATCGATTCAAAGGGCATTCATCTCATCAGCGACGAGATTTATTCAGGCACCGTTTTCCACTCCCAAGACTTCATCAGCGTCATGGAGGTTCTCCTCAGCCGCCGCAGAAAGAACAATACTGATCGTATTTCGGACAGGGTCCACGTGGTATACAGCCTTTCCAAAGACTTGGGACTTCCCGGATTTCGGGTCGGGGCGGTTTATTCGGAAGACCCGCGGGTCGTTTCTGCTGCGACGAAGATGTCGAGCTTTGGGTTGGTCTCCTCTCAGACACAGTACTTGCTGTCTGAAATGCTCTCAGACAAGGAGTTTGCAGACAGGTATGTGAGGGAGAATCGAAGGAGGCTTGAGAAGAGGCATTCTTTGATGGTAAGAGGTTTGAAGAGGTGTGGAATTTCTTGCTTGGAGAGCAACGCCGGGCTATTTTGCTGGGTAGATATGAGGCATCTGTTGAGATCTCAGACGTTCGAAGGGGAGATTGAGCTGTGGAAGGAAATGGTTTATCGGGTCGGGTTGAACATCTCGCCCGGTTCGTCTTGCCACTGTGTCGAACCGGGCTGGTTCAGGGTTTGCTTTGCTAACATGTCGGAGGATGCTCTTGAGCTGGCGATTCGGCGAGTGAAGGATTTCGTGGAGGCGACGGCGGTGCCTGCGGCGTCGAACGGCGGTGGTAATAGTTTTTCGCGGATTTTAAGGAAGAAGGTGATTACGAAGTGGGTTTTTGGGCTGTCGTTTCACGACCGTGAATGTGAGCGTTGATGGGTCGCCGCCGACGATAGCCTGCTGGTTTTTGTGTGTTCTTCTCCTCCGATGAACGAACTTACACCTTCCCCACAAAGATGTTTATTTTTATTTTATTATTTTTTTTAACTCCTTTTACGGGTGTTATTTGAGTTCGATTACTATTACCGATGTTGAGGTTCTCTGTTACGGCGTCGTTTCGGGCGTTTAGAGAGAAAGAGAGAGTCCACTCTGCCCTGCTTGGACGTGAAGTGTGATGATGATGACTTTCGTGTGTTGTTGTGTTGGCTTACGGTTGCACTGATTTGTAAAACTTTGGAAATTCTTTGTATTTTGTTAAATTAAAAATATATAAATTACTTATATTATATGGTCTCTATCACCATTCACCATCAATTATGCCAATGAGGAGAATGTAAATTATAATATGGTAGACGGTTGCCGACATTTTGTTGAGAAGTGAATAGTGTAGACCGATAACTACGTCTTATTGGAGTTAAACCAAGATTGTAAACGTCGTCGGCTTATTACATTAAATAGGATTATTAATATTGATTTAAAATTAACTGAAATTAAGTATGAAAACTTCACACCGACCCTTGACATTTGAGAAAGGTTTAGATCTGTTCTAAACTCGCATTATCGAGTACTGCAGATTTTGGGATTGCCCGAATGTTGTCTTGTTTGATGAATAACTTCAATACCTCGAATCAAACTACTTTTTAAATGATTTTTTATTTCGATCCTTTACACACTTACACCGCCCCACCTGAATTTATAAATCAATACGTAATATTTATTAGAAAAACCTAATATTTGTTCGGCCAAATTATTATTTTAGGTCACTAAGTATACATATTTTTGATTTTGGGTCGCTATGTTTGATAATTGCAAAAGTAGGTCACTAACTATGTATGCCAAAACAAATTTGGGTCACCCTCTCATTTTTGGGTCACTAAGTTTACATGTTTTCGATTTTGGGTCATTATGTTTTTATGAATGCGAAATTAAATTTAATATAGCGACCCAAAAACTTAAAACATATATACTTAGTGACCCAAAATTGAAAACTCATATACTTAGTGACCCAAAAATGAGATGGTGATCCAAATTTGTTTTGATATACATAGTGTTGATCTTTTTGGTCCGTATATGTTAGAGAGTTTTGATGAACGATGTAATTGTAATGACATTAGGTCTATAAAATAAGCAATTCGATTTGGGACAAATAAAATGTCTAAGTTCATGATAATATTCAACCATGCATTGTTTATGAGCTATAAAATCGATTAAGTGTTGAATATTTGAATTGCGTCTGATTCTGTGATGATTTGATGGAACTAGGTGATCGCATGTTATAGACAGTCCATGAGATAGGATATATCGTACTGTGCTATATATGGAAATAATGCATGAGATATCCTACTGAGCTATATATGGAAAATATGCTGTTTATATATGGAAAGTGATATATCCGTTGATACTAGTTTATTCCTGGACGAAAATCACTTATGCGATTTTTTGCATGCTCTACACTGAATTTAATGTGCAATATTAAATTGATATCTTTCCTTGTGTTGATTGGAATATTATATTTAGGAAAGATGTGATTTGATTGATTTTTTGGATAAGGTATTATATGATATAAACGGATGTGATCTCTGAAATAAGGAAAGGTTGACCATGATTGATAAATCGATTTAAGTAAGCTCTGATCTGATTTGTGTGCTAAACATGGTAAATCTGGATTGACTCGTTACTAGGAACTGATGGCAGGGAATCACCTATGGAAAATTCTGATATGGAAAATATATGCGAAGTAGTTGAATATGCTTAAGAACGAAATTGAGCTTTTATATGGAATATAATCATGCGTTAATGTGCTATATGACCGTTGTGATGATTTATTAGAAGCATGTTTATATGGTATGATTGACTCGAAAGCTACATGGAAACTATGCTTGATTTGTGATTATTGCTTGATATAACTTTCCATGTGGAGTGATATTTGAAAAGGATTATATATGAGCTGCACTTGAGACATTCGAGTTACTAAGAATTTGCGAATATAAGTCTACGAGAGATTCTTGAGCAGAAACATACTGAGAGATTCCTGAGTTCCCACTTGTGATAGCTTTCTGCCCACCTGAGCGTTAACCGGCATATCCATCACTGATCGAGTGATTTATCCGATATTACATCATAATCTGCCATATATTCTGTCTACGGACGTGTTGTCTTCGGACGTGAGCAATACCAAGGAGGCAAGGTCAACGTTTACGCACACGTGAAGGGAAGGACAAGTCCGGGGGCCCTTCGGTAGCGAGCTGTGTCTGTCGGGATCAAGTAGATTCCGAGGAACGAAACTCGGCGTGTGGTAACCTAGTTGTAGCTAGTGTTTGACTTGTTTCGGTTGTGTATTGGGCTAACCAACCAGTTTTGTATCCAGCTACGGTGCATTATAGTGATTGGTTAAACTCTTGGGAAGCAAATCCCAAGGAGAGGAGTAAACCCCAGTTGGGGATATAACCTCTATAAAAATCATGTCTCTCATTTACGTTTCAGTTATTTCGTTATCACTGTGAGACAGACCCGACGCACATCCGACGTTACTAGGATATATCAGGCATACTCGTCACAAATATCAGTAGGCATACCTAAGTCACCATACTTAGCATTTGTGAAAAGAAGCATAAAATTTTATAAGCCTAATTCAACCCCCCCTCTTAGGCACATTTATATCTTCACATAGTTAGTGACCTACTTTTGTAATTATCAAACATAGTGACCCGAAAACGAAAACTTGTGTAGTTAGTGGCCTAAAATTTTAATTTGGCCTATTTGTTCCAACGTATGTATATGTCGATCTATGAGTAGAAAAAAGGGTTTGTGTATTGATGTTTAACGCTAAATGATAGACACAATGACCAATAGAGTGATAAAGAGGATATCCCAACTGAAATTCTGTGATTGCAGCGGTAGATATTAGATAATTACGATCATATATATTCAGTTTTAATTCTAAAAAAATTGCTTTTGAGATGATACGGACTGATTTATTCGATAGTTTACGATTGAGGCCATTGAAATTCTTATACGACTGAGACTAATTAAAAGTACGAGACAATCATTCGAATGTGTATATCTTCCCCATGTTCACGATGCGGTTGACCATATCTTAAGCTTAACGTAAGTCAGTAAATAATTCAGGCGTTTACATATAAATTATGTAAACATTTGAAGGAATTGCTACTACTTTACATGATCAATCATGTGGGTTTCACATGCATTGATCCCATGAAATCACATGCAAATGAACATAAGAACACCTGCAAAATAATGCAGATGTAAGGGCCAATATCATAATTTGGTTGAATGTACGGATCTTTGTGTCTATACGTAAGAAATTTCATTTTGTGCCCAATCTATCCAACATTAGCGCAATGCACAAACTCGATATTTGTCTTGAAGACAAGCATGGCAGTATGAACATGATTTCTTGTCTCACATATATAGGGACTGGTTTACGTTATATCATGCCCCCACTGCCCATTCCCATTATATTAAAGATGGGGCCCATCATAATAGGATGCTTTCAACGTTGTCACTATTTAAAGATTTTATTATTGTTCATACTTCCTTATTATTATTGTTAATTTATTTCTCTTTATTATTCACCAATCTCGTTTTACTTATTAGGCCCAATTACTCAACCATGACACCACACTAACATAAGATCCAAGAATAGAAATAATAAGGCAACAGAAAAAACCAAAGAATATAATTAATAAGGAAACAGAAAAAACCCATTATGTAATGGAAAATTAATAAGTAATAGCATTAAAACAATAAAACATTGAATTTTCGCTATGAAGAAGCCCACGAATTAAACCCAATTGAAGACCAAAGCTGTATCGAGAGCCCACCAAACGCAAGGGGCCGTCGCACCGTCGCCTGTGGTTGACTCGTATGGTGGAAAAATATAAAAGGCACGAAATTCAAAAGTAAAAAAAGAAAAAAAACTTTATTGCTTCACATAATTCACACATATCCAAATATTTCATTTAAGATAGTTCATGTAGATCCTTTTACTCGACGAATGACCCGCCACAAATGACAAACCAACAAAACCGACACTTCAAACCCAACCCTTCTCACCACGGCAAATACAGATGCACAAATACAACACAAAAGTAAAAAAAAAAGGCAAAAATAAAAATAACCACACAATAAATTTAAAAAAAAAAAGCCGTCGGCGGCATTTTTATCACCTGACACGTCATCATCATCATCATCATATGCCCAAGAGACACTCGGGCGGAGGGACGGGAGTCCTCGACCTGTCTGTGCAGTAATCGTAGATCATATGGTTCATTCTAACCCAACGGTACCTTCGGGCCTCCTCCGGGCTCAGCTGCTGGAACTGCGGGCCCTCCCACCAATTCTTCGGGTTGTTCGGGCAGTAAGCGGGGCCCGGCACCTGACAACCCTCGATGTCGAAATCCTTGTAATAAGCGTAGAACGGCGCTTTGCTCCAATCGATCTTCTCGAGCCCGCCCCTCGTGGCCCAGTCGTCCGCCTCCCAAAGGGTCGAGTAGACGCCCATGGGTTGGAACTTAGGGTATGGAATTCCTCGGGCCTCGTTGTTCTTGTACACCCTTATCGGGACGCTGTCTATCGAGAAACTGCATGCGCACGTTGGAAAATAACACATATATAAACATTATGTTACGTATACCTTTATTGGAACTATATCACGTACAGAGTTAGAAAATGATACACTCCCTACAAGTTTAAATTTTTAGGTCAGGTGGTGATTCTAACACGTGTCAGACTAGATAATAAAGAAATCAGCCTGAACGTGAGAGGGCTTGTTGGAAATATATATTATAAAATTAAAAAAAAAATGATACGTTCCCTTCGAAATTAACCTCTTAGGTGAAGTAATCATTCAGAAAAAACGACTGTCGAATAACATCTTTTTGATCGCGGGAAAATACTTACATGATTCGCTTGTGGTTCCAGTCGATGCAATAAGTGTGGAAATTGACGGAAGGGTCGAACCAAAGGTTGATGCGTTGTTCGCGCCTTTTCCTCGGGCGTAGACGTTGGTTTGGACCGTGTAGGGTTGACCCGATCTGTTGCCCAAGAACTCAAAGTCCAACTCGTCTCTTACATTATTCATGTCCGAGATCATCTGTGTGTCACATATATTATTTAATTTTAGAGTTATATATATATATATAGGAAAAATTGTAACATGCATGCATATAGCGTACATAGAAGGCTGTGACTGTCCCTGCTGAGTCACCCTGGACAAGCTTGATCTTCATGCAAACTCGTCCGAAAAGGTATCGGTACTTCGAAGCAAAACCACAGCCTGAAATTATTAACATCCATATTAACACATATATTTGGACAAGTATAGATATTGTTTATATATGGGTTTAAATATTAGTTTACCTGAACTTTGATCAAGAGTAAGCTGAATGGCCCTTCCTCCGTCGAGTTGCTTAATGTGAGAATCGGACCATGTAACTCTAAAATCTTGCAAGAATGTTGCAGGTCGGCCGTTAACCGTTGAGCATAATAGTGTCAAGGCAAGTGCTGCTAATAATCCCCAATACCATATTTTTGCAGCTTTCATTTTTTTACTTATATTTTTATAATATTGTGAGAGACGTACGTGTGTGATTGGGCATGTTGTGTAGTGATTCGAAGGATTATTTATATGCAAGAATTTGTGTATGTGTAAGATGGAATCATGGAAGAGAAGAGAGTGATTGATTTTCATTGATTGCACTGAAATTGAAAGAATGCAAATGGGCTTTCGATACAGCTAATGAAAAGCCGTCATAGGTCCCGCCCGCGGCCTCTCTCTACCCAACCCTATAAATTATTATTTTGTCACCAATTACAACTACGATATACATTGATGAATTTATTTTTATTTATTCTTTTTGAATTGTGCGTTTATTGATAACCATATAATATTCTACTGTACTTTTCATTAATTCCATGTCTTCGAGCCAGCCTTTTCATCACCTGTCTTCTCTTATCCTCATTTGCCGCCACTCATTTTAAACCAAATGTCGGTTTAGATAGAAAGAGTTAAAACTCACTTGATATATGATAAGACACTTATTTTCTAATATATATAGATATTCCCTGTCGATTTCATTTAACTTTCTCTCTCAGTATTGATCCATTATTGAAGCAACAGTGTGCATCGATACAAAAATTTGGCCAGCTCACTTCCAATGGTGAAGCCATTTAAGGGACATTTTTTTTAATATTGTCCATAAGAAAGGACGACATTGGACGTTTCCTATATGAAGCAATCTCCTCGACTCGCTCGTCATCATTTTTTCCTTGAAACATTACGTAACATAGTTCCATTTGTTTATTCATAATACGGTTGTGTTTGAAATTGAGAAAATTATTAAAAATGACAAGCGTATCATTGTATTATTAGGTTACGGGCATTTGATTTGGCAAACGGTAACAAATTTTATGTATGTTTTAGGCACATAACAATGATAGAGATGGGAAGTGACATGTCACATGCAGCTGCTGCAGCTTCAGTAATAGAAATAATGAGAACGTCATTTTCAAATTTGTCACCAATGTCGATGATTCTTTAAATAATTTAAGGTGAGAATCTGATTACATTGGCTGTGGTAATAAGTAAGTTTTGTCCTATGTCATTATTTCAATCACTATTCACTATACATCGCGTGGGTTGAGCTTTATGTTGACCGACAATACAAGTGAAACCTTGGCTAAATTATATTATTACTATTCTCTCAATAAGCACATTTTTAGTTCATTTTAAAGAAAATTTTAAAAAAATCACCAAAATTATTCGTTGGCTTCAATGACAAAATTAACTCGTGGGCCTTGGCTACTTTATGTCAAGATTGGAATTTCGTCAACAGATTTCCGATAAATAAAATGTTATTTTATTGATAAATACATACCACCGGATATTTAGTTCATGAAGTATACGTGGCATGCAGGGAGTGGCCAAGAAAGTAATAAAAATGCAATTAAAACTAAGTTGATTGATAGGGTGAGGGCCAATAATAATTATCATTGGATGATCAAATACAGAATAGGGCTATAAATAATAGCGAATAACAAACAAAACAATTTCGGTAAGACGTCAGATCAAAAAGTCTTGCAGACCACCGTAAGGGGCAAATGAATTTTGAAGTTTAAACTCCATGTTAAATACTTCTAGCAAAAATTCTTCTGTTCAGTACCTATGTACAAAAAGTTGTGTGTTTAATACCCTCAAACGGTGAAAGGAAGAAAAATCCCTTTCCTGAAATTGAATTGGACATCATACCAACTGTTATTCTAATTATATCAACAGAATAATGTTAAATTGAAAATTACACTAACTGTTATCGTTATTATACCAACAGATGTGAACCGTAATAACAGATCGTATAATATATACAATTTATGATATAATAGCAAAATTAATTAGTATAATCTCCAATTTTGCCGTATAAAATTAAAATAATTATTTATTGGTATAATAACGGAGATAGATGGTATAATAACGAAAATAGATGTAATTTCCACAATTTTTGGTATAATTGCAAAAATTAGTTGGTATAGTATTCAATTTCGCTGTATAAAATTAGAATAACAATTTTTACTGATATAATAGCAAAGTGAGTAGGTATAATGCCTAATTTTTTTGGATAAAATTATAATACCTTTATTTATTGGTATAATTACGAAAACAGTTGGTACAATTTCTATTATTTCTGGTATAAAATTCGAATCTCATTATTTATTGGTATAATAACGGAAACAAGTGGTATAATTTCTATAATATCAGGTATAATAGCAAATTTCGTTGGTATAACGTCCAATTTTGCTATGTAAAATTATAATAACGTTATTTATTGTATAATATTGGAACATTTGGTATAATGTCTACCAATTTCTGGTATAATTTCAATTTTATTGGTATAATAACAAGTTTTGTTGGTATAATTCATGTCAGATAATTTACTCAGCATTTTTGGAATATATGAGACATGTGTATTTTCGTCTTTTTAAATGCTGAAAAGACCACTTTATGTACTAAACAGGAAGAAATGAAATAGGTACTTATAAGGAATAAATAATTCGAGGGGTATTTAAGAGGAATTTTAAAACTCAAATGGGATTGATAAGGAATTAACCCAAACCCAACGTGCATACTATAATGGAATTATGCAGACAACTGTCAACTTCAGGCTTTCATCTCAATCTCATACATATTGCATCCAACAAAAGTTCAGTACAGTAATACCTCTATAAATTAATACTCGATAAATTAATAAACTCTCTAAAATATAAAATCTTCCGGTCCCGACTTGGGTTTTCTTAAAAAATCATCAAATCCGATAAGATAATAATATAATAATTTTCCGAAAATCCATTAATAAATAATAGGTCCCATTAAAACTCTAAATTAATAATTCATAAAATACACAATTATAAATTATTGTAATTTGCTAAAATAAAAATCTTTTTGTTACTAGATTTTCTTTTTAGTTGCAGTCAATAGTTCCGATGTCGAGTTCTCTAGTTGAAACAAAAAAGTTTGAAGTGTTTGTTGTCGCCGTGTCACTTAATATCCTCACCATTCTGAAATTTGGTTGAATGATATTCCAATGATATCCTGAGAGCATTTGCTATTATAATTTGACTATTTTTCAAACGATATTTTTCATTAAATTCACACTTGTAAATTGTTTGAGTACATGAATATAATTAATGAAAAACATTTGAATTCATTTATCTGTCAATACATCTAAGTTTGTTGAATTTAAAGAGTCTCTCTTTAACTAATAAAATATTAATTTATCGATATATTAATATCACTCTAAATTAAAAAATGTCATGATCCCAATATTATTAATTTATAGAGGTTTTATTGTAAGAAGATTGCATTCGCTCGGTCTAAATAAACGTGTCAGAAGAATTGATAATTACCAGGAAAAAAAAACTAAAAATCAAGAATTAGGAAAAAAATGTGTAAAAACAAGCCCATGGCCTTCAAATATTGGGCTGACGCCGTTTGTCTCTGTTTAATGTTTCTTGACCGTAGACTTTCAGTATATATGGGAAGTCGCCATTCGAATTAAATGCTTGAAGTTGGTTTTGCTATGAGATGAGTCCATTTCAAAACAAAGGCCTTCTTTTCGTAAATATTGGGCCAAACCTAATTGAATAGGTGCTCCAGCTTTTCAAGAGTTTATTTAATCGAATAATAAATTAATTAAATGAAGCAAGTCCGTGCTGGAAGTCACTTGTTGTAGCCCCTCTTATATTACGTCATGTCAGGACAAAATATTCAAACAGCAATTTTCAAATGAAGGATATATTTATGTATGAATTATTTATTGAGGTCTTTACAATAAATACACATTTGAAAAAAAAGTTGTAATTTAGTATCCAGTCAGATTTTTTTATATCTGGGTACCTAGTAGAATAAACTTTTTGCAGATAGGTACCCGATCCGCCGCAGATACGCCATACAACACATTTAGGTACCCTATATCAACGTATTGCGGTACGTCATACGTTGAAAAAATGGTACGCCGTATTAGCACATTTAGGTACGCCATCTATAACACATAAGGTACGCCGTATAAACACATTTAGGTATTATATCAACGTGTTATGGTACGTCATACGCACACGGGAAGGTATGGCGTGACTGAAGAAACTGGTAAACATTAAACGAGTACCTATTTGCAAAAATTTCTGACATGTGTACCCATCTGTAATCCGGTATTTATGTGTAAACCTCACTTATTTATTTTAGGGTTTTTATGTCGTCAACGTTTACGGGCGGTGCGTCTCATTGTAGCCAGCCTGTAATCCATTACCAAACCATCATTGATTAACATAGCAAATGGATTTCGGACAATAAGAAGTAATTAAGAATAACATATCACAAATCGGACATCGATTATTGGAGCCAACTAGCGGCAAGCCCTCTTAATTAATTAATCATTTAATACAAAGGCTGGATTCTTAGAGCAGCAAGCTTACTACAAAACTAGCAAATGAAACAACCAAACATATCTGATATTAGCCCACTACAAATACTCACTCGAAGAATATAAAAAAATGAAGTAATTATTTTCATTTTGTTGCCTGGCTCCATTCTGTCTGCCTCTGAAACCTAAGATTCTTTTAATAACTGCAGTTTGTAGACGATCAATGAATCATCAAACTAAAAACACTCACAGAAAATAAGCTCTGCAGATACTTCTGTTTTGCTGACGTTCGTCGTGCGTCATATGTCCGTCCTTCCGACGAGGGCAGATCGGTCATTGCATGCCCAAAATTACACCTTGCGATGTTAGTCGAAAGGCAACTTTCTTTCTCTCTCTAGAAACACGTACTGCAAATCGAAGGAACGAAACGTTGGATATGAACTATGAAGTGGTGACTAAGCATATGTATCATCAATTGATGTTATTGTAAGCATGTAAGCCATAAATATATACAATAATTCGATATGGTTTAGTGGTGACTGATTATTGTAATAATTATTACACTTGCCTGTTCAGACAGAGAGGGAAACAGTGCTGCAAGTCATAGCATAGTGCGTGAGTGGAAGAAGGCGAAAGACGAGCGCAAGGTTTCAAAAGGAGGAACAATACGAATGGCCATTTCATTTTGTTGGCTAATTGTTGAAATCAATTACACTTCACTACTACAACTTTTTTTAAAAATAAAACATCAATCATTTAACCTTTTGAATTGCTCTTATTACGAGCTTGATCATTGAACTCAACTTCTAGAAGAGACGTACCACACCAATTTCTAACACACTCACCTTTCTTTAAGTCTACTAATTTGGTGATGATGTGAAATGAAATATCATTTTATAATTCATCAAGATATCATCATATGTAATTACGAAAACTTTCCCACCGAATAAAAAAAATTACGAAAACTACCAAAGAATTGATTTCTTTTTTTTTTTTTAATCAAGAATCCACACTTTTCGACCACGTTTGCGAGGCTGCGAGGAAGATCGAGCCAGCGCCCGAGCCGCCGTGGGCGTGCTCGATAATCAAATTATCGGAAAGTTCGCTCCCAAGCATTTCCCATACGCTGCTGTGTATATAGTTTCTGAAAACTCGATAGTGTTCGTACAATCCTCCCTCGACTACAACTACGCTCTTCCTCGTCGAGATTCTGTCGAGCCTTTTAACGATAATACCTACGATTGCAGCCCCGACTAGGCGGGCCCCACGCTCCGCCACCACGTCGCACACCTCAGCGACCGTTTCTCTTGCAATAGTACTCGTATTGTCTATCTGTATAAGTCGCAAAAAGATTTCCGTTAATTAAAGGTCGAAAATGAACGAGAAAAAAAAAACATGCGCTTTATGATGATGAAAAAAGGGCGTGTTATTAGTGTGCGCGTACGTGGAATATTTCTCTTAGCTTCTCGCCGACAACGTCGTAATCCTCCGACGTGTCTTGATGCATTGCGGCCATATCGGGCGACCTTTTTACGAAAAAAGAAAAAAAGAAAATCGAAAGTGGAGGTCGATGAATGGCGTTGTAATAATGTTAGTAACCCTAAAAAGATGGTAAACAAGAAAATCGAAAATGAAGGTCGATGAATGGCGTTGTGATATTATTAAAAACCCTAAAAAGATGGTAAAAGAGAAAATCGAAAATGGAGGTCGATGAATGGAGTTAAAAAAACGTTAAAAACCTAAAAAAAATGGTAAAACGGCGAAAAGGATTCGATATGATTTTATTACATCCTCGTACGTACAACACGC
Source organism: Craterostigma plantagineum (assembly GCA_027422505.1). Lineage (NCBI taxonomy): Eukaryota > Viridiplantae > Streptophyta > Magnoliopsida > Lamiales > Linderniaceae > Craterostigma > Craterostigma plantagineum. The sequence goes on along the minus strand of JAPQWV010000043.1, from coordinate 6,090,132 downwards.
GTATACCTTAACGTGAAGGGCGTAGCCAGCATGGGCGGTATTTGATCTCCGAATAGGGACGCTTCTTTTGCCATCTTAAGCAAAACACGCCGAACAATCTCTCCTAAATACATGCCCGAAACAAGCTTTTCGAACGCCACCTGGGATGACATTATTTGTCCTATTAATTATTACCATCTTTTTTTTTAAAAAAAGAAAAGTATAATAGCCCGGAGATAGAAAGAAGTGTTTTTTTGTAGCATACCTTGCCGGCGTCTAAAGCATCGAACTCTGTAATAGGAAGATGAGAGGAGATGAAATTTCCCCATTCCATATTAATAACCTGCGTTGTCGAGAATTAGCCTGCTAAACCCTTGTTATGGCCCAAAGATCGAATAGTATAGATAATCAAATAGTGAATTACTATCATGATACATATTTAACTAACTGTTTCTTCTTCGGCTTCTTTGATCGGTTCTATGTAAGCCATGTCTGTCCTCATTCCTAAAGTAACTGCTGCTACGCATTCTTTGCTGTAATATCTTCCCCCCGCCAAGTTTCCTACGCTGTCGCTAACCTGCGATAATAATAATCCATCGACTTAATTTGCAAGATAACATAATATTACATGTATAGTATATTATCATCTTGAACTTCGAGGAAATAGCTTATTACGAGCGAAATAACGCGCATGTCCACTCTATGCTTCTCCAAGGCCATGTTAATATCGCCTACTAATTCCTTTTGAATCTGATGATCAACGTTATTGTTGGTGATTTGGTCACGTCGAATAATGAGAGAAAATCAATCGAAAAAAAATAACTGAACTATCTCGTCGAGCGATAATCTGTTCCATTTCGACGAATAAGAAGCCATTGAATCAGCCCGGCAATCGGCTACTGAGGGTAATACAGTGAATCCCAGCTTTCTTTTCGTTGGTAACTCGTCGCTCGAATCGTCGTTCAGAGATATGAACTTTGCTAGCTCAAGCGCTATGAAGTCGAATAATTCCTAAGTATTATGAACATGTAAGCAAAAAAATGGTGGTGTGGGTTGTAATTTACGGAGTTTATGTAACTTACGAAGTCAAATTATTACCGTAGTGGAATCGCCTTTGGCCAATATCAATGAAGGGATGGAAACCTCGTGTTTCTGAAGCTCGGAAACGGTCTCGTTTTTGCCTCGAAGCTTCGCTCGTAAGATTAGAAAATTTGTGCCTCGAAAATTAATTCCATAATAGGTTCCTTTCTCTTCCCTAATTTAATACAAACCGTCACATTTCGTACGAAATACAAAAAAAAAAAAAATCAGTTGCGAGCTTATATTATGACGGGAATCGACTTACCCCGTGGGAAGTGGGACGAGGTAGGGCACATTATTATGTGAACGTAAATTATTTTCATCATAAGAGGCAAAATCGTTGGAAATATTCGTCAATATTGCGGCGGGCGTTGCGCATTCCCTCGCAAATTTGCGTAGAATGCAATGCACTCGTCTCCACCTTCTTTCGGCGCGCTTTTTCCAATGCCTCGCTAGTAAGCCTACGCCGACCGCGGCCGTCAACGTTATGGCCACCGCAATTTCCTTCTTCATTATTAACTAATTATTATATGTTTTTTTTTTTGTTGATAGTAAATTTGTTGTGCATGAAAACTAGGATGAGATCTAAATAGTTGGTTGATCCATTTATTTCGCTTCTTACTAGTTTGTTTTAGTTCTCCCTGTCAGTAGCCACAGCCCACAATCCTTTGATGTAAAGTGTAGATAGGCTTACTTAGCTTTAACAATACATTACTACATATATTAAAGAAAAGATTAGAATTCAAAATTGTTTGCAAGTGATTAAGAAATAAGCTCGTAAAAAGCTATGAAACTGGTTTTAATTTATTAATTAAAGTTAATCCCAATTTTTTTCTTTTTATGGTTACTTGAAAAAAAGTTGCAGGGCAAAGTGAGTAATATATACAGATGATAGACGTGACATGAAAACATTTGATCATTGATACTCTTGTAGATTACACAATGAGTGACCTAATAAACGCACTAAAAAATGCGCGAAGGGTCATTTATCATGTTGTTAATTCTCTAGTTTCAAAAGGGTCCCTTGAACTTTTGTAAAATAGTTTAAAATCATCACTTGGACATGTAGTTCACATGTGAATATAAGTAATGAACTTTCTTAAAATTAATGTGTTAGAGAGGGCGATTAGGTTAGGAATGGATATGAAAGGGTCTACGGAGGTGTTGTCGTGGTTAGGAATCGAACAAATGCAAAAAATATAGGGATTTGCTTATGGTGCCCACGGTAGTTGCTCCATTGCAAACCTCATATATTATATAGAGAGAGAAGTACATAAATAACTTGAACATGAAAAATCTTGCTTCATAAAAATGTTATTTCTTCTATCTTCATATGATCTGAGAGTAAGTTCCTTCGAACAGAAGATATGACCATATGACGAAATATCAAACAAAATATGAGAGAAACAGAAAATAAAAAATATACATAGTTTCAAAGTAACAAATTAATTGACTACATAAAAACTAAATAGTTTCATGTATATATCCTTTCTGGTCTTTGAGCATAGGCTTCATTTCATCATCAGCAGAGACAGAACTCCTCTTTATAAACTCCAAGCAATCAGCTATGGCTTCCGAGCAAAACGACTTCGAATGAGTCAGCTGATGCGATCTTGGATAAACATAAACGTAGTTCTTAACTTCGATGCTGCCAATAAAATCTCTTTCCCTCTTTCTTCTGATAATGATTTTATTTCTCAGCAATCTCAAGGTGCGTCTGCATACATTTTTCCATCTCCTCAATAGAAATAAGAAACTCATACGCAGCCTTTGGACCAAACATCTCCTGGGATTCTTCAGACGAAGGCCCTTCGTTCCGTTACATGTTTTGATTGATCTTTCGTGGGTTTTTGCGTTATTACTCATAATGTTTTTTTTTTCCCTCTACGATGTGAAAAGGGATGCGTTCAACGAACGAAGATGTGATGTTTGATGGTTTATATTGTTTGAAGTAATTGTGAGGTTTTTGTTGTATTTTATATTTTCTTAGGTGAAGGAGTAGGCGTTGTAATTTTCAACGTGTTGTTGGAGGACGAAAGTGCGTGGAAAAAGATGTATGGTTTATTTTAATTTAATTTTGGTCGTACGCGGAATAATATGAGTAAAGTTTGTCAAAAAGTCCAAAAATGCGTGGAAATTAATACTTTCGTAATTAGTAGGAACAGCTGGAAGGCTCTAATTAATCCTAATTAATTGTGTTAGGCCGCAAAAGTTTTAAATATGTTTGAATTCAAATGCCATCATAACCATTTAATTATTAATATTTGAACATAACAATAATTTCACAATGGATTGAAAATAAGGAGAAATCACATTAGACTACAAAATGGGCGGCAATCTCGAATCCCGATGTTTCTACTTAGATAATGATTAAAACCCACAATGTACGTATATGTATTTTATTCGAAAGCAATACTTTGAGTGACATCTATAGAAAAGAAATACCAATTGAATTCCGAAATTTTTACAGATGGAGATAGGTATCCGTTTAATTGTTTGTACCAATTTTCTCAGTCTTACTGTACCTTTTTTATGTGTGTATTACGTACTACGCCACGCGTTTATATGGTAACCTATACGGTTTCTATATGTACATTAGTGTGGACGTACTATTTTTACTGCGTATTACGTACCAAAATACGTTGTTATAGGGCACCTAAATTGTTATATGTCGTATCTGTGGCGGATCGGGTAACTACATATAAAAAATACTGACAGTGTACTGAATTACAAGTTTTTATGCAAATGGGTATTTATGTGTAAAAAGACCCCATATTTTGAAGCAAAACTTATTTTACATAAATTTGAGGGGACAATGGGACAGAATTTATTACAAAAGATGTTTGATGCCCTAAGTAGTTAGTGACAAGAGTTGTTGAATATATATTTTTAAAGAGAAAAAATGCATACAGTATAGTCGCTGAACGATAGATACAAGAAAGGGCATATGAGGGTGGTTTAATTATCGTGATGTGCTTGCTTGTCGATCTTATTTAGATTTATGTGACGCGATTTAGATTCCTCAACCATGTATATAGTAGTATAATTTGTTATATTGGGTTAATTATTTATTTTTTGCGAGGAAATATATCAATGCGATTGTAAAAATTGAGTACTCAATTACTTATCCTCTTTTATATCTTCAAAATATTTGCAGATTTGAATATAATTCACATACCATGCCTAAGCTACATATATTTTTTTTACCAGATTACTTACAAAGTAGGGCATCTTTCCATATATGTACCCAGGGTAACACTTATGTGGGGTAAAAATTTATTTCAGTTAGGGCCTAGGGGCAACAAAAATTACTTGGATGAAATAGCCCAAAATCTACTAGTCTGAGACACCTATCTTTTTTGATATAAAGTCTATATACGCAACCTGCTCTAACAAATGTAAGAACGTAAATAATTGACTTTTGAAGTAATTAACCTATAGTTGAGGGACCATATTACAAGTTGCAGACAACGAATTAATTCTTGCCAGTTATCACTTTAAGCAAAGCATAGAAAGATGGAGATCTAGAAATATTCTTTGCCCTATTATGAAGCTATATATAGTATAAAGCAAGCGATCAAACTCAAAATTAAAAGGAAAAAAAAAATCAAAGGCAATAGAAAAGGTAAAAAAATCGACGCAACGTAATATGACAGTGTAAATGATCTTACTAGTGAATTAAAGAAAAATACTAGATACATATATATCTTCCATTCACTTACTAGTTCACGTTCCTTCTCTCGGAGTTCATAGCTTATTCTCTACCATTAAGCAAAAGCTCCTATAAAGCTAGCTTTAAACATTGCCTTATTATCTCTTCATAAATCAAAACTAACTCTAGTAACATTCAACTAGTTGAGAAAAGAGGTTTAGAATGAATGAGCCACCCAAGTATGCATACCCTTATCCTTCTCAGGGTACGCTCTTTTTGTTTTTTTTTTTTCATTCTTTTTTCATTTATATGTCGATATTAATATTATTGAATTTAAATTAAATTAAAAGGGCCGTACCAAGGTCCTCAAGTGATGCCTCCTCCGCAATATCAGTACGGTGCTCCACCACCACCACCGCCCCAGAAAGATAAAGGGTTTCTTGAGGGATGGTAATAACTTATCTATATATGAATATTATCTTCTTTTTATTCACATATTAATCGATACTATTAAAATATTTTTTTTCCCACTTCTTTAACCTTTTGAGTCGACAGTCTTGCTGCTTTATGTTGCTGTTTTCTAATCGATGAGTGCTGCTGCGATCCTTCTGTCATCTGCGTTTGGTGATCTTTCAAGGCATAGACTTAGTAATTCATTGTAATGAAATAATTTCGCGCTCATTATCACTATATACGATACATATTTCGTATTATTATTATATACAATATTACCTTAATGTAAAACAATTTACATGTATTCCGGTTTTTAATCAATAATAGGCTGCTGTACTTTTATCGCTATATATGCATTTGCTCTTAGAAAAACAACATTTCCTTTTCCCTTTTTTTTATAATTCAATTGGTATGTAGTTTCATTTAAATCATTTAACTTAGGCCCCCACACAGGCCTTATAATATTTTTCCTACAAGACCCAAAACCAATTTAGGCCGGTCAGCAAGGGATTTCCGTGCAAGTTGGCAATGTCCTAAATGCCCACAAATTAACAGTTTCATAATAATTAGAATGTATATTCCAAACCCATCTATTATTGATTTTTAGTCACGGCAAAGGAATCACCATTTATTCGTTTTCGAGGAGCCAAAATGATTTCGTTGTTACATCAAACAAACGAACTTTAGGGGCAAGGTTACACAGTTAGAACAGTCCCCAAGAAAGCAGCCCATTACATATTAACTGTAATAATGTGCTCAAATTCATTTCGCTCAATGACTACAAACACATCAAACTGTATATTTCCTCTGAAAGTATAAGATATTGTAAATCCTTAGCTTCATCACTCATCATCGCCCTTTTTGTTTCCTTGAAATAGTGGTTTGGGACCATGAAGAGAAAAAAAAAGACGAAACGTTATGGTCTGGCTGGGCCATATTGTAATGATGGCAATAATCATTAACATCCTCTCTAACTGTCAAATGGAAGTTGGATGACAATGAAAGGTTATTAAAAGATATGTAGATCGGCCATGAAAGTTGGGCTCCGTTTGGTTCGTGGATTTCGACGTGGAAAAGAAAAGAAAAAGCGTGATTGTACTGTTAAGTGACCACTTTTCCTAAAAGGTTAACCCTAAAGGGAGTGCATCACTTTTTAATTTTATATAATTTATTTCCAACAAGCCCCTCACGTGTAAGCTGATTTCTTTTATCTAGCCTTAGTGGTCGTAAGGATTCGTACCCAGCACCTGCAGGTCCCTAAGCTCTGATACCACGTTAAGTGACCACTTTTCCTAAAAGGTTAACCCTAAAGGGAGTGCATCACTTTTTAATTTTATATAATTTATTTCCAACATGTACGACACGTGAACCGTAATGTACAATGATTCGATGCGTATCACCACACATTTCTTTTCTTTTCCGCGTCGATTTCCGCAGACCAAACGCACCCTTGATGTCCGAGGAAAAGAAAAAGCTTTGGTCTCTTTAATTACACCCTGGTCCTCAAAATATTGTTTTGATCGAATTGGGTCCCTATACGTGCATGAACCTTCGTATATGTACTTTTCCGCCATTTAATTCGTATATGTATATGCTCATTGTTGATCAATGTAAAAATGGTCTCACTCTCCGCGCCCATTCGAATCTCGATAGGTGTTTTTGCGAAGGAATTTTTAAAAATTGAAAAAGATAACTAGGATTTTTTTTTCTACCTACTTCGATTTAGCAGCAAATCTTACACTAATAATAGATGCCAAGGACGGCGACAAGTTTGCCAGACAATCGACCTAGGACCTTTTTGATATCAGCCAAAATTATTAATGAACCTTGATTTTAAAATGCGAATGAATTATTCATAAATTTCAAGAATCTGATGCTTTTCTTGGACAAAATAATTAATTTATCAACTGTGCTATCATAAGAACACAGCTTCTGTTTAATCATTAAGCGTGTGTGCTGTACTAATAGTAGACTCTTCTTGAAAAGAAAGTACTTCGTTGAAAGTATTTGCCCCAATGGAAAAAGTGTTAGGTTGGAAATATGTCAAGTCGCAATAAATTAATTATATATCTAGAATTCAAGGAAAAAGCGTATTAAGACCAAATGTTTATAGGGTTTGGCAGTTTCTAATAAGTTGCCATTGTCTCGATGGACAAAAGACCGATGTTGTAACTTTCAAGAGAACCCGTATGGAAAAATACCGATCATTTAATTTTTTTTTTCAATTAAATATTTAATCCAAAATGAGACTAAAAGGATATCTAGTTCGAGATATAGGTTGGGTGATGAATACAATAAAAGAAAATCAATTTGGGGAGAAATTTCACACCCAACCACGGTGTACGTTACAATTTTATGGCCCTTCTTAGTATATCATATTTTTGTTAAATATGAAAAAAAATAAAATTAAACCTTATCTCTCTCCTTCATAAGTCGCACGAGGAAACATAATTCTAGTGTTAATATTGTGTTGTGGTTGTGAACCATGCACGTAGAGCATAAGTAGAAAAGGTGGAAACGTATGGAACGAAGAGAAAATAAAATTTAGTTTGAACCAATAAATAGCCGTAAACTCAGAAACATGTGCATATGTCTTTGTTGCATGTTTCTTCTCATTAATGTTCTAAATACGTCATGATTAAATACTTTCCTCTATTAAACCCTTCTCTTCTCGCATCCTAAATCATTCATCGTCATCATTATACACACACTAATCATTGCATTGCTTCAAACGAGAGGAAGAAGAGGAAAAAAAAACTATTAATAAAGCAATGGAAGGTAATAACAATAATCCTCTCGGGCTGCGAAAAGGCGCATGGACCAAAGAAGAAGACGATCTTCTAAGGCAATGCATTGAGAAGTTTGGAGAAGGGAAATGGCACCTAGTTCCTCTCAGAGCTGGTGATAATATAATAACATCAATACTTAATATAATATTCGTTGGAATTTTTTTTTCCATTGCATAGCTTTAATATCATCTACGTTGTTGTAGTTATTTTTATGACAAGCTTGTTTATTTTTCTAGGGTTAAATCGGTGCAGAAAGAGTTGCAGGCTGAGATGGCTAAACTATCTGAGACCAAACATCAAAAGAGGTTGTTTTAACAAAGACGAAGTTGATCTCATCGTACGGCTTCATAAGTTGCTTGGTAATAGGTTCGTACGTATCTATCTATTTTTCTTTAAATTACGAAAATGCGTTATCCATAATTTGCCATACATAATAGTATATACGCTTTGTGCTTGAAAATATTAAAAAGTACATGATGCTTCCGATAAGGAAAAATGGAGAATAAATCGGTTTTTGTACGTGATGACACACATTTTTTTAGGGTAATTAATCAATTGAGGATCATTAAATATAGAATGACAAGTCAGCTTATATATGACTATTGTCATAGAGCAACATTAGTGAAATCATCAAGCTTTGGGTTTTATGGAGTAGTGGAATCTATATGAGTAATATATATGTACGGGTCTTGATCTTAGAACAATCAATCATTTAAACATAGATCAATCTCATAGGTCTTCTTTCCTTAGGGATGGTTGAATGACAAGTATGAAATATTTCTTACATGTAGGTTCCTATCTCAGCCCGAGTTGATTATGCATGTGTAGTACGGTAAAAATTCAACAACCTAAAAAAAAGTATTGGCAATTTCTTTATAGAGTATAGTAACTTCACTAGATATTTTCCGGAAAAGCTAATTTGAGATATTTCAAGAAGAGAAGAAGAAAAAAATAACAAATATCTTTATGATTTTTGGGCAAATCCCTTGCTACGATCATAGTTAGTAGTAATTATGACTTTGTCTCTAACCACCTCTCTTGGCCTTTTAATTCAAAAAGGAAATACTATTCATACATACGTTAGTAGTTTCGCTATTGCTTAGATTTTATAGGTAATGAACATACAAAACGAAGGACCGAAAGACAATAAAAGTTGTGGGGACTAGTGGGGACTAGTGGTTTCTTATTTGTCTAAATAAAGAAATGCTTTCATCAAAATATCGACTTTTAGAAAATCTACTGTAAATGACTGAGATATCTTTGTCCTTATTATATCGCAAGTATGTCTCTATGAGGAAAGAAACGGACCGCAACTGATAATTTATTATTAACATTCGTGTAATAAATAATAATAATAATAATAATAATAATTAATATTGCACAGATGGTCCTTAATCGCTGGTAGAATTCCAGGAAGAACAGCTAACGACGTCAAGAACTTTTGGAACACACACGTGGAGAAAAAGCTTCCCCATAATAATAATAATAACAGCAATAATAAACGGCCGCAGGAAAATAACCATGTGGCGGCGGCGGTAATAACAGATAATAATAATAATAATCACAATATTATCAAACCTCGTCCTCGTACCTTCTCATCACTCAAACCACCACCTAAAACGACGACGACGACTGCTAATCATCTCATCGGAGGAGCCAACCCCTCCGCCGCCGCCGGCGTGACACGTCATCACCTGGTGGAGTCATCTTCTGCACCACCGTCGCCGTCGTCACTGCGTGAGCTGATCTTCCCAGCTCATCAAGCAGATAATGAATTAAGCGTAAGTTGGTGGAGGAATTTGCTCGAAGAAGCTTCTAAGGGCGATCTTGGCCTCATCGATGGCGGCGATGAAGGGATAGAGTTTGATTCGTTTTTGTTGCCCTGTAATAACTATTACAGTGGGGCCCATGGAGGAGGAGGAGTAGGCAAGATGTTTTGGCCTTCAAATTATGCAGGCAATGATGATGATGACGACGATGATCATGATGATGTCTAGGGAGGAATTGGAGGGGTTTGATTCATTTAATTATTTGTGTGAAATAATATGATGATGGTTGATTAGAGGTGGGTTATTATTACTTTGGTGAAGATCACTGCTAGAAGATTAAGGATGGGGGATGTTATTTGTATGTAATAAATGTCGCTGGAATATTAGTTAAATGCTGGGGTTTTTAGTTATTATTACCTGTACAATGGGGTCGCAATAATATATAATAACTGTTGTACTATATGGAATCACAATCGACATAATATTAATTTCTTGGTACGTGATATTATGTATTCAAACATATGCTTCTTACAGGACCAAAGGGGCCATATACGGACTTTCGAGTAATGTCTCTTTCAGACTTGATTGAAGTTCGTACCATATAACTAGGAAATTGACCAACTTGATAAAAAAGAAAGAGAATGATACCAAAATAAATGAATATGGAAACTATACAGAGCTTATAGATCATTGAATACAAACGTGCGTGGCTCAATAACAACTAAGCGAAGTTTCTTGCAATGTGGTCTAAATCATGACATTCAATAAGCAGATGTTTATCACTCATAATCATCGGAGTTTAAAGTCATGAAATGTTTTAGTTATAGTTGTATTGTTATTATTATTATTATTATTATTATTATTATTACCATACAGCCTCATCATCTTTCAATGTGTAGCATCTTGGAAAAGGACAAAGTTATGTCGTCCCTTTTGTAATGAATGGGCCTGAATGTCACAATACTCGTTCTCGTACTTCTCTTCATAATTTCTCTTACATATCATTATCAAATCATTATTGTTTCGCGGTGATCCACCAAATTAGAGTTCATCGATATAATGGGCCTTCCGTATCTATCGAAATCGAAGATGATTTAAGTTTTGAAAAGAAAAACGATTGAATATAATATCTTGCCATTAAAGTCGAATTATACTAATAATTTCGCGTGTAGTATGAATATAATATCTCGGCATTAATGTTTAGTTATGGGCGGGAAGAAAATGAATCTCCATGAGACAAGGGAACTTTGCTCATTCCAAAGCAAGCTTCGATTTTCTCATTGCCATTAAAGTCATTGTCTGATAAACTTGCAAATAATGTACAATATTAAATAATTGCATGCAATGCATTTCGTCTTGCTAATCTTAATGTGCTTGAGTGGCTATTACCGAGAGTCGTGTCCTAATTTCCACAACAAGACTTGCCTTGTGTTTATCCAAAATAGGGTTTCGGAAATTGAATAAATCTTATAAGGTATCCCTCATATTCGTTTATTTGACGATGATCCATATGTAGAAGAATGTCATGTTTTATTTTTGCATGAACCTCGTTACTTGTCACGAACACAAGCTTGCTATATAGTTATCTTCAGTCTCTGATCAGTTGGGCATTAAATATTACTAAAGTATGGAAAGCTCTTGAGAAGTGACCTACCACAACTATGCAATAACCCTGAATCTCACGTGTACATGACCTTATTCAACTCTTTATCTTTTTCTATTTTTTTTCCTTTTTCCCTCGTAGTTTGATGGTAATTATTTCTTTATCAATTAAAAACATAAATTTTTAAATCTGTAAAAATAATCATATCCTAGAAAAAGTACTGAAAATTCATGCATCCTGAAGGTAATGTTACCTCATCTCCGACTACTAAATAATTAATATATTGACGACATTGCATTAAACCAATCCATGGAAATAAATGCAATTGTAATATATCCTTTTTCTTTGAGTCGGTCGGGTCGGGTTACTGACCCGTCGTATATCCACCGATTCAAACCCTATATAGATTATAGAATGTGGTTTAAAAGACAACCTCAATCCACGTGCTGGTTGCTTAGTTTATTATAGTTTGGAGGGTGTTTCTAAGGAGACTTTCAAGAAAGATTCTTGTCTAAAAACATTGATTGATACTTATATAGATATATAGATAAAAGTATATGTTTTTATTACTGCGAAGTAATCAATGACATAAGTGTGAGGACTCAGATGGGAAGACGTGAGCCATGGCGAGAGAAACGCCGATGCTTTTGCTGGCTGTGATTTAATTAATTCTTCTACGTATTAAATTTCTTAGCTATATCATCTCATCACTCTTAATTTCGTTTCTTCACTTTACTAAAACCCATGCCAGCTAACAATCCCCATGCATTGCCGTAATATTATTGCCATTATTAAATTCGAAGGCTTATATTACTTCCAATCCCAAAGGTGTGATCAATGTAATAATGACATCCATTTACAGTTAAACTTGGTCATATATATTGTTAGTGATTGTCACGTAGTCATGTGCGAGAGGACGAAGCTGATTCGAACTGTTAGCTGATATTAGAGCATGACAGACTTCTTTATCAAATAAAAATGCTGTAATTAGATTGACTAGTCTCGGTTTAATATGTCCAATACATACCATTACGTTTTAATTTAAAGAGACTCGATTCGATCATCATATATTCTAACATAGGGTATATATATTATTATCATTCTTATTGTGTACACGCGTATTTTACAATGATCGTACAAAATATATGGCGGTACAGATATATCTTACGTGTGATTTTATACTGTAAGTTTTACTAGAATAATATGTAAGGTAATATTAAAACTCGTGTGCCCCCTTTCCCTACACCTATTAATACAAGCCAAAAAAAGCCGCAGAGTTTGAACATAAGTAATAACTCTCTTTTATTTATATATATACAATCTCCAAACTCTTGTCCTCAATACAACTCGGCAACAAACCCTAATAGCCATTCATCATCATCATCAATGGCGGCATTAACAAACAAAGAACAACAACACATATCTCCGAAGAAAAATACTTCAACCATGGCCATAATCCACGCAAGTGCTGCGTTCTACGAACACAACAAAGATGACAAAGAGCAGCCCAGAAAACACTCTTATTACAACAGCCACCAAGAACAACCTCATGATCAAATTACAACGACCCCTTCGAAGAAGAACAATAACTTCACCATGAGCAACTCTTCCTCGGTTTCCAGCCCTAGCAGCACTAGTTCGAACGGTACTTTGTTGTACCAAACCCCTCCGCAGATGCATTGTAATAATAAAATCTTGTCGGAGGAGAGTCATAACAACAACAACTCTGTCATCACTTTCACGCCCCAAAGCGTAGGAGACTTTGGATCGTTTCTCAATTTCGAGGGGAAAAGTGCTTGTAATAAGAGAAACGTGGCTAGAAATTTGTTTCCTGCAGATGATGAAGAAGGGTTTATTCCGACGATGTGGGAAGAAAGTATTATGCAGCCGATGATGAACAATAATGGAAGCTTTATTAGCCATTCGCAGTTTAGTTGGTTGAATGATATTCAAATGGGTGAAAATGGTGGGCTTGATGATCACGAGATGGATATTCAACAAGGAGGCAACAGCAATGCTAAGCGTCCATCTATGGTAATATACATATTAATATATATAACATATAATTAATAATTTTTTACCAGTCTCATTTGAACGATAAACTTCTGATATCTGATCTTGAAGGGAGAGAGCTCACAATCTGCGAAGAAAAAGTGTGCTGGGATTTTGAAAAAGGGCAAAGCAAAGACTATCGTATCACCATCCCCTTCACCTTCTAAAGATCCTCAAAGCGTTGCAGCTAAGGTATGCCTGTCGCTCCTTTTATCTCTATCCATAATTATATATATATGTCTGACCGATCTCATAATTGAAATAATGATGATCTTGGCATGCGTTAGAATCGAAGAGAAAGAATCAGTGAAAGACTAAAGATTCTCCAGGAGCTTGTGCCCAATGGTTCCAAGGTAGTGCGTGTACCTATGAGTGTGTGTGTGTTCTTCACTTTGCTATGGCCCATTTCTTATTCTTACATAATCCATAATAATATCATAGGTTGATCTTGTTACCATGCTGGAAAAGGCAATCAGCTACGTCAAGTTTCTGCAGTTGCAAGTGAAGGTGTGTGTGTAATTAATTAGCAAACGTAATGTAATACAGTGGTTACATATTTAATTTAATCATTTGCAGGTTTTGGCTACTGATGAATTCTGGCCAGCGCCTAATGGTAAAGCGCCAGACTTGGCACAGGTTAAAGAAGCCATTGACGCAATACTAGCATCATCATCATCGTCGTCGTCTCAGAAAGAAAGAAATACTACTTCAGACTAAACTTTAACCCAATCAAAAAAGGAGACAATTATAATATATAGTACATGTGTCTCTATTAGCTAAGGTCAAGATGCATGCATGAATAATAAAAAAGAAACTGAATAAAATAATGGGGGTATGGGAGTACAATGTATCTGTTGACTTTAGTTTTTCTATATTTTAGGACAGCAAAACTTCATGGGACTACTGGTGGGAATATTTTGTGTCCGCAGTTTGAAGCAGTGAGCTGTTTTTTATATTTTTTTTTCGCGTTCTACGTAAAAGTTTTGAATGATGCCCCTCGTATGCTCTTTTCTTTTGCTATTTTGGAAACAAGCAGATTATGAGATAACAATGTGTAGAATGAATTACTATATAGACGATAATATTTCCATTTTTATTAGTGATTCTTCAATACATACAACTTGTGCTGCCGACTTCAATATTATATTTAGCTGGAATTACGATATTAAATGTAGGTTTGAATCGAAAATCAAGGAATGCGGCTGTTATATATAATATATAGAAACACTAATTTTATTTCAAGAACTATGCGTTCAGCATTATTGATTGTAAATATATAAGATGATTGATGAATATGAGTTTGTAACATAGTAAACTATGAATGATGCATTATGAATAAACTAATAACCAGCTTACTTGTAAAATACGTTCATACCCTAATTCGTCGACAGCTAGCTCATCAAGAATTTAATAGAATAATTACCATTCACGTATGAGACTAGACTACCTTAACTAAATGCATTATCACATGGCTTATCACATGGTAATGATTTGCTTGTTTCATTCCTCAAGTACGTTAATCAAAAGGTAAAATAATGCATATCCTTAGTTGTGATATTAGATATAATATGCATGTCTATGTATAATCTCGTTTTGTTTGATAATCTGAATTAATATCCACTTCCTTTATTAATGAACCGACACGGCTTATCCTTCTGTAATTTCTCTCTAATTTCACAATAGAATGAACGAATTGAATACAGTATCAAAATAGAGTTGATTTTTCGTTTCTTCTCCGAAACCTTTGGTGGAAAAGTGTCATTGAAGATTGTATAGGGTAACTCTTTCTATTTCATATCGTTCTTATTTTTGTTTAAAATGAAGAATTACTTGATGTTACCCTCGGATTTTCCGGGTCTTGACGAAATACTCAGAAGGCGTTAAACAACATAAAGGGAATGAGACGGGAAGTTTTGCGAGGGAAGAGGGAGCTCACGAAGAAATGCACCCCTCGGTAGAATCTGTTAGAGGGACGGAAGGTATGCCACCCCCTCGGGAAACACGCCCGAGGGACAGGAGGTGTGCCACCCCCTCGGGACAATACACCCGGAGGGTGACAAGAAGAGTCCTTTAAAATATGGAAAGAGAACGAACTAGAAAAAGGAAAGAGGACGAACCAGAAAGAGGGAAGATGGCCCAGTGGAAAGAGGAACCAGAAAGAAGTAAGAGGACGAACCAGAAAGAGGGAAGAGGACCCAGATGAAAGAGGACGAACCAGGAAGTTGTCTGGCAAGAATGCCCGAGGAGCCCAGAAAGCAGGATGCCCGAGGAGCCTCAGGAAGCTGTTTGGCAAGAGTACCCGAGGAGCCTCTAGGAGCAGTCTGACAAGCAAGAGCACCTCCAGGAGCTGTCTGGCAAGAACACCCGAGGAGCTGTCTGCCAAGGGCACCCGAGGAGCCCAGGAAGTTGTCTGGCAAGAATGCCCGAGGAGCCCAGAAAGCAGGATGCCCGAGGAGCCTCAGGAAGCTGTTTGGCAAGAGTACCCGAGGAGCCTCAAGAAGCTGTCTGGCAAGAGCACTTCCAGGAGCCGTCTGGCAAGAACGCTCGAGGAGCCTCTAGGAGCAGTCTGACAAGCAAGAGCACCTCCAGGAGCTGTCTGGCAAGAGCACCTCCAGGAACTGTCTGCCAAGGACACCCGAGGAGCCCAGGAAGTTGTCTGGCAAGAATGCCCGAGGAGTCCAGAAAGCAGGATGCCCGAGGAGCCTCAGGAAGCTGTTTGGCAAGAGTACCCGAGGGGCCCCCAGGGGCTGTCTGGCAAGAACACCCAAGGAGCTGTTAGGGAAGAACGCCCGAGGAGGCTACTTAAGAAGGGAAACTGTCTTGACGCATTCACACGGATTTTTCGGAAAGAGGATGAACGTGGGAGAGCCACGAGCTTGAGGAGAGCATGAACGTGGGAAGATGATGATCGTGGGAAGAACGGCGAACGTGGGGAAACTGCTGAAGACCAGGTACGCTCTTAGGAAAACTATAAATATCGTTAGTCACCCCTAGGGTGCGCCATCCGTCGACACCGTTACTCTACCATTTTCACTACACTTAGCCATTTTATCACTTCACGCCATTATTGCTTTACATCCTTACTATTTACACCTGGAAAATGGAAACGCCCTCTTGACTAAGGCAAGAGGGAAAACGCCCCCACCCCTAATCCTGTTTCAGCAGCTAACAGAAAGGCAAGAGACCACGGAAAGAGGAAGAAGGCAGCTCGTGACTCAACGGCGGTAGATCGTCATTTTCCGACCGCATCAAATTGGCGCCGTCTGTGGGAACGTATTATTCCTAAAAAATTCATCTGATGGTTGTCGGAGCCGATCGAACATCGCCTGAGGGTGGCGTGCTGAACATGGAGGACTTGGCCCAAATGATGACTACGACGGTGGATGCGGCGTTTGCAAGACGCCCAGAGTTTCAAGAGATAAGGAAGATAAGAGCTGATGTGGAGGTCCTAGTGGCTGAGAGGTCGGGAAGAAAAGAACCAGGGAGTCCTCGAGAAGAAAATGCCTCAGGGGAACGAAGGGAAGAACAGGCAGAATCAAGGGCCGAGGAAGAAGGAAGGACGCGGGGGAAGGAACCAAACTCCCCTCGGGCTAAGAAGCGAGGGCTGGCGGGAAGGCAAGAGGCCGAACTAATATTGATGAGGGAAGAAATCCAGAAGCTGAAAAGACTAACCAACCCTCAGGAACCATCCCCTCTTCCCCGAGGATCACCCTTCTCGGCCGAGGTCATGGCGGTCCCTCTACCGCCTCATTTTCGTCTCTTTGAAATGGGTAAATACGATGGTACGGGACATCCCGAGGATCACTTAGCAAGTTTCGAAGGGCAAGCGACGCTGTACCAACTGGACGATTCCATCAAGTGCCGACTGTTTGTAACAACGTTTGTGAAAGGAGCTCAACAGTGGTTCTCCTTGCTACCTCCTGGGGGAATAAAAAGTTTTCACGACCTCACTACGGCTTTCCTCAAGTATTTTTCCAGTTGTCGCAGACGCCCCTCTTCCGCTGTGGAATTACTGAGGATGAGGCAAGGTGATCGAGAGAACCTAAGGGAATACCTCAAGCGCTTCAACCAAATCGCCATGGAAATCCCTAATGTCACTCCGGAGTTGCTTATAGGATCCTTTCAACATGGGCTGAAAGAGGGCAATCTATTTAGATCTTTAGTGAAGAAACACCCGAGCACCATAGAGGAATTGGTCGCACGAGTGGAGAAATATGCACGAGTGGAAGAGGCACAATGTCATCGGAAAGAAGAGAAGAGAGTGCCTCGGGCATCACCCCCTCGAGACCGTGAGCACAGAAGAGCCCCTCGGGATGAAAGCCCTCTAGAGCACAGAAGTGCACCTCGGGATGAAAACCCTCCAGAGCATAAAAGAACCCCTCGGGATGGAAACTTTCCAGCAACTACCCAAGAGAATGGGCCAGCTAATACCCTCTGGAGAGTCGATAATGCCCGAGCTTTGGAGATATGTGATGATTACAACTACATCAGAAGGCCATTCGGTGCGAGTAAAGGACCAAGGAACCCTGTATCCGATACCTATTGTGATTTTCATCATGAGTATGGACACACTACAGAGGAATGCTATCATTTGAAGGATGAGTTGGAACGACTGATTGTGGAGAACCCTGAGGCCCGGGCGAAGCTTGTAGAAAGAGAAAGACGGAACGGATAGAACAGGGAAGAGCGTAGAAGAGTCCGAGATGCAAGAGCCTGACAAGGGCGACCCCCTGGAGACGCACCCCTCAGGGCTAGGGAGATATTTTCCCTAGGGGAGTTATTTCGTTCATTTCCTAGTCTTTCATTTTTTGAATTTCCTCTACATGTATACATTGCATTTCAATGAGAAGTATTTTATTTCTCCCTGCGAGGTTGTTCAAGAAACAAAAAATTGCAATCGGACAAGGCATGCTCGCTGACAGAGCAGGAATAAAGAAAAAGCCCTCGGTTATGAGGCTCTAAAGCCCTCCGGCAAGAGGCCCTAAAGCCCTCGAGCAAGAGGCACAAAAGCCCTCGGGCATGAGGCACTAAATCCCTTGGACGTAATGCAGACAAAGCCCTCGGATGAGGCATGCTCGCGGACAGAGCAGGAATGAAAGCCCTCGGAAGCCCTCGGATGGGGCATGCTCGCGGACAGAGCAGGAATAAAGACAAAGCCCTCGGATGAGGCATGCTCGCGGACAGAGCAGGAATGAAAGCCCTCGGGCATGAGGAAGTAAAGCCCTCGGATGAGGCATGCTCGCGGACAGAGCATGAATGAAAGCCCTCGGGCATGAGGCACTAAAGCCCTCGGATGGGGCATGCTCGCGGACAGAGCAGGAATAAGGACAAAGCCCTCGAATGAGACATGCTCGCGGACAGAGCAGGAAAGACAAAGCCCTCGGATGAAGCATGCTTGCGGACAGAGCAGGAATGAAAGTCCTCGGACATGAGGAACTAAAGCCCTCGGATGAGGCATGCTCGCGGACAGAGCAGAAATGGATACTAAAGCCCTCGTGCATGAGGCACTAAAGTCCTCATGGATGAGGCACTAAAATCCCTCGGGCATGAGGTCTAAAGCCCTCGCGGATGAGGCACTAAAAGCCCTCGGGCATGAGGCACTAAAGTCCTCATGGATGAGGCATAAAAATTCCTCGGGCATGAGGCACTAAAGCCCTCGGATGAGGCACAAAGTCCTTACTCGAAGCACAAAAACAAGGCCCTAGGATGAGACGTGAAGATGAAGTTCTCAACAAAGGCCCGAGTTACGCCTCCAGACCTACACACGACCAACACACTTCTGAGCATTCAGTCACTACTTTTACGTCCAAAATTCACTACACTCTTTTGGACTGTTTAAAAGGGGGACTATTGTTACCCTCGGATTTTCCGGGTCTTGACGAAATACTCAGAAGGCGTTAAACAACATAAAGGGAATGAGGCGGGAAGTTTTGCGAGGGAAGAGGGAGCTCACGAAGAAATGCACCCCTCGGTAGAATCTGTTAGAGGGACGGAAGGTATGCCACCCCCTCGGGAAACACGCCCGAGGGACAGGAGGTGTGCCACCCCCTCGGGACAATACACCCGGAGGGTGACAAGAAGAGTCCTTTAAAATATGGAAAGAGAACGAACTAGAAAAAGGAAAGAGGACGAACCAGAAAGAGGGAAGATGGCCCAGTGGAAAGAGGAACCAGAAAGAAGTAAGAGGACGAACCAGAAAGAGGGAAGAGGACCCAGATGAAAGAGGACGAACCAGGAAGTTGTCTGGCAAGAATGCCCGAGGAGCCCAGAAAGCAGGATGCCCGAGGAGCCTCAGGAAGCTGTTTGGCAAGAGTACCCGAGGAGCCTCTAGGAGCAGTCTGACAAGCAAGAGCACCTCCAGGAGCTGTCTGGCAAGAACACCCGAGGAGCTGTCTGCCAAGGGCACCCGAGGAGCCCAGGAAGTTGTCTGGCAAGAATGCCCGAGGAGCCCAGAAAGCAGGATGCCCGAGGAGCCTCAGGAAGCTGTTTGGCAAGAGTACCCGAGGAGCCTCAAGAAGCTGTCTGGCAAGAGCACTTCCAGGAGCCGTCTGGCAAGAACGCTCGAGGAGCCTCTAGGAGCAGTCTGACAAGCAAGAGCACCTCCAGGAGCTGTCTGGCAAGAGCACCTCCAGGAACTGTCTGCCAAGGACACCCGAGGAGCCCAGGAAGTTGTCTGGCAAGAATGCCCGAGGAGTCCAGAAAGCAGGATGCCCGAGGAGCCTCAGGAAGCTGTTTGGCAAGAGTACCCGAGGGGCCCCCAGGGGCTGTCTGGCAAGAACACCCAAGGAGCTGTTAGGGAAGAACGCCCGAGGAGGCTACTTAAGAAGGGAAACTGTCTTGACGCATTCACACGGATTTTTCGGAAAGAGGATGAACGTGGGAGAGCCACGAGCTTGAGGAGAGCATGAACGTGGGAAGATGATGATCGTGGGAAGAACGGCGAACGTGGGGAAACTGCTGAAGACCAGGTACGCTCTTAGGAAAACTATAAATATCGTTAGTCACCCCTAGGGTGCGCCATCCGTCGACACCGTTACTCTACCATTTTCACTACACTTAGCCATTTTATCACTTCACGCCATTATTGCTTTACATCCTTACTATTTACACCTGGAAAATGGAAACGCCCTCTTGACTAAGGCAAGAGGGAAAACGCCCCCACCCCTAATCCTGTTTCAGCAGCTAACAGAAAGGCAAGAGACCACGGAAAGAGGAAGAAGGCAGCTCGTGACTCAACGGCGGTAGATCGTCATTTTCCGACCGCATCACTTGAAAAATGATTATATTTACTGTACTTGGAAGTTTCCTTGATCAAAGTCATCAATCATATCATATCATATCATATCATATACTTGATTATATACATACCCAAGAAACGGCTTATGGGTTATAGTTCGTTCATGGCCCAATGCTTTCACAGCCTATGAACGCTTGATCGATCCATTAAAGAGTTTTTCTTTTAATTGCAAAATTGTAAAGTGATTTTGATTGCCACAATATTAATCAGGGAAATCAATTGGCATTTGGAATTCTGTATGTTAGGGAAGTAATCAGGTCCTCGGTAGTAGACTCGATCAAAAGGCCATTTTAAGTTTCTGCATTACATATTCAAGGTTTGTGTGTGGTTTTTTTTTCCTTAATTAGTATACATTTCTCTCTTATTGTCGAAAGCTGTGTTTTGTAATAAGATTGAGCTTCGGGTTTCGATTAGGAAGGGGGTTGAGTTTTGTACGTACAATAATGGCGCCTCCACCCATTTTGGCTTTGGCTTTGCCTTCTGAGACGGGTCGGGTTCTCAGTATTCAGTCTCATACCGTTCAGGTCTCTCTCTCTCTCTCTCTCTCTCTCTCTCTCTATCTCCCTCTCTTTTTCTCTCTCTCTCTCTGTTATTAGTTTGGAGCTGTGATAGAAATAACATGTTGAAGATCGAGGATTGCAATTTGCAGTTGGTTTAAAATGATTAAAAAAAACTGATCTTGGAAGTGTAAGATTAGTTTGATGTATTTACTGGTGAATGGTCTTAATAGTATTGCTGTTTCTATGCTGAGAGATTTCCTGTGTTTTTAGTTCATCATCGACTTCTGTCATAATTTTGATCCTTTAAGTTCATGATCTTCAGCATCCTAGATTGGACAATGAATGGAACTAGTTTACTTGCAGGGATACGTGGGCAACAAGTCTGCTGTTTTTCCTCTACAATTGCTTGGTTATGACGTTGATCCCATCAATTCTGTACAGTTTTCCAACCATACCGGCAAGTCTTTTTAACTGTTGTTTGTGTTCTTGCTTTGGGGTTCTTTTTTATTCCATCAAACAATTCGATCGAATACTTTTGCCTGATAAAATTTGGGAATATTCGCAGGGTATCCTACTTTTAAGGGACAGGTTTTGAATGGTGATCAGCTTTGGAATTTGATAGAGGGACTTGAAGCTAACAACTTATTGTATTATACACATCTTCTTACTGGTGGGTATCTTCAAAGCATCCTCGTCCTCTGAAAAACCAAATTTTTAATAGATAAACAGCTCGTTGTTTTGAAAATCACTATATCAGCAAAATAATATTTTTACCAGTACCGAACTTTTCTTGAATATTATTTTGTCCTCCATGGTCAATAATGAGCAGTGCATTGCAGGTTATATTGGTTCAGTGTCATTCTTGGACACTATCCTGAAAGTTGTGGATAAGCTTAGATCTATCAATCCCGAACTGAAATATGGTAAGCGCGCAGAGTCTCACCTGATAATATGTTGCTATTTAACACCATCACAAGTTTCGTCTCTCTCTCTCTCTCTCTCTCTCTCTCTCTCTCTCCTGTAATGATGAATCTAATTAAGCCCCGTTTGTCAGTTTGTGATCCAGTGCTAGGCGATGAAGGAAAGCTCTATGTCCCTCAAGAACTCGTTTCTGTATATAAAGAGAAGGTAAATCAAGTACTACAACCCTGCGTTTACATCTACATGTCTTGAGAGTGACATAACATTGTTACGGAAATCAGACAAAATGTGATGCAAGAGATGAAGTCAAAGAAAAATACACGTAAAAATACATTGATGGTTGTTAACCCCTTAATAGGTTGTGCCAGTGGCTTCAATGTTGACACCTAATCAGTTTGAGGCTGAACTATTGACGGGCCTCAGGTATTCATTCCTCTTAGCGTCTTGAATCATTTTCTCTAGGTGATTAAATGCATTTATACACCTGAACATTTTTCTTGTCTGAATTTTTTATGTTGGCATGTTTTGTTTCCTCATAGTATCATTTCTGAGCAAGATGGTAGGGAGGCGTGCAACATTCTTCATGCTGCTGGGCCATCGAAGGTTCGATTTTTAGTCATTTTACGGTTTCTATTAATAATTGTTACCTTTACCTTTGACACTTGTAAGAAAAACCCATGTTTCTTTTGCAGGTTGTTGTTACGAGCATTTCTATCGACGGGCAGCTTCTTTTAATTGGCAGCCATAACAAAGAAAAGGTACTGCAGAAGAAGTTTTTGCCCCAGGAGCTAAAGTATAATTTGATCCATCTTCATCTTTTTCGTCCTACTTTGTTATTGACTTGTCTTTGAGAACTCTTAAAACTAAATATAGGGGCAACCTCCATCGCAGTTCAAGATTTCGATCCCTAAGATTCCTGCATATTTTACGGTACTGCAGTTAAATCACTTCCAAATATTTCCTCATTAAGTTTCGCCATTGGACGTAAACCATTCATCTTCGACTTATCCGTCTCCTTTTCAATTCAGGGTACTGGTGATCTTATGACTGCTCTTTTGCTAGGGTGGAGCAATGTAATAAACCTTGAATTTGTGTATCTTCTTTCACATATCTGTGCCTCTGTGATGTGTTATTTGTTTCAATTTTCGTTGGCAGAAATATCCGGAAAACCTCGACAAAGCAGCAGAGCTGTCAGTATCAAGCTTGCAGGTATGATTTGGTAACATTTTACATATGAGAAAAATGAAGTTGTGTGATGAATGAAAGGAATGATTATAGGTTAGGATGATGCTATATTTAATCGACTTTTTTTTTTTTCGGGTTGTCTGATTCAGGCGGTTCTGGCGAGGACTATGAACGATTACACGATGGCAGGGCATGATTGTCAATCAAGTAGCCTAGAGATTCGTTTGATACAAAGTCAAGATGATATTCGAAACCCAGAAATCAAATTCAAGGCTGAGTTATTTACATGATTAACCGAGTCTTAGTAAATTGCAGTTGTCCTTTGCATTTTGCTGGCTCACGGATCTTTATAAAACTTATAGGAACTTTGTGGAATTTTTATTTTCAAATTCTTTGTGTTTTGATAATAATGGCATCTGAATAAAGAGTGTGAAATTACAAGTACATTTGATTTTATCAGTAGTTAAGTTTGCCATTTAGACATTGTGTTCCTTTTCCCATTTCTTGATACTCAGGTCCGTGTCGGTAAAAATTCATCATAACATAACAAATAGGTTGTCAACAAACCCAAAAAACAGTAGAAAATCCCATATTTACTTCACTCAAAAATTCGACATCACATCCTAAAATAACAAGTCACTCAATCACACAATCCTGCAATGAGAGGACACCATGAGAGAGAGAGAGAGAGAGAGAGAGAGAGAGAGAGAGAGAGAGAGAGATCTTCAGTTCCGTTGAAATGCCACAGTGGCAACACGCGATCCCACCGACCCCCCGAACATGAACGTTGGGTATGAGCGAATGTGGTCGACATATCGAAACTGTGGAGGATCGCTGCTGCTGTTATCAGCAGATTTCCTTTTATTGAAAGCCTCAACTTCTTGCATCAGCTCCTCTTTTGTACTATTGCACGATGTGATGACCTGAAACAAACCCTCATATGTAAGATTGGCAACACATAAAACCGAAAGATAGCAACATTTAACCTGAAGTAGTGGAAGAAGAAACGTGTGTTTCATTCGAGGAACAAACAATACATCATAATCTAGAAACGAATACAAACCAAAAAAGACGATGGAAACCAAGAAATTTGATGCCACTTGAAATGGAAGTCAAATAATGCCGGAGAAAAAGCATGCACACTCACCAACAACCCACCAGAAGCCACGAGCCCAGAGACCGCGTCCCAATATATTGTCCTGGCACAGAATAACACAAACGAGCGATCAAATTACTCAAGTAGATGAAATTACCTATACGTAGATGAATTGACAGACACAACATGTGGTGGGTCATGAAGTAACATAATATCATGTCAATATTGGTTGAAGTGAATATATGAGAAGAAAACCTCCAAGAGCAAAGGATGCATGGATACCTTTTGACATTCCCATCGGGATGCAATCCGATTGCATCCAAAGTCCCCTTATCAGTCAAGAGATTAAACTTCTGATCTAATTTTGTATCAAGGATATCATCAACCTGAAAAATTTAGCAAAAATATAATTTTAGTTATATGGATCATTCAAACAAAAACCACACAGGATAAAGGACCTATTATTTATGCTGAAAAACAGAAGGCGGAACTATTTATAGAGCATACCAGGAACTTAATGTTAGAGAATCCATCACGTTCAGCAAGATTACGAGCTAAGTTAACAGCTCCTTCACTGTAATCAGTTCCAGTGAGATTGGAGAACCTGATGAAGAGGCATCACATCCAGTTGAGTTGTCAGTCCCAAGTAGCAAAACAGCAACAGAAAACTATAGTTACAAAACATTATGAAACTAAAATACTTGGAATAATGTCAAATCTAAACTTCATTCTGAAGTAGGGCAAACAAAAACATAAGAACTCAATCCTAATTTTGAAAAAAAATATATACCAACAAATCAGTTAGGTGATGGAAAAGATGTAAGTTAATAAGCATACCCTTGCTTGGCTAGTTCTTGAAGAAGCAGCCCATTACCCGTCCCCACATCAAGAACAGTGCAGCTAGACAGATCCTTTTCATGAATCTCATCAGAATCACAGTTTGTGCTGTGTAAATGAGTTGGCGACTGGCTCTGAGTAATTTCAAGGCATAAATTTTTGGTCCAGGTAGCAACAGTTTCCATCACATCAGCTCCAAACCTGAGGAACATGATATCGATTCACCTGTTTAGTCTCAATATTGACGCCAGGTGGATTTTCCTCACTAGGAATTTGGAGTAACAAAAAATGGAACTTTTTAAATGATCCTTAGATCTCATTTGGTACCCAAAACGGGAAAACTAAACATCGCCATACCAAATTTCACCAGTATGACCATGTTCTCTGAAATTCGCAAGTTCTTCTGCATAAGCAGCATCCCAATAACTCTGGAAACCGAGCATTGACGAAACAGGCTCACCATCTTGCTCCTCTTTGTCAGAACTGTTCCACAAGACATTGGTATTATTAGTATCTCCAAATGTAAAACTTTAATAGCCCACCGATTGACCCATTCTATCAAACGTTACCAGCAATTTCCAGCTGATTGACGTGCTATCAGCTCAATCAAACAAAATGACCAGTACGGTTAAGGTATTCAACAAAATCTCCTTAAACACCTGTAATCAGACGCGGCACGAAAAGCAGACGCCGCAGATAGCGCCTCGGCGGCGTCGGCGTGCCTCTGGTCGTCGTCAAGGGTGCTTCCGTAGTCGCTCTTTATTGACCACGAGTCCGCCGCCACCGAGCGATCGTCATCGGATATCAGATCCACGGCGGCCACCTGCCGCGCAGCTTGCGACACGTCGGCGTCATCAGGAAGCAAATTGAGTCCGGCCATGTTAAGGACTAAAATCACGAGGGAAGAAAAGAACAGACGAAGAGTGTTGAGACTCAATTAGTAATTTGCGGGGAAAATAGAAACTAGAATAGAAGCACTGTTAAATACGATATAGAGACATGATAAATATATATATATATATATATATATAACTCTAGTGGAATTTAACAGAAAGATAACCATTTATATAAAAAATTCGCAAGTCAGACCCCTGTCAGGTTTTTTTTATATGCAGCTACCTGTCAGAATAAAATTTTTGCAGATTGGTACCCGTTTCGCCGCAAGTACGTCATAGAACACATTTAGGTACCATATGGAAACATATTGTGGTACGTTATACAGTAAGAAAATGGTACATCATACTACACATTAGGTATCATATAGACCGTATATAGGTACCATATGTGGTTACAATATATACACGTGATATGATACTTAATATATATACAGAAAGATACGTCAAGACTGGAAAAATGGTACGCACAATCGAACGAGTACTTATATGAAAATTTTTCTGACAGGGGGTCTGACTTGCAAATTTTTTATATAAATTGGTATTTTTCTGTAGTTTACCGCTAATTCTATATATTAAAAAAATAATAATAATAACCGAGTGTTCGTCTACGACTACATATAAAGATGCAAATAAATGTTTGTTTCCCAAATTACAGCAATCTTCTGTTCGTATGATTCTCCTCCTCCTCCTCTTCCTTCACCTATGTCCCCGCCATTGGAACCGCCAAAGCTGACCACCGCGACGATCTACCACTCCGCCGTCTCCGCTGTCTCTCTTCCCTCACCTCCACCGCCGCCACCATCCCACCGCCTCACACCGCCGCCACCCACCCTACCTCACTCCAAACACATTCCCAATACACGTTTCATAGTCGACGCCTTCAAGAATCCTCACCCCACTTTCTCGCTATCGTACTTCCTCTCGCACTTCCATTCCGACCACTACAATGGGCTCGGCCCTAATTGGTCGCATGGCGTCATCTATTGCTCGCCCGTTACGGCGAATCTTCTACACCAAATCCTCCAAATTCCGAAGCACTTCATCTACCCGTTACCGTTGTCTCAAACATTTGTGATTGATGGGTCTGAGGTTTCTCTCGTCGACGCCAACCACTGCCCAGGGGCTGTGCAGTTTCTGTTTAAGGTCCCCGTGGAATCTTGCGTTGGGAATACGGTTAGGGTGGAGAAGTACGTGCATACTGGCGATTTTAGGTATTGCGATGCGATGAAGAGCGAGGGCAGTTTGCTGTGCGACTATGTTGGTGCTGACGCTGTGTTTTTGGATACGACGTATTGTAATCCTAGGTTTGTTTTTCCTAGTCAGGAGGAATCTGTTGATTATGTCGTTGGCGTTATTGACAGAATTGGGGCCGAGAATGCTACGGAGGAGAAAATTAAAAAGAACGTGTTGTTCTTGGTGGCCACTTATGTTATCGGGAAGGAGAAGATCTTGTTGGAAATTGCACGGAGGTGTAAGAGGAAAATCTACGTCGGTCAGAGAAAAATGATGGTTTTGCAAGCGTTGGATTTGGGAGAGAGTTTTGGGGTGTTTACCGAGGATGAGACTGAGAGCGACGTTCACGTAGTTGGATGGAATGTGTTGGGTGAGACTTGGCCTTACTTTAGACCTAATTTCGTGAAGATTAAGGAGATTATGATCGAGAAAGGCTATTTGAGGGTCGTGGGGTTCGTTCCAACAGGTTGGACGTACGAGGTGAAGAGGACTAAGTTTGCTGTGAGGACTAAAGATGAGTTTGAAATTCATCTCGTTCCATACAGTGAACATTCGAGTTATTCTGAACTTAGAGAGTTTGTGAAGTTTTTGAAGCCAAAGCGTATTGTTCCGACAGTAGGAGCTGATGTTGAGAAAGTGGATAGCAAAGTCGCAAATGTGATGAGGAAGCATTTTGGTGGTTTGGTCGATGAAAATGCTGCCAAGCAAGAGTTTCTCTCGGGGTTTCTTCGAAGTGGTGCTGGACCTGTGGATGTAGAAGTCGCTTTGGGGACTGATGATGTGTCAATGGAAGAGAATGAAGTAAGTTCAAATTCTCCAAATTATCGCTGTGATGTCAATGTTGAGAACTGCTTTGATACCTCATCTTCTCATCAAGAAACCGCTTCGTGTGAGTTGGAGAATGCCAAGGAAAATGATTTAAAGAAATTAATCCTTGACCTTAGTGATTGTTTGCCCAGCTGGGCCACTGAATCGCATATGTCGAAGTTGCTCAGTGATTCGAACGGATGTGTCGTTGATGCGGTATCCAATTTCTATGAACATGAAACAGAGTTGTTTGAGCAGGTTTTTTCTGACCAATCTAGCTCCGGGAATATTCAAATGGCCGCAAAAAATGAAACTGCTTTGCCTTTTGAGTCTAGCTTGGTCAAAAGCAAAGAGGATGATTCGATGCATGTTGTTTTCAGTCAGAGATTTAAAACTACATCTTCATCCAGTACTGTGAGGAAGATATCTGGAGTTTCTCCACTGAAAAGAAAGAGGAATCCTGGCAAGAAAGTGACAAGTAAAACTAAGACTGGCGACTCTAAGCAGTACGCGATAACCAAGTTCTTCAACAAAAAGGTTAATGTTGTTCTTGAAGATAGTAGTAAAACTGAAGAGGTTTTAGGTCATGATAATGAGGATAAGGCCAGTTATGCTAGTGATACTGCACCATTATACCTAGACGAGGTGAAGCAGTTTATTCAGATAGTTAATGGCAGTGAATCGTTAAGAAACTCTGCATTCACCATCCTTGAGAAGGCAAAGGGAGACATTAGGCTCTAGATATGTATTATAATGATGACACTCCAGCTTCCAGCGAAACTAACGAGAGGTTGAGGAATTGTAAAAAATTTGTAGATTTGGAATCTGTTAGCCGTAGCACAATGTGTTTGATGGACACGGATACTCAACTATTACAGACCAATCAACCTGAAATCAAGTTCGATATGTGTTGCCCTGTCCCGAAGAAGAATGAGAGTTCTGGGAGTTTCATTTCTCTGCCACCTGAAAGATATCATCCTATTGATCATGGTTGGTCTGCGTAGGTTCTGTTTTTCCTTTTCTTGCTTTTTCCTCATAAATTAACCTGAGTACGCTTATATTTGTATTGTACGAGTTTACATCGTGATAGCTGACAGTGTGTCTCCAGGTTGCTGGAGGAAAGGAGAGCTAGCTCCATACATTCATATTGCCCGAACTTTTAACTTAGTTGAGGAAGAGAAGGGCAAGTTAAGAGCCACATCGATGCTTTGCAACATGTTTAGGAGGTCTTTCTTTACTTTTATTTTTTACTTTCTTCCGTTTTGCGTCCATGCTTCTCCTGAAAAGAGCTATATGTACCAATAGTTGCTATTCAAAGTTATTGTGGCATTTTTTGAAACAAGGTGACATTTGTACCGTTCAAAGATAACCTTCTAGTTCTCGTCGTTCTGCAGTTTGTTGGCCCTTTCGCCCGAAGACGTACTTCCCGCTGTCTATTTGTGTACTAATAAGATTGCTCCTGAGCATGAAAATATGGTAATATTAGTTCAATTTTGCATTTTTTTTATCATAAACCTTTGTACTTCAACGATACGCAATGATTTAATGTCCAAAGACCTTATGGGGTGAAAATCTTTCGAATCTGTCCATGTTCTTTCTTGAATTTTCTGTTTTATTCTGATGGAACAGGAATTGAATATTGGTGCTAGCATAGTTGTTTCTGCCTTAGAAGAGGCTTGTGGGACCAATCGATCTAAAATAAACACTCTCTATGAAACCCTTGGTGATCTTGGTATACAACTCATTTGACTCAATTATTTTGTCGTAAAACATATTTTTCCATGAAGTAAGATGTTTTTTATTGAATCAGGTGATGTTGCTCAACTTTGCCGACAAAACCAATCTCTTCTTGCTCCTCCTGCATCACTAACGATTCAAGGAGTTTATGCTGCTCTTAGGAAGATAAGGTATTTGTATGAACACCTATCTAAACTATAGGGGCGTTTGGAGTTTGATGTTTGTTGCTATTATCTTCCAATTTTTAAATGTCAATCAGGAAAATTGTTATAAAGTTGTGCAAGATTTTGGGTAGGTTTGCCATCCAACTTGCAAAAGGGTCATGTAACTTTGAATTCATCAGTGTGCAAACAGGTAGTGGCAGTACAAGAAAGAAGAAAAATCTTATTGTGGGTCTCATGCGTTCTTGTAGAGAGATGGAGATAAAGTTTCTTGTGAGAACTTTGGTATGAAAGGATTCAAGATATTTTCCTTATTGTCTTGTGTTTTCTGAATTTTAATGTCATGTTTTATGTAATTATTTTTATTTCGCATAGGTCAGGAACTTAAGAATTGGAGCCATGATGAGAACCATTCTACCTGCTTTAGCTCAGGCCATCATGATGAATTCTGCTGACAATTCAGCAATTGAAAATTTGAAGGATCAGACTCAGGTTAATTTGAGGTTCTTTTATCTTATGATTCACACTCGCATCTAATTTGCCAAATTTGCAAATACCCATCGACAAAGTTCCGCTTTTTTTATTGATGAATTCTTGTTTGAACTAAAATGGTATTAACATATCAATACTTATTACTTTTTCTTTCCATTTGCATTTGGCAGCGTCTGTCGAGTGCAGTAATTGAAGCGTACAATATGCTTCCAAACTTGGTAAGTCATGACTTGCCATCGTTGCCTTTTGTCATTAGGTCTTTCCCTGTCCACAATAAGTTTAGAGTTCCTGGTGATGTGGTTCAATATGCACGTATTCTGAATTACCTGAGTTCTGGCTTGTAATGTTTCTGTTGGAAAGTTTCTCTTCCTTTTTAAAAGTTATGAGTGATATTTAACCGACCTGTAATTTCCTCTTATGCTTAGGATTTACTTATCCCGTCTCTAATGAAAAACGGGCCTGAGTTTTCATCTACAACTTTATCAATGGTTCCAGGCATACCCATCAAGCCAATGCTTGCAAAGTACTATGATTATCGTTTCTTTTATAAACTGAAGCAGATTATTAATATAGCTGTTTAACTTTTTCAATCTTTTCTTGTAACAGAATTACTAATGGAGCCCACCAGGTGCTGAAAAAATTTCAAGACAGAGCGTTTACATGTGAATACAAGTAAGTTTCTATTGCACCTCAGATTTGATCTAAGCTTAGTTGCTCGGGGATTATGTTTCCGTTGTCATTCGACATTGGTAACACAGGTTCAACACTTTTTGTTTTCTTTTATGAGTGTTATCAGTTAGGCTGATCCCGAATTGTCGTGTTTTTTAGATATGATGGCCAACGAGCTCAAATTCATCGATTAATGGATGGTTCTATACGTATTTTCTCAAGGAATGGTGATGAAACTACTTCGAGATTTCCTGATGTAGTTGACATAGTCAGAGATTGTTGTGGTCCCACTGCGGTGTCTTTTATATTGGATGCAGAGGTGATTCTTCAATTCTTCCTCATGCTGTATTCTTTATTTTAATTAATTGAAGAAAAGAAACATCATATTTTGTATCAGGTGGTTGGTATTGATAGGAAGAACAGTATGAAGCTTATGTCATTTCAGGAACTATCTTCTAGGGAGAGAGGGAGTCGAGATTCAATGATTGCTGTAGAAAAGATAAAGGTTACTAAATTTTACTCTCCAGTTTTCAACTAACTAGGTTAAATTTCTCATGGTTAAAAGAATACATCAGCTGGTGAAAAACTGGAGTTTTCTTGTCTCATGACTCTTTTTTCCTCATGCAGGTTGACATATGTGTATTTGCATTTGATATCATGTTTGCTAATGGAGAGCAGTAAGTACTGTCATTTGAGTTTTTTCCATATTTTCCCCTTGAACCGTGTTATTAGAAATTTGTGGATTGTTCTTAAAGGAGCCTCTCAAATCGTATGCCATTTCCTTGCAGGTTATTGAATCTACCCCTCTGTCAAAGAAGAAACTGTATGAACGTTCTTTGAATCTCAGATATAATATAATTATATTAAAAATGTGTTGAAATTCCTTCTGCATTCTAATGGATTAATATAGATTTGAAGGACTTATTTGGTGAAGAGAAACCAGGTTATTTTGAGTATGCCAGAGAAATGTCAGTAAGTTTTTAGGCTTTTTCTTTTATCTCCGAGGAAATGCCATTATCTTATCTTCTGAGCTTATCCATATCTTTTTAGGTTGAAGCACACGATGCCGATGCTGCTAAAGAAGCCACGCTGAATAGAATGAATAGTTTTCTTGACAATGCCCTTTGCTCGTCGTGCGAAGGTATTATGGCTAAATCCCTTGATATCGAGGCTACATATACTCCATCAAAGCGGTCCGATGCATGGCTGAAGGTATTAACGTTATTCAAAAACTTCAAAATATTTTTTAGAAGAAAAGCGTTGCTCAACTCATTTCCATCTGTGGCAGGTCAAAAGAGACTACGTTGAAGGGCTGAATGATTCCTTAGACTTGGTTCCTATTGGTGCTTGGTATGGGAATGGAAGAAAAGCTGGATGGTAAGGATCCATATTAATGATGTGATGTGATTATCGTTCCTTTCTCTATCAGATCCTCGAACAAAAAATAAGCGCCATTCTATAATAAAATGGAAAAGAATTGCAACTTTCAGGTTTAGTCCCTTCCTAATGGCCTGCTACAATCCAGACACCGAAGAGTTCCAAAGCGTATGCCGTGTGATGTCTGGATTTTCAGATTCCTTTTACTCAGAGGTATATATGATAAGTTAGAGCCGTGGAGATATGAAGATAACTAGTCTCAGACAATGGCATGGCAGTTTAAACTGTTTCTTTCTTTGCACAGATGAAAGATTTCTTTTCTAGGGACAAAATCCTTCCAAGGAAGCCGCCTTACTACAGAACTTCCGAGGAGCCCAACATGTGGTTTTCGCCTGAGCTCGTTTGGCAGATAAGAGGCGCAGATTTCACCGTTTCGCCCGTTCACCATGCTGCCATTGGCCTTGTCCACCCTTCTCGGGGAATCTCAGTGAGGTTTCCCAGGTTTGTTGGCTCTGTAATAGATCGAAAACCCGAGGAATGCAGCTCATCGACCGACATTGCAGAGATGTTTCATTCCCAAAGTCGAAAAATGAATGTTAGTAAGCAGCATGACTGATGATGACTGACCTTTGCAGTTCAGCTTTTTGGCAGTTGTGGTGTGGGGATGATATGTACAGTTATATATACTAGTACTTTTTTGCAAACCCGATGTGTGTGCTTAAAATATAATTGTATTGAAATTATTTTAAACCTTGAAATTATAATTTTTAGGGTTTAAGATGAAATATAATTTTTAAATATATAAGAAGAAATTTAGTTGTAGAGGCATAAGTACAATGAATAAAAAATTAGGAGTAATATGAAAATACTTAATTAATTAAATTACAAATGAGGGAGAAAATTGCAAATAAGTATACACACCAATTATGGCAGTTTATATCAACCTAAACGGCTAAACCAATTATATAACTAGTGTAGATTTATAGCGAATTGGGCCTTTGGATATCGTCAGACGAATTGAGCCCATTTAGTTTATTTACTCGGCGAAAATTTGGCCCAATAATCTCCCGCCAATTCTTAAACCGGCTACAGGCGGTCACCTTTACGTTTATTTCATTTACGAATCCTCGGCCAAGGCGAAGTTGAACCGACGGACTGACTTTCTTCTTTTCCTTTTGAAAATCGATCTTTGCATAAGCTCGATTTGGTTTTCGCTGCTGTGGACTAGGTTTTTTGCTGATCGATTTGGATTTGAATTTCTTTTTTTTTTCTCTCTATCGTACTGTGCGATTCGGATATTTTTGCGTATTTGTAAGGTATGAGTGCTGTGAACATAACGGACGTTTCTGTGCTGGATAATCCTTCGTCGTTTTTGTCGCCTTTCAGTTCGAGGTCTCGTATGAATGTGTTAGCGCCTTCAGAGACGGTATTGTTTATCGTTTTCCCCCATTTTTCTCTGTTTCGTCGCTCTAGCTTTATTGTGTGATATTTAACTTGTGCGTTGGTAATTCCTAGGGGTATGAGCTTTTCGAGAGTTTTTAGTTTGTTATTGATTTTCCAAGTGATTTAGTATATCTCTGCGACTATAAAAAAATTCTGATTAGCTAGCAAAGAGTTCATTCATCGGATTATGATAAGGGAGTGGGATGCGCAAGGAGTTGCTGGGAGTGTGGGGTTAGGGTTTTGTGGTCTGGCTGCTTTGAGTTTCCACCACAGTGTGAAGTGAACTTCAGCGGTGTTTGTTAAAGAATCAGCTGAAGATCTGTGATGTCGAACTTATTGTTCTATAACATACTCTGCTTTGCTAAAATTAATTCAATACCTGGAGTCTAGCCCCATATATGTTACGTAGTTACTGAGCTGATATATATGAATCAACAATTGTTGCAAGCCTATAATGTCCTGCAAGAGCAAGAAACAAAATTAGTCTCCTCTCCTCATGTTTAATAATAACTGCATATTTCTTTCATATTTTGGGTGGTATTATCTAGTGTCGTTTATGAGAAGGTTCCAATATGGTCTAATAAGGGATGAGTTACCTTTTGCTTCTTGAGGATAATCAACAAAAACATTATGCTGCAGATTTGGAATGGAAACTCACTTATGTAGGATCTGCAGAGGATGCAACTTATGACCAGCTCTTAGAAAGTGTTCTAGTTGGCCCAGTCAATGCTGGAAACTACCGTTTTGTCTTTCAGGTACATAATATCGACATCATATGCTACAATGTTATTTTCTAATGGATCCATTGAACAAATTACAGGCAGATCATCCCGACCCATCAAAGATTCGTGAGGAAGACATTTTAAGCGTGACGGTGCTCCTGCTGACTTGCTCCTCTATGGACCAAGAATTCATCAGGGTGGGCTATTATGTGAACAGTGATTACGATGACGACAAGTTGAAAGAAGAGCCTCCTCCAAAAGGTCATGATTGATAGGATCCAGAGAAATATACTCTCCGACAAGCCTAGAGTCACCAAGTTCCCCATCAATTTTCACCCCGAGAATGGTGAAGCTGGCGAACAAGTGCCTACGCCTGACCGTGCCAACGAGCTCGATGGCCAAGAAGAACTAGAGCTACAAACATCGCCCCCAGGTTATCATCTTTCTGCTCCTCAAGAGGAACAATCATGAATAAGCAGTTTAATTGATTTTCTTGTCCCTCATGGCGTCTTTTCTTGTAGTTGAACTGCTGTATTCAGCTAAGTATTGTTTTCTAACTTGTGTTGGATAAGCCTCAATTTGAAGACTGTTATGTGTGGAATTACTGTTCTTGAATTATCCATGTGTTTGCCTTTGTCGAGCTCAAGCAACGTGTTACTGACATAGCACAGTACCTAATCTAGAAGAGATCTTCCTCAACTGAACACGTTTAATCAGATGGTGACGACAATAATTAAAAAATAATCAAACAAAAATCGATAATGAGTTGAGCGTAAAAGAAAGAAAAGATCGACTTGTCATCTTCTCTGAGGTTCGTAGTTAATTCCTGAGGCATAAAAGAAGAAATAAAAAAAAAAACCCACCTTTGCTTTGCCCAATCGAATTCGAAGATAATTATTTACTTGCTCCGACATCGAAGTTTAGATCCACTTCAGTTCACAGTCCTGCGATGTCCGAGCCCGACCAGATAACCATGGACGGCAACGCCCTCGTTGCCACGTGCCTTTCACGCGCCGGCATAACCCACATGTTCGGCGTGGTGGGAATCCCCGTGACGTCGCTCGCCAATCGAGCCGTTTCCTTGGGCGTACGCTTCATCGCCTTCCACAACGAGCAGTCCGCCGGCTACGCCGCCTCGGCCTACGGCTACCTCACGCGCCGCCCCGGAGTCCTCCTCACGGTGTCCGGCCCTGGCTGCGTCCACGGACTCGCCGGACTCTCCAACGCCGCCGCCAACTGCTGGCCCATGCTAATGATCTCCGGCTCCTCCGAACAGAGCCTCGCCGGCCGAGGAGACTTCCAAGAACTTGACCAGATCGCCGCCGTTCAGCCCTTCTCCAAATTCTCCGTCAGAGCCACCGACGTCACCAAAATACCTTCGTCCGTCTTCGCCGCCGTCGATTCTGCTTTGATGGGCCGACCAGGTGGGACCTACTTAGACCTCCCCACCGACGTACTCCGCCAGAGAATTGAAGTCTCGGAGGTCGAGAAATTAATATCCGAAGCACTGAGCACAAAACTGAAAGAACTGACGCCGACCCAAAATCCCAAGTTCACCAATTCAGACATTTCAAAAGCTGTCGATCTCCTTAGAACTGCCCAAAGGCCATTGATAGTCTTCGGCAAAGGTGCAGCCTTTTCAAGAGCAGAGGAGCCATTACAAAAGCTAGTGGACACCACTAACATCCCATTTCTGCCCACGCCAATGGGCAAAGGCCTTCTCCCCGACACCCACGAGCTAGCCGCCACGGCTGCTCGGTCCCTAGCCATAGGAAAATGCGACGTGGCCTTGGTCGTGGGTGCAAGGCTCAATTGGCTCTTGCATTTCGGGGAGCCGCCCAAGTGGTCTGAAGACGTCAAGTTCATTCTCGTGGATGTCAGCGAAGATGAGATTGAGCTGAGGAAGCCCAGTTTAGGCATCGTGGGAGATGCGAAAGAAGCTTTAGAGATGATTTATAGGGAGATTAAAGACAATCCCTTTTGTCTGGGGAAGAGCCATCCTTGGGTCGAGGCTATTAGGAGCAAGGCGAAGGACAACGCTGCTAAGATGGAACTACAGTTGGCTAAAGAAGTGGTGCCCTTTAACTTCATGACGCCGCTGAGGATCATTAGGGATGCGATCTTGGGAGTTGGAAAACCTCAGCCTATATTGGTGTCCGAAGGAGCCAATACGATGGATGTGGGGCGGGCTGTACTTGTTCAGACAGAGCCGAGGACTAGGTTAGATGCTGGGACTTGGGGAACGATGGGCGTTGGCCTCGGTTATTGCATTGCAGCTGCTGTGGCCTCGCCGGAAAGGCTGGTGGTGGCTGTCGAAGGTGATTCTGGGTTTGGGTTCAGTGCCATGGAAGTTGAGGTACTCTTTACCATATGTTAGAGGACCCTTTAACTCATGTAAATGTGGTTTTGTTTGTCTGAAATTCATCTATAACATGCTTCTATGGCAGACATTGGTTCGATATCAGTTGCCTGTGGTGGTCATAGTCTTCAACAATGGTGGAGTCTACGGTGGTGACCGAAGAAACCCTGAGGAAATAACTGGGCCGTACAAAGATGATCCAGCGCCTACTTCGTTTGTCCCTAGTGCAGCGTACCATGTTCTTGCAGAGGCTTTTGGTGGAAAAGGTTACGTAGCTAAGAACCCAGACGAGTTGAAGTCTGCGCTTTCTGATTCTTTCTCTGCTAGAAAACCTGCTGTTATAAATGTTATCATTGATCCATTTGCTGGTGCTGAGAGTGGACGATTGCAGCACAAGAACTGAAGCACTGTGTCTAGTCTTATTTATGTAATGGTGAAAGCAGAGTTCTTGCTATGCCGATTAATGGGTCTTATGTGTGTGGAAGGTAGATTTTAATCGTAATAGAAGACTGCTACTATGAATAATTTGATGTAAACGTATTGAGTTCCTTGAATAAGTGCTTACTTTCATCCCATCTGATCTATCACCCATTTCAAGAATCAATACAATAGCAGATATCTAGTAATATCAGGGAATTGAAAGGAACGAATACTTCTCTTTATGATGTATATATAACTTGTAAATCAAACGAAGAATTGCAACCTCAGAAATGAGGATACAGCAAAGAAAGCACAATCTTTATCATGTAATAACTTGTAATTAACTTAGGAACATGTCTCAGCAAAACACTGCGGCGAACAAAAAAGGAGAAAACTGACAAAGAAAAATCACATGTTTAAAACCTCTCTGCTAGCCTCGCAGACACAGCCCTCAGCTTGGAATAAACCTTCGCCGCCGGCGACCCCAAAATCAAGCTGCAAAGCGAATCCCTAGCAACCTTAATATTGGCAAACGAGCCCAAAATATGAATCTTCGTGTCGGCGATCACAATCCTAGTCCTCGTAGCATTCTCAATAGCAAACTTGGTCTTCCCTCCTTTCCCACTGAGCCTACCAATAGCCCTAGACAGATGTTCGCCCCTAAGAGTCTTCACATCCTTGATCTCAAACGACTCGACGTAGAGCTCGTCCAATCGAAGCAGCGCTATAGCATCAGCCACGTCGAACCCTAGCATAAAAGCGTGCACGAAATCCGCGCACTTTTGGAGGTTGCTCACGTCGGGCGTGTGGGGGAAGGTCTTGAGCTCCACGCGCCGAGCTTTGGTGTTCATGCGTATGTCGACCTTCATGTCGTTGTACACCGGGTTATATATCTCCAGCCACGACTTCTTCAGCGGCGTGTATCGGTGCGGCGGCACGGCTACCTTACGGAATTGGATTTGGC
Source organism: Craterostigma plantagineum (assembly GCA_027422505.1). Lineage (NCBI taxonomy): Eukaryota > Viridiplantae > Streptophyta > Magnoliopsida > Lamiales > Linderniaceae > Craterostigma > Craterostigma plantagineum. The sequence goes on along the minus strand of JAPQWV010000043.1, from coordinate 6,051,639 downwards.
CGTCGGAAATTTCGTGGGCTTTGAGGGGTTTGAATTGCGGCTTGCCGACGACGGCGGCGTTCGACTCTTTCTGTTGCTTCGAGGTTTCTACTTCCATGTCCATGTTTCTGGCGGCCGCCGCTAAATGTTAGAGAGAGAAAACCTCCGATCGAAGAAGAGGCTATTTCGTCTCTGGGAAGTGTGTGAAGGTTCTTGCCGGCCCTATTTTATATGTAGGGTACTTATGGGCCTAATGGGCTTTTATTCGTATTTATGCGATCTTGTGTGTAGGCCCATTAGGCCCATTACCTTTCCCAAAAGGGATGGGGAGAGAGCAACGGTCGCAAATTTTAAACGCCTGTGTGTTCCAATTTCAAACTTGACACGGTATCATTTCATTTGCGAGTAGTGTAGCCATCCTTCGTCTCTGTGTTTGTTAGCTTTAAAGCTCTTCGATCTGTTGAATACGCGGAGAATTTTCAGTCATATGGAGAACGTTGTCGCGAATTCGTTAGGGCAGAACCCCGAAATTAACGTTCAGGACTTGTGTGTTTCTGATACTACTACATCTGTAATCTTTAACCAGGAAAACGAGATTCGTGAGACCGAGGATGATGTAATGGAAGATTCTTTAGCTGATTCGATGATTTGCGATTCGGGTTCGACGCTTGTGCCCAGAGGATTCACGATTCCTAGCTGTACAGGTTTGGGTATTTCTTCAGTCCTATTTGGAATTAAAAAAAAAAAAAAGGAATGGGGTTTTCGTTTTGGCAGCTTTGGTTAATGAAAGTTTGAAGAGTTCTCATTTATTCTTCTTGGTGATGTTGAGTTTCAAGTGAAGTATGAAGTTAGCTCAGTTGTTTGTTAGTGTTATAATGTTGCTTACTCTCAATCTCATTTCCTTTGTCAAATCAGATGAAGTGGTCCTCTTTGTTAATGCTGGTTCAACAATGTCAATTGGATCGGATTGCGGTGTTAATTTTCCTCGCTGACAAATATTATGAAGGCGGAGATACGATTCAAACCGAGGATTTTATCACAGATGGCGGCGATTTTCCTCTCATTTACAGATCAGCAAGACTCGGAAACTTCTCCTACCGTGTTGAGAATCTTACCCCTGGGGATTACTTTCTCGATCTTCACTTCATAGAAATCATAGACATATTTGGGCCCAAGGGAATGCGAGTTTTTAACGTTTTTGTGCAAGATGAGAAGGTGGGCTTAGCATTTAGTCATTTTTTTAACCCTTAGCGAGGATTGGTTGAAGTATTCATCCAATAGAAGCAAATTTTAACGTGCAGGTTCTGTCTGAGTTTGACATCTTCGCAATAGTTGGATCAAATAAACCCTTACAGTTGGTTGGTAATAGAGTTATTTGTGGAGAACGACGGGAATCTTGTCGTAAAGTTTGAAGGTATACATGGAAGCCCAGTTGTTAGTGGACTTTGTATAAGGAGAGCACCTAAAACTTCGGGTACTTTTTTTTCGTCTGATTGAGACAGTTTCTGGTTTTGGAAAAGTGGATTCAGTTTTTGTAACAATCCTGTTATGCATTTGCAGCCTCTGCATTGAATGATGAATGCTTTGTGTGTAAGAATTGCTCTATAGAGATGGTAAATCCTCTGATTCAGGTATTATATGACTCAGCTTTCTGTGGACTAATGAAGGGCTAAAACACGAATATACATATGCGATATTTGTTTTTGTTGGACTCGTGATTCTTAACCTCTATTTTTCAGAGAAGGGATATGAAAATGAAATTGATTGCGAAATACGAGAAGGAAATACTAGACCTGAAAGATACGCTGCAGAAGAAGACCGATGAGTGTTACCAATCTTGGATGTCATGGAAAGCTGCTAGTGAACAACTGGAAAATGTTAGAGCAGAACTTGACCATAAGACCTTTAGAACTTATTCCCTTGGTAATATTCTCTCATATTGTCCTCTCCTGGATTTTGAGTTTCTGGGCTTTGTTAAATTTATCATATCAATTTTTCAGACACAGAGATTATCACTCTATATCATTCTGAGTACAATGGAAAGTTGTTTAGTTATGTCTCTGTCGATAGACTCAATGGTGTCGTCTTTTATACAGATGAAGCTCTAGAGAATGAAACCAGAAAACTCGGGGACTTGACAAGCAAATACGAGCAAGCCCAGAAGTCATGGACAATTGCAATCCGTATGCTGGAGGAAAAAGTAAAGGTGGTTGCCATTTTTCTATATTTCAATACCATGAGTTCTCTTAGTATATAGCATGTAATTTACAGCAAGGTGATTGTGGTGTTTTGCCAGATAATGAAACAAGAGCACAATGTTCTTTCTCGCGAAGCTCATCAGTGTGTCGATTCGATTCCCGACTTAAGTAAAATGGTCAGCGCAGTTCAGGCTCTTGGTAACCTTTCAACATGTCTCAACATTTGACACTTCCCTAGATGTCAAAAATTATGTCTCATGGATAATTACAGTTGCACAGTGTGAAGACCTGAAAGTGAAGTACTACGAAGAGCAAGTGAAAAGGCAAAAGCTCTTCAATGAAGTCCAGGAGGCTAAAGGAAACATCAGGGTATTTTGCCGTTGCCGTCCCTTGAGCAAGACCGAGATTATTGCTCGATGTTCATCAGTGGTGGAATTCGATGCGGCCAAAGATGGAGAACTTGGGATTATCAACAATGGCTCGACTAAGAAAACATTCAGATTCGATCGAGTTTACACGCCCAACGACGATCAAGGTTGCTTCATAGTATTCTCATCATACAAACGCACAAGTGTACTTTTTTTCCCCATGTTTTAGACCCATACTAAAGTGTTTGTGCCACATTTTTAACAGTTGATGTTTTCGCCGATGCTGCGCCCATGGTGGTCTCCATACTCGACGGTTACAACGTGTGCATTTTTGCATACGGACAAACTGGGACGGGCAAGACATTCACAATGGAGGGACCCGAGACGAATCGAGGAGTCAATTATAGGACCCTCGAGGAACTGTTCAGAATCTCCAATGAGAGGAGAGATACCTTCACGTACGATATATCGGTTAGCGTGCTCGAAGTCTACAATGAACAGATACGCGACTTGCTCGCCGTAGAAACGTCCAAGAAGCTCGAGATTAAGCAAGCCTCTGAAGGGTTTCATCACATCCCGGGAATCGTGGAAGCTAAAGTGGAGAGTATCGAAGAGGTTTGGAGCATATTACAAGCGGGAAGTAGGGCGAGATCCATTGGGTCGAACAACGTGAACGAGCACAGCAGTCGATCGCATTGCATGCTGTGTGTAATGGTTAAGGCGAAGAGTTTGATCAGTGGGGACTGCACAAAAAGCAAGCTTTGGCTGGTGGACTTGGCTGGGAGTGAGAGGTTGAATAAGACTGATGCGCAAGGCGAGCGACTCAAAGAAGCTCAGAATATTAACAGGTCGCTTTCAGCTCTTGGCGATGTGATCTCTGCTTTGGCGAACAAAAGCAGCCACATACCATACAGGTCGGTACTATTCATAATTATCTCAACTTTTTCCATTTTTTTCAGATGTTATGTTTCTAAGGGGACAGCTCTATTTTGCTTGATGAATGTTGGAACTACAGAAATTCCAAGCTAACACATCTACTCCAGGACTCATTAGGTAATGACCATAAACTTTTCTCGGTAACTTTCAGATGTTCTAGTAGTATCTCAAAGGTTCAGCTGATTATTCTGATGCAATGAGTGCGATCATTTGCATTACTCAACAGGTGGAAACTCGAAGACGCTTATGTTTGTGCAAATAAGTCCCTCTGATCAGGATTTGAGCGAAACTCTGAGTTCGCTGAACTTTGCAACTCGAGTACGGGGCGTTGAGTTGGGTCCCGTCAGAAAACAAATCGACAATGGAGAGCTACAAAAGATGAAAACTTTGCTGGAAAAGGCAAGGCAAGAATGTAGATCAAAAGAAGAATCTATGAGAAAGCTCGAAGAGTCCTTACAGAGCCTCGAAAGCAAGGCAAGGGGAAAAGAAAGCCTTAACAAGAACCAAATTGAAAAGATCAAGGAGCTGGAAAATCAGCATCATCAACTGGAGAAACAAATTTCGCATCTTTCGGCTAGGTTAAAGGAGAAGGATGAGTCTTGTTCGCAATTCCAACAGAAGGTAACAGGTCTCTCCTGAATAACTAGCTCATCATATTAGCGCATGTTGTAAATAAGGGTGACCAAGAGTGTTTTCTTTGTGAAGGTTATGGACCTTGAAAACAAGAAGCTAAAACAAGAAGAAGACATCACAATGTACCAAAAGAAGGTTTTGAGATTTACTTACTTTCATTCAACAGCAGATTTATATAATTCTGTTTCTGCTTTCCTGGTTAGGTAGTTATATTACCAACTAGTAGTTTACCATCTGTTTTCAAAACCTACGGAACACTTGTAATGATGATTACAGGTTGCTGATCTCGAAAATAACATCAGGCAGCAAACAACGCTCTCCGAGTCTGATATGTTAGTCCTTCAAATGAAGGTGCAAGATATAGATAGTAGCTTTCTTCAAGATATGATCACATAACGATGTCATGAGCACAACAATAAAATGACACTGATGAGTTGTTATGAATTTGTATCCTCTCCTCTTCGTTTTAGGTAAAGGAGCTCGAGACTAAACTGAAAGAGCATGACGAGAACCCCGAGCCTTGGGCACTTCGTCAAAAGGCAAGCACTTAATCTCATCATCAGCTTCTTCTAAGCTATACGAAAATGCATGTGTGTGACCAAAGACATTCTAATTCTCTCTTCACTGTTAGGTATTGGACCTCGAATCTAAGCTGAAGGAACAAGAAAACAGCTCAGAAGCTTCATCTCTTCGTCAAAAGGCAAGTCTTTCGCCACTCTCAAAATGTGCACAGCTAATCTAATCACACGCTAATATGATCACCAAAACTGCAGATTAAAGAACTCGAAGACAGATTCGCAGAGCAAGAAAAGCCGACGCAAGCAAATGCAACAGTAACAACAGCGCCAACCAATCAGTCAAAATCCACCCGTAATAGTAACGGGGCAGAACATCACATATTAAGAAGCTTAAACCCTTCTTATCGAAGAGCCAGCCATGGTTCTGTGTCGGCCAAGGATAGTGACTCACTTCCTTCAGTTGGCAGGAAAAGATCATTGTCAAGGAACGGGGAAGCTGAGAATAATAACAGTAATGCTACTAACGTTGTAATGGCGAATCCTTCGAATGACAGCAACAAAGGCAGAGCTTCTGATCCTATAAAAGGTGTCCCTAGGGTTCCGAGAACGACGGCAGCAAATAAACAACAAACTGCCGTCGGCGGCGGTCAGAAGCCGCCGGAGTTGAGGAAGAAGACGGCGAGGGAACATTCAGCCCCGGGAATCAAAGAAAGGGATAGCAAAAAGAGGATGTGGTCGAGATAATGAATGAATGAATGAATGCAATGATGTAGAAAATCGTGTTGTTCTCCTGACATAAATACTACTTTGAATGCCTTCTTTTAGGGGCAAATTTAATAGTGTATTAGATTATGAAATTAGATTGCATTGACTTGCAGAAAATATAGTGTAGACAGTGCGTAGTAACTAGTCAAATTACACCCACTCCTTTTAAATATTTAGAAAAGCTGTCTTTACACATAAATATCCATTTAGATAAAAACTTGTAATTCAGTACAACGTCAGTATTTCTTTATATGTAGGTACCAAATAGAATAAATTTTGCACATAGGTACTCGATCCATTGCAGGTACGCCATATAACACATTTAGGTACCACATAGCAACGTATTTTGTTACGTAATACGTTGAGAAAATGGTTCGTCATATATAACACACTATAGTACCATATAGAAACCGTATAGGGTACCTATTTGTGGTACGCAATACACATAAAAAGATACAGTAAGACTGAGAAAATTGGTACAGACAGTAAAACGGATTCGTGTTTGTAAATTTTTTATTCAATTGGATTTTTTATATAGATGTCACTTAAAATAATACAGTTATAATTTAATCTATTAAAATTTTTGAAGTTATAAATTTTCCAAAACATTTGTATGACATTCTGTATACCAAAATTGAAATTTGGCTTAAAAATTGGACGTGAAAAGGCCCAAAATAAAGAGTACAAAAAGGCCCGACGCGATAGAAAGTAAAGGGACTGATCGGAGGAATGTCGTCGTCGTCGTCGTTGTTGGGCTCAGACGGGCGGGGCTATGAGCTTGCGGCGAGGCTCGAGCGGCAGGGCGTGTGGCGGAAGTGGCTGGGCTCAGAAGGACTATACCGCGCGTTCGTCCCTTTCCTCTCTTCCCAAGCATCGTGGGACGCCTTTATGATGCAGCAGCTTCACAGCTCCAACAGTAACAGCGACGGTGTTAATGATGATGGCAATAACAGCAACAAACTCATCCTTCAGCTTCAGCTGCGCGCGAGGGCTCTATTATTCGACAAGGCTTCACTCTCTCTCTATCCCCGTTCGTCGTCTTCCTCGATTTCCACTCTCAATCCGAATTGTGAGTCAGTCAGTCGTCTTTCTACGATTTCTGTTATTAAGCTTGATTTTGGATTCAGGCGCTACTGTTGTTTGTTTGTATATGGGCAGCTGGATTTTTTTGAATAGCACCAGTTGGTACTTGAATTGTGATTTCATACTTGTAAAACCATTGCAGAACGTCTATTAGTTTATGTCCTTGTCCTTTCTCATTTTCCGAGAATTATGTCTACCATAGATTTTGGTGCTTGTATCCTGTCCCATTGCAGGGTTTTGGTCTGATAGAAGTAGGCACGTGGGATGGTGCTGTCGATTTTTTCCTTCTAGATCCAAGATTCTTTTAAATGTATGTGTTTTGATTTTGAATTCGTTTATATTTGTTTAATTGGTTCCAGATCTGGAATTGCATTGTGATGATGTCTACTTCACTTTGGAAAGTGGTATGCAAGATGGAGATCAATGTACTACCACTCAGAGACCATCGTCGTCAAAGGTACTTGTGTTTTTTTCTCTTCTAATCTTAAGCCCTCTTCAGTAGCATACATGAGGTTCAATAGCAATTGCCGATATTGCTTTGTGACTTACCTCCCTTTAGCTTGAGTGTGCATTATTTTCCGATAGTATTGCCTGAAGAGTCCTTCCATTAGTTGTATTTCTTATGCTTCTCAATTTGCAGTTTGGCACCTATCTTATTACTGAGACTGCTCATTTTGCTCTGTCATGCCATAATCCTTCTTGTGTTTCTAATTTCATCGGACAGGGACCTTCGATAAAGTCTGGTGCTGTTAACTCACGACAACCTGGATCAGAAGCTATTGCTCTACCCCAGAGATTGAAGAGTGAGGAATTCCCAGAAACATGGTACAACCAATTTTTCGAGAAATCTGGCGCAAGCAAATCATATCGGCTAATGTTCCGCGATAGAGAACCAGAAAAGAGAACTCCCGAACAGATGTCCGCTTATCTCAGGGTTGCTGAGAATCACAAAAGGAGGAGATTAGCCTTTCAAGAAAATACAAGTGTGCGATCAAATGATGGATCTGCAGTTGACGATACAACACTCTTCCCAGAAACAATGTTTATCTTAAATTGTGTTCCCGATAGTGCGGTCCCGCAAACAAGCCGAACAAGTACCATTCACCGAGCACCATCTAATGGGGTTCTGGACAACTTACCTCAACTCATGATCAAGAGCCCTGCAATTAATCCAATTATGATTGAGAGGCTTGGTATCAGACCTGAATACCTGAACATGGAAAGAGGACTTCAAACCCGTGGAAAGAATGTATACGAAGGAAACAGGAAAGTTCTTGGTCAAGAACAGGCATCGGAGATGTCACAAAAGGTCGTGGCGCGGTTGCTTATGAACATGGGGTTCGAGTCGTCTTCAGACTCTGCATTGGAAGTTTTTGCGCAGCTTTTGAGCTGTCATATCAGTAAACTAGGACGCGTTCTGAAGCTTGTTGCTGACAGCTACAGAAAGCAGTGTTCAGCCACTGAGTTGCTAAAGCTGTTCCTTCGAGCCACAGGGCACAGGTTGATGACCACTGCTTACATTACATTCTCGGATTGGATTAATGAATATATTGCATATGTTAGTCCATAAATTATTGAACATATTGAATGGTTATGGTACTACTGCCATGTTATCTGACATGTGTGCACTTTTCACTTGCTCGGCAGTAACTTGGGATCTCTATTGGAAATCGTGAAAGATAACACTAAGAATGTTCAGCAGCAGAACCAGCATCAAACGGTAGGCATTCAGGCACAATTGCTACAACTGCAGCAGCAAAATGCTATTCAGCCGAACCCACAGGTATCTGCATTTATCCCTCTTTTTCAGCTTTACTTATAGCTCTGGCTCTGCTCTGATAGAAGAAGTTCTATCCTTCATAATATATCTTCCAATTTGGGTTGTCAATGTCTATGATATGTTGAAAGGATCAAAGTGCCTATTTTCAAACTGAAGGATGATTAATGTAGGATATCAATTTGGGTTCTGATTTCCCTTTTTCTGATTCTCCCCACCAAGTTTTCTTCACAGATGCTGAGGCAAATGAGTCCACACATGCAGCAACAGCAGCAGCAGCAAATGAATAATCCCCAGCAGTATAATCATTTAGCACTTCAACAACAGCGCATGGAGAGGATGAGAAGGCAGCAACAACTGACACCTCGTCCAGGCATGAACATGAATACTTCTACTGACATAGACAGGCCCAGGCCGCCGCCTTTGGTTCAAGTAAAGATGGAGAATCCATCATCAGATTTTCCAATAGAAACAAATTCTTTCATGGGAATGAATTCTAGGCAAGCCCAAGTACAGTTGCAACAACAGCAACTCGCCGCTTTCTCGACTCGTCAAGCTCAAGCAGCCAATAACAACGCATTGAGGTCCATGGGCTCTCCTCAAATCCCACAATCACCGTAAGACGACAATATAGATTCAAGTGCCCCTCTGCAACTTTTCTATACACTTTTACATTCCTATCTGCAATGGCTTTTGTCCTTTTTTGTGTAGGAACATGGGAATGGTCAGGGCTCCACCTGTGAAGGTTGAAGGCTTCCAAGAATTGATGGGTTCAGGAGATTCTTCCATGAAACATGACTCCGATGAAAATAAGCTTATGTCTCCACAGAAATAACATTTCATTTTCTATTCACCCATTCTGTAACTTAAACGGTTGGTTCTGTATAAACCCAGGTGTAAAATATACCCCTTTTTTGCTTATTAATTTTGCTTTTGAATTTTTCATGTAGCATGGTTAAAAAAACATCTAAATATTAGCTTGCTGTTCTGTATTTTAATTATAGCAAGCCCTTTTGTATTGAAATGGTTTATGACTATGAGATCAACGTCCAAAAACTCATTTGTGCGACCGTATAAAAGCTGTCAAGTATCTCTCTCGTTAACATCATCAAAACGTGATCCATTAGAAATTCGGATTAGAGTAAGAATGTTCATAATGATTCCACAATCTCTAACTACACTCAGAAGTGCAAAACTAATGTTAGTTGACACTTTGGCGAAAACGAAAGAAGCTCAAGAGTTTTTCTACTACTGCTATCTCATTCAGGTGAATGAATTGGGCCGCAATGGTGAAAGAGGCTGTCTGTGTAGAGCAGAATCAGCATCGTCAGCAAAATCGAGTTTCTTCTCTTTCACTGGAGAAATCATCCGAAAGCTTGATTTTCGTTTTCCCTGAGTTGCCATTCCAGAAAGTACGCACATGTATAATGGTTGAAGATCGAAAATCAAATGCAAAGGACACACAGATAAACATATGTATATAACGCTAACCTTCCGTGAACCACTGCTTGTGTGTTTACCTCCTGAGATGCCAATGGTAAATTTCTTGTTCTCCTTTTCTAGCTTTTGGTTTTCTTCAAACAGAATACTGACCTGCAAATGGCAGTCGTATACTCAGAATTACAGGTAAGAGGTACCTTATGCCAACAAATTTATGTATGTACCTCCTCTTCTGCTAGATGAAGGTTTGTGGCTAACACTTGCTTGTCTTTCTCCAGCTTTGTGACCTCTGCTGCTAGTGCTATGATTTTATGGGTTGAAGGGCTTAAGCTGGGATGGAATAGAATACTTCAATTAAACATCATCAGAGAGAACAAGTCCAAACTATGGACATGGAGGTGTGAGAAACTTGTTGGACCGAAATTGTCTGAAAATGGTTCGCACCTACTCCACAATTTGAGTAACTTGGCACAAACTTCTTCCCCACTATGTGCCTCTAAATATCCATGCGCAACCTTTGTCGTAGTCTCACTTTGGCTGAATATCGTATTCAGCATAGAGTTCAGTAGCAGTTTCTCTGCTTGCAGGTCATCAGAAGATGCATCAACCATTCGCTGTTGCATCAATTTGGTCAGTCCCCACAGGAAAGGGAAGTACAAATTAGTTTTTTTAATCATTTAACTCTGGAAAGGAAAAGCCCATGATATATAGAAATTCCTGCAACTGAGGCGCTAAGAAACTTAACACATCCATTTAGGCGAGATTGTATCACAATCAAGAGTTGGGAAACAAGAGACTGATTTCTTACCAGTAACTCATCGGATTTCAACCTCTTATTCTGCTCCGCCAACTTATTCTTCTCTTCTGCCAAATTCATATTCTCTTCCTCCAATTGAGCAATACGAAACTCAGCCTCTTTCACCTTCTCGTCCACCTCGTTCGCAAAATCCATCAAGGCCTCACGATCACGTTCGTAAAGAGCGCATTCCGTCTCCAACTTGCCACACGATTCCAATAGGTCTGAACACTGAGCAGCCAGTCTCTGATTCTCCTCCACGAATTTCTTCAAAGCTAAAGCATTCATACTCGCCTCCGCCTGACAAAGAAATAAAAATAATTACCTAAAAGCGCAGCAAAAAAGCAGATACTGAAATAGAAAACAGGTTTTGAAGCGGCATTGGAAGATTTTTCTATATATATAAAAGAAATAAGTGGAAAACCAAACCCTCGATCTCTCGATGACATCGTCTTTCTCCTTGAGCCTGGACTGCAGAGCGAGGCATCGGTCGCCAAGGCGAAATTTTTCTGCTTCAATCGCTTGAAGTTTGTGGAGTAGGGTTTGCCTGGATACAGGGAGGCCCAAAGCGTGATCGATGGACTCGCGGATGTAATTGTCGGTTTCTTGAGGTAATTCCACGCGATTGATTGACTCTTCCATTGAAAATGGAGGGAGAGAAACAAGCGAATTGCACTGCACCACTCTTCCTTCGCTTTGGGAAACGCAGTGTGGATCGTTCGTGGCGACGAGCAATGAATTCAATTTTGAAAATGATGAGAGGGTTTACCTTTAACGGCCGTTGGAAAGAAATATAATTAATTAAATAGAAAAGGAAATAAATACATAGTATTCAAAATACGTGTGAAATAAATACAAAAGATAAAGACCACCATTAATACATTACACACTACAGAATACAAAGTTCAAACAAAACAATAACAGAGAAATCGACTCTGCAAAAGAGAATTAATTCGTGAAAAAACAGACAAGTACTGCCTCTGCCCTGACCCGGCCCGAACCGACCCGACCCGTTAGACCAGACCTCATAACAACGCCACAAGCTTCAACACAGCATAGGAAACAGCTGAAACCACCACAGCCACCGCCGGAGACAGCGCCGGAGAATCAGACGACGACGGCCGAGTCGTCGTCGCGGTGATGGCCGTGGTACCCGAAGGGACGGTGGTTCCGGCAGCAGGGGCGTCCGGCGACGACGACGGTGGAGAACTATAAATCGTGGCGGGCGACGAGGCCGGCGGGGCAGCTGCTCCTCCCTCGGCGGCGGAGGAGGCAACAGTGACGGCGAGCTTCATGCCGCCGCCGCAGTGTCCTGGGACGCCGCAGATGAAGTAGTGTGCGCCGGAGGTCTTGAGGGTGATGGAGGTGGCGCCGCTCGTGTCGGAGGTAATTGCGTTGCCGGCGGTGCATGATTTGTAGTCGCTTTCGCTCACCTCGTCCACTGTGTGGCCAGACGGGTAGTTGAACACTGCATTAATTAATTGTAATAATAATAAAGGTTATATTTTTTATATACGCAGCATTACTGTTAATTACATAATAATAAGTGAGAAATTTATACTATACTAACAGAGAGTATCGCCGACGGCAAAGGTTTTTCCGGCGGCCCAAGTGCTGTAATCGCCGGTCATTGACCAGCCAGAAGCGTCGCCGACTATATGAACTGTTGCCGGAACTGTTGGGATCAAACTGCAGCATATCATCATTACCATAATCATTACTGTTACTTGGCGGGCCATTTTATAATTTCTGCTTTGATATAGATGATGAGAGAATAATAGTGAAGAAGAAATATTAGTATTATGATCCCAAGGGTAACGATGTCGTATGAGATTATCTACTCCTGAAAATTAAGCACACTATATAATATATATAAGAGGGAAGAGTGGGGAGTGGAGTAGCTCACTGAATGCCTGTGTTTTATAATGGGAGGATCGTTCTTCATCGATTATTGTCATTAGTTCATCGACGATCTCCAAACACATGCATGCATATAATAGTAGTTGGTTGTAATACGAAGCCTTATTTTCTTGCATGAAGTATTAAGATATTCGCCTCAAATTAATGAGTACCAACCCTAACAAAATGTTCACCTAACCCAAACTAACAAGTTTGTAATAACGTAGCTTAACGACCCCACAAACGTGAAACTTATCGTGTATGTATGTACTATGTATGTATGTAAAGCTTGGGAATCTCATCTCATGCTTTCAAGTTATTTGTTGAAGGGTCGTCGTTTATGGGTTGGGTTGGCTGCTGGCACAGAGTAGTTGGTGATAATTTTAAGTAATGGTTGTGATAACAAATTTTTTTTCCTAATTTTGAAAAAAAAAAAATGAATCTTCAACCATCTATCAGAAATATACTTGATTCATGCTCAATGTAACATTCATAGTGTATGAAAAACAAATCTCGTAAGAGCTTCAGCAAGTTTATTACTTTCTCCTATCTATATTCAGAATTCTTGGACTATCTGATGATTTGCATGAGCAGCTTTTACCACAACTACACAGCAGAACAGAGTTACCACCACAAATAAGCATTTAACTAATCGATGGAAAAACGAACAAGAGATTTTATTCTACGTAGTTCCGCTAACAGAAAACGACTTGCATCGTGACGAAATCATAATGGAGTACCTGGAAATTCCCCATATGAAAATCAAGCATACGAGATACTTGCTCATCACCACATAAATCTTCAATCTTCATGGAAATGGCGAAATTCGGACAAAAAAAAAATTCAGGCAGCTTTCATCATCTGGACAGGGTCCTAGGAGCAGCTTTAGGATGACCCTTGTCCCCAGTTGGAAAGCTATCGGATTTTCCCCAGTCAAGATTTGATTGCCCCTCTAGTTTTTCCCCTTTATAGGCGTAATTCAACAATTGGCTCTTTGAGTTGCCAAGTGTTTCGTGCTTTGACGTGTCTGAATCTTTTTGCTTTGACCGGCCTTTGGACTCTTGATTTTTGGTTAAAATTTCGCCAGGCTGATGATGTATAGACCCTTTGCCTTGATCAGAATTGCGATGGCTCGTACCTTTGTCACAGTGTTGGAGCTCACTTTCCATCTCTGAGCGACGTTCCTTAAAAAAGTTAAGTCTGTTTGTCAGCTTTGATAGAGCAGTCGTAGAACTAGTGCCCTATCATACAAATCAGTAGATGTGTTCTTAGTTGGAACGTATCTCACAACTTGAAGCAGAGATTTTCATATACAACACTGGTTAAGAAAACATTGATTTGAATTCTTACTCTTCACGATGCAGTGTATAGTTTATAGTTAGTTATCCAGATCAATCGTCAACCGATGAAAAAACATCTTCGACATACATCAATGATGTCCCCTTTTCGCTCAAGAGTTCAACAAAAAAACTATATTTCCTTCGCTGCAAGTTTTCTTTACTGAAGATATATAATTGATTGCTTTGAAAAAATCCATGACCCCATTTTTTTCCATTGGTTGACGAATATTACCTTTCAACAAGTTTCAGCAATAACTAAGAAACCAATCATGCATGCCATTTGTTGTATCAAGAAAGAAGAAACATACCTCGCCCCTTGAACTAGACTTTCTAGACATGGTTGTGCCTTGTCTACTAGAAGCATCTGCTTTATAATCCTCAAAGGACGACGTCTTAGATGAAAAGGAGTGTTCGCCTTTCTTATCTCTTTGTTTGTCAGACTTGCCCGAAACAGAGTCATTCTATGTATAGAACAGAAAAACAAATGCAGAGTTATCTTAATCACAGTGGGAAAGAAAAACTTTCTCCAAGCTACTATTCCACCTATGGAGTAGGAAATCCAAGCAACGTCTAGTAGCACATCAGTGAGTGAGTTATGGCGACCAATCGCAGAAATATGATCGGTAGCAAAAAGAAGCATGCTACGACATTGATTTGACAAGGAAAAATAAGACATGATTGAGATGAGATTTTATTTTAAATGGATAATGAATCTTTGTTGTCGTACCTATAAGGGAGAAACTCTCAACAACATATTCATGTGAATTCTATGTAATAAACAGAATAAGCATGCTCCTGAGGGAGATGTGCATGTATACCTTACTTCTTGACGAAGTATCATACGTATTTGATGTCGCTCCACCTTCACCTTCAGCGCTCATAATTTTTTTGTTCCTGTAGAGAAATAAGCCCCTAGATACAACCAATTACTTTCTTAGAAAAAAAAGAAGATATAACCAATTACAGCATAGTTTAACATTTCTCTACATTGACGAGCAAGACAGTACGCTGCTCGTTTCCATTCAAATGCATAAAATTATACATCATGTGCACACCATTTTGTAAAGCTTTCATTATCATATCCATTCGCTGCAGAGTTGATGAAAGGAGTATCTATGATTAGAGAAATATTATATGTCGTGATACATGCTTCCAGAGTTGATTAAAGGAGCATAGTTCATCTGAGACAGTATATGGAGTTCGAGATTATATATTATTATAAAAAATTTCAGAGATAATGAAAGTGGGAAAAAACGATACAAATACATGGATGGAAGTCCAACTAAAGAATCTCGGCATGCCTGGATCTCGAATTGTTTTCACGCAGTTGATTAAGCTCCATTCGTAGATCACTAGCTTTCTGTTTGAAGTTCCTGATATCTGCTTCTGTTTGAACAATTTCTTCCAGATTGGCCTTTGTCTATAGTCAATTCAGTCGGTTAGATAGGGGCTAGCTAAAACAAATCTCAGGCAAAAGCGTACCTTCTCATCAACAAGGGAGCTGAAAGGTAGACTTGGATCTGATAATTTAAGACCAGCTTCAAGGGATTTCCTCAACTCCATCTCCTTGTGTAACTGCTCTTGGAGTCTTGCCACCTGCAAAGCAATTTCGTCCAGTTAACACTGTTACAAATATTCAAGCCCTAGATAGACTGTGATAAGGTGCAAGCTATTCTTGATTAAGGAAGAAAGAGAACGTCAGAAATCTTTTTCTTAGTAGTAAACGAGCCTTACCTCCATCTCAAGAGCTTGACGACGATCAAACAAGTCACGTTTACGCTTTTCGATGCTTTCTTGAAGAAGCGAATTGTCATTAGTCTATCGGGAAAAATAAGTAAGAAAATCACATACAAAGAAGACGAGATCTGATTATATCGAAGCAAGTCAGGAAAGAAATGGACCTCCATTGGTTTACCTCTTTCGAAATTCTGAACTCCAAGTCTGTCTTAATAGAAATGAGTTTTTGAATTTCAATCCTATTCAAAACAAGAAATTTATGTAAGGGCAGTACCAAGTCAAACATACATTTTCTGGACGATGAAGAAATAGCACATGCGTATCCTAGCAAGATTCATCTAAAATTTAAATCTTGTCAGCATACTAAAAGTCGTAGGCATGTTTATCCAAATTTGTCAGAACTCTAGTTGGTACTTTCAATATCGCCTACCATAAATAACATAGTTAAAGAAATCTAACATAGTAGATGTAGGCATAACAAGAATACCAGTTCTCTTATTATAAATCCTACAAGCTGTTCAGATTAGTTTAAGTGTATTAAACTTACTCTGCGTCCAACGGAAGGTCGATCGACTCCATGGAAACGTTTTTCCTTGCCTGGAAAGCAAACACGTCAGTCCTGTAAGTACCTAAATCCTAAAACTTAAAAAGAACAATCCACAGTAGTGATTACTTGAACTTTTGACGATCGCTACATTCTGTCAGCAAAATTTCAAGAGTAGTAGTATAATATATAGTCTGTCAAATGATCAACGAATCATGAGAAAATTACCGAAGATTTACGTACAGGAGTTCGCCCCCAAACAGTGGGCCGTCGTAAACTGCGTGAAGGTCCAGGTGTTACTTCAGAGGACTTGTATGGAGCAGCTGCTTCAGTAGGATCAATCCCAAAGGACTTAAAAGAGTCAATAGACTGTACTTTTGATTCATCATTACATGAATCTGCAAAGCTATCAGTTCCTTGCATACTATCATGTACAAGCTTAGAAGCATGAGGTGGATTCAACAAATTTGGGCTCTCTTCAAGGTCATTGTCTAGGTCAGGAGACTCAGAGCCTGAACTGTTGCTTCTTGAAGGCATTGTTTCAACTGTCTGTCATGGGATTCACACCATATGCATAAGTATACAACGATGGGAGTGAAGAGGAGATGAATTAACTAGAGGAATCCTGATAACAACCTCGATAGATATTGCATAATAAACCAACGAAAAGGGACCACAATTCCGAAAGGTATAACACAAGAGTGTAGCTCAATATAGAAAAAAGTCGAGGCACTAACAAGCATGAAAAGAACTTTTCACTTTCACAGCTTTGGCAGGGACTTCAGACTAGTAGCAACACTAAGATATATGGATTATCTGAAAGCATCTGAACCAGTCTAGTGGAGGATTCCAAGTTTCGGGTACATTATCGTTCCGTATTTCTTGTATAAAAAAATAAGTTAAAGCAACGACCTGCTTTTCATGTCGCTTTTCTCCAGTCTCATAACTGGTTGGAGTTGATTCAGGTTCTATATCCTCATCAATATCGGTCACGGAGTCCTCAGTAACATCATCATCATCCTCATAATCATCCTCCTCCTCATCATCTTCGTCATCAAGACTATAATTGTCCTCATCGGTAATTTCTCCACTCTCACTGCCACTCTCCTCAGAATCAGTGTATGGTTCATGGGCTATGGTACCCTCCTGTAAATAGATAATGTTTGACCCCGTAGAATATGAGAGTTCTCTAATGTCATATGAACAAATTAATGCCATATTAGTAGATTTCTCAAACTATTCAATTGACGATGAATCTGCTTCGAGCTCATATGGCTGCAACGCACAAGGTACCAAGAAGACAAATATTTTGTAATTCAGACCTTTCTGCCTTTGTGATATTTTAATTTTTTAAGATCAGTTAAGTGAATTGTATTTCAACTGTGTATATTATTTTTGTTCTTGAACGTATTCGGTTAAGAAAGGGAAAGCATACCCCAAATATATTGTCATACTCCTCGAGAAGCGTGATGACAATGGCTTGAGCATGATTAGCGGCAGCAGCTGCTTGCAGAAGTTGAACAGAACCATCTCCACCAACATCAAAATCATGATCAAGCTCGCAATCACCGGCCAGAAGGGGTCGGAGAAGTAATGGAGCCATGCAAGCAGCCACGGCCGATATACTCATTCTGTTGACAGCCTTGTTCTCAGCCACTTTCTCCATCATCATCAGAATTCTGGCATGGGAAACAAACCAAAACTTAGAAATGTTTTTTACTGATAACATGCTTATCAAATAGACGAAACATCATGTACACAATTACAACATGTTCTTTCACAATGTCCACCTCCAGTGTAACTTCCTGAATCATCATTTATAAGCTAATGACACGATTTTAAGTAATATTTCAACGAAGTGGATGGCCATTTCAAGAGTATGATTATGATTACCTTTGTAATAGACGGCGATTTGGCTCTGGAAATGTTTCACATATAGCTGAACGCATAGCACTAACTCTCATTCCCCGCTCAGTTTCTACATTCGAATGAAGCAAGTTAATTGGCACACCCTTACTTAGACAATTAATGAAGTTTCCCAGAGGTCAAGCTTAATGGAGTCATGTGGTATGCATAGAAGGCCACTAGTCTTAAATGACCACGTCAACTACAAAAGTACAAACTTAAGCAAAGTAAGCGGATCATATCTTAGAATATATATTTTTATTTCCTCACGCTCCCTCATGTTTAGGCTGATTTCTTTTCTTATATAACTTACATTTGGATTTTTCCATAACAGGCAGACGTGAGGATTTGTACCCATGAGTCATGACCTATTGGCATGAGCTCTGGTGCCATAACGACTAGCTATGAGTAGACATTATCATTTGAAAAGAAAGATAGTGCACTGCATATCATAAATCGTGATCAGTGTTCGAGGAATCTTATCGAGATACATACTTCTTGATGTGTATTTGTGTATAGATTTATGCACATTTTCATCTAGACGGGATTGGGAAAATACACTTCATTTACGGAAGAAAAATCTTACTGCAAGTTTCAAGAAGGGCCTTGCAGCAAGAAGCAGGAACAGGAGATGAAGGTAGCTCTCGAAGAACATACTGGAAAATTGACCAAAAAGTTAAACATATATAGAAGTACAATAGACTGGATAGAGTTCCTTTGGTTCAAGGATATACCTTTATGCAGTCAGCTATAACATGTGCATCCTCATCAGCCATAAACTCCATTTTCCCTAAATCATTTGAAAAGATGCAATCATTTGTAAGTATTTTTATTTTGACTCATGATACATGGGATGCAGTCTGTTAAAAAAAAACCTTTTTCATATTCTAGTATTCGGTGTTCAACATCTTCAACGTCAGCAGCTTGCCTCAAGATACCTTCTGTTCTGACTCCTATTGAATGAATCAACTAATTTAAAAAAGGTTGAAACAAGTGTAGTAGAGCACAAGAGGAAGCAATTGCTCTTTATGCAAAATGTATTTAAGCCCCATGATTACTAAGAAGCCAACCTTACCATGTTCTTCAAGAAACCTTAGAGCTTTCTCCAGGAATGATGGAGTTCCATCAATGTCTTCTAAAGCTAGTAAGATAGGACGGCCAATAACCATTGGTTTAGCTGGTTGTTTGTCTTTTGCTATAAAAAAAGACGTATCAAAACAGTTAGATTAGTTATTGGAGATAGCAACGCTTAGAACACAATTAAAATTTGTACCCCAATCTAATGCAACCTCAGCCATCTATCAGTGAAAATGAAAAGGAAACGAAAATATGGTCCAATAAGAAAGTCATAAAAAATGTACATAACTTCCAATGTTTCATATACAAAGCAGTGGCAATCAAGATGCTTACATGGTTCCAATGAAACATCTATTTCACCGGATTGATCATTCTTGAATAGACCATTTTGTCCCATAACAGATGCAGCATTAGGAGCATTTGAAATGGCTTCTTCAAGTGCGGTCTTCCACTCATGAAGATCTTCCAGTGTTTCAGCCTGGGTTGTCCAAGCAGAAGGTTATACAGAAAACTTGTTTTTGTTTGTGGAATTTATGGTGCACGGAGAAAATTTGACTAGTGATTACTGCACATGTGACAAACACGGATAAAGGATAGGATGGACATACACTCATGAGAAAAAAACAGCACAGCTCCTTTTTTGTTCATATAATCTCCGGTACAACTAGGAGATAACATCGATTTGATGTTATTCAGAAAATAGAAGTTCCATTATTCGACTCAGTTAGCTTCAAGAGAATCAATGAATTTAAGTAGCTGATCGGTCATTACGACACTTTTCCTTTGCCATCCGGATTTTAATCATCTTAAGATACTTCAGTCGGCTGATCTCATAACACGTTAACGGAAAACTACACTTGAACTTTGGACTAATTGACAGCAAAATATTGGAAAACAACAGCATTAGAACAGAGCTAAATCTTTGTGGTGATGAGTAATCAGAAGGGTTTGACCTTGAGGGTAAAAGCGCGTCCATCCCGACCATCCGTGAAGAGAACTGTCAGCAGTTTCTTTGGTTCCTTGACTACGACGCTGAAATTGATAAAGCAGTATAATTTAAAGCAGGTGACTTGGAAGAAACATTATGTTAACTGATTGATTAAGGAAAAAAAGGTTTCAAGACTAACCTGCCCGAACTGTTAAGATCTATGCCTCCAAGAGTTAAATTGACTTCACTTCCTTTCTGGGGCACCACATTCTGAAGAAAGCACGAATCGAAACAGAAATATAACTTCGTTAGGAAACACTACATGTCATAAATATAATATAAAAAGCTATATTGCGAAGAGTTCTAGTGGTATTCTCAGCTGCCTAGTTTAATATGCATCCACAAGAGTACTATGAAACGTAGCCAACCATAATAAAATACAGCTTATCAGTTTGAACAATTAGTGATTACTAGTTGCACTGTAATATTTTCATAATTTGCAATTTCTCTTCATAAATAAGCGACACGCATGATTGAGCATACAAAAGGTCGTGACCGTTCTATTAAATCCTAAACCAGGGAACTAGAAGAACTCAGACAAGAACAATTTTAAAGGACTATTAGAGTGAAATGTAATAAAGCTCTATGGAGAGGGATGGGCTACTTACTGGATCACTTCTGTAGAAGACCAAGGAGGTGTGGGTTAAAATAAACCATCTTTTCTTCCAGGATGTCCACCCAATGCCTGCATATTCAGCTAAAGAACTTCAGGAGAGAACAAAGTGTAGAGCAAGCAGCCTTACATGCTACTCGACGATTTTCCTTTTGCAACATATTGCAGCAGAAGCCTCAACATAAGTGAGACTTGTTGTAGAGAAGAATAGCAGGTAGAAGCATTAAATATCCTGATATTTGATGCTATTTTACCACATTAGTCACACACAAACTTACAGATTATACTCGATGCCAAAAGAATTAAACGATTTACCAACTAATGGATTTCAAATAGCAAACAGATCAACAAACACCATCTAACCATAAACAGAATAGGCACATGAAGTCACAGATGATTAATAAATAATTGATTCTGTATGTTGGTTGCTGGCACAATAAGCGAACTAAAAGTACCCAGAGCTTATGCCTAATATCATGGGATGTTGAGGCATGATCGAACATTGCATCTCAAGGTCAACAGTATAACACAAACCTTTTGATGATAAGAATAGAGGGCCACTTTTATAAACCTGCACCATGATGTAGAAAACAGAGGTGGGTAAATTTCTTTATTCAATAGATTTGAAACATAGAACTGATTGTGGTGGTGGCAAATTAAAGTTCAATGCATTAGCTCAAATTGTCAAAACTCAAGTTGCAGAGGCATATTGCAGACAACATGTATGTAATATAGATGTCCCCATGATGCTTCACATCCCAGGTTCAAATTATAATACTCGGGGAAGAGACTTCATACAAGACATGCACATGTTTGCCTCGACGAATTCAATAAACAAAAAAAAGTGAGTGGGAGATAGGTTTGTCTTGCCCACTACAATGAAGCAATTTTGAAATACGAAGAACTAGATCAAGAGCATAACTACAGTAATTAATGATGAGCGGATACAAAAATGCAACCTTATTGCCACCATGATGAGTGGGGGTTGGTGGTGCAGGCGGCGGAGGCGGAGGCAGCGGTGGTGGCACTTTTTGGCCACTGTCCACCTACAATCAAAACATATACATACACACATACAAATAAATCAATTTCGATTGACTGATCCAATACACTATACGGAATACACATGACATGCAGACCGAAGCAAAAATCTTATACATTTGGTGGATCTGCTGCATTTCCGCTCGTCATTGCTTTCTCGTTCGATTCGACTTATGAATAGTCGATGTCAATATATCCCATCAGACCAAAAAAAAGCGAAGGAACCTGAGATTGCATGTATGGTCGTCGTTAGCGATGGATCAAACGATGAACCTAATGATACGTACTACATAGATAAGTAAACCAATCGTAGTCATTGGATTACCTTGTGTTTCTCCAGCTAGTTCGTTCAATGCTCGTTCACAACTGCGATGAGATGAGCCGATCAGAAAATGTCTGCATCTTTGGGGGAAGAAAAACGGGCGAGAATTTTTGGCTGGCATTAATTTTATCTTTGATTTATCATAATCATCGTTATTATGACTACATTTATTATAAGCTGTTAGTTATACACCCTTCGTTTCGAGAAATTCTGGGGTGGACATAAAAAAAGTTGTAAAAGAAAGCTCAACCATAGTTCTGCAGTATAGATTTTGGTAGCTTTCTAACTTGGAAATATTACGTACATAGATCGAATTACTATTTTTCTTTCATTTGGATAATGAAATGAAATCATGAAATTTAGGAGGGTGGAGAAAATGTAATTGGAGAAAGTATAAGGGCCAAAGGGTAATTTACAGTCGGAAGCTGAAGAGTAGTGAAGTCGTGTCAATCATGTCAGCTTTGAAGGTAAGTAACGCTCCTTGTTGAAGAGAAGAGTAGAAACAATACCGCAGCTTGCAGTTGAAGGGGCGTGTAATTGATCGGCAGAATGATCTCTCAGTTCTTCGTGCTCTCTCAGAGAGGAGACAATATCGTCTTCCGCGATTGTAAATCTTCTCGCCGATCCTATACTTGCAGTTTTGTTGTATTTGTACTGTTTGAACCCATCTTTGATGCCTTTCGTTTCGTTGGTGCTCGTTGCTGCTAATCTCGTAGGTTCTTGATATTTGTGATTCACTTGAGCTTTCTCGTTACCTGAGGTTTGTTAATAGTCGGAAGATCGCATTTTTATACTTCGTTTACCCGGAATTGAATTGGTTTTGCAATATTATGTTTTTAGCAGCTGGGGATCTTGCTGAATTTCCACTTAGATTTTGATTTTGAATTTCCTAAAATATTATATCTTCGCACTATGTGTAATGCCTGATGCAGATCGCGGTGATGTACAGAAAGGAAGTGCGGAGATTTTCTTTCGCAAAGTAAAGTTCTGGAAAGAGGATGGGAAAGAGGAAGCGCCACCTATCTTTGTGGGTATCTGGACTTTGAAAATTTGATGCCCGTCCTAAGTTTAATTAATTAAAACAAAAGTATGTTAAATCACTTGAAGGACATTCGATTTCTCATTTTCATTTCTCTTGAATGTAAGGAATTAACGTAAATCCTTTAGTAGTATCTTATGTTGGAAGAGATGTCTGCTCGTCTTTGTCAACTTTAGAATAGAGGAACGGAACTTGTGTTTGTAATTGATGCTACATCCTCTTTCACCATTACTATGTGTTTACGACATAGAAATGCTGAGTAATGGTTCTCGTATTTGTATTTTATCGGTTGATTTGGCCTCTTTAAACAGAATCTGGATGGAGTAAATTACTTCCATGTTAAAGTGGTCGGCCTTCTTTTCGTTGCAACCACAAGGAACAACTTATCTCCGTCCCTTGCGTTGGAGCTTCTGCAAAGGATTGCACGTGTCATCAAAGACTACCTTGGTGTTCTAAGTGAAGAATCTTTGAGGAAAAATTTTGTCCTCGTGTATGAACTTCTTGATGAAGTGATTGTAAGTATTTTTCAAACTTCTGGTGACAGGATGATATATGATATATGACTTATGATTAAGTGTAAATGACACTCACCAACCCGTTTCTGCCTGGGCCAAATTATGATTTGGCTTTCAGTAACCAGAAAAACCACATGAATCACCTTTTGGACATTAGCGTTCATTTATACTTTTTTTTTAAATTGACATGGTTATTAATTATCGTTTATTTCATCGTATTTGCGAGATGGTCATGTTGGTTAAATGTAAATTAGATGGTCATGTTGGTCGGTTTGCTGCAGGATTTTGGATATGTCCAAACAACTTCTACTGAAGTTTTGAAGTCTTATATATTCAACGAACCAATTGTGGTTGATGCTGCTAGACTCCCTTCCCTTGGACCTGCAGCCTTATTTATGGTACTATTTGATATTTATTAGTAACTTATTTGATATTCTCACAACCATCAATTTAACCTATGTTATCCCCAAATATGCACTTTGACCTGTCTTACCTGAAGTTCGTTTTAATAATTTTTTCCACACGCATCTACTAGTTGGAATTTTTAAGTATTGGAAAAACATCTTTGGGAAACTGAGAAAATTCTCTCTGATGTTTTGTGTTGTTGTTGCTTAAGTATGTATTTTCACAGTTGAAAATTGTCTGTGCAGCAAGGGACCAAACGGATGCCTGGGACAGCTGTTACTAAGTCTGTCGTGGCACATGAACCTGGGGGCAGGAAGAGGGAGGAGATATTTGTTGACATAATTGAGAAGATAAGCGTCACCTTTAGCTCCAGCGTAAGTTTTATATGATGTGATGCGTAACATATATAATCCAGTCTTATATGGCAGTTATATGTTTTCCTAATGAACCATATTGAATTAATGGTGAAACAGGGATATATACTGACTTCTGAAATTGATGGTACAATTCAAATGAAGAGTTATCTTACTGGAAATCCAGAAATCAAATTAGCTCTAAATGATGATCTATATATCGGAAGAGGGGGCGTACCAAATTTTGGTATGCTCATGGTTATTGTGCAGAAATGTCTACATAGATCTCCCAATTCTATCAACCTTGTTTGAATGCAACAAATTTCAGACTTACAATTTTGTGATTGACGGGTTTTTTCAAGGATATAGTGGCTCTATGGGAACAGGAGCTGTAATCTTGGACGATTGCAATTTTCACGAATCCGTGCACCTTGATAGTTTTGATGTCGACAGAACGTTGAGTCTGGTGAATAATTAAGGATTGATTACCTGTGGTTATTCCCTTCTTTTTTCCTGAATTTCTTATTATCCTTATTCAAATCTCTTCTATGTCCTTCCCATTAGGTACCACCCGATGGGGAATTTCCGGTAATGAATTATCGCATCACCCAGGAATTTAAGCCCCCCTTCTCTATCAATACCTTAGTTGAAGAAGCAGGATCTCAAAAGGTTCATGGGTGAATAAATATATTGATGTGTTATTTTATTTTGATTTCATAGGTTTCTGATATTTTCGTGTTTACTTTGATGAACTGCTCGTATTTAAAGTTTAACTAGTGTTCCATGTTATGCACTTTCCTATTGTTATTTTAGGGGCAACTTTCTAGAAGCTTACTAATCAGCATTTCAAATATTAGAGTATCAAAGTAAACACCTTGGGTTTCTTCCGTCCTGATTTTACCAGGCCGAAGTCATTCTGAAGATACGCGCTGAGTATCCTTCTACCATCACAGCTAACACAATTTTAGTAGAGATGCCATTGCCAACGTGTACAATCAGGTTATTCAGATTGTCCAGAGTGTGCTCTTTCAGCTTTGATTTTGCTATTCGGAGCATTTGCAATATTCATGCCCCTTAAACCTGAGCTCATTCTCTACATTTTGCATTGTCTTCAAGTTTACTAATGCATTGCTTATTTAACTTAATAATGAATCTATGTTCCTCCGATTTGAACTCAGAGTTAATTTTGACCTGGAATCTGGAGCCGTTGGGCAGACTGCTGATTTCAAAGAATCTCAGAAGAAGCTTGAATG
The DNA here is from genome assembly GCA_027422505.1 of Craterostigma plantagineum. Taxonomy (NCBI): domain Eukaryota; kingdom Viridiplantae; phylum Streptophyta; class Magnoliopsida; order Lamiales; family Linderniaceae; genus Craterostigma; species Craterostigma plantagineum. The sequence continues at coordinate 6,026,115 of JAPQWV010000043.1, read as the reverse complement.
GAGTGTGAAAAAGGCACTTCCCATCGACTGTTTGTGCTTATCATTTTGTTTATATGCATAATTACATGATTATAAAATATGCTCGCTCTCGACAGATGATCGGAGGTTCTGAGCACACCTTGCGTGCCAAGTTAAATTTCTCACAAGAGTTGCATGGTCTGAATTATGACATTTTGATGAGAGGAATATTGACTTGTGCCATAATAGTCCTTTTACTTCTATATTTCTCCTCATAATGCAGGAAATATCACTAAAGAAGCAGGTCCTGTGAATATGACCTTCACAATTCCAATGTATAACCCTTCAAGGCTGCAGGTATAGCTACTAATCTTCCATTCAAATAGTTGAGACAGTCATATTGCCCTCTCTTAAAACGAATTTACGCCCATTTTCAGGTAAAGTATTTGCAGATAGCAAAGAAAGCCAAAACTTCTAACCCATACCGGTGGGTGAGATACGTCACTCAGGCCAATTCTTATGTGGCTCGCATGTAACCGACTGTTTGCTCGTGTATGATTTCTTCTTGAGGAAGTTTGCGTCTGCGCTACTATGAATGATATTCACTGTTTACTTTTCCTTTCGACTTTTTTGGTTTTCGTTCTCCTACCGTACCATTCTATTACAAGGCCAATTTTTCCATGCATGCATTAGATTTTTACGCAACAGTCATAGCAAATGATCAAAGTTATTCTTGTGTGATTTTAGATGCGTTAGGTCATTCATAATTCGTAGGTCACTTATTTAATCGTGCGCGGAATCATTATTTATTTCGTTGAAACTTTTCTATAGAATTAGTCGTCCTCGTACATAAATCACAAAATGTACAACTTGGAAGAAAACGTCGCTTTCTTTATCTGGAAGAAAATGTCGAGAAATTGTCTCCTTCCACCTCTGCTGGTTGCTTTCAGGAAAAAGAACCGAAAGAAAGAAAAAACTTCCAGAAATTAAATATATCTCCCGGAAAAGTGAATAACCAATGTATTAGACAATTAATACAATTTCGTCGATGACTGGCAGTTTTATCACCCTCTTCCTGGAAAGGTACGTGCAGTTACCTTCTTCACCAACTCGTTCGACATTTTACTATCGAAGCTCATCGCTGTTTAAGATATGTGATTAATCGTGAAAGTCCTCGTAAGGTGAAGAGCTACTCGACGAATCACTTCCAAATAGAATGCTCCCAATTTCTTCGGTGGGGGACGATGGGGCAGCTGAATCGTTCTGCTCAAAGGATGAAGAACCTACAGCACACAAATCATCATCAATTTATTGATAGTTATTAGAGTGGAAAACCAAAACACATGCAGCAGAGATAGAGATACAATCAAACAAGCGTAAAATGTTATGGACCAACCTTTCTGCCCCTTAGTACGGAACTTCTTTGTGTGTCGCCTGATTAGCCTTTTAGCTTTTGTAACTGTAAGCTGTTTGGAATAGGGGGAAAACTCAGCCTCACTTTCGCTCCACTCACCGTGGAGCTCATTCTCTGCTTCACCCCTCATAGTACGGAGAACAAAGGCCTTGGCCTTGCGCCGATGAGAACTGAAAAGCCCCCTGACAGAGGTGACAAAACGATCGCCAGCACCATCATTTTTATGCTTTGGCCATTGAATAACTTGCTGATCAGTTTTCTCTGATGATACTCCATCAATGTCATTTATACTGAGATCAGTGTTCGGAACAGCTATGCTACTCGACTGTGTTTTATCTTTGAATTTCTTCCCCTGCAATATAGCATGGAGAAGAAGAAGTGTATGAGCAAAAGATAATTATGGTATTATCAATTTTGGTGATAACTGATATTGAATAACCAACACAGGTCATTATAACTTACCTGCATCCCAGTGACGGATTTCAGAACTCCCCATATGATATGCTTTTTAACACGTGAAAACAACCTCTTCCAAGTTCCAGTAAATTCAGCACGATGAAATGTGTCCATCAACAATCTTAGGTCGCTGACGGCAAATCGTGATCCTTCATAGGTAACCGAGAGCTCAACCTAAAACATTTGGATGTGCAATTCAAGTATATAATACGATTGTGTGTACTGACGCAAAAATATTTTATTCTTTCATAGGAAGTACCCACCTGACTGATCTTAATGTTGCGAAACTCCCTCAGCTTTCGGGGAGGCCTGGACCTCTTCTCTTCTGGCACTTTTCCAGCTTTTTTTTCCTCATTCGAGGACCGACCCTGTTTTTTGGGATCTTTTGATTTATTTTTTGTGGATTCATTCTGCTGTTCATGAGAATTAAGGGGACCATTTTTTGTTGAAGAGTGTGCTTGCAACACCAGCTCATTAGCAACAGATTCTGCTACATTTTCTTCCCATGTTCTGTCAAAGGAAGATGTTCGTCTTAGCTTTGGAGTAGAGCCACTGGCGATATTTGCTTTTTTATTTTGTAACTTCGACACCTGAAGAAATCCATCCGTCATCGTGAGCAAACCACGGGAAAAATTCACTCATTGAAATATATAATGAACAGTTAAAACTCTGAACACTTCGCATGATTATTTAATTACATATAAATTGTTTAGAGTCCAACATATTCTCATCCTTCGAGGTTTTCATTTTGAATTTAACATGAGCAGAACAAAAGCAAACGCCAATTTAAAAACTTGTACAAATACTAACTTGTGGACAATCAGCGGGAACCGTCGATTGGTTTGAGGATGTAACGGTTGAGGTGCCCAATTTGGATGTTTCGGTATCCTTTGATGAGTAACTAGCTGAGGGAGAAGGATCATGAACAGTCGTCCCTTTCTTTATGCGCCTTGAACCTGCTGTGGTAGAAACCTTCCATACTTCCTATGGATCACAACAGAAAAAAAAAACCCAATATTGGCTTCACAAGTTAATGATAATTTTGTTTGGAATGATGCAGTACCTAACTTACCTGACGCCGTTGGGAGTCTTGTTCCTCTTCAGGGAAGAAGTATATCCACATCAAGTTGTAAAAGCTTTCAGTCAAATGAATCTTTAAGGGGTATATTTCCACCTAAAAAGTTGTTCCAAACTTGGTCACGAAATCATGGAACTAGAACTTTGTGAAATCCTACCTATAGAGAACCACTTTATGGATAATGAGTAATCATACGCGAGTAAAAGTCAAGTAAAACAACATTCAACATAGGTAATAAATCTGTGATCCAAAAACTTTAGGGACCTAAGAGGTAACTCACCTCGAGTAGTTCGATAGGAGATGTTCGCTCTTTTGAGAATCCTTGTTTTGCATCAACCCGAAGCATGACTTTTCTGTAACAAAGAAACGTAACAAATATGATATTGAAACTTTTAGCTATGAGAGACAACTGTTTTTATAAATTTTGAACCATGCAATCGTCACATTGTTGACAAAGAGAGACGAATGCCATATAGCACCATGCAGCAGTTTTTTTAAACCAATTCAGTCATAAGTTAAGCTAACATTAACAAAAAGGAACTTGATATGAAAATGAGATGCATGACGTGAAAACAAGTAAACAATAGCTGATTTTGAGGGCGTACTTTCCCCATTCAGTAGGAGGATTCCAAGCACAAAGGAGCATGTCCGACTTGGCATTAGGAAGACAATTCCTCACAACAAAATACTTAGTTGTGAATTTAGCAATGCCAACATCATTATAATCCCGATCAAAATCATAGACCTGTACAAGACATTATAAGATCAGTACAGGTAGCACAAAGGCTTCAACAGAAAGATATATCAACTATTAGCCAAAGTATTCATAAGATTAAACACTTATTTCGGGAAAAGAATATCGGAACTTGACATACCTACCATGGGTTCACTGAAACAACTGGCATGAATTTATGCTACGCAGCAGCAAATAGCAGTAAATGAAACATCAACATAAAAGAAGTTTACTGTTTTCCTCTTCTTTATGTAAAACAACATCACAAAAGAGACAACCTAATTGAAGCGTGTGGAATCCTAACAAAAAGGGAGCATAGCATAGTGACTCACCATGTCATTTATTTCGGCTTCAGCAAAAGATTTTCCATCAAGAAGCATGCCCCAGGACATTTTATTAATTTGTAATGAAATACGCATGGCATAAGAAGGGCTCTTATTTTTCTCTTTTTCCATTAGTCGGACCTGTGCTGCTTTCTGCAATTCCATCCTCAGGAATGCCGATGCAGCCTTTCTAGACTTTTGGGCGGCAACAAACTCTTTCTTCAGTGTTTGAACCTGAGATTGCAATCCATAAGTCCTAAGGTGAATAGAAGAGAACATATATTCGAAGCTCCAAACAACAACATGACATTGAACCTCACTGATTCAGCGAAAAGCATTGCACGGGAACATGACTTGTGGAAAAAACATTAGAGCAAAACCGCAAATTTAATCTTATTTGGACTAGTTCCACATGGCACAAAGTGGGTAACATTATTTCACCGCTTATCCAAAAATATTTAGGAAGCTTACCAGAGAGGACCTTCCACCAGTTATCATCCATAAATCCGTTTCTCTTTCGGGGTAAGTATCCCCAGATAGATCAATAAGTTGAGTCAGTTTCCTTATATCGTCAAGGATCAGCTGCAGTGTCCTTTCTTTCTGTTCGAGGTCCACTTTTGCTAATTCCACCTCTTCAACTCCAGCAGGGACCACTTCATCTGCTTCTTCTTCGACGTCATCATCATCTTCTGCTGAGTATGACAGAGTACTTTTGCGAGGCCTGATTCGTCAACAACAAAAAATGCATTAAAAAATATGTTTCCAAGTTGCACCGTAGAATAACTTACACTATAATACATGATGAACCATGTTCAAAATTTACCTAGCAAAATCATACCAACTGCAATCATATGATGCCACGACGTATGAAAACAATGTATTCCCAAAACCTGTTTCATGTGTGAAGAGTATACCTAACCAGTTTTTACATTTAACAATCACAACTAGGAGTGAGCCTTTATAAACTGGTCAAAGAGCATGCAGTTTCAGAAACACGAGTTGAAAGGGGTGTTTTTACTTTGGAAGCCGAGCAAAAAGGAGGTTGGACAACACATCAAGCATAATCTGGAACTGTCTGGAGGTCATTGTAGCTGTTATATCATGAGAATTGAACTTCAGCTCTTTCAAGGGCTTCGCCTGTAAGAATATATAAGAACTCATAGTTATAGTTATGCAGCATGCAAGACTATTCATAGCTAAATCTTGGATGCATATCCAAGTAACCTTTTGTTAAGGGGAACATTTAGTCAAATTTCTTCTGTAGAACTTCAGCATGTACCTTCGAATCCGAAGTTCCTCCTTTGTGTCTTGTGTAACGAAAATACATATCACAAGGCATAAACACCCTTTCCAACAGTGCTCCAGTGCGCTTTACTTTTGGTGAACTCCGACGAATTTTCGGGAGCCACTGCAGTCCAGCCCCAGGATCCACATCGGTAGGGGCTACATGAGCTTGCACGTGCTCCAACATAACAGAGAATTCCATGCGGTTCCAAGTCAACTCGGGCTGAGAATTGGGAATTTGGATATTTCCTTCACCAAGTGCTTCCTCAGTCTTCTCACAGTCAACATGAAGGACAGAATGAAAAGATCGAGCTAGAACATGACCACTCACAGCAGCAAGCAAAAACCTACCCTGCCAAATGATGCTCGGAAGTAAGCATAACAAACAAATATAATATCATCTATGATTTATAGAAGCTCCGCTAACATATTTTCAAGCACTTATGATTGGATATATACGGATGGGTTTTGTACATATGTCAAGTGCTACCTAGGTCCCAATATAACGTATCAGATGAACATATTCTATAGCATAGGAATATGCAATCTACTGAATGAGATATGTGTACTAATTTTTAAAATAAATCCACACTAAGCATATTGTCTTTATTTGTCAGCTATCAGAAGAATTAGAAGTGAGATATTACATTAGATTCTTCTGAATGAAGATTGAATTGTGGCTCAATCACATTCACCATGAAGTGACGAGTGCCTCCCTCATCAGAGTCATCACTGTTGATAGACTTTGCTGTAAATAGTAACAAAAATGAGTTCAATCTGAAATATGACGGAACAAGCATATTGGGACTTATAACATGGCCAATAAGTACAACAATGATATGATAATTTATAGCAGACTCTTAAAAAAAAGATCATAGAGACACTAGGTATCAGCAAATATTTACCCATTTACCTAATATAAACAAAAAAAACAACTTGCCTTATAGTCGGTTTGGCTTAAACATTTGGAAAAGTGGTTTTTATTGATTTGAGAGCAACATATTTCTGTGGAAACTTATAAGCAACGTGCACCCACAAATATCTTGGCAAGTACACGAATAAAAGGACAGGCTCAAACACCCCTACATGTTATTGAGATGTACGCTAAAAAAATCCCCATATGGACACTTGCCGGCATGCTTCCCTTGCATATCCCGATGCACTTATATGTATCAAAGTGTCATTATACGTACTCACATTTGACTGAGGGCATGCAAGCTAGTTTAAAATTTACCAATTGCACTCAGGGAAGAAACTCCTCCGCTGCTTGATTGTGATGGAGAAGATACAGATGCGCCGGTCCCAACATTCTGCATGGAAGAACTTGCACAGTCTCTTGCCGAAGGGACCTTCTGGTCATCATTTTTGTTCACTTCAGGACCTTCAGTGACATTTTTTTCCTCCAGTAGTTTGCTCTGAGCATATTGACGCGAAGGAGAAGGTTTCGGTGGTTCAAACACCTTCGATATCCCACCTACCCATGACCAAACAGCATCTCTATTTTCAAGTGTCCACAGAAGCTTTAATCCACACACAAGTATCCACAAACAATTGTCAGCTATAACAACATTATAGCCATCATCATCACTTGGGTCGGACCTTGTATGCTCATCGCCTTCACTCCCATTTTCGAATTTAGATCTGACACATGTTATCCCAATATCTCTTCTTCCAGCTTCTTGCCATGCTAATAACCTTGCTGGGTCAGCCTTAGGTGATTGCCTGCGGATTGTGAAATACTCTGATGTAAATAAAAACCCATCATCACGGTTCCTCTCTGCACTGTTACTTTTCAAGCTCTTTTTATCACTCATGGCCCTATCCACCGATGCAGAACTAGATTGTTTCCCGATCATTTGAATGACTTTATCATCTGCCGGAGTATCTTCCTTATTAAAGTAAGCATTAGGCATTTGAAGGTCAACACCTTGATACACAAGATCGAGCGGATCCCTTAGAGATTCAAATGTATATTTTTGTCTCCCACGACTGAAGTAGAGTTCGTATCTCAGTTTTGTCAACTTAATCACCAATCCTTTTGAAGGGTCATCGTCACATAAGGCGACGTGCCTAATGCATGTAGGGGTTGCATCAACTCGGAACGTGAATTCTGTCATCACCTTGTCCATTGACAGATTCCCTGATCTTGGGATCCTTGGAATCCCAAACCGGGGCCACCTCGAAAAAGTCCGCAACTTGTGAGGAGGGATGTAGTTTAGGTTCCAAAATTTTAGGACCCATGCCAAGTCATGATGGCCAATACTCAGAGTTGGTGAATTAACCAGTTGATTATCTGGTTTCAGTAGACTATCAGATGTTCCATGCAGAATCGGTTGACCAATGGAGGAAGGCTGTTGAGCGTCACTGCTAGACGAAATAGGCCTCAAAGAAAAATCCCATCCCAATGAAAGAGAAGTTGATCTAAAGGGATCATAAACCTTTTCACGAGGTACACCTTCGTTGGGAAGGGCGAAAAGATAGTGATTGAGAGGTTGCCCAGAATCACACTCCCATTCCATTAATACTTCAAGCACGAAAGCGGGAGCGTCAAGGAAAGGTACAGTAAGCCCGATGCTTTGTTTTAAACTATTTTTCAGTACACCCTCTAAACTGCTAACAAATATTTTAAAATCCTTTGCAGAAACATAGACACGTCCATCTGATTGCTGTACCTCCAAAGAGCCCGTAAAAAGTTGAAGCTTGTCCATGTTCTCATAGGGATCAGTTGTTGCAAGAATCTGCCATCTTGTTTCTGAAAAGTATAAAGTAGTGTGCCCATGTATGTAGTTTCTGATTTCATCCCACCAAGGTAAACTTTTTTCCTTTTTAGGGGGTTGAACATCGGGATTTGGATTCCTCACGCTAAGATTAGCTCTACGGAGAGCCACAGTAAAAGCGTAGCTTATATCAGCAAAGGACGGCTCAAAGCTAGTGCCAAAGCAAATTTCACCTTTCTGAAAATGTAGGGGTAAGTCACAGTATGTTTTTACTGGTGGTGTTGTGCCAGTAAGTGACCGAAATACGCGTACTTTTCTCCACCGTCCAATATAAATAGTTTGGTGAATTTGGGGTTGGAAGCAGGTAGCCTGTAATATAATTGTAAAGAAAAGAATGTCAAAAGGATGAAGATCAAAACTCAAATCAACAAAAGCATAAATGACAAGCAAATGCAATGCCCGACTATGCAGTACTAATAAACAAGGGATTGACTGGACAATAAGAAAAGGGCTACGAATGCAAATTTATTTCATTTAATTTAATATGTTAGAGGTCGACTATATGTAACCTGTAAAATACTTTGAGGAAAAAATATTGAACATCAACAATCAGATGAAAATGTTGCATTAAGATAACCACATAATTGATATGAATCTGAAATGGTCATAAACAAAATGGAACCTGTTGAGCAAGCACAAGACGTCCTTCGCATCGACCTGAAGTTGCAACAAACATCGGATATGTATAGTCTCTAATCTGAACGGCGACTGAACCTGCATGCAAACTTATATTTCCTCCATACAACCTCGAAAATGGAATGTTATGAGCACGAGATACTGGGTCAAGCTTTTGCAAAACTTCTATCATCCCAGCATCACCACCCTCGATCTTTGTGAAGGTAATATCTAAGTCTTTCGCAGAAATAGTAAAGAGAGAAATTCTGGAAGCGCTAGGCCTGAAGCCAGCCTGGAAGCCATCTTTACAGGCCCCTGATCCATCAGATGGAACAAGATTCTGGCATGCCTTGTAATAAGATCGAAATGACTGCCTATATACTTCGTCACGCAACCTCTGAACAGCCGAAGCATCTTTGAAATCGATTTCTTCTCCATTCAAGTGTAACTTTCCTTCAACGGAATCATTTGATTCACCAACACCTTCACATTGACCACTTGCTGAAATAAATTTATCAAGAAAATCTAACCTCACAGCTGATTCACGGGCTTCATTCTTCAAAAGACGGTAGTGCTCATCAAGCCAACCCTGAATAGGTTCTTCCTCAATATCAGCTGTTAGATTCCGTATGCTAAACTTAATGCATCCAGTTCTTGATGAACTAACCCTTTTTGTTCTGGAATGCTCCTTATTAGGAAATATATTACTTGCTTTAGCAGATGTTATAATCTTTAAAACTCTCAGCATTTCCTCCACCGAATCATCTATTGCTCGCAACTGCAACCTAAAGGGTATACATATATGCACATCAAGGGCTTGAATTACCCAGTCCCAAGTAGTAACTTTCTCAGATTTTGAATCTTTTCCAGATATATTGGGAACCCGAGATATTTGCATCCTGCTGCTTTTAAAAACTTTAGCTTCGTTTAAACGGAGGATGAGGCCCTCAAGCAGAACTCCTATACGAGCATTTTCAGAAAAGATGGACTCAACCTGGACTAAGGTTTCAACTCCATCCCCAATGTCAGCGGATATACTAAGCGTCTCTATATCAACAGCAAAAATGGATTCTGTTTTTTTTAGTTGCTTATTGAAGCGCACTGATTCAACCGAGTCCTCTTTCTTCATATCATTATGTACTGAAATATTCTCCCTTTTCTCAATCTTCTGAGACTGAACCAGTGATTTCAACTGTAAACCAAGTTCAAATAGTGCTATGTGTACATCAGGTTCCCATCTCATAGTTATATCTGTGGCACTAAAGAGAGAGCAAACATCAATTTCTTTAAGACCGCCTGATCTCTTGACAAATTTTGCATTCTTTATGTCGAGCATGGATACTTTCGCCCCAGGTTTACCGTCAGCCAAGAATTCCTGATAGACAGATCTTGCTCTTTCGAGCTCCAACTGTACAGATTTTTTCTCCTTGTTCATGCAAAGGTTGAGGTGGGAAATATCAAGAGTTACAGAGTATTTATACTTTTTGATTTCATCAGGAGCTGTAGACATGATATGTGCCGTGCGAAGAGTCCCATCTACTAATTTACTAATTACTAGTTTACCACCTTGAGATCCATAATTTACTTTTTTTGGATCAGGATAAACTATGTTATCCAATCCCAACTCTCCACAGATATTAAACGAGCATTGCTGAAGGCCGAGTTTCACTAGTTTATTCCCTTTACCAGAGGTCTTCGATGGTTTGGATTCTTTTCTTACAGAGAGCTTCTTAGATGAAGCAGATAGTTTCTTTAGGAAGGCTTTGAATGATAAAGCAGTTAAAATGAGCGAGTCAAGATGCCTGACTGTCAAGTAGACACCCATACCAGTCACATCAATGCCAAGAACGGCATTGTGCTTCATTCCATCTTCACCAGAATCTGTATCTCTGTTGCCCATGTCCAAACTGACTTTGGCGATGTGCATTAATGAACCGGTATTCGTTTCTAGGTGAAACAAGCTTTCTTTCCAGCATTGTTGATATTCATCAGATGGGTGAAAGTTCAATTCGCCAAATTCCATATGAAGAGTTGTACTTGAGCTAGATATGTTGTTAGCAAATACATGTGACGATTGAGAGCAAATCTGCAGTTTAAACAGAGATCAGGGCACAGTTGCCAACCGTATCAAAACGATATGCATAAGAAGGGGTGGAATATAAGAAACAAGCGTGGTGAAAATGGAAGCAATATTAAGCAAGAAATAGCAAAACTAGAAAAGGCTTAAGAACATCCAGAATCCATTTCCATAGGCATAAAACCAAAGATCTCACATTATTCTCGAAGAAACTTCACAAAAGTTATCATTTTCACCTATGGAAAAATAGGGAAATTCCTACGTTCCGTCAAAAGTCGATGGGCACTCGAATAATAACCTAGCAAAGTAATCGACAAATATACATGACAAATCGCATTTAGAAGTATTGAAACAGTACAAGAGCTGGAGCTTGCAAAGAAATTGGGCTAACGACATTTTTAGTCCTCAATGTTTGGCGTATGGGCGTTTAGTCCTTCATATCCCAAGATGTTATTTTAGTACATCATATTACCGATTTTGGGCTTTTATCCATCGGATTATTTAATCTTTGGTTTAGACGGATTTAACATGTGACAGCAAATGATCTCCTTTTCGCCGACTTAAACCCTTATAACTCATCTTCTATTTCGACTTGCCAACAGAAACCACAGTTGTAAATTCGACTAAAAGGAGATAAGATGCTCATGTGTTAAATTCGGTCCAAAAAACGACTAAATAAACCAAGGGACCAAAACATCCAAAATCAGTAACTTAGGAAACTAAAAGTGGAATCTCGGAATTTAGAGGACTAGAAACGCTCGTACCCCAAATATTGGGGACTAAAAATGTTATCATCCCTAAATTCAAGGTTCAGCAAATTAAAATGAAAAGATGTGAAGGAACATAGGGATATGATTATAAAATGGTAAATTTACAGGTGATAGAGGAAGATTAACAATAAAAAGTCAGTTTTACTTTTGATGGGAGCATACATGGTATATTGGAGAACCACTCAAGCTGTAAAGCACAACTGTCAATTCAGGTGCTGAGGCAGTGCATGCCCACATAATTGATTTCTGTTCAGATGGTTGCGATTTTTCATTGAGACTTTCCGCTGTTTCTTTCTTTTTTTTACTGGGTGTACGAAGTTGCATCCACCGCTCTAATCTATCAAAAACTAAGTTGCACTGCGTGCCTCCAAGCTTGATATCAATTTCAGATCTTAGAGGTGAGTTAGGCTGCAACAAAAAGCAATACACACAATTAATATGTCGGACAAATCCAATGAATTTGCCACTTAAAAGAAGTGATAGTCCGAAAACAGTTGGAGAAGTCAACAAAAAGAAGCATATTTGACATGTCCTCGGCAATAAAATTGAGATAAAACTGAGAATATTGAAGGCATGGAAAATCTTAAAAAAAAAGATGTCATAAGTTTACCACATTTTTCTAAAACTGACAATCAAATCAATCTCTAGGTAATCAAGATAGTAATGAACCAGCTATCTCAACCATAGGTAATTAGTTACCTGTTCCGGTACGTAAAATGATGAAACGACATTAAGTTTTAGAATTTCCATGACGGAGATGCCAACTTCTTTGAGCAGCTACAAAATTTTGAATCAAATCAGAAAAAGGTTATCAATGATACTTCAAGTAAACATTCAAGCTTATTTTTGCATGTGCTTACATAAATCTCACTAAATTCCATTTGAAAATCAAGCTTTATACCATCTCCTGCATCTTCAAATTGAGATTTCTTGTATCTCATTTGGATTCCCATAATAGTATTCTCAACCAGAAGGCCGTAACTCTTGTGCAGTACCACTGCATTAAGCGTAGGCAAAGTGACTGTGACCTAGTACAGTACGTATCACAAATAACAACTTCATAAATATAAAATGTGAATTTTCAAAAAAATGAACCCAAGATATATACAAAACGGCAATCAGAAGGCCTTACTTCAAAAACACAACCAGAAAACGAAATAACTAGATGAGGCATGCATCGAGCTTTAGGGTATTCTGCACTGAACAATAAGTAGCAAAGGCCTTTCAGAGAAATGCAATGCAAACCAACCTTTTCAGGGAATTTGGAACTGTTTTTTGAAAGAGCGAGCAATGCTTGATTTCCCTGCTTTTTCTTTGCAGATACTGCATCCTTGTTTGCTGATGGTACATCTGAGTTACGCTGAGATCCGTCAGCCAATCGTCTTTCCTTCAACAGAAGATTTTCATCAATGTTTACATGCACTTCTCCAGTCGTAACATCCAACTCTCTTATGACAACACCTGTTTCCCTGCACCATATTAATATGCGTATCGAACTAAGATTCAAAAGAAGATAAACATTTTCCTGCTTCTATGATTAAATTTTCATCCAACTTGTAGCTCTATGCAGTGAATTCATTGGTTTCCCACTTATGGATATTTTTCACCATGCTTCAGAGAGCTGTGGAACAGCAATAACCAGGACCACCCACAATACCATATTACACGTAGAGGCAAGTTGTTCTCGGTTCCTATCCAGCTATATTTTGACTAGTTACTATAATGTCCTGAACAAGTACATTTGTTATATATGATATATAGGACGATTAATGTGATAGAATATCTTCTTCAATCAAAATTCAATAGGCATGCCGTGAATATATCAGGTTAGCTGTAATTTTGGTATTACCTAATCTCAAATTCTTCAATTAAATAAACTATCAAATATGCTTGTCAATGCCAGAGCTAAAACATACTGTTCATGCAGATCACTGTTTCCCCAAATCCGAGGTCCTTTAGAAACCGATGGGCAGTTTCGTATCAACCATGTCAGCTAGAAAAGGTTGCTGGCTAACATAACAAACAGACCCGAGCGCTCATTTCTATTTACAAGATCATAAACGGAAAGCAATTAAGACAGACACCTACCTATTGTGGTATAATTCACATAAGAAAGCCAATTCTTCACAGCTGAAAGGAGAGCATATCACATCTGTCTGTAGAACAGGGGCAGATGCCCCAGAAGTTACCATCTGATCAGATCTTGCAAGGGATTTAACTAGATGAACATTAATTTGAAGAAGTTGCAGTTTCACAAACAAGTTAGGCTCAGATCCACCATCTTTAGATATTTCCACGCTAATGTCGTTAAGATCCACAGTAGCTTTCGGTGTCTGCATCATTGCAAGATAGACTATAAGTTACTCCTTGATCAAACCACCGCTGTCTATTGTTAAGCCAAGAAGCGCAGATCAGTACAGAACAACAACCCATGAATCATATTTACATGTACATGTATAGGATGATTATTTACATGCCTTTATCGGTAAAGCAAATCAAAAGTATTATCAACACTTGATTGTCTACAGAATGGAACCAGTCAAACCTAGTTGAATTTGGCTATCAATGTACATTGTTTGGATGGACACATTCAATCCAGATCTACGAAGACAAAAGATACAACGCTTTTATCTTGCTGACATATCCGTTCCGTTCCTATAACCAAGCTGCGCCATGTAATTTGTTTGGCTTCTGGTTGTTTAAGTCATGCACACAATTTATCTCTTTAAAGCCGCTTAACCAAAACTTATCTAACTAACCTTAAAGGGGCACAATAATCACTCTTAGAAGTATAAGTCCATCTAATGCAATCTGAGTGTTGTTTCCAAACAGCTTGACAATTTATATGTGAAAAAGATATGATGCAGATGAACAATAACATCAAACTAAAGCGATGACCAAACACATAGAAGTATAAGCTCTAAATTTCTTACCTTTAGAACAAAGCCAATCACCTGAATCGACAGAAATCTCACCACATTTGCCACAACCATGAACTTTCCTCTACTTGAGCTGTGGGACTTTCTCGATCTGGTTTTGCGAGAACTATTCCCGGAAGACCTTACAACAACTTCTACGTCACATATTACCACTTGCAATTTTGGATCCCCGGAAATGAATCCAAATCCAAGCTTCAGTAAGGACTGCCTCAAACTCAATCTGATTTCACCGACAGATACGGACTCAATAGCACCCTGAAATATAAGAGCCACCAACAAAAAAGTATTTGTTTTCCGTTCACCGAAGTTCAATGAAATGATTTCTCAGAACACCACATAAGGTACATTCAAATTTATTATAAAGCTAACAATTTACTTTATTGAACTTCAGAACAATGTCTCTCAAGCATCCACATCCGCCAATTCGGAACGTAACTGATGCTCTCATTACTCGACTGAGGATCCAAGCCACCAGTCTGGAAGCAAACCTAATAGAGGAAGCATCACCACATGTCAAATGACCTCAATTTTCCTGTAACCCAAAATGAGAATGCACAACGCAAACTATAGATGCATATTAATGAGCAGTAACGAGAAAGGATCTGCAAAGCAATCCACAAGGATCTCTATAAACAATAAATCGACGAGGGTCCTGATTAACAAGCAAATAAACCAGAAATTCATAAACTCGTAATTACCAGCGTTATCGAGCTCAGGCACGTGAATACGCATCATCTACGGTCAACATAATCAGAATACATCGCACATATAATATATAGATTAATTCCATTATCTTTAGTAAAGACATGAACTTACATGAACATGATCCATAGCACGATGGAACCAAACAAGAAACCGAACACGAATTTCGCCGGAGAAGCCCCCATTTCCCGATTTGATCAATCTCGCTCAAACAAAGTCGAGCACATCTTCATCTGCAGCTCGGGGAATAATAACTACGTTTGTTTGTGGGAAAACTAGCAATTCGAAGAGGCGGCAGCTGAAGGGTCACGATTCCAATTTCCTCGTCTATATTCGCGGGAAAGGAAAAAAAAAATATCCGAAGCGAAAGAAGGCATAGAAATGCATTATCATTGCGTATACATTGTGATTACAGGAATGGAGGTAGATTTACACAGGACGAAAGAAGAAAACATTAACTGGTGAAGATCAGAATTTGATTTGATTTCGGTCCAATTTTTTATTATTGTTTTTTTTTATTATTTTTCTCACTAAATGACCTTAGAGCTGCCGATGCTTTTTCATATGTTGGTAATCTAAATATGTATTATATTGTCTTAGAAAGTCAAAGCAGATTATGTGATCATTTTTCTTTGTTCCGCTTACCACTATTGAGATATAACTAAAAACTTATTAACGATAACATAATTAGGATTGATAATTGGGTGACATCGATGGGGCTAACGCTAATCCCAATCTCCACACCGAATTTGCACGAAAGGAGTATCCGTCTCTATGGTATTTGTTGACTGTTATCTATCTTAACTTTTTTATAGAGAATTAAGAGTTGAATGATACCGCACCATTATCATAGTAAATAAAGAGAATAGATTATTATTTCGATAATATAAAATTTTAATAACTTCGTGTGAAATTTCCTCCATTTATCCCATGAAGAGAACCGTAAGAAGGGAATTTCCGCTTCATTACCAAGTACCAAACCTGAATAATTTCACTTGGATGGAGCAGATGAAAAAACAAACCTCAAGACTGATGAATGGCTTCAAATTCAGGACCAAATGGCTTAAAGTATTACTCTTCTATGTACAACAAATGTGCCTCGTTGAAAAAACCAAGCAACTAAAAACCAAGACAATTCCCCCTTCTATGTACAACAAATGTGCCTCATTGAAAAAACCAAGACAACTAACATCACTTGAAAGATTTTTCAAAAGGAAAAATGACAGCGCAAGTATTAGTTTTGAGTGCACTCAAATGGATGAAAGCTTCCCTCAGCAAACTCTTGGATCCTGAACCGCTCAAGAATCTCAAAGGGCCTGAAATTTGACATTGAACTAACCATATTATGAGAAACTCTCACTTAGAGACCACTTTAAATGAATAAAAATCGATCTTATTCAGACAGGAAACCAATCGCTCTGTCTAACATCCATGCATTTACAGACCAGAGTATGGATAACGTTCTCCATCCCCAACCCTAAAAGAAACAAACCCTTTCTGGAACCATGTTCTGAAACCTTGTTCAATCCGAGAATGGAAGTAACGAGTTTATAAAGGAATTCACACACTGAGAAGTGCGCAATAACATCTTTTCATGTAAAATAAGCCAAATGAATTGCACACAATTATATGAGTATCGTAGATCCCAACACAAATAACAAAAGGAAGGAAGGTGTTTCACGAGAAAAAACTCAAATAGTTAGCAGCAGCCACTTACAAAATTGTTTCATGAGTGCGACTCAATCTGCGCTGATTTCCCTCCATAATATCCACTGGATCTGAAGTCTCTGGTCCAGCTACAACAGATGCAACTGGGGAAGTGGGACTCCATATCTGCATGCAGAATGCGGATAATGTCATAAATTCCTTTTACAGCAAACAATAAATTGAGTCATTATCACCTTTATCGTGTTGTCCATACCACTAGTTGCAACAACATCGTCATACGGATGACACTGGATACAATTGACAACTGCAATGAATAAGAATGGCATTATCAGAATATTCATACAAATGCGAGTAACTACCACTATATGCAGGATAGGGAAATAGCATAACATGAAGGTTTTAAAAAATAGCTTACATAAAGACTATTATTCCCTTACTAATCAGGGTCCATAGGAACAAGGCTATTTGGTTATGTTAAATGTTGAGCGTTATAAGGGTGGATGGGGTGGGTTAGGACAATGGTTGTGCAGTCAGTCATCCATGTAATAGGTAACATCAGGTTAAAATCCACATTAGACCAATTTATTTGAGTGGTTCTCAGCTATATAACGGGTTCTCAGCTCCGATTATGGTGTTGAGAACCCACTATATAACTTAACTGTGGAGAGATAAGTGTTTTGTCTTGTGTTTCTGATTTTATTACACCAACCCCATATATTTACAGATCTAGTGAGAATGCAAATAAATGGGTATGAAGAAGCTGGCTCCGTGATAGTTTTCACATCAATTACACAAGACCACCCAGTCAAGTGAAATACCAAACATGAAAAGAAGATGCTAATAGAACGTATTCTAATATAAGCATACTTATATCCTCATCTAACATTTGATAAAACAATTAGAATGACAATGATGCTAGAATAAACTACTCAAGCACCGAAATTCCAGAAAATATAATAGACCTACAAAGTGAGGATAAAGCATTACCAGAATCATCTCCACGTAGAATCTTCAATAATCGGGCCGTTTTTTTATCCCAGATAAACCATCTACCATCGTCACTTCCACTAGCAACATATTGACCTAAGAACGGGAAAGAACCAGAAACAAGGAATCATTGTAAATGCACATTAAAGCCTATACAAGCTTCCTTCATATCCAAGCACGACAATGACATAGCATCCAAAGTTTGTGATTACCTGTCCAGCCAATAAAGCTGGCTTGTTTTATATCAGTGCCTGCATTACAGTGGCCAACATATCGCTGCTTCATATCAACTGCAGTCTCACGCTGCAATATGAACAAGATAAACAAGAGAGAAGGGAGAAACAGGACATTCGGAAAACTAACACCGGAACCTGATGAAGCATTTCATTCTCAGACGACATTGAGGAACCACTGAAGTCATCGGTCCTCTCATCTCCAGAGGCTGAGTTGCCTCTCCTGAGTATTCTAAGATTTATGTTTCTGGGAAGAACATTGCCCCCAGCATCATGTGCTTCTTCAGCAGATATTGAGGTTCCAATATCAAGTTCCAGTTCTTCATCATGATCAGACTCTTCTCTTTCGGGATCATCTACTGAAGCCTCGTTATCTTCTTCTGACCGATAGATTATGTCACTAAGAGAAAAAACTCGCTGTCCATGTTTTCTTTGCCGAGACACCCCGTCACTCTCTCGGTCAGCTTTTTCTTTTTCAGCTGTTCAATAGCGTCTAGACATTAATAAAACTTTTGTAGTCACAATAAAAAGCCTAAACATCAGTGGAAGTATGCAGATTAATGGATGGAGAATATTATCACAAATGGATGGAGAAAATTTTCCATTTAAAAGCACGAGTTATATTGCATAAATGGACATAAGAGATTCCCTTAATGGAAAACTGAATGGCGGTACACAATAGCATTTTTACAAGCACATTTACTAGATTCACATAATATCACTATAACAATAATCCAAACCTGCAGCAACATTCTTCTTTATAATCGCAACCCTTTCTATAACTTCAGGGTCAGATGGAGCCAGTGATTGTGCTGCAATAGCAAATTCCAAAGCTTCCTTATGATTTCCCAACTGCAAGAATTAGTGGCATCTTATGAATAAGGAAAATAAAAAAGAAATTGCAGAAAATAAAAACTCAAGAGTTACCAATGTAGCCAATGATATTTATGAATAGTCATGCTCGTGAACGCAATATGCATTATCAAAGCATCACAGGTCTAACTCAGATAACTGGTCCCCTTCCACCAATTTCTGATTATTTACAAATTCTTACTGAAAACATAATGTGTATGGATATAGACCAGATAATCAAACGCTACTTCTGACACCACAACGGACAACAATTCCAGGAGAACCGATTGCTTACTAGCTCTCAAACTAAAATATCAACACAAATTAGTACCATGGCCAGTGCATCAACCATACAAATATATGCCCTAGTTGAGTAAGGTTTAGTCCTCATAGCAGAGTGGCAGTCCCTGACAGACATGTGCCCATCATTTCTCCAGTTTCTCTGCAAAATAAACACAAAGGAGTTATTGACCAAACAACTATCGTTAGAGGAAACATGCAAGACAAAAGCTGAAAACATATGGCTCTTGGAACACCTTAAGCAGCAGGGATGCACGTATGCACAAGCAATCATAAATTAGGGTTGGACCAATTTCACGACCATGTCCATCCAAGACTTCGTTACAAGCTTCAATTCCATAACAGTACTCAGTTCCTTCCTTCAGTGATCTTTCTGCTCTCTGAATCAACGCCCTGCACTTGTCAAGCTGGAAACGAGAATTCACAATTATTCGAAAGATAATACGAATTATACTTGCCAATGAGCACCAATGGAAACATACCCTAGCAGCAGCTTTGTTGTCCACATGAAACCCATTTACAGATACATGAGAAGCAGGGGGCTGCAGTTCGACACAAGCAGTAGGGGAGCTAAACCTGGTAAGATTTGCCATATCCTCAGAGCTGTACCTCATTGTACAGGTAGAAGCTGTAAAAGAAATATGCCAATAAATTCTGTACTCAATATAAACATGCAAAGTGTTGCATGTAATGTTCAACAAACTCGCTAGGAAGTGCATTGCACATATAACAAGTTGCATATATTGAGGCTGCTTGGCAGCACTTGCCTGATAGAGTGGCAGCCTTCATCAATACTCGAACTTATGAATTACAATTACATGCACAAACAGAAATTTACATAGAAAACATCGGTCATGCATGGCTGAGAAGAACCTCCTCTCCATGAATCATGTACCTGTATTGACATCCATTAGGTACACATGTTCCCCACTATAGCTGAGAAGAACCTCCTCTCCATTAGGACTAAAGGTGACATGTGTGAGATGTAAGCTGGAAAGACCCTACGAAAGAGATGAGTCATATAACACACATAGATACAGGTCATACATGCATGCACAGACATGTATATGCATGCATGCACACAACTAACCTATAAGGAAATACGACTTATAATAAATGATCACGGATTAACACAATACACGTGAAGAGATAGATGCTAAGTCACAAGCATGGACAAAAATACATACATCCCTCTACAAGCTAATAGCTCACACACAGAAATAAATAGCAAAATGAATTCTATTCCAAACGTTTTCTCCAATCACAACACAACCACTACTAAAACGATTTGAGTTCATACGCTTACACTTTTTATAATCACCTAGCTTTAGTTGAGACATGAATGTTTTTCCAAAGTACAAGACAATACAGGAATTACTTACAGGATCAGACAGATGCATTGGGCAAAAGTAGCTCACACAAGGTGGTGGCGGCATATTAATCTGACTTGATGATAGCGGTGGCAACATACGTCTATCATACAACCGTGCGAATGCATCACTGCGTGTACGAAAGGTAGATTTCACATACATATACCACAGACAAAAGAAATAGGAATAGAACTGATTTACTTGAAAAACACCTGCCACCAACAAGGAGTAAATTAGGTCTAGTCACACTGATGTTACATGACTTAAGGGCAAGCGAATACTTAGGGTGATCGGCTAATGATTTCTTAGCCCCACAACGCAAGTCCAACTGCATATACAATAAAGTGCAAAAAAGAGAATTCACAGAAAACATTTTCAATAAGATGAATAAAATAACATACTTATTTTTCAACGAAACCAAAATCATCTGAATATAATACTCGTTGTTACCCATTTCCGGTTAAACGTACCCAAATATATCTGGAGAGTAGTTGGGCACAATTCATCAGAGTCAAAGGATGACAAAGCATACAAATGAACAAAACATTACATGACTCCGGTCTATACAAACTAATGCATGAGTAAACCATGTAAATTTCAACTGGTTCGTAATAATATTGAATTTCAAATCAGAATGATAACACAGTTGAAAACATTACTTTAATATAAAAAGCCAAAAAAAAAAGAAAAATTAAAAGAGAAGTTAAAATCACAAAAAAAAAACTAATATATTTCTCTGCACGCCCCAGCACTAAAATATGGCCCCCACCCCCCAGGCCCCAGCTATGTAGTGTTAGGTCGGGCAGCCAACCCCCACAGATCGGACACCCTATATCATTTTCTATGATATTTTCAGAGGTTCATCGTACTCAATTTTGTGCTAGACCTCGTCTCAAGATTACAAAAACTGAAGAAATTTCCATCACAGGATAATCATCACAACCTCATATACTTTGAAAAATTCTTCTACCAACCAGTATGTGATCTAGGGCTGTGCGTTATGTTGGTCTCACCACAATTTCATAGATTCTAAAAGCTGGACAAGTGGAGGAAAAAGAAGACATATTATTTGAGGAAACAGAATTTACAAGAACATTACGACATTCTAGACAGGATGACCCCGCCGGAGGACATGAAGAACCCTCACGAAAGTCATGTTGCCTCAGGGTTCCATCTTCACTGGCACTCCATACCACGTTAGGATTCCCAACTTCTACCTAAAGCCAGAAACAATGGTATTATAAGTAGCAGTACACTTCATCGAAATGGAAAGAACCGGGAGCTTACAGCTAAGTTTTTGACCCTCCTTGTGTGGCATTGGAACAGTGCTGATGGAGTGACATCACGACCCTCGTGTCTATTCATACTCAGATGAGATACATTGAAGAGGCGAACCTGAAGGAATGAATGCAATTGCTAAAATAAGTTCAAAGTTATAATTGTATTCATAATAAAGGCAACGAAATATGACCTCAGCATCCCCCGCACCAGAAACAAGTAACTCGTCTGATGTTTCAGGAATGAATTTAACGCAGAAAATGTTGGCAGAATGCCCAGTCTCAATGGAATGAAGGAGTCTTCGGCTTGAATAGGACCATAGATTAAGCTGCAGCAGACGCAGCTAACATAACTTCCCATTGAAATAAATATCACAAGAGTTTATAGGAGCTCAAATATAACAGTTAGTAAACACCCAGCTCGGCCAAACTGCAGCAGGTACTATAGCAACGACGTCAGTGCTTATGTTCATTTGACAATTCCAACCCCCCGACCAAACAGGATGCATTTGAAAATGAAAAGTAAAGATATAATTTAGGTAATTTGGGGCTCATTCAAAGCCTTAGATGCAGGATATTTTAGAACCATACACAAGTGTCATCTGATCCGGATATCAACAGAGAACCCACGGAGTTCCATGAGATAGCATTAACACATCCACGGTGGCCCTGTAGAAAAAATGGCCTTCGATTTAGATGCTTAAATAAATATATCTCTCAACAAGAATCAATTATCAGATATTGATGTATAATTGCTATATGTAGAAAAGAAAAAATGTATTCTGAATAATAGTTTCTAACATAAAAGAAAACATGAAATAAATAATTTCTAGGTGAAGCTATAGCAATACCTCTAATTCCCTCTCAAGAGAGAGCCTTCGTAGAAATGAGGAATGGATATGAAGAACTTTACCAAAACCCTGAAGATAAATGTGCTTAAATTAAAGGTTATTCTAGTCTAGTGCAATCTCATCCCAATTACAATACAGAAGTACCTCATAGATAAATACCAAAGTCCAAAAGTGATAGTTCCAACTATATCGTGCACTACTTAACACAAGAAGATACATACACAAAGCCTAAAAGAGATCTCAAGACCAAGAGCGGTTTTCACTATCATGATGATTGGCTTTCTCTTACGCATTGTATAGGATAGTTCAAAAGGGGGACGGCCTATTTCCAATATCATCCTTGCCATAAAAGATTTGTTTAGTGTGGGATCATACACTTAGGTAGTATTTTCATCTCATTCCGCCTCTGTATGCTCTTTCTTCTCTTTCCTAAGCTTAAGATACACCTAAGGCCGTAACAAAGAGTGAAAGAGTAACACTCCAAAGACAAACATATTTTCTCGATGAAAAGAGCCATTTGATCTATTTCCAAAAGCTACCTTAAACCTGACATGATTGGACAAACCGGACAACAACAACTGGAACAACCAAGAACGAAACAGACCAGGTAACCTCCCATGAATTCACAAGGGAAATGAAGCAGATGGTGGGGAACTTTGGGGTATAAGTGTGTTCTCCAGGGGTAGCTGCAAATGAAACCCAAGACCACGAAATCTATGATTTCTTACAATTACTCAAAACCAGATTCCCGAACATCAGTTTAGAAATTACAGTTTACAGAATAGCAACACCATCCAACGAAAAAACCCAACAACTGTAACAATAAATAAAACGCTACTAAGAAGACGCGAGCGATTAGCTATTGCCATTCATAAAAAATAACGTCACAAGGATGCGCAATCCGATCATTAAAAAAAGATAGTCAATCAAGCACGAACATGAGGATTGTGGAGAGTGCGACTGTTGATCACATCGGTGATGTTTCCGTCCCCGAAGCAGATAAAGTCGTCCATCTCAGAATCAAACCGACGACGAAAGAACACAGCCGATCAGTAATCGCAGTTTACTCCTCTATCCAGTCCTTCCTTGCATCACCGAGATTATCTGTTCAAGGTCGTAATATTTTAAGCTGTCTTCGCCTTGGCTCAAGTATCAGTCACGTGTTCAGCCTTGACTGGCTTGATTATTGGGCTTGTATGGATTAATATTTCTTTTAAGAAAAAAACAAAATCGCTGGACTTCGAATATGGGTAATAACTTCGTAAATGGGTCTTTAGCCCAATAACAAATAACGGGCGTAAATGACAAATAATGGGCCTAATTATGGTTTTTCAATGGACTGTTACGCTATGTTTGTTGTTTCGAGGAATCAGAAGCGACGCGATAATTAGAGAATACGTACTCCATTTTCAGCTCAAAATGGAAGGAACCTCGGAAGAAAAGGTGAACTCGCCGAAGATGGAATCCTCTGATGTTGATTGCGAAAACAATAGTGATGGCGCGGGTAATATCTCGAATTCTTCGGCGTTGGGAGATGGTTTATACTCGTTGATTGCATCAGTAATGTCGAGTTTTGAGTCAAATGCCGAATCTACTGTTTCCAGTCAAGATCAGCTGGACTCGGCCCTCGATCGGCTTACCCAAGGTGCTAATTTTTCTGCTCTATTTTGTTTTTCGAGCAGACGTTTACTTATGATCATGCTCGGTGCGAATTTATTGTCTTTGCGATGACAAACTGTTGAATGCTGCTTTGAGGTGCTCATTTCGAGATGGATACGATAAATGGAGGTTTCGTTTAGTTATTTTAATCTATGAAAGTGAGGAAAACGTCTCTGAAGTTCTCTACAACTAATTTAATTCACTGTGACTCTGAATTATTCCAGCATATGCTGTAATTAGCTAGCCTATCGGACGCTGAGATCGAAGGTACAAGTTTCTAGCATCCACTACCACAGATTAGTCCATAGATACACTAAAAGGGCTACTTTTTGTTGATAAAACTTGGCTATCTTCAGTCGCCTTGTAGTCTTCTGTCTGTTCTTCTGAAGTTCAATATATCAGAGACCCTTTTCAATCTTGCTATCATGCTTTCTATGCTGCAGAACTTGACAAATTATTAGAGGATGCGCCGTCGCCCTTTATCATGCAGCATGCTGCAAGGATTTCTGGTGTTAGGAAGAGGATCACATCATTGAATACAGTTTTGAAGTCCATGCAAAGGCGAATTGACAATATGGATCGCTTGATATCAGCAGGATCACATCATGGTATATAATCCCCTTCTGTTGTAGCTTTGTTCTTACGTGTACGCAGCAGTTTCTTGCTCATAATTGCTGCTTAATATTAGGATCTGAGTCGCATACGCTTATCTTATATGACCAATAATGCTATAGAGATACAGGATTGGTCTTTTTTTCTTGTATATGCGATATATTCATTCTATGGTTTGCGACAACTACTGCTAAATTGGATTGACTGAAGATCTTCCATACAAATGCCCTTATAAGATAATAAGAACCGTTGTTACTATTGATCTGTTATATTGCTTCCCTCTTTTTTCAGTTCATTGTTATTCGCCTATATCATAAGCACACAGTATTCTGAGTATGAAATTTGGTGCAGGGGCAGAGAAAACGGCAGGACAAACGAGTGAACAATGACATGGTCGGCAACTGATGTCTCTCTCCATTTCATCAAATCAGCTAAATGCTTGGTTTGTCAGTAGGCGTAAACTGAATTTTTGGTGATGTAATATATCGGGTTTTTATTGATTCTGCTGATGTAATAAACGATTTTGGCCAGCACGTTTAATCCCGTGTAAAAAATTGTTAGAGGCTTCAGACTTATTTTATCAGTGTTCTTTTAGATGTTCTTGATTTGTTATCATGTCCATGATCAAAATTTCAGGAGCAATTAACTCAAATGCAGTAATTAAGAAATGGCGTCTGAATTCCTGAAGATGTTTTTGTGAAGAGAAAGTATCCTATTGTATTTATCAACATATAGAGCCTGAACTTGTAAGTTGTTCTACCTTATTGTGGATATCTATTTTTTTTAGGTTAATGGATTATTTCCTCTGTGCCCCTTTTTTTTTCCTCGTGAGAAGGATTAAAGTCAACGTGAGAAGGCCATACAAAACTCCAGATTGCAGTACATGAATAATATTGTAGTATATATTTACCAATAATAAATTGCTATGTAGTCCCATAATCTCTCGTCCCCATATTTGACCGAGGCTTGTATTTATATATGTCACGTGGCATGCATTGATTTGGAATCACCATCCGTTGATTTCATGACCAAATTAATTGAAAGGGGAAATTCAAGATTTTTCAAAAACCATTCCTCTCTCGCAACGCAATCTTGGGATCAACCGTCGCCAACTTCCACGTGTCCCCATCATTGCATTGTGAGAAAGAGATAAATTAATAAAGAAATAACCGACCGGCCTTTATATTCATTGGTCCCATAGTTGCTTTCATTAAAAATCTTAATTTGTTGTTGTCGTCTTGGTGGATTTCTCCAAGCTGAGAAAAAAGAAACTGTCAATCAGACTCATTCTCTTTGACGATCCACCTCACAAACAGATTTGTTCTCATTCTTTCTAATCTATTTTTTAGTTGCTCTCACTATACGTCACTGAACTTTTGATTTACTCTCTGTTCGTTCTATCAAAAGAAGCCATGGAAACGTCAAGGATGCTCTGAATTCCTGGCATTTGTTGTTATGTCTCTGTTCGTGAAGAAACTTGTGGATAAGGTTTCACTGAAGAAGGTATCCCATCAGTCCACTTTCCTTAGTCAAGCTCGTATTCTTACGAGATCTTGAGCTCGACTTTGTCGTGCTGATTTGATTTGATTTTCCTATTTTTACTGCAGCGTTTCCTATGATTGATTTCCCATATTTAACATGAAAACTCGGAAAGTTTGGATATAGACTTGAGAATATTCAGACTGAAGTCAACTGCATTTTCTCATGTAGTAGTAGTAACTGACGTTTAAGTTTAATTATTTATTGTCTGGTGCTGTAGTTTAAGGGTCATAATCAAACTTTTTATGGCAAATGTATCGTCAAAATACATCCTTTCTAACTGGAAACGATGTAGTTTGATGTTATGTTTGAGGTAAGATACTTGGAACACATAGTTTGTCATCAATAACATTATTCATTTCGAATGGGTGATTTCTCATTATTTTCTTGATATAAAACGTTTTCTTCTTACATTGCAGCCTGGTAGTTTTTCTGATAGCTTAAAACCCGACGATGTAAATACTCGTTTGGTCTTCCATTGTGGGATTCCATCAGGATCCATATCGTTGGCTTACGACACCGTTCAACATATTCTGGCTATTGCAACCAAGTTAGTCTTTTTTTTTTCCTTATCCTATGTAATAATATACCGTTCCCTTTTGGAATGAAATATTCAATATTGGCATATTACCGTGCAGAGATGGACAGATCAAGTTGTTTGGTGCAGATGGATCGCAAGCTCTACTGAAATCTTCTGAGTCAGTACCGAGCAAATTTTTACAGGCAAGTATTCGTTCGTTCTTCGATAGACTAATAATTTCCTAGTTTGTTGAAAAAGTTCGATTTTTTTTTTTATCGACAGTTTATTGAGAACAAGGGTGTCCTCGTAAGCGTAAGCACTAACAACGTGATCGAGGTGAGAATGTTGTCTTACTTTTATTTCCCTATCAATGCAATGACATTTTCTTTCCATGGAATACTCACGAGCTTATTACTTGAACCATTCGCATCGCAGGTGTGGGACATAGACAAGAAAAGCTTGTCTGCTAAGCACAGCCATGATAAGGAAATTACCTCATTCGCAGCTATGCATATCGCTCCCTACTTGTACTGCATCTTTTTTCTAACAACAGAAACTTATCCTTACCTTTATATCAAGATACATATGTTTATATATCATGAATATTTACAGCTACGTCGGAGATTCTACTGGCGTTTTGTCGGTCTTGAAGTTAGATATGGATCAATCTCACCTCGAACATATGAAGTACCACATTCCTTTCCTCGCTTCTCATGGTAATAATGAGGATTGCTTACACATTATTCTTTATTTTTCCTTTTAAATTATTCAGAAATTGTAACTGATTTCGCATCAATGGAGCATTTGATTCGCATATCTTGAACGGATTATAGGCACGCCACATGAGATAGGAACCAACGTCGACGTAAAATGTATACTGCCACAGCCGATGGTTGAATCTAAAAGGTTTACGTCTATCCTTCTCAGTGATTTTTTTAAAGTGTTGATTGCTTTGCTATGTATCTATGACACTATCAATTTTTTTTATCAAAATTTTCAGGGTTCTTATAATTTATTTGGATGGTGTTCTTACATTATGGGGAATCCATGAAAGCAGAGCCATTTCAACCAACAACAGTGGCACTAACGCCATTTTACAAGTTTATCAAGAAACAAAGAAAGTGACGTCAGCTTGTTGGTCTTGTCCTAATGGTACGAAAGTTGCCGTTGGATATAGCAATGGCGATATATACCTTTGGAGCGTTCAAGATCCTCTGAGCGAAAACGAAGCATCATGTGGTGCAATAAATGTTATCCACAAGCTTAACCTGGGATTTAAATCTGAAAAAATCCCGATATTAAAATTGAAATGGGCCGACTCGGGTCAGAAATCGAGTCGGCTGTATGCTTTGGGCTCTTCTGATCATCACTCAGCCAACTTATTACAGGTATTTATGTAAGCTGTTGCGATTATCTTACGTTGTTCCCTTAAGCTCAGTTCTGTTATGAATTCTGAACTTCCCATTTTCTATCTATTCAAAGGTTGTCTTGCTGAATGAGTACATTGAGTCTCGCACTGTTAAGCTCGGCCTTCAGCCTACTGAGCCTATCTTGGACATGGAAATAACTACAGTGACCGCCGAGCAGAAAAAACACAAGCACGAATATCTTGCCTTGCTTGGGAAATCTAATCACATGTACTTCTATGAGGATTCGATCGAAAGGTACCTTACTCAATGTCAGAATAATAAGTCTTCCCCTTCGCTTCCAAAGGAGTTAGTTGTAAAGTTGCCTTATTGCGACTCGAGCATCACTGTAATGAAGTACTTCTCAAGCCTCCCATGCATCCCATTCTCCGACGATGAATTAGGAGGAAAGTTGGCTCTTTTTCCTTTTGAGAAGAGCGCAAAATCTGGGAATTCAATGACGTTTAGTTCGTTTTCGAGGGCTCAAAATCTGCTGATTACAGGGCATAGTTTGGGATTGGTTAATTTCTGGGATGCATCGAGCCCGTTAATGCTTCCCGTAGCTTCTATAACTCAGCAGGTGATTTACCTTTGATTGTGTGATTCATTCTTTATCACTGCTATAGTTCCATTTTTCGATGGCTGTTATGTAAAGATATCAAAATTACATTGCAGAATGATAATGATTCTTCTCCTAGTGGCATAGCTGTGACTGCGTTGCACTTTAGCTATGACTCGAGGGTTCTCTTGTCTGGAGATCAAAATGGACTGGTTAGACATTTCCATCGATTTTCTTCGACTATTTTTCGCATAATAATATCAAAGGTATGCAGATAGTCACTTTTAATGCTATTCGCAGGTCCGTATATACATGCTTAAACCCGAGGCATTTGCTCCACAAAACACATTTCTGTCACTCCAAGGTATTGGCTTGGCTTTGGCAGCTTCCCTTTCCTTTTATCTAAATCTAGAGCATGTATTTACGATGTAAAGAAATTTTTTTGCATATTTGTCTTGTAGGAAATTCAAAGAAAGGAAACAGCCATATAATCCACAGAACAAAGCTTGTGAAGGTCAATGGTGCTGTGCTCTCTTTATGTCCTGCCGAAGATCAAAAGCATGTTGCTGTTGGCTCAGACCAAGGCCAAGTATGCCTCCCTCCCTCCCTCCCTCTCTCTCTCTCTATCTCTCTCTCTCCCCTTTGTAGTTCTATCAGATTATTCAGTGAAGAAAAATGCAATTTTTTTTTTTTGTTGATGAAATTCAACTTATTGATTCTCAGGTAACGTTGATTGATGTAGAGAGCTCAAGTATATTTTATCAAAGGCAGATAGTCAGCGAATTCTCGACTGGAATAATTTCAATGCATTTCAACACGTGCAGTTATCATGGGTTCGAGAAAAACGTTATCGTCGTTACGTCGAAAGATTCGTCTATTTCGGTCCTCGAGAAAGAATCAGGGAACACCCTATGCTCGAGCGCTGTTCGTCCAAAGAAACCGTCCAAAGCTTTATTCACTCAGATTTTGGGTAAGTTCAGAAATCTATACACACACATTTATGTCATATATAATAACTATTATTACATCGTCAATGCCTGGCAGATTCACAGGGAATCCCAAGTGCAGATAGTGCAGCAGATATCAGTAATACGAATTCTGAAAGCTCTGTTCCAAAGCAATCAGTTATGTTGCTATGTTCGGAGAAAGCTGCTTATGTATATTCCTTACTGCATTTAATCCAGGTAATGTGGTTCTATCTGCATCAGCTTAGCATTCCATGTATTAAATATCTGCCTTTTTTTTGTCCCTCTTACAGGGTACTAAGAAAGTTCTCCACAAAAAGAAATTCAGTGCTTCTTCTTGTATTTGGGCATCGGCGTTTGGCTCTCCAGATATTGGACTTACACTTCTTTTTGCCAGTGGGAAAATCGAGATCAGGTGAAAATTTCTCTATATATCTTACAGTCAAATTTTACCATGATTCATAGCTGTTTAGGCGCATATGCTTACGTAGAAATTTTACCATATTTATGTTTTTCAACGATGTATAGGTCCCTCCCAGAACTATCCCTTTTGAAGGAATGTTCCTTGAGAGGGCTCACAGCTTCGACTTTGAGGCCATCCTCGGTCAGAGTTTCATCGTCCCAAGATGGAGAAATTATTGTTGTAAGCATACGTTTCTCTGTTAAAAGAAAAAGGATAAATAAAAGAAAAAAAAGTTGCGATTTTAACCAAATGTTCGTACCTGCACTATCTTCACTTCCCAGGCGAACGGTGATCATGAGTTGCTTTTTCTATCAACACTGCATAACAAGGAAGTTTACAGGTATGTTATAACGTGATGAAAGGAAATTGTAACGGTAGTATTTAGTAAAATCAATATGTTGTGTTTAATCTATTAATTGTTATCGTTTTTTGGCTACCTCGACGCAAACGCAAGGCATTTGGATTCAGTTTCCCGAATATTCGACAAAGAATCGCTCGTTGCTGAAGGAGCTTCGCCTACCATCAGACAAAAGAAAAAGGTTCGTTTATTACTCTAACCTTTCCCCGGCAATTAATTACAACAATGACGATAATCGAGCACTTTTTCGCGGTACGACCAAACAGGGTTTTTTCAGCTCTATGGTGCAAGAAAACAAGGAAACGAAGACAAAGAACGAGCTGGAGTCAGAAACTATAGATGCTCGAAGGAGTATCGAAGAGCTAGCAATACTGTTTTCTACCAACAACTTCTTAGCAGAAAATAAGGAAGATGAGATGACTTTGGAGATTGAGGATATCGACATAGGTGTGTGTGTTTACTTTTCTCCAACTATTTCCGATAATATCGTAACGCTAACGCGACGTTTAATTTGTTCGACAAACAGATGACATTGAAATCGACGATCCAAAGGAGAAGTCAAGAGGCCATGCATTGAATAAAAAGAATATCGCCAGCAAATTCAGTGCGCTTAAAGGTAAACTAAGATACTCAAATACGAAAAACGAAAAAGTGCAGAAGAACGAAGAACCCATGCAGGAGGACAAGTCTGGCGCCGCGGTTGATCAGATTAAGAAAAAATATGGCTATGCGTCGTCTGGCGTAAGTTCGTCAAATCTTCTCTTAACGAATTAATTAATTAGAAAAAAAAAGAACAAAAATAAAAAGAAGATTTTCGGACACAACGCAGGAGGTTGCTACTAGTAATGTCGCCATGACAGCAAAGAATAAGCTTGGGGAGAACTTAAGGAAGTTGCAGGTAATGAATTCATCGATAGGTTATGTTTTCTTGCACTCTTTTCCTTCATGCTTTGGTTGTACTGAATAGGGGCTTAGCTTGAAGACTAGTGAGATGCAAGATACAGCAAGATCCTTCTCTTCCATGGCCAAAGAGGTCCTTCGTTTCGCAGAAAACAGCGATAAGAAGTGATGATATTCGTTCTTGTCGAGTATACTATACTCTTCATAATCTTCGAATGAATAAAAAGTGTATAGTGTTCTTGGTTGTGTTTTGTAAATTTGCTGAATATGTGTTCATCTTATACATGAACTTGCTTATATCAATTATGCGATTGTAAAAGTCGTCGAAGGTTACTACGATTTCTGTTTCCCATCGGCTCTTATGAATCAAGTAAAAGGTGAGGGGGGAAATGATCACAAAGGTGGAGCGGAGAGAGACGTGTGTTGAACGCCTCGTCTAATCTCGCGCCACTCACCCGCAATCTCTCTCTAATCAAAACTATCGAAAGCTTATACTTCCTTTTAATCAGCGTGTTAGTGAGATGCAATCCGCGGGGCGATTGATCGATCAACGATTCTCTACTTTCCGAGTTCCACGATAACGAAATCAATCCCGTGGAAGGCTATGATTGATCGGAAACAATCTGAGTTCGAGTTCCAGGGATTGATCTGTTTGTTTAATCGTAGTGTTTTCGTAGCTCGGATCATCATCGTCTAATCCTGATAGAAAATAAATATGATGGCGTGTGGTGCTTCCTCGTCGTCGTCTGGATCGGAAGAGGAGGATGAAGGAATGGAATCGTACAGAAAAGGAGGTTACCACGCTGTTAGGATCGGAGATTCGTTCGCCGGCGGACGATACGTCGCCCAGAAGAAGCTCGGATGGGGTCAGTTCTCCATCGTCTGGCTCGCGTACGACACACGCACTTCCGTACGACAATAACCCTGTATCTCTCTGTATATTATTGGAACTCGTTTGTTCGTGCATTAATTAATAAAATGAAGTATTGGGTAAGATAACGAGCGCCGGTGTTTGACTATTCCTTGTATTGTAAGTAGATAGAAAAAAGCCATTTATTCTGTGTCTGTTCATCATGCGAAGTTTTTGTGATTACAAATGGCTGTGATAAAAGTTGGATGGGGCTTTTTCACTAGCTTGTCAGGTTAGCAACTTTGATTCATGTCTTAAGTCTGCTGATTCTCTACTTCTTTTGCTGCTTGGTTTTTCATAGAAATACGTCGCCTTGAAGATCCAAAAGAGCGCACCACAATTCGCTCAATCTGCACTCCATGAAATAGAAATTCTGTCAGCAGTTGCCAATGGTGATCCATCAAACGAGAAGAGTGTCGTACGCTTACTTGACCACTTCAGGCATACGGGTCCGAACGGGCAGCACCTATGCATGGTACTGGAATTTCTCGGCGATAGTTTGCTCAGTTTGATCAAGCATAACAAATATAAAGGTCTCGACTTGAACAGAGTTAGGGAGATATGCAGATGCATTTTGACTGCCCTTGATTACTTGCACCGTGAACTAGGACTTATACACACCGACCTAAAACCAGAGAACGTTCTTCTGTGCTATACCATCAATCCTTCGAAGGATCCAATTAGGTCAGGAATCACCCCAATACTGGAAAGGCCCGAAGGGAACATAACGGGCGGAGTGACCATGAACAGCATTGAGAAGAAACTGAAGCAAAGGGCCAGAAGAGCTGTAGCTCGAATAACAGAAAGAAGGGTGTCAATGGGAGGCATAGGCTTAGGCACAGCTCCAAAGCCTGCAAGAAACTTGGATGGGATAGATTTGGGATGCAAAGTAATCGACTTTGGTAATGCCTGTTGGGCTGATAGGCCAATCTGCGAAGAAATTCAGACGAGGCAGTACAGAGCCCCTGAAGTTATACTCCAATCTGGCTATTCTTTCCCCACTGATATGTGGTCATTTGCTTGCATTGCATTTGAACTTGCAACTGGCGAGATGATGTTTGCTCCCAAGGGTGGACAAGCTTTCAGCGAGGACGAGGTACTTAATCTCATCGATTCATTTTCTGAGTTTTAGCTTAACTTCGTAAAATTGCTACTATACTGTGGGCCCCTTTGATGTATGAAGGATCACCTTGCTTTGATGATGGAGCTGCTTGGAAAGATGCCAAGAAAGGTTGCCACGGGCGGTGCTCGTTCCAAAGATTACTTCGATAGGTATGGTGACTTGAAAAGGATACGGAGGCTTAAGTACTCCTCTATTGATAGGCTCCTCGTTGACAAGTACAAATTCCCTGAAATCGATGCTCGTGAATTTGCTGATTTTCTTTGCCCCATACTTGATTTTGAGCCTGAGAAACGACCCACGGCCCAACGGTGTCTGCAACACCCATGGATGAATGCCATCAATCAGACACAATGAGGTAAAAAAAAAAAGAAAACTTTGACAAGCTTAGGTAAATAGAGGACTTGCCAATCTGCTAATGAAGCTGCCTACGTAAGGTGATGTTTTTCCCACTTATTTTGACGTTTACTTTCCACAATCTTTTGGGGGGTTCCAAGAATTCATTCAACTTCAGCTTGTTGGGTTGGTGTAAGCTCGTGATTGAAAAAGCAACTGAGTAAATTATTGTTGGTTAATATCGATAGTAGCTGAAATGTTATCTTTGAATTATTTTCATTCAACGCATTTATTATTATTTTTCTTAATATACAGTTTAGTCCGTTGCGCCTTGTTTGTCGTGGGTCGATATTTAATGCTGCAATATTATAATGGCGAAGACAGCACATTAACAGTCAGTCAGGACTGGACAGCTAAGCTGCATGGTGGTTTAAGATCGCATTATCTCTCACCATGAACCTTAACTTCCTAACAATTATCAAATAATTGTATAAATGATATTATATCATAATTACCAAAGCTAACAAAATTTATGCGTCAAAGTAGATAAACACAAATGAATTATTTTTTTAAAAATTACGAAGAATAAACTCGGGAAGTTATGAAACATTATACAGAAAGTGGAAGCTTTTTGTTGTTATCCCACAGTTTCCAGTACAGGGACCATAGTTTTGTGTCTGCTAATTTTTATCTGGACTTTCGCTGTCACGGCATTTATTAATACTTCATTTCTTCTTTCTTTACATTTTAGGATATGTTTATTTCTTCTCCAAGGTTTTGGATAGAAATATTTCGAAGAAAGGTCGCCTTTTGCTTCCTTTTCTTTTTCTTCTCTTGTAACAGTGGTGATTTGCTGCCTTTTGTTGAATGATCTAATTATAGCGATGGAGGAAAATTCTGGAATCTTATAGAAACAAAAAGGGAGAGATCATTCGATCTTATCATCAATCATCGTTTTTACTTCGTCTGAAATTACCGAGATCTTCTTTTTCCGCTGCCACTTGTGTTACTAATTTATTTGTTTGAAGACACATCGCTAGCAAATGATGGGCTCGTCGGAGATGATGTCAACGGATGAAGTCGTGGAGGAGATAATGCGACTACACAGATCGCTGCCGTCGCGCCCTGGCATCGAAGAAGTTGAAGCTGCCAGGACTTTGATACGAAATGTCGAGAACGAGCTCGAATTGAAGCTTGAATCAATCGGAAAGCAGCACAAAAGGAGGAACAAAGACGTCCCGGACGAATTATACCAAGTTCTTCATGAGATGCAGAGAAATACCGTCCAATTTCAGTGCAGGGAACAGACGAGGGAGGCTCTTAGGCTTCTAGAATTGGAAAACGTCCACATGGTGTTCGACGATTTGATTCAGAGAGCTTCAAAGTGCATCAACCCAGATTCCGACTACCAGCCACCGTCCAGTGGGTTCACGCCAAGCGTCGCTGCGACGACTACTGCCACGTCATCGTCGTCTTCCTCGGGCTTGTCTAGTAGTTTCAGGTACAGTGATGATAGGGATAGTTCGAAGGAGGCTTTGTATGTCAAGGACGATCTGTATCTGAAGAAACCTAAGATGAAGATGGCTTTTAATGGGATCGATGCTGTGAGATCTTTGGATGGGTTGTCTGAGCCAAAGATCATAGATCCGACCCTTAAGCCACGTGTCGTTGCTTCAGGTGAGTGAAAGTTACAATTCTTTTTTCTTGTTGAGTTCAAATTGTTTTCAGATTGGTTGTGTATGCATCAATCTCTGCTTAATGACGAGTTTAAAGTCCTAATTCAACTGAAGTCAATGACAAGTTTGAGATGGGTTTTGTAAAGTTGTGATATTTTGGCTCAACTTTTCTTTTTGTATTGTAGCAGACGACGGCGAAAAACTAAGTCTGATCAAACTGGCAAGTCTAATCGAAGTATCTGCAAAGAAAGGCAGCCAAGAGATCATCCTCGAGGGTAAATTATCAGATCAAGTCGAATGGCTTCCCGACTCAATCGGGAAGCTATCCACTTTGATTCGATTGAATCTATCAGGAAACAGAATTACCGTATTACCAGAAACTATCGGGCGCCTCTCATCATTACAATCATTGGACTTACACGGTAATAAGATCACCGAACTGCCAGAATCCATCGGAGACTTGCTTAATCTGCTCAACCTCGACTTGAGAGGAAACCAATTAAAGACTCTGCCCGCCACCATCGCCAAATTAACTCGCCTCGAAGAGCTCGATTTGAGCTCCAACTCTCTCTCTGTTCTCCCCGATGCGGTTGGATCGCTCGTCAATCTTAAGAAATTGGACGTCGAGACAAACAACCTCGAGGAAATACCCCATACCATTGGTCGATGCACTTCCTTAAAGGAGCTCCATGCAGATTATAACCGCCTCAAAGCACTGCCCGAAGCTCTAGGAAGAATAGAGTCTCTTGAGATTCTTACAGTGCGTTACAACAACATAAGACAGCTGCCCACGACGGCAGCTTCCTTGACTAGCCTTAGGGAGCTCGACGTTAGCTTCAATGAGATCGAATCCATACCCGAGAGCTTATGCTTTGCCACAACGCTCGTGAAGCTGAACATAAGCAACAATTTTGCAGATTTGCAGAGCCTTCCTCGGTCCATAGGGAATCTTGAAATGCTCGAGGTGTTGGACATGAGCAACAATCAGATAAGGGTACTGCCCGAATCTTTCAGAATGCTGACTAAGCTCAGGGCGTTGAATGTTGAGGGGAATCCTCTGTTTGAGCCGCCGAAAGATGTGATTGCGAAAGGACCTCAGGTGAGAGTTGACTTATGCATTTGCATTCATGGCAGACTTTTTGTCCTTTTTCTTTTATCGTAACGT
Organism: Craterostigma plantagineum; assembly: GCA_027422505.1. NCBI lineage: Eukaryota > Viridiplantae > Streptophyta > Magnoliopsida > Lamiales > Linderniaceae > Craterostigma > Craterostigma plantagineum. The sequence continues at coordinate 5,989,263 of JAPQWV010000043.1, read as the reverse complement.
AATTTTTTATTTTTTTTTATTTTTCTTCCTGGGCAGGAAGTAGTAAAGTACATGGCTGATATCGTTTTACGTAGGGAAGTCGGGTCACAGACCGTTAAGAAGAAAAATAAATCTTGGATTCAATTGTGGTGCTGCGTTTCCAATAATAGTAAACGGCGTTGATCTTATTAATGCCCAATCTTGCCTGGGAGAGCACAGATATTGGGTAGCCTAATTTCTTTACATTGTGGTGACCATACTCTGTTCCTATGGCTTTCTTGTTTTTCATTGAACATCATCGTATTTGGACAAAAGATTCTTGTAATATTGTGTTATATATAGCCTTGTGATGTGAGGGTGATAGTTAATGTTCATTATACTTTGGTCTGCCTGTGCAATTATTATATACCTTGTGAGAGTCGGCCGTTGGCTTTATTCGCAGCCTTTTTTGACGTTGTATTAGATCCAAATAAGTCGTTAGATCTATCTTCTATAATGTATTGAGTATTTTTATTTTTATTTTCAAATAAATATATGCATCTAGTATATATATAAAGCAAAGCACATGCATATCCAATATAGCAGCTAGTTGCTACTGTTAAAGAAGCCTCGGTTAAAAAATTTAAAATAATTTCGTAAAATGAAAAAAATTAAAAATAGTAATAAATAAGGTGAATCTAAAATTTTTACACATAGGTACCCATGTCAGAAAATTTTACAGATAGGTACCCAATTTAATTTTTTACCAGTTTTTTAGTCATGTCGTATCTTCCTGTGTGTATATTGCGTATCATAACACGTTGATATAGGGTACCTAAATATAGCATACGTCGTACCTACGGCATACCTGTGTATTACATAGAGCGTACCTAAATATAGCATACGTCTTACCATTTTTTGTTATATAGGGTACCCAAATGTGTTGATATCCAAATGTGTTGCATGGTGTACTTTGGGGGTCGGGTACCTATGTGCAAAAAAATTATTATGTCAAGTACCTACATATGAAAAATCATGACATACTAAATTAACTTTTTTATCCAACTAGCTACGTATGTAACGATCCATCAAATAATAAACATAAAAACTAAAATTTCGAGGTGATGAACCAAACTAGAAAAATGCGAAATTCTGGAACGGGCTGAAATTCATCAATTGGGCCCAATATGTTGGTAGCAGTTACGAACCGAGCTTGGACGAACATCATTCGTCTCTCTTCGAATTGCAGGCGGAAATTACAGGAGATCCCCCATCTCATCTGAAGTTATTCGTCTGTCTCCATTTGTCAGGTTTCAATTTGAATTCCACGATTGTTTGCTCGTAAACAGGAATCGAATGAATTGAAGTTTTACTTGTTTTGTTTGTTTGGTGTTGCAGAGAGGCGATTGTGTATGATTGGGTCAAGCTGAAAGATCAGGAAACATGGGTAATTTGAGGCAAGCATTGAAAAGCATTGATGCGTTTCCTCATGCTGAAGATCACTTGCTGCAGAAAACCAAATCTGGAGCTCTCGGTGCTTGCCCTGTTTTTTTACTTTTTTTTTTTTCAATCTGTGGATATTATTCTTTTGCAATTTCAGTTTTTACCCGGAATATTCATCAGTTTTGTTGTCTGTACGATTGTTCTTCGTTTGTGATCGGTGCATTTTCGCAGTTCACAAGGCCTGGCAAGACAGAGTTCCTAGGGTCTTTTACCATTTTGTTTCACTTTTTTTCTTATTTACTGGCACTTCTGCTAACTTATTTTCTTCTTGTTGTTAGTTTCCGTTGTCGGATTAGTCATCATGGCAACTTTGTTTTTTCATGAGTTGGGTTATTATATCTCAACATATACTGTGCACGAGGTCAGTTATTATCTTCAAGACTTTTGAGTTTTGCCTATGCTTCATACTGTTCCTGGCTAATAGATAATTGCTCACTATCTTCATCTATGACAGATGGCAGTTGATTCAAAACGCGGGGAAATGCTTCCGATCCACATAAACATGACGTTCCCATCTTTGCCTTGTGATGGTAGTAGCTTTTCTGAAGTTGCCCTTTTAGTATATTCTAATTTCCATGCTTCATCAGATCTTTTCTTTTCATCTATGATTGTCGTTGGCGTTGTATCTTTTAATGATATATTTCTGCAATTGTGGTGCTTTTTGCAGTTTTAAGTGTAGATGCTATCGACATGTCTGGGAAGCATGAAGTTGATCTTGACACAAATATTTGGAAGGTTAGGGAATCCTTTGGGCTTTTCTAGTTCTACAGAAATTTTACTATGTATGTCAGTTTGCATGCCTTATATGCAAACAGGTTGGTTGGTAGTTGAGGATGAATGAAACTGTATTGCCATCTGCTTGAAGCGATCCCTCAGATTTCCATCTTGCTTTCCGTGTTGCTAGTGGGCATGTTTATTTATAGCTATGCTTATGTTTTTGAGTTCTTTGCAGCTTCGGCTGAACAAGCATGGCGTTATCACAGGCACAGAGTATATATCTGATCTCGTGGAGAAAGAGCATGCAACTCACGGACATGGTTAGTTTGTCAAAAAATGTGTGCTGCTTATTTTTTTTCAGTGTACTCCAAGTCCTATTCGATTCTTCAGTCTATCTTTTGCCAGAACCTTAATTGTTTGTTACTCGTCACTGAAATACAATAGATGACCACAAAGATCATCATGAGTCAGACAACAAAGTCAAACCCCACAGTCTAGATGAAGAAGCTGAGACAATGATTAAAAAGGTGAAGCATGCACTGGCCAATGAGGAAGGTTGCCGGGTATGTTTTTTAACTTGTCTTTCCTTTTCTTCTTTCTGGTTGCAAAACTTGCGATCTCCATAGGAAAGTACTGAAGATAATGTAATAACTTGCAATCTCTATAGGAAGGTACTGAAGATAACGTAATAAAACAATATGTTGAATGATTATCTGGATGATGCAAAACCTCAAACTTCATTACCTCAGCTTTCTTTGATTGCCGATGATGATGCGTCTTTATTTTTATAGGTCTATGGAGTTCTAGATGTGCAGAGAGTTGCTGGAAACTTCCATATATCAATTCATGGGTTGAACATTTTTGTTGCCCAAATGGTAAGCTGTCATTTTCTGCATGAATTTGTTCAAAAGCGAACCAAGAAAATTTTAACAACGGCATGGTGACTTTGTGGAGGATCACATGTCTTGTTGTGCTTCAGATCTTTGAAGGTTCTTCTCATGTCAATGTGAGCCACATCATTCATGATTTGTCTTTTGGCCCCAAATATCCCGGGATACATAACCCACTTGATGGAACTTCCCGCATCTTGCATGGAGCCAGTGGGACATTCAAGTATTATATAAAGGTTCAAGTTCTTTCCTACTTTGATGTATTCTTATAGGTTGACTCTTTTCTGTATTTAATTCTTGTTTCTTACAATCCTCGTTTTGAAAGGCAACTTGATATAATGATTATTGCCCCTGACATTGTTGCCCATTTCTGTGATTTAGATCGTCCCCACTGAATACAAATATATATCCAAGGAGGTTCTACCTACAAATCAATTCTCTGTCTCAGAGTACTTTTCTCCAATCAATGAGTTTGACAGGGCATGGCCTGGTATGTTTCTTCGTCAATTTAGGCATAGCTCCTTTCTGGTTTTCTTCTTACTTTACCCAAATACCACCACCCATGATGAGAGATCTTTTTTAATTATGTGTGCAGCTGTGTACTTCTTGTACGACTTATCACCAATAACTGTCACAATAAGGGAAGAGCGCCGTAGTTTTCTCCACTTCATTACACGTCTCTGTGCAGTCCTCGGTGGCACGTTTGCTTTAACAGGTTGATCTCTCTCTCTCTCTCTCTCTCTCTCTCTCTCTCTCTCTCACTGGTCCGTAGATAACAGTGATCTCCATAGTTTCAACGCTTCTGTCTCAATCTAGTCGATCTTCATTCCTTAGCTGCATTGGGAAACTATGAATGACTAACATTTCGGTGTTTTATGTATAAATAGGAATGCTAGATAAATGGATGCACAGGTTCATCGAGGCACTCACCAAACCAAATGCCCGAAGCATTGTACGGTGACGCTCTCGACACAAAGATGAAAAACGTAAAAGTTTGTATTCAATGTACCATCTTTTGCTGTGGATTCAGATCATCGAGTTTTGTTATAGAGACAGCAACATTCAAGAGTGTTATTGTGGTGCCATTAACATGTTGAGTTAGCTCGAGCCACCTAACAAGACCTAAACTTAGGTCGATGGTTCACACAAGTATCATATAATGTCGTCAAACAGTCATTACTACAACCAATTATATAAAAGTTTGATGATCGATGGTTATTCCTATTTTTTCACAAGTATGATAAGTGTAAGGACGGAATTATTTGTATAGTTTACCGTCGAACCAAAAACTCATCCTCTACTTAAACAGAATAAATAGCCATCAATTTTAATTAATGAAATGATAATCAAGTTTGAAAAATAAGAAAGGTGTTCCTACTAATAAACTTCATCTTTGTTGACTACTGGATACTACTATGTATACTCCTCTTTTTTAAATTCTGAAGTATTTAATTATTTTCCACCCACTTACTCCCATCTTCCCCCACTAATTCGCTTTCCGCTTTTTTTTTTAACCTTTTTCTTTTCTGATCACCTCTCTCTCTCTCTCTCTCTCTCTCTCTCTCTCGTTCGGCTAAATGATTAGGGAGCTCACTTCCTAGCTGCCCTGAACAAGTTTAGCTTTGGTAGCTCTCAGTGAATGGATAGCTAGACCGAATCATTGGATAAAGAAATCAGAAATCGTCGTAAAGATGGTGATTCGTAAGGTGGGTAAGTATGAGGTGGGTCGAACAATCGGTGAAGGCACATTTGCGAAGGTGAAGTTCGCGCAGAACACCGAAACTGGTGAAAGTGTCGCTATGAAAGTTCTCGATCGTTCCACTATAATCAAGCACAAGATGGTTGAGCAGGTTTTTGCGCGATTATTCTTCTTCTTGATTTTATCTTCGTCCGAAGCAAGATCGTGTTCATCGCTGATTTTTGCTTTTTTGTTTTTAGAAAACAAAAATTTAAATCTATTTGTTAGTGAAGTGCTGGAGAGTAAAGGCTTCCCAAGACTCGTGGATGTCTATTTATTTGAATTGAGCTTCAGAAATATGTTTGCTTGTAGTTTCATTTCTTCTTTTCAGATAAAAAGAGAGATATCTATAATGAAACGTGTCCGACATCCACATGTTGTTCGTTTGCACGAGGTACTGTTAACTAATTATTTGATATCATGTATAAGCTGTGCCATGATTCTGCCAAAGAAAGGCAAGAACATGATTTTTTGCGTTTTGCACTTAATAATTCGAGCAAAACAATCCATTTAGGTCATTGCAAGCCGCACGAAGATTTACATCATATTGGAATTTATTACTGGTGGTGAATTGTTCGATAAAATAGTGAGTCCTCTGTTTATCTGAAGTGATACGCCCCTTTCAGTTCAATTTTTGTATAGTGCTTTTCCTTAGGTATACACTCTGATGTGGAATTAGGTTCACCATGGTCGACTGAGTGAATCTGAATCACGGAGATATTTCCAGCAGCTCATCGATGGTGTGGATTATTGCCACAGTAAAGGAGTATACCACCGAGACTTGAAGGTTTTAGTCTACTGTTAATACGGGAAAAATTGGAACTTTTTTACATTGTTTTATCCATCTCCTTTACAAACATTCTGTGTTAACCATCGATGCAGCCCGAGAATCTATTGCTTGATTCTCTCGGGAATCTTAAAATCTCAGATTTTGGGCTTAGTGCATTTCCTCCAGAGGTATGTCTATGGTTGACATCCTGTTAAGTTTTCAGTTGCAACATGAAATGACTCTGATGACAATGTCTTTTTTGCAGGGTGTCAATGTTCTTCGAACAACATGTGGTACCCCTAACTATGTTGCACCTGAGGTAATTTGTAGAGTTGTTTTCCCTGAGATTAACATATGGTAATGAATTTTTTTAATTTCTTTGGAATTAAGGTTCTTAGTCACAAAGGCTACCATGGTGCTTTGGCGGATATTTGGTCATGTGGTGTCATCCTTTATGTTCTGATGGCTGGTTATCTGCCATTTGATGAGATCGATTTAACTACATTGTATGGAAAGGTATTGCACGTACGCCTACCTTCGTGCATGGTCATAATTTTTTCTTTAATTTACATGAGTGGATGAAAAATTACCAGTTGCTTGCAATTGTCAAGATTTATATGTGAAGCAGTATTGGAAACTTTATCTCTCCTCGTGTAACTCCTTAAACATCTGCTGCAGATTGACAACGCAGACTTTTCGTGTCCGTCGTGGTTCCCTGTTGGAGCAAAATCTTTGATACATCGGATTTTAGACCCCAATCCTGAAACAGTTGAGCATCTGTTTCTGTTCTAAGTGCATAATTTGCTTGAATTTTTCAATTCATGTTCTGCATTGATGTGATTAAATCAAATATACTACCTGTGGATAATCTCGTGCAGCGCATTCGAATTGAAGAAATCAGAAACAATGAATGGTTTAAGAAGAATTACAATCCTGTCAAGCTTCCTGACAACGAAGACATCGACTTGGACGATGTTAATGCTGCATTTGACACAGAGGTCAGTTGCACTGTGTTATGTTAGCGCAAAAATATTTGAAAGGAAAAATTGCAGGACAATGCTCGTTAATACATCTATACAATCATAATAACTTAGTTTGACTTCTTTCCAGAAGGCATTTTGTTTTATTAACATTTTCTCCATCCTTCATAAGAGGTGCTGTGCATTGTGTGCTTGCAGGAAGAAACACCCAATGATCAATTCAACAGTGAAGATATTGGGCCACTGGTTCTTAATGCATTTGATATGATTATTCTGTCTCAAGGGTTAAACCTTTCAGCATTGTTTGATCGCAGGCAGGTAATAGGAGGTTCATGATCATTCTTTTCCCATCGATTTAATTCCATGTAACTGAAATCTAACTTGATCTTATATATTTATTTCTGCTTAAAAAATAGGGCACCCTGAAACATCAGACACGTTTTGTTTCCCAAAGACCAGCGAAGGTTGTTTTGTCGAGCATGGAAGTTGTTGCTCAGTCAATGGGTTTTAAGACGCACATTCGTAATTACAAGGTATGCATGTGTGAAATTTGCATATGTTTCTTGACAAGATGATCGCACTTTGGAATTTACAGGAAGTTTATCATTGGACTTTTATGCGATAAAGTTTGCAGCTTGGATAATATATGTACCCTTCCTTGTTTGTAGATGAGAGTTGAAGGTCTTTCTGCAAACAGAACGTCTCATTTCTCTGCTATTATGGAGGTAAACCACATTTCTCCTTCAAATTCTTTCTTGAAGCTTCTCTTGCAAATAGAACTTGATTCTTGACACTTGAAATTGTTGTATATGGGCATATCAGATATTTCAAGTTGCACCCACATTCATCATGGTCGACATTCAGAAAGCAGCTGGCGATTCTGAGGAATATCAAAAGGTAAAGAATCTAATTCTCCGCTTTCATTCAAATCACACAGTTGGGAGTATATAATTAGTTCAAAAACTAGTTCTTTTTTTCTGTCTACCTTTGGTAGTTCTACAAGAACTTCTGCAACAATTTGGATGATATTATATGGAATCCACCTGATGAAACGAGCAAATTATCAAAGATTACCTCCAAGACCAAAAGTATTAGAAAGAGATGAACAACAAACAGGCGCAGCTTTTCGCAATCCTCTTTTTGTCGATTGAGAGATTTGTGGGTTGGGTTTATCTTTTCTCATTTAATAGATGCGTGTGCTTGAAATGTACTGTGTTATTAACTATACATCATCAGATTGTACTTGCAGCCTTTGTAACACATTTACCTGCAATTATTGTATAATTGTCCCTGTTTGCTTGGTTGTTAGATGGCGGGGACGAACGGAAATTTCCTGGAAAACGTGGGACTTTATGGAAATTAACCATCGACAAGCCTAATTTCAAACGCTGAGATAATTGACTCAATATATATATGTATATGTTCAGTTATTGTTCACCACATTTCAGATTCGATTGCGTAAATCGAGGACGATGATGGTTGCAGTGGGAGAAAGACGTCTGGCTCTTCATGCAAGCTTATCTCTTTCCTCTTTCCAACGCGTGTCCCATGGCTCGATTGTCGTATGTAGTTGTATGATGAAGCAGGACAAACTTAGTTTTTACTCCCAAACTTGAACCAATTTCCTCACCATCACTCTCAATTTCATTGCCATGGCCGCTAATCTTGCCCGACTCAAGTAGCTCGATCGCATGTAGTTGTCTGCCGTGTTTTGAGAATCTTACTATGCTCAAACTGTAATTCTAGCTTTAGTTTTGTTCTTTCTTTTTTTTTTTCTGGTTATTAGAAGCATAATGGAGTATCCAAGTGGTGATTGGGAAATCCTGAACTATCCTCCCTCTTCTCTAGACGAAGACGTGGAAATTACAGAGAAGAGTGGTGTTAGTAGCAGTAAATTGGAGTGGGTAGTTAATACAGGGCTCAGCTTAGGGAAGAAAGCTGTGATAGCTGGCTTTGTAATGACTTCTGTCCCCGTAATGCTTCCCCCGCTGGCAGTCGTTTCTGCACTTGGTATTGCGTCTTCGCTGCCATTTGGGCTGATGTTTGCGAGCTATGCTTGCACGGAGAGCCTAATGAGCAAACTGCTTCCTCGTTCCCCGCCTATAGGAGGCATTGATTACGACGATTACGTTGGCTACGTAGACGAGGATGAAAAGAATGGTGCCTATGAGATTCCAATCGACGATGGCGAGCTTATAGGAAAGCCACGAGTTGGTGCAGATGAAATCCCACGAAGGGAAGAGGAGGAGTTTCTCGGTACTGGTAAGGACGCTGGAGTTAGACACGATGATAGAATTGATGATGTTAAGGGTGGAGATGAAGCCAAGGGAGTCTCTGTAGGGAATGGAGAAGAGGATAAGGATAAGAGCATTGTTGCAGAGGAGCCTGAGAAAGAGCAGCAGCAGCAGAAGAGTGTTTCCAAGGCTAAGAGTAGTAACAGTTCGAAGAAGAAAAAGAAAACCTCGAAGAAATCGGGATTGTCTGAAAAGGAAGCTGCGGTTAAGAGCGAGGTCGCAGACTCGTCGTCGCAAGAAGTGATGAAAACTCCAGAAAATCAACGTAAAGAGGTCGATTTGCCCGAGAAGAAGACTCCCCTGGAAAATCGAGAATGTGGAGCAGAGCAGCAGAAGGAGAAAGCCGTGTCCGAAGATCGCGTAGGTATCCTATCCTATCCTATTTACCCACTGTTGAATGAACGTATAATGACTTTCTTACACGATGAGTGATGCCTATTTTTTGTCTTTCTATTCTGTTTGTGATCATTGCAGGATGAGATGTGGAGCGAGGTTGATGCGATAAGGGTGATATTAGGCTTGAAAACCCCGCGAAATGCTTCAATCTCCGATGAGCTCAAAGAGTTGTATTTTTTCACCGGCGTTGAGCCGCCCACCGATTTCTCAGACTTTAGAAATAATCTGGCCTTTCTCAAATCCGTGATAGGCCTCAAATAAATAGTGCTTTTTTATATCATACTTGGCTTGCCATTGTCTCCTTTTTGTTTTTCTCTGTGGGAAACTTTGATTGATCGTGTGCTCTCTTCTTTCTTGGATTTTGTTTCATGGTTTTTCCTGTTATAAAACCGATATTCTGCGCTTTATTATCATCCTTCCCCGATGAAGAACCAACCATGTTGCAAAATTACAAGATTGAAAGAACGCATCCCATCCCCAAATGGAGGAGAATTCTTCGCCTGATGAATCAGTGATAGTGAATCAGATTCTTGCATCGTGCGTAAATTATTTAATTCTGATACTCCTCCACGACAATGTGACAGTGAAAATGCTGGGTTTCTTGCACTGTTAACATGTTTTTTAGACGTTATATTAAAATTCCTGAAAATAAAATATTACATCGACCATTTACAAATCGATTCAGATTTTCGATTGCAGGATGTAGTTCCTCGTCCGAGCAGTGCAACAGAGGCCGAACATACTGAGGTAGAAGCTAACGAGCGCACTAACAGACACAATCCAAACAGAGAATGGTCCTCGATCGTCTTCGTCAACGAAACTTTCCCCGCCATGCCTTTTACAGACGCCGTTCTCAGACTCCAAACACAACCCTTCGTTTCCCGTAAAAGCCCCGGGAAACTTCGAATATCCCTGCCTCGTCGGGACAACAATCCCATAAAAACAGTTGAAAGACAGATTCAGCCTCGTTAAGTTTCCAAGGCTCGATACATTTCCCGGGATAGCACCAGACAGTGAATTGTGAGACAAGTCCATGACTTTCAAACTCCTCATCTTCTCCATATCCCTCGGAATATCACCGTCAAGGAAGTTGTAAGAAAGGTTTAGATACTCGATCCCTTTTAGTCGGAAGAGCCCTTCTGGAATTTCTCCTTGCAGCGAATTATCTGATATATCGATTCCAACGAGGGTAGAGAGCTCATACTCGAAGATGGCTCCGTTCTTATCAGCTATGGCGATCGATACTCTCATGTCCAAGTTGGTGAATGAACTGAGGTAAGAATAAGACGTGCTTCCATCTTCGTCGTGGTTAAAGCTCCAACTGTCGTTGAAATTGCCATCAGGGATGTAACCGTTTAACTTATTCCCAGAAAGATTTATCGACCGTATGGATTGAAATGTGAACAGCCAACTAGGCAAATTCCCGTCGAAGCTGTTACGCGCGAGGGACAGGAACTTGAGGTTGGCCCATTTGGATACAGCGTCGTTTATGGAGCCCGAGAGGTTATTACAGCTGAGATCGACGACTTCGAGCGACTTGCATCCAGCCAAGGTAAGAGGAATCTCGCCGGAGATTCGATTGTTGCTCAGAGCCAAGATTTTCAGACAGTCCAAAGCGTCTAACTCGGGCTGAATCTCGCCGGAGAGGTTGTTGTGGCTGAGAATCAGAGCTTGTAGCTGAAAACATCCCACGACGTTCAAGGGAATAGAGCCAGTCAGCATGTTGTAAGAAAGGTCGATCGCCTGAAGGTATGTCAGGTTTCCAATTCTGTCTGGTATTTCGCCTGTTAGAAGATTGTGGGACAGAAACAGAGCCTGCAAGCTTTTTAGTTCTGTGATTCTGTCTGGGATTTCTCCAGCGAAGAGGTTATTCGATAGATCGAGGATCAAAAGGCTGGATTTTTCTGGCGTTGTGACGATGTTCGAAGGAAGGTTCCCCGAGAACTTGTTGAAACTAAGGTCAAGAAGGATTAATTTCTCCGAAAAAACCAATCTTGGTGAGATCCCATATTGCAATTCGTTGAAAGACAAGTTGAGATGAGTCAAGCTGCGAGCATCTGAAATGCAGGCTGGGATTCCACCGATGATCGAGTTGTTCGCCAAATTTATCGCAGAGAGAAACTGAGTCGACATGGAGAAGCAAGGCAAAGTCCCTGAGAACATATTGGATTCCATGTTGAGATACGCAAGAGAATGCTGCTGAAAATCCCTGATATTTCCCGACATTCGATTGTGCGATAAATCCAAGTGCTTCAACGATACGGCATAGTATAAGCTCGTGGGAATCTCCCCGCCGAAAGAATTCGAACCCAAGTCGAGTTTCTCGAGCTCGAAGGAGAAGCTTCCAATCCAATCTGGGATTTCGCCGGCGAGCATGTTATGGCTGAGGTCGAGCTCAGACAAGTGGTTCATCGTCTGAAACGATGAAGGAACAGAACCGCCGAACATGTTGTGACTGAGGTCAACAGATGTAAGGCTTTGGAGAAGACTGAGACAAGAAGGGATATTTCCACTGAAAGCATTATGACCTAAACTGAGGACTTCGAGGGAAGAGAGGTTACATATGGAGGTGTGGAGCGGGCCGGCCAGGCCGAGGGCGGTGAGGTTGAGGGCCGTGACCCGGCCGGTCCGGTTCGACACAGACACCGAACCGGCGGCGTTTGCCAGCGTGGCATCCCAGGCCGACAAACTCCGAAGAGGGTCTTGAGTGTGAGACTTGAACTCTAAAAGCGTGGCTTTGTCTCTGCAGTTAAGATTGACACCGCCCACCTCCTCACAAGGGCTTGAAGAACCGCAAGATACTGAGAACAGTAAGATAGAGTGAACTACTAATAGTAATAATATCACACCTTTTCTTCGTTTCAGTTTCATGGGGTGTCTGAAAAACAAGGCGCTGATGATGAAGTTACTTGGGCATAATCTTTAGCTCAAAACGAAGAGAGGAACAGCAATGTATGTACTCTGCAGACGAGGGAGGGACCAGACATTCTTTCTTGTTCCTTGAGAGAGAGAGAGAGAGAGGGAAAAAAGAGGTGAAGGCAAAGGTAATTTTGCATTGCAACGCTAAGTTCAAAGGGAATATGTCTCGCAAAATCAATTTAATAAACACTTTATACATGGGGAACCGTGTGCTATGCTAAAGCTGGTGGTGAATAAAGTCACAATGCTTCACTTCTTTTCTGGCATTCGTTCAACTCTCTTTTTATCTTTATTTCTTTTTTCTTTACTTTCTTTTCTATCGTAATTTGCCTCCGTCCTCTTTTGTATTCTTGCTGACAAGTCTTTAGCGTAGTACGATGTGGTTTGAGATCGATCATCTATTCCATTTTTTCGTATTCATTCCGTATTTCAACGAACGAAAATCGTTACACATCCTCCGACAAGTGTTAAAACACACGTAAACATCATTACACCTATGAATTTCATTACATCAAATGTTTAAACAAAAAACAAATCTCATTATTACGTATTTTTCTAATTTAATATATAATACTAGTTTTTTCTACTCCCATTAGAAAAATACGTAATAATGAGATTCTTTTGTTTAAATACTTGTAATGAAATTCATATGTGTAATGATGTTTACGTGTGTTTTAACACTTGTCGGGGGGAGGTGTAACGATTTTCGTCCGTTGAATATGGAGTGGAATATAAAAAGTGGAATAGGTGATCTTAACCGCTACAATTAAAATATGTATACACGACGCCTATGGTCCATGCATGGAATGGATTGGGACTTTGGATATAATACCATGTTGTATTTTCTAAAGTTATTACAATTAATAATAATATAGATGATAATTATCATCAATATTTAAAATAATAATAAATGATAATTTCCCAAAATATCACCCAACCAAGTCTTGGAAAGGAAAGACGACAGCGCAGCAGCCAGTCATCGTTACCACACGCCAATAATTGAATTGAATACTTTTATCTCGATCTACTCGAATTCTTCAACAATTTCCATTCGATTTAGCGAAGAACAATGCCATCAGTGTTCGTGTACCACGTCGTCGGAGATCTCACCGTCGGAAAACCCGAAGTTTCCGAGTTTCTGGACACCGAGACGGTCGAATCGGCGATTAAAGCGATAGCCGATTCATCGGAAGCGGGGATTCCGATTTGGAAAAGGAGATCTCAGAAAGGAGGCCAAATCGTTGCGAATGTGATTGAGAATGCCCAAAGCAGGCAGCAGAGGTTTGTCGGAATTGTCAATGCTTTGGATATAGTTGTGTTCCTCGCCACGACTCAGCACGGTGATGGTGAAGCGCTCGCCACGCCTGTTTCGAAGATTGTTCGTCAAAACAGCTCCGCTCTTAAGGTCGTCGATCCAGCCACAAGGTCAGTGATTATTTCCTTTACACACACATGATAAAAACTGTATTAGATGCTCTCAATTCGCTACTGAAGAACTAGTTGTGAAATTCTTATTTGCCTTCGAAACTAGTTGCTTAAGGACATTAAGCTTGTGCTGTGTAAGAGAAGAGATGTCGGTTTTGGTATTTGGATATATTACAATCCATGGACTTTCGACCTTCCCAGGTTGATAGATGCGCTAGAGATGATGAAACAAGGTGCCAAGCGACTCCTCGTGCCTAAGAGTTTAGTATGGAGAGGAATGAGCAAGCGTTTCTCTATACTCTACAACGGCAAGTGGCTAAAGAACACAGCAGACCCCTCAAACAACGCAGGCAGCAATCCATCGAGTCCCAACCGTCCATCATCATCTTCTGCGATTCCCACATCTTCAATCCAGGATAAGTTCTGCTGTCTTTCTAGAGAAGACGTCCTTCGTTTCCTCATAGGTTGTCTTGGTGCTCTAGCTCCACTACCCCTTTCTTCGATATCCTCCTTAGGAGCCATCAACGCCAACTATTCTTACATAGAAGCGTCCTCGCCCGCCATTGAAGTCGCCAATAAACTTCCTCTAGATCCCTGCGCAGTTGCAGTTGTAGATACGGCTCCAAACGGGCAGCATAAGATCATCGGCGAGATATCTTCTACGAAATTATGGAAATGCGATTACTCATCCGCCGCTTGGGCGTTGGCCAATTTAACAGCTGGGCAATTCGTTATGGGCGTTGAAGATAGTATGAGTTCAGCAAGTGCAAGACCAACCCCTGATGACACCACCATTGACGACATAGTTGGAGAGAGTACTAAGTCAGCCAACAACAACGGTAATGCAAGTTCGAACAGGCCAAAGATATTCAGCAGTAGAAGTATCGGGTTCCTCACTAATTCTTCGAGTTCGTTCAGTAGGAGTTTGTATCGTAGGAGAAGTACGCCTTTGACTTGCAGAGTTACAAGCTCATTGGCGGCTGTAATGGCACAGATGTTATCTCACAGGGCTACACATGTTTGGGTCACGGAGGACGACGATATCTTAGTCGGGATTTTGGGGTACACCGATATATTATCCGCCGTGACAAGGCAGCCCGTCTCAAACATACCAGAAACCAACGGTTCGTGATTACCGTTTCTTTCTTCTTAATGCCTACTATGGGTGATGCTAGTTAGCGTTCTGAGGGAAATTTCTTGTGTGATTTTAATTGATTCGTTGTGCAAACCAACAGTTGTATTACTCAGACGATTCAACGACATTATTACATATATTCAATATTTTTTTGTATACTTACAGTCTGGGATTGTTTCTACGACGTAAACAAATCTGTACGCAAACTGCGATTGTTATTATATTACCAGGGAGCAGTAGTAGAGCTAAGGCAGTCTTGATTTCCATGAGAAGAAGCCATCTCAGACATCCAAAGTTCATCACTCTCTTGCAACTCTGTTAACTCTTCTGCACTATCATCACCATGAGCAACATCATCCTCTTCTACATCAAAGAGATCATCTAAACCATCCCCAAAATCATCATCATCCTCGTCATCATCATCTTCATCAAGAATCTGAGAACTCAATTCGCCGGCCACATTACATCGATGCCCTCTTCTCCTCTCCCTTCTCATCCTCTTCCCTTCTCTAACAAGCCTCATCAGCTCATCCCTTACTTCCAAAAGCTCGTTCTTCTCTACAAGCTTTCCCTTGTTGTTATACCCCTCGACGAGGAAAACAGAGTCTCTCTGCCCCTTCAAGCTGACGTAGAAAATCTCGGGATGCCTCACCAACATTCCCCTCAGCCTATTTGGCAATCCAAACTCTCTCCTAAAATGAGTCAAGTGATCAACCAAAGTCCTCTTCTCCACCGTCATAAACAAAACCTCCCTCACCACAGCACAAGCCCTCTTCTCCGCCTCGATAGACTCCTTCACTAAATCCCTTACGTCGCTCTTGTAAGGACATAAGTCGGGGATTTCCTTAAACTTCAACAGAAAATCTCGATGACCCTTCTTCACATTCAAGCCCTTCCTCAGCCTCAAGTGCTTGAACTTCAATGGCCTGTCGACTATCAACCCAAGCGACTCAACTTCATTAAAGGGTGGGAAAGCCTTGGCAAGATTCTCATCCCAGTTCACTAGCTCGAGCGCACGCCCATAAGAAGTGTCGACTACCTTAAACCTCTGAGGATGGTCGTTGCAGAGCCTTGACCGAAAGTTGACCGGCAATCCCAGGTCAGGGCCGAGGTGGACGAGCTTAGAGAGCAAAAGACGGTGGTAGGGAGGAGCCATCATTAGCAGCTTTTGGAGCTTTTGAGCAGAAGAATCGGCCACGGATTTCTTGAGGGCGATCTCCCTCTTGGCGAGATCTGAAGCTTCAGGCGTGAGGCGAACGCAGAGCTGAGTGAGTGGGCCGGCGGCGCGTAGTGGGTTGGGCGGCGTTGGGATGGTAAAGAGCTCGAAGATTGTGGGGTAGCGAAGGATCATGGATATCATCGAGCGCGGCTTTGGAAGAGATAAGTAGGCGCGGCATTTGTAGAGGATGTGAATGGGCATGAAGTGTTTGGGCTTGGAGAGTAAGAGTGTCTTGAGCTTGAGAACGAAGCGTATGTTGTTTTGCTTGGATACTTGCTTGTCTAACCTTGGGTCGCGGACAAGCTTGGGAGGAGATGTGGAGCACTTGATCGCCGGCGGCAATGAGCAAGGTGGGATTTTTTTCAGATGAAGATGATTGATTGATATTCTCTGATGGCTTGTTGATGAGATGTTGTACGGCGAACTGTGGAGAAATTGGGACTGAAGTAAAATAGACTGTGGGCAGACGACGTTGGATAAGGAGAGCGCCATTGACAACTGGGATTCAATCGTGCATTTCATCGAACAGTTTGTCTGCATGGAGGACAGACGCAGATCACTGGCGAACAGGTTGTATTTCTTTTAAGTATTACCTTATTTTAATATTTTATATTTACTTGATTTATATATTGGGTATGTATTACTACTGAAGGATAAGATATGATTCTTTTTTCATATGAGGAATAGCTTTCTTATCATGATAAAAATCATAAAAAATCAACAAATATCTTCAGCAAACGAAACTAATTAATATTAGCTATTGATTAATGAAACTAACAACAACAAACACACCAAAGCTTAAAATAGAACCAAAAAGAAGAATTAAGGAAGGGCAGCATCAGATATGGCAATCGAAGCAATTGCAGGTCTTGGGAGTGAAGGAGCAGAATCCAAAAGGCCTATTCGGTATGTTGCAGTTGATTGCATAGCAGCAAGGCGACGGCAAGCAGTAGGTTCCTCCTCCTCCAGCGCAGCAAGTGCACAGCGAGCAAATCTCAAAGCTGTTGAGCTTTCTCCTGCTTTCGTTCAAGTAAATCATCGTCTTCGTCTCTCCTAAAGGTACCATCGCCGCCACATTCGCATCAATCAATCCCTGCCAGAAAATTAATTAGGGAGAGTGACAATCCCCTTTTGGAACCAAGTATATATTTAATTTCCATAGAATCTACAGAGCCTCTCACATTGAAGGAGAAGATGAGCGACAGAACAAACCAAATGATTCCAAAATCAATTGCTCGCATCTCCTCGATTCTCGATTCTGCTGAGATTCGATCGAGGAAGAGAGTGAGAGGTGAGTAGAGAAAGTAATCTAGTTGTGAAAGAACGGTAGTGAGGCTAGCTAATTATCGTAAAAGTAAAAAGTTAAATACAAAAAAAAAGTTAAATAGGATCGCCCTCGCATTTATTATTAATTAATTATTTATAAATTAATCCCACTATTATTGGTTGAGTGGGGGATGTTTGTTCTGCGGATCACTGCTCTCACCTAAATCCAGGAAAAGAAAAAATAAAACAAAATTGAAAAAGTTTTACTGAGCCCACAAAGCCTTGAGAAACGAGCCCATGTCCATGTGTTCTATTACAACTGTGTCGCACTTATGTTCGGTCGGTCCCATCCTAACGTACCAAGTAATATTTGTGTGCAAATAGTAGTAACAATTAATTATAATTTTAGGGGTATATTTAGAATTAAGCAACAGTGCGTGATCCTATAAGTAATTTACCGAGCCCGCGAACTATAAAGCTTTGACCAAGGCTTGGCCCAACGCGGATGTGAGTTAAGTTATCGTCCTCGGTTGGGCTTTCATTGAAAAGTTAATTGTGTACAGATTCAAGCATACGTTTGTTTAGATTCGCCGGAATGGATTTTGCTGATGGCAAGGGTGACAGTGATGGCATACGGCGAAGACCACTTAGGGTTGAGCAGCATCAGCGTCGGACCACCTCTAACTCGGCGCAGGAACCAGTTCCTTCATCGTTGACTCGAATTGTCCAGTCGATTTTCGCGTTCGTACGATACGCCGAGTTCGAGATCCTCTTTGTACTCTTCTTCCTCGCTGCGTACCTCGTCTTCAAAGATCTGGTGTGTTTTCATCTACTTTTAATTTTTATTTGTGATTTGATCGATCTGGAGAATCCAAAATAGGCTTAATTTCTCCGTGAAATTAGTGGCGATCACGGTGTTGAGGTGTTTTCCTCCAGTCAAAAAACCTAGTAAAAGTAGACCAGGTTACTCATAGGTCATAGTGGCTATTGGCCTCATTAGAATGGAGCTTTCGAACTTTTGGATTTCAATCGTTGACCACTTCTTATAGGGATCTGTTGTATCACAAGTATTTGACTTGCAGTTTAGGCTGATATGGATCTGATCTTGTTCTCATGCATGCCCTTCTCCATATTATTTGATTCGTAAAATGCACACTAGACTCTTCCACAATGCTCCCCTGTTTCTTCATTGAACAGCTGCACCCACCGCAGGCCTGGGACTAATCGATGAAGTATGCTTCATTGTCATGAACATCCATGTGATTTCACCGAAGCATCATACAACGTTGTGATTGATGAGAAGGATGGACATGTATAGGCATCATACAAGATTTTTAGGATGTTTCCCCCTGTCTTTGAATATTTAACTGAAATAATACTTTTCTGCAGACCTCGAGACCTGAATACAACGACATCCTCGTGAAGAAGCCCGACGGAACGAATTGGTGGCCTTACTGAAACTTTTGCCCGAATAATCTTTGATTTTGCTACTGCGGTCCAACTCTGGGATTCATTGGCATCTGTATTTCATTTGGTGAATATGTAATATGTGTAGAAGACATTTGGGCGTCCAACGTTGTTCGAAAGCCTCTTCTACGTCTTTGAGGTCGAAGTTTGCCTATCAATTCTATGGGATTACCGTTCTACGTTTGGCTTGGCCTATGTTTTCACTCTTGTAGTAAGGGGCAATTGGCAAATGATATTTTCTTGACTTTGGCCGACACGACAAATTGCAAATTAGGAAAATCTTGAAAAGGATATGAGATTTATTGAAGGAGTATTTACACATAAATACACATTTGAATAAAAACTTGTAATCCTGCATAACCCTCAATTACGAACCGAACTCTAAGAGCCAGCTTTGAAATTCTCTCCCAAACCCTAGCCGCACCCTCAATTCCTCTCCTTCTCCTCCACCTCCAATTGGAGGTGGGGGAGCTTTAACTTCAATTTTTGTTTTCATTTTCTTCTTTGCCTTGTTCTTGTTCTTACTTTTTTCTTAAATAAAAAAAAAAATTGTTTGTGGTTTCTATCGGACGCCTCCACCGCCGTCTCCACCATATCCACTGTCTTTGCCCCTCCGCTGCCTCCTACGCTGCCACCGGCTCCGCCTCGTCACCTGCGCCACCCTCGACGGCTCCGCCTCGCTTCCTCAGCCTGCCCCGCCATCTCCGCCCGTAGTCAGATCTGCCCCGCCATCTCCGCCGCCGTCGCCAGCTCTGCCCCGTCATCTCCGCCGCCCTCGCCAGATCTGCCCCCTCCGCCGCCCTCGCCAGATCTGACCCGCCTCGCCGCAGCTGCCTATCGGCTGTCATCCACTATCACTTTTTCGTCACCCCTCGCCATTGTCCACCCATGGGTCTTCCATGTGGAGCTCGTTTCTCCCGGCCATTGGGGCGGGAGTTCTTTTCTCCCTATGTGGAGTCAATTCTCCCTCTGTGGAGCCTCTTCCGATGAAGACGAAAGCCTCCATTGTTGGACAAAGAAAGTGTAGAGTATTGCGGATTTGGCTTAATAGCTTTTTTTGTGGTAGGTTCTATAGATCTTTGGTCCAAGTTTGGTGTGTTCTCGTTTTCTGTCGGTTTTTTTCACTTTCGTTGGGTATGTTTTGTGCTCCTATGTGAGCCTTTGTTCTCTACCGGATCTGATGTCACCGGAGAGACCCTTTGGGCTATTTAGTCCATGTACTTTTGTTTATCAATACAAGCTATCGTTTCGAAAAAAAATAAAATAAAAACATGTAATCAGTGTCCTGTCAGTATTTTTTATATGTAGGTATTTATTAGAATAAATTTTTGCACAGAGGTATCCGATTGTGGTATATACAACAACGTATTGTGGTATGTACAGTTAAAAAATGGTACGTCATATAACACATTAAGGTTCATATAGAAAACGTATAGGGTACCGTATAAACCGTGATGTGGTACACAATACACACATAAAAAGGTACGTCAAGACTGACAAACAGTAAAACGGGTACACGCGCCAATAATAAATATATATTTATATATCAATATATAATTTTTTATATAAATTATATAATTTTTTATATTTTAGTAAGATTTTCTTAAGCCGGCGGGGCGGGCTAGCCCGCGGCTCGGGCCTAGCTATCTTAAGCCGGCCAGTTGGCGGGCTAGCCCGCCCCGTCCCGCTAGTGGGCGGGCTTTGGCGGCGTGCCGGGCCGCCTGCCGGCCACAGGTCTACTTGCACCAAGGGAAAATAGGTAGGAAAGAAAAGGGCCTTTTGACGAAAATATTAAAAGTAAAATTCAGAAAAAAATAAAATGCTCCTCACCACCGCGTAGATCCCAAAATCCAGAAACAGGCCGCTCTCTTCAGGATCCACAGATCTCTTGACTGGTCGTATTCTATCCATTTTCCCGGAATTTTGACTCCCAATATCGATTTTCAAATCCCATCCGCGAAAATGAGGTGCTCTCCAGCTCGTTATGATCTCTGCGTTTTTGTTGTGTTTCTTCTCTTAGTATCTGTCTCCATTCCGCG
The DNA here is from genome assembly GCA_027422505.1 of Craterostigma plantagineum. NCBI lineage: Eukaryota > Viridiplantae > Streptophyta > Magnoliopsida > Lamiales > Linderniaceae > Craterostigma > Craterostigma plantagineum. Next base: position 5,968,548 of record JAPQWV010000043.1, on the reverse strand, counting down.
AATTTCAGCTCAGGTAACTTCGATCCTTTTGATTTCCTTGTGTTTGACCTATTTTGATTGTTAATTTTGTATTATTTTGTTTTGGTTTGCGCGTGAAATTGTCAGGAAGAGGATGGGAGCGAGGTTCTGGGACGGCGTGGAAAAGTGAGTATTATCGTTCTCTGATGTTGATTTTGTCATATCTGATTATTGGATGCGTTAGCACACAGAAGAATTTTCTTAACTGAAGTTCTTTTGAAGCTTGATCTAGCCCGTATCTGTTTTCCATTATTTTTTTGCTATATTACTGACTTGAGTCCAGTAAAGGATATATAGTAGGGCAGCAAACAAAATACGTCCAAAGGGCTGCGATGGGACAATTCTGGCAATCGTCCTTACAATTTTTTTAATATTATGGTTGTTGATGAATTGTGGGCAGCTTTTGGCCAACAAACTCAAGTCTGGTACTATTGAAGAGGACCTTGATTCTGTCAATGTCGGCATAGACCTGGATTCTGGTTATGGGGTTTTTGATGCTTTCTTTGCAAGTTTATCCATGATCCTTGTCAGCGAGGTGAGTGAATTATGTTCGGTGCTATAGTATGTGTGTCATGCAATTCACTGATACGATTAGAGCATTATTAACCAATCGAGTGTTGTTTTATAAAGGTCGATCTAACATTGGTTCTGATGCTAGATTGGGGATGAGACTTTTATAATTGCGGCTCTCATGGCCATGCGTCACCCCAAGTCAATTGTTTTATCTGGTGCTCTCAGTGCCTTGTTTGTAATGACGGTAAGTTGATTTCCTAATTTGCTGCTCTTCTTCATATTTTGTTTTTTTCTGTGCATCCTCTTACATCTTACACATGATTGTGTCTTACCATCAAGAACTTACTTAAACGTCCACCAGATACTCTCTACTGGTCTGGGTAGGATTGTGCCGAATTTGATTTCACGGAAGCACACAAATAATGCAGCTACAGGTTCTTGTTTCGTTTTACCTTTTCGAATGTTCTTCCTCTGGTGAAATTTCAGTTAATTTGGATTCACATATCACAAATAACACGTCCTGCAGTACTTTATGCTTTCTTTGGTCTACGATTGCTTTACATTGCATGGAAATCAGATTCTAAAGCTTCCCACAAAAAGGAGATGGAAGAAGTACGTTGCTGTTTTATACTTTGATGTGCATAATTTCATATAACCTTTTTTAATTTTCCATAATATACAATAACAATGTTGCTCATAACGCCGTATTATTTGGTCTACAGGTGGAAGAAAAACTCGAATCTGGACAAGGGAAGTCATCTCTTAGACGGATCTTTTCAAGATTTTGCACACCAATTTATTTAGAGGTATTGTTGCGCTCCAACAAACACAATGTTTCAAGGACACTCCTTTGCACCTTCATTTATTTCAACGCATATTTTCTCTGGCGCTGATTTTATCTGCTTTTACAGTCATTCATCTTGACATTCTTAGCGGAATGGGGAGATCGCAGCCAAATAGCAACAATTGCTGTAAGAATTCTTTCAGATTCTTCGCCTTCTCAATTCCATTATGAGATGGTCAATTATAACAACCAGCCACTTTGCCACCGTTATTTACATAAAGAAATACATCCTACAAAAGCTTTTACTTTATGTTTATGCAGCTGGCAACTCATAAGAACGCACTTGGAGTTGCCGTTGGCGCAACAATAGGGCACACTATATGCACATCGTTGGCAGTGATAGGCGGAAGTATGTTAGCATCAAAGATCTCTCAACGCACGGTAGCTACCGTGGGAGGCTTGCTTTTCCTTTGCTTTTCTTTATCCTCCTACTTCTATCCTCCTCTGTAACCAGTCCGTCTATTGCCCATTATCGCTCTGTAATAGTATAGCATTCATCAACATTATTCAACGCTTGCTTGATATAGTTCATTTACGCTGTAATGACTGATTGAATATCCCTGAGTGAATTCTATTTCATCATTGTTAGCATGTTGATCGACTTCTGAAAAATCTCTCATTTGCCCGTAATGTTATGTACTACAATATCACAAGACAATGCAGAAGGCGAAACGTCCCAGGCAAATCCAGCGCCAACACATTGTGGGTCTATTGCACCGCTATCACCATAGGGAACACCTGTATTTTTCGGGTCAGTACTTACACAAGTGGCATAAATTACTAGAAATTAGTATTCCTTGGCCTTCTGTCTTAATTCGTTCAGCTCTTTCTCAATTTCAGGATCTTGAAACTTCAATGCACTTGAAATTGGCCTGCCTTGTGGTAGCTCACCCTTCTGCTCCAAAATTATAAAACAATTTTGTTATTGAAGTCAATACAAAAGGCGGATATCGTAGAGCTGGAGCTGAAAACGGAGATGGTGAAATTTTGACCGAAAACAGAAAATGACTTACCTTGGTGCTCCCGGATAGTTCTTTCTTCAAGCTGGCAAGGTCATCATCTACTGAAGATGTTTCCAGTAATGAAAACTGGCAAAAAAGAATGAGTTCAATCACAACATATTAATTAAGAAGATTAGAACTTTGGAAGTATGAGAAAGTCTGTGGGTGCAATAGTAAGATGTAAAGTTGATCGTGAGTTTCAGCTATACCTTTGCATCAAGTTCATCACCAGCTAGCTGATTGAGTGCTTCAGCCTGAGATTCCATTGCTAGTACTGCCAGGAAAAATATAACAAAGTGGTGAGACTTCTCAAGTGATTCACCATTTGCTCCACCTTTAGGACAGTGATTATGCATGGATTGACAGAGCTTACCCTTTTCCTCCATCTTCTCAAAAGCTGATAGAGCACTACTCGTATTCACATTACCCAGCATCTCACTAACTTTTGTTGCAGTCCTGGAGTAAAATGATGAACAAAAGCCATTTGACTATAATTCGCTGCGATCGTTCGACAATGAGAGATGTGAAAAGAAAGGAGAAGAAAATAGTACTTTGCAGACTGAGCCCTTGCTTTGAGAGTATCCTTTTTGGACTTTGCTTCTTGTATTTTGCCCTCTAACAGCTGCCAAACCAATATTGAACAGTAAGGATTTGTGACTGCAGCTAGAAACTAAAGTTCTGGTTTCTCAATGGTTGCAACCCGCAAATGATTATGCGATTTTATCGACTTTCACTATATTACATTGCAGAAACGGAAATATAGCTTTGGCAGTTCGTCTAGCGACGCACCCTTGTGTTGGAGACAAGATTATCAACTACACTTTTCTGCTGATCAAGTTGAGTCTTCAGAGCATTTGCATTGTCCTGCAAGTATGTTTGGAAAATTATGGTGAATCAGAAAAGACCATAAATGTTCACACTTGATCTAACTTGAATGAGAAAAAGAGTCAATACAGCATAAGATTTTCTGCGCTTAAGAGCTTCCCGCGCCAGCTCCTCGTCCCCCTTCTCAAGAGCGAGCTGTGCTCTTCGATACCTTAATTGAAGCAAAACAGAAACTTGAGGCAGATGAAATGAAATGCACAAAATAACAATGGACATTCAAAGGACTCACCAATCTTCAGAAGCTTGTTGTGCAGCTTTATACTTATTCTGCAACTGTTTCTGAGACGCCAAAACCTACAAAGTAGATGTATGGAGAATGGTTTTAATCGTCTATATTTGAAAATTATGGGCTATGCAAAACAAAATACAGAGGGAAAACAGATATAACAAGAAAATATAAGAAGAGGAGAAGATGGCAGAAAGTGCATACTTGTGCTGTCGCTTGACGCATCTTGATCAAATCATCGTTCATTTCGATAACAGATTGTTCCAATATTTTCTCCGGGTCCTCAAAGGAACTAATCAAAGCATTTGCATACGACTACATGTAAAAAGGGGCAGAAGAACTGCAGTTAATACTCAGTTTATCATGAATGAAACAAGACACAAGAGATAGCCGTAATTCCCAACAACCTTAACAACTCTAGCAAACCGATCAAGGAGGTTCATTTGAGCCCCAAGAACACCCACTCCATGACTATTGCATCTGGGTAATGACAGTTGTAAACCTCTATAGTTTGAAGTACCCACTGAAAAGAAAAAGAAAAAAAAAATCTCTATGGAACAGATGGGGAAGCAAAATAGCACAACTAATAGAGCACATTGATGGTGAACATAAACAACAAGCACTTTGGTAGATGGCAGAAGCCTTTGCAAAGTTAAGCAAGTTTATAGGTTTATATGATCTTCCCTTAAAATCAACCCTACAAGAACAAGGGAGGTAAATCACACGATAGTACCTCATGCTGCTAAAGTTGTACCCCACCACAGGCATTCACAAATCAGAATTTCTTTCAGTTCTCAAAATCGAAATTTGAAACGAACCCCTTATTGTAGAGTCCAAAAGATGAAAAGGGGAACTATATCTTTGCCACAAAAAAAAGTTTGCATATTGAGAAGCATAATTAAGTTACCTCCATGACCATAAAAAGAAGGTCTAAATGTTACTTGAACAACCCCTCCATTGTACGGCTGAGCAGAGGAGGTAACTGTAGAAGATGACACGCTTATCCCTGTTACCGCCGCACTCGCTGCCATTTTATTACAGATGCTCTGTTCCTCTGTTCAGAAAACCACAAAACGAACAAGTGTCGATTTCAATTGATAAGACGCTCTTTCGTTTTTCTTTTTCCGTGTTACTCCATGTCAATTGTCAGCTCAGCAGCTCATTCTTGTTTGTGGTTTAGACGACGCGAAAGATGAGATTTTTGATTTTGTATATTCTTTTATTTCCAGTTTTCCAATAGGATCTGGATACTACGATTGAGTTATTTATTACCAAACAAACATTAATCACTGCTTGTTGGGCCGTTTTAGCTCTTTCCTGTTTATGTCTATGCCATAATCAGGTTCGACTTCGAGGGTTATTATTATTTTTTAAGTGTAATTTTTTATTTCATGGAAATTATGACCGATAGGAGAAGTCAACAACTTACAAACACAAACTAAGTTAAAACAACTATATACAATTCAAGCCATTGTCAGGACAACAACTACAACCACGTATCCTCAGCAGCACACGAAAGATGAAACGATTAAAGATCGACATAGTTTATGTATATATTCATCAATTACGAATCAGCTCTTCCTTCATGCTCCACAGCTTCTTGACTCGCAGTTTCTTCGAATCCATTCTGCGATGAACAATTAAACATGGATATAGAGCAGAAGGCCCATATTATCAGTAGTTTGTAACGATGGAGTAGACACTGAACTGAAACAAGTATATACAGCAGCACCAAACGAAAATCCAGAAAGTCCATAACCAAGATTTCTATTTGCTGCTACGCTAGCGTTGATCCATCTACCATCTAAAATCCAAAATCAAGTATAACCAATGCACAGGCCTTCATGTGCCAAAGGCGTTGTCTTTAACATATCTATCACATGTAAGCATCCGATTAAGCAAACTGTTCACCAAATTCTTAGCTATCTAACTCCCAACAGCCAAAAGATTCATAATATACGATTTCGAAAAAACTCTCAACCCCAAACAACAATAATACCCAAGATACTAGACAAACACCACTGGAAATATTAGAAATTTAGTCCTTAATGATATGGATTAAGATCCAAAAATATAGAAATGAACAACCAACATTACTGACCATGATAACATCCTTCATTACCTCGCCCGCATCCCCACCCTCCTCCTCGACGTCACAATCCTGCGGATTCTCAAAGGAAGACAAAGAAAATTGCTTCGAAACCCCACCGGCATCAAAGTATATCAATCCTGAGCTCGGAACATCAACTTTGATTCTATTCACGGGCAGCCAAAGGAACAATTCCTGGGCAGCCACGCCAGATAGGCCATCGATCTTTCCGTAGCTGAGGCTGCCCGTGATGTTGCAATCATACCTCACACGCGTCTCGCACTTGGTATCGCATGGGGTTGGAGACGCCAATCGCAGCTCGAAATGACCCGTGGCTGGGTCGAGGGAAAAGTCGGAAATGCCCTTGGGAAAGAGTCCCGCCGGAAGGCCGTTGGAGGTCAGAGTTTCGTGCAACGACGTCGCCCTGGACGGCGCTGACCCCCGCCGTTGATCGGACGCGACGGGAAGCGAGGGGCTTGATAACAACAGCAACAAAAACGGTACCATCAAAGCCATTTGGATTCGCGGGTGGATGTTGTTCACAGACATTTCTTGAAATCTTCCCTCTTCCGTGAGAAATCACAAGGAATTCGAAAATTTTCAGGCACGTTTAGGGTTTTCGGAGACTTAGCGCTTAATTGGCTCTCTTTTGCTTTGAGGTTTGTGAGAAAAAGGAGGGAAATGAAAATGGTCGTACCATAAATAATTAATTAATAGGCTTCAACCTTTCACTCTCCACCTTCAGTTTTCCTTCTCTAATATTAATTATTACAAAATAAATAAATAAATAAATCGGCAGATGCTCTACAAGCCTTGCGAGTTTCTGGTCGTCGACCAGCTTTCGTAAGTATACTCTCTCTCTCTCACGCGCGCGCGCGCTTGTTGTAGTCTTTGTTGAGAGATTGTCCTTCATGACTATTGGTAATGTATGCTTCCCTAACCAACAAACGTGGTGTATGTTGGATGCGGTGCAAGGAACTTTGGGCATTCTTGATGATGATAAACAATTATGGTAGCTTTTTCTGTCCAATTTATGTTGTGGTTGAGTTCTTATGTTACTTATCTCATGGTTGGGTTGCATATATTCTTTGAAATTGTATCATGATTTGCCTGCAAAGTTGTATGCAGATTTTGATTATGTAGTTTATTGGAGGGTACTGAGTGCGACGGATCTCATAAGGGTTTGTTTCGATCCTTTCAATAGCGGTTAACGGTTGTTGCATAACTTTGGCTTATGCGAAATCAAAATGTAAATCGATTGTTATGCTCCCACTTGAATGATATATGTTACTCACTATATTGCCCAAAGTTTCCTGCTAAACCAATTTTCACAAAATTCTATTATGATGAAGTTGTGTTTATTGGGTTGAATTTTGTGATGATTCATTTTTTTGGGATACATTTTTTTTATGTCATTGTCGAAGGTTATTATGGTGATTGATCATGCGCTATCTTCCACTGTTATAATAGTCTGCGCTCTTTAATTGTTTTTCTCTGAGAAGCGCGCACTACCTGATGGCGGATAAATGCGCTTCTTTGACTCTTCTTTGGTGATTGGTCTCTGCAGTGGTGCAAGTGAAGCTGCGCCGTGTGGGAACACAGTGTCCAAGTCTGTGTTTCCATCGTACTGTGACGTTCACTACAAGCAAGCCGAGGAATACATGACGAGCGCACTGAAGAAGGCTGGCGGGACTGGGAACAGCATCACGCTCAAAGATGCGTACGCGCCCAAATTCCATGTATTGATTGCTGAATGTGTCAAGCAAATTCAGCAAAACAGACGAGCTACGAAGAAGAGAAAGCGTCAAGACTCTTCCGTAGTGATCGAGGAAGTATCTAATAATTGAGTCAATTGGTTCTGTTTCCTCTGTTGTTTGTGAAGATTGGAAATGTAAATTATTAGGTGCTTTTTGCTAGACTTGAAACGACTTTAGGATAATACATAGCGCCATGATACACGTTGCACATACAAGGCGACTTTTGAATGCGTATGACGCAATCTGTCGCGTTTTAGTTGCGATATTGTATATCTTGAACAAAGTAGCGTATTACGGGAGCTTTTCAAGCAAGCTACTTATAATGCCAATAAAATGTAAAAGTGACGGAACTACGTTGGGGCATGAGGGGTCCGTTGCCCCCCAGTCCCAACGTTTGTAGTAGTATATTCATTCATAAATATTAGCATAATAGTAGCTTTGCCCCCGTGGTTGAAAGAATTAGCTTAAAGTCTTACCTTCTGGTTCGATTCCTAAGAAGGTTTTATTTTACTTTTCAGTAGAAGAGCCATTGGGCTTGGCTGAGCTGGGCTGCCCCTCCAGTCCTTAGAAGGGCTCTTTTGGGCTGCCCCTGCAGTCCTGAGATTCTAGGTCTGTCTCTGAAATGTAATATATAGTAGTCAAGCAGCCAACAACACCAATTTTGTTCTTCGATAATGAAATCAGACGTTTAATCTAAAATATAATATTTAGATATTAATTGTTATAGATAGTTCATAGTCGTAATATTCAAATCACATATGCCAAATCTAAAAAATAGTAAAGGTTGCCCAAATTTTATTTGACCATTTTATGTTAAATGAGAGATTTTAACTGTCAAAGATTCTTGGTGGGTACTCTTAACAAATATGGCTCAAATTGCTCGGGTCCAAATGTTCAGAGTATAGTAGGCAAGCTTCTAATAATACATGTTATTATGTACACAGCATAACAAACAACTGTATAACACAATGCCTTATAACACCCTACATATGATAATAACAATCTACATTGGTTCAAACCATTTGAGCTGCTTGCATCGAACCTTCAGCCGCCTACAAATCTTTTCGATATTCGTTACACATCGCTATGGAAAAGAATAGAAACTACTTTCACGAACATTAAGCACGAGTTAAATGTAGGGCATAGTCGTCGACTTTCGTTGCACTGAGTCAGAGTATGGATCATTCACTGGGAATCAGAAACTGGATTTCATGAGCCTCGTCCTAGGTTTTATGTTGATGTCTCCGATTGGATTCTGTTGTTCGACGTGGATGTAGTCTCTTGTTTTCAGAACCTGGAAAACAATCCACATTAAGCGAAACATCTTGGAACGAACGAGCAATCGTTGACCAATATGATAGTATAGAGCACGGTGAGGAAGAAATACCAATGTTTCGAAGAACATCCTCGATGCTTCCTTGCGTGATTTGTTAGTTAACAGCTTCTCCATGGAAAGAGATTTCCTTCCTTGCTCAGCCTCTTTCACAAACATTGTCTGAAGATACTTTGACACAGCCCTGGGAAAAGAACCGATAGTCATATTATGTAGTGATATCCTAGAAAATATGTTCAATCGATCAAGAAATATTAGGGAGAGCATATGTGCATTACCTTGTACGTGAAGACCACCCACTATTCTCAGCAAATTTAGCCTCTTCGTCGTCAGGATCTTCACCACCATCGTTCAGCTCGTCATCATCGACATTCAAAAATTCTGAATGCTCAAAATGGATTCAGTTCAGTCAAAGGAAGGTGGTGCCACCTGTGTAAATGCTTATTTTTCCGTGCATTATTACCCAAAGACTTTTATGTTCTTGGTTCTCAATTCATGTGCAAGAAAGGAAGCGAAATAAGTATTTACTCAAGAAGATGGAACTACCACCTGTGTCATGTCCAGTAGCAGAATAATCCGGTGCCTGCATTTACAACATGGATTTGAGAACATAAATAAATCATTCTCTTTATCAATTTAAGAGAGAGACTTAATAACTGAAATATTTGCCAGAAAGTTTAACAAGAATTTCCAGGGATCAGAGGGAAAAGAAAAAAGAACAGAAAAACTTACATCTTGATTATGGATATTTAAACCAGAAGTTTCTGCGTCCATCACATCAAGTCGATAAGCTTCTTGTTGTTCTGGATAGTCACCGTTATTCATGAAGCCTTCTTCCCACAAGCCTATTTCCGAGGGGTAAGAAGAATCCTTGATATGATGCACATCCTCCAAATGAAAATCACGCATCTCATTCTGAAAACTATCCTCCATCTCATTATATCTAACATCGGATGCTAGCTCTGTGGTAGCACCATCTAAATCAAGAAAATCATCCTTTCTAACAGGCTCAGCCTCAGCAACATCGTTATCAATGGCACGTTCATTCTCTTCAAATTCATCTTTACTAGTTTCTTGAACATTTTCAGCATCTATCGCTTCAATATTCAGTGCAGTGGAGGGCACGTCCTTCAGCAGATCTGGTATTTACAAAAACATTAATCTTGCATCTGTCAAATAATCTTTTCATAAAAAATATAATTTGAGCATTAAAAACGCACCTGAAGCATCATCAGCACACGAAATATCAGCATGCGCTTTACTGAAATCTGGGTTCAACCCTTCAACTACTTTGATTGTGTCATCACCCAGCAGCAGATTGTCACTTTGCTCAGTCACCTCAATAGAGCTATGTAAGCCATCCTCTCCCTTTTGTTCTGCAACATTACGTTTTAAGGCACTCTGATCGTTCCCAACTTCTAGTAGGTCATCATCTTCAGCTTTTTGGGAAGACATATTTGGCTTAGTATTATTTCGGTAAGGGGAAGCCAACATCGAACTATCACCAACATCATTGGCAACTTTAGAAGGCAAGCTTATCTCAACAGTTATTGGGAGAGAAGAATCTATATCATTCTTGCAAACTTTAATTCCAGTTAGAGCACGCACTTGACTGTGCAATGATGCCAACTGAGCCGATATGCCTGAGATCAAAAGTAACTGTTTGATAAGCCAGTCGCCAAATGCCACTACGAAACACTAAATTCTCTCAAAGTGAACCTCATAAAAGAGATCACTCATAAAAACACCATATCATGAATTGAATGAAAAATATGAATGGACGAAGACAGATATACGAGTCATATGCTAATTGGTTTAAAAGAAGAGGGATTCAGTTTTAAACACTTTTCCTGCATTTGCACACTCAAGAAACGTCTCAATAGTTGGTTGTAGATTGATGTTAACAAATCTATGAACAGGCCAAAGGAAGCAAACTGACACAACAAACTCACCATTAAATACAGGTTCAAGGAAAATTTCATCCTCCAACAGTTGGTTCTTAATCATCGAGATCTCTGGACGTGTGCAAGGTGCCTTTTTTCTTACACGACGTATATCTTCAGTGTCCATAAGCTGTTTCCGTATCATGCTATTCAGCAAGAAAATAGTCTTTAGAAGAACTATAAAGTAGAAAGAAGCCGCAGGCTGAATAATGTGAACAACAAAAATTTATTTCAAAAAAGTGTCATTGAATTAGCTTGACATTAGAGTACCATTTATGCCACATTTGGAAAGCCTATTCTAAATCAAAGAGGACTTTAAGAAATGAGAGTAAAGCAAAGAACATACTCTCCATGCAACACCATTGTATCATCCATAAGCACTTTTCTTTTGGCAGGGTTGCGTGCAGTAGAACGAGCCCACTTAGAAGATGTCACTTCAGAATGTCTTGGTGTTGGCTTTACTTTCAAAACAGAAGATCGCCCAACTGAATCAATCCCCAAATAAAATGAGAACAGATCCAAAGTAACAGTTTGTATGCCCAAATAAGCATAAGAAACAAACAAATATCTGTTACCTAAAATTGAGGAGAGCAAATCATCATCATTCGGAACAGATTCAGTAGTTCTTTTAAAACGGACATGTCTAGAAGATTCAGCAGAATTCAAACTTTGCTCAGTCAGCGTACTCTCAGTAAAAGTTCGCTTCTTAGTTGTAACTAATTTGCTCAAAGATTCATCTTCACCTGGCCCCTCTGTTCCTCCATAACTACCCTCTATAAGCATATCTGTATGAACGTTAGTAACACCTTCTGGTACTGAGAGCAACTTTTCAGGATCAGGCAGCTCAGGTTCCTTTAAACCTATTGCTGCCTCCCCACCTCCAGAATTTAGAAGGGTCGCATCATCCAACTGAACTTCAGCATCATTTGGCACATCACACCCATCGACTGGTTTATCAGAATGTCCTAAGGTTGACATGCATGGCTTGAGAGAAACAGTAGATGAATCTTTTCCATGGACATTAAGGTTCGAAGAGCTCAACTCCAGGCTAGCTTTGGCTCCAAAATTTTGTGGGATTGATTGATCATCATCACCTGATTGGTCAACTGGGTGAGAAGAGAGTTCAGGTTTGTCTGCTTCTCTATTCTGAAAATCTACAGATGCTTCAACAACTTCAGCCAAATCTAGAGCTGTGTCCCGAGCATTATCTTGACTCTGTGAATCAAAAGTAGGCTTACACCCCGATGAACACTCATTTACTGAAGCATTTTCTAAGCTAGCTTCCATAAGGGTTTCTCCTTGAGGATTTGATTTCAACCCACAAGAATGCTCATTTTCTGCAGTCCGCACAAAAGAAGTTGAGCTCGAGTTAATCTTATCGCACGCCTGCCACTTCTCTTTTTTATCGTCAGAAGTACTTTTTGAGGCATTCTCTGTTTCCATGAAATGATTTTCTGAGTCAATAAGGTCATCACATGTTGAAACCTCATGTGCCTTGGACAAATTTGGCTTCTCCATCAATCCAGGAGTAGCTGGGGCTGGGGCCTGTGCATAATCAATGAGATCAGCATATTCATCAACACCATCAACCTGCACACAAAAAGTACGATGCACATCAAATATGGCTTACAAACTCCCAAAGAGATTTTCAGTAGCCTTCTTACACAGCAGATTGCTGGGTGGAAGAAAAAGAAATGGGCAATGTAGTTCAGTCAAGACAGAATTGGAAGAGATATTTGACACATATAAACCTCAACAAAGGACATATTTCATTGTAACTCTAAGCAATTACCAAGTTTTCTGCATTTATTGCACTAGATCCAACATGTTCATCTTGCTTGAATGAGTGCGGTTCAACAGAAGCCTCGGGATCAGCACTGAGATCACATGGAATATAGCATCAGATATCGGAACCACAGTGCAAGAACAATGACAATTTATGTAGGCTAACCTCTCGTACAAAGAGCCAGTAGACCCAATCTTGTCCAAAATCAGCTCCTGCACGAAAAATGGAATCAATTAAGCAGTAAGCACTTTTCATAAGTTTACTTAATCCACATATTAGAAGCCAAAGTTAGCAAACATCGACTAGAAGAGCTGAGATGAGAACTTTCCATCCTAAGAAATGCTTTCCAATATGATTCCACTACGTATGAATCAATTCAGTTCAGAATTTTATGTTCCAACGAAATGAAGTGTGAATAAGAATGTGCTTAAATTAACGTGTTGAGTACCTCATCGAGGTCCAACCCAGAAGTGTCACCATCACCAAATCTCTCTGATAAAACAGAAGAGACTTATCAGAGAAAATAAGTGAGAGAAGAAAACTGAAATTCACTAATAATTTATATTCTTGCTTATTATTCAGGGTATTCAGAAAAAAGATTATATAGCGGATTTCCTGCAGTTTACAAAGATATGAAACGCCTGCATAACACTAACCATCAAGGCCAAATTTTGATGTAGAGTAACTGACTCCCTCCATGGTATCTTGAAGAGTAATTTGCTCCTTTGAACTAATATGGTGATCATTGCTGCAAATTTTACATAAGGCATATTAGATGGAACACATTCCACCTTGAAAACATATTACATAATGATTACCGAGCATCCTTCCAATACACACAAGACGATAAGTTTTCGAAAACTAACCCACGGAACATGTCATTTTCAGGCAGTTCAAAATCATCAAGGTCAAACGTTTCGGGCAAGGTAATGGAATGGTAAGGTGCCTTTGACTCTTCTGGAGGTAGATCCACCGCAGCAGAACGAAAAGCCTGCTTGACTTTGAGCAGAGCTTCGCTGCAATCATCAAAGAGGTAGTTCACCTTTCTTGAATATATTCTCACCACACCAAGGAGAAGATGGCTGGATAACCGTAGCGCAATAGGCACATCGGGGAAAAGAATTGAGTCTGCAAAGCAATGTAATATCAGCAAAGTGGTATTCTCCAATAGACCTCGTGAGGAACCCTCATTAAGCATTTTCACCTTCTCCACTTCTATATAATTTGAAATTAATAAGAAATTCAGAAAAGACACTCCTTTTTTGTTTCTAATTTAGTATGCCAACGTCCCTTTTCTAGTTCATTTAATGCAAGTTTCTGAATTCTGACACATTAAAATGATAAAGCATGCTCGTGCTCGTCTTACTATAATTACAACAAAAGGTTGGCACTAATACAACAGAGTTAGATGCATAAAGAAAAGGAATACATCACAGTCATGGAACGTGAATAGTATTTCGCAAAAAAAAAAATGAATCTTTACCTACAGAAACTCCAATATCCGTATCAGCAACCTGGTTCTTGCGGAGCTTCCGCTCCAGGTGAGCAGCAATCCAAATGGTGCCCAAAGGCCCCTTTTTGGCCAATATGAACTGCGAATAAAACATTTTTCTCCTCCCTCTCCCAAATGCTATCCCCAAACTAAAATGCTACTATTGTGAACAAGAACAATAATATTCTAAGATTGCTCCAAATCTTCCTTCTTTATACAGACTAGCAACCTCGAATCTTGAACAACGCTTACAGAAAGAAAAACAGTCTTTTTCAACTTCAACCACGACCCAGTTAAGAAACAGGACAAAATTCACCTCCACTTCCCTTTCTTAAACCAAACCCACAATTTACAAAAACCTAGATTCTAAACCAGCGTTATTGAAATGCATTAAATAAACCCCAACAAGACACGGCAACAATAATTACTCCTATAACTAATTTTTTTTATTGATAAAAAAAAAACTACTAAACTAACTCAACTAAACCAACCCCTCACAAATTTAAGCTGAAACAACTTCATTTTCAGCTGGTCGGACTTCAAAACAGAGCTTCAGCAGAAAAAAGTATATATCACTGCTCAGAGACATGTGCCCACAAGTGATCTCAAATCGCACCGACGGATCTTCAACTTATCATGTATTGCAAATAAAGATATTAATTTTGATTTTTCAGGTACGGAAGTATATTTTCAGCTCGTTTGAGTCTCTCTTTCTCTCTCTCTCTCTCTCTCTCTCTCTCTCTTAAGAGACATTTTTTTTTTGTTTACGGTAGGTGCTAAGAAAGTCAATTGGATCACGAACTTGAACAGAAAGGGTTCCAGAAACGGACGGTCGCGATTCAATGTTGAGATTGTGTGAACCTACAGGAACCGTCCGATGGAGCATGGCCATTTAACGAGCACGTGATGCTACAAACTTTATTGGCTTAGCGTAGCGAGCGTTTGATTATCTATTACGTTCACATTTTACCTCTTTTTTTTTATAAAAGGAAAAAAACGGAGATGATTGGAAGATGCTGTTCGTCTGTTCCATCGCTAAATCCTAGCGAAGTCAAACCATTTCAGACAATCAACGGTCTCCGACAGATTGCTGAAGCTGGAAGATTCAAGGCAATAACACTTTCTCTTATTACAATTTTTTCGGAGTTGTCGATTCGATTCAACTGTTTTTCATATTCCCACTTGATTTAAGTTGCGTTCATTTGCGTCGTGATGCGTAGTGAATTTTGAATGCTTCGTAATCAATTGGTCACTGGTGCGTGAGCTGACGAGGTTGATTAGTGTAGACCACTGTGTCGATTTCTTGCGTTACAACTCTACTTGGCATTTTGGGAAACGACAAATACGTGGTTTTGCAGTGCGTGCATCAAAATTTTATTGAATCTCAACATTAGCTGCACATGATTTTACTGGTTACTTTTTTTGGGTATTAGTTACTGCTTCGTGTAGAATTTTCATGAGTAGCTACCTAAAGTCAGGTAGCTGAATCCTCCTCCTTTGATTTGCAACATCGAAAAGCGAAAGCCATTTAAATGGGTGCCTATATTTTTCTGAATCATGCCGTTAGCAATCTTTTGATCAATAATGTTATTTAGAGATTAGTCAACTGATTATCATCTCCTGGAAACAGGCATGGTTCTTGGATCAGTTTGGTGTCCTACATGACGGGAAACAGCCCTACCCAGGGGCCATTACCGCGTGTATGTAACTATGCTCTTAGGCTTGAAATATATTGGCATTGTTTATCCGAATATATTCTGCCCTATTTTTTTTCTTTTTTATTTAAAATGGCCAAGATTTGTTAATGATTTAGGTTTCTGCTCGTGAAACAGTAGAAAACTTGGCAACATGCGGTGCAAAGATGGTGGTTATAAGTAATTCCTCAAGGCGTGCATCAACGACCATCGAGAAGTTGAGGAGCCTTGGTTTTGATCCTTCTCTCTTTCTGGGAGCCATCACAAGCGGCGAATTAACTCACCAGTACCTTCTGAGGTTTTTCTTTTCCACTGTTGCATCTGCTTTTTCTGAACATATAGCCACACATAGAAGCATATGTGTATGAGACATGTATGTGGTTTGGGGTTGAAGTTGAACTTCAATGTCATGGATTTTTTGCTTTGGAAAGGAGAGACGATCCATGGTTTGAGGGGCTAGGAAGATCCTGTATTCACATGACTTGGGGTGATAGAGGCGCTATATCCCTTGAGGTATGCATGCCAGCATATTCTCTCGGACTTGTTTTTCCCCTTGTAAATCTTTAATCGAACATAACTTTGTTTTCCCTGAAAAGTAGACAATGTCCCGACCCTTCACTGAAGCTTTTCAGGATTTTCGAAAGAAAACATTCATTTTAACCATAACTTAATATACCAATGTCTCCCATAGGGCTTAGGCCTCCAAGTGGTGGACAATGTTGAAGAAGCTCAGTTTATCCTTGCCCATGGTACCGAAGCCTTGGGGATTTCATCTGGCGATGCTGTTCCAAAGAGCCTCGACGAACTTAACAAAATTTTGGAGCAATGTGCTGCTAAAAGGATTCCCATGGTGGTTGCCAATCCAGATTTTGTCACCGTTGAAGCCAGAGCTCTTCGAGTGATGCCTGGTAAATAT
Source organism: Craterostigma plantagineum (assembly GCA_027422505.1). Taxonomy (NCBI): domain Eukaryota; kingdom Viridiplantae; phylum Streptophyta; class Magnoliopsida; order Lamiales; family Linderniaceae; genus Craterostigma; species Craterostigma plantagineum. Next base: position 5,952,051 of record JAPQWV010000043.1, on the reverse strand, counting down.
TGATCCGTGTCTAATCCTATTCTTAGTTAATCGATAACCGAAAAATATTGCATTTAGTTAGTTCGTCGTGATATTAAAATAGGAACGTTGGCTGCTACGTATGAGAAGTTCGGCGGGGAAGTGAAGTGGATGGGAAAACCTGGCGAGGTAATGTCTTCTCTTTCTCTAAAGCCTGAAAACGATTGGCTGGCACCAAATGTTTCACTGTGATGTAAGACACAAGTTTTTCAACGACGAGCAGATCATATATAAATCGGCAATGGAGATTGTCGGCGTGGATTCTGCTGATTGCATAGGCGTTGGAGATTCTCTCCACCATGATATCAAAGGCGCGAATAAAGTTGGGATCTCTTCGGTTTTTATTACTGGTGGGGTCCATGCTGATGAACTCGGACTCAACAAATTTGGAGATGTTGCTGGTGAAGAATCTGTTAGTTCTCTCGCCAACAGATACGAGGCTCGCCCTGATTACGTCATTTCATCGTTCGTATGGTGAAATGATGTTTTGAAACGTTGCGCTTAATCATTATCGGGGCGAATATGTTCTCTGTTCGCCTGCGAGAATAGAAAGTGATGTGTAAAAACTCGTTATTGATGTATTGTGCCTTTGAGAATAGAAAGTGGTGTATAAATTTATTTTCATATATAAAATAAACATGTTACGAACACGTCATTTTGAAAGCATTTTTTTTTTTAAAACATGTTTATTTTATATTTGAAAATAAATTTGATAATGTAGTGAAACATATTTTGGTAATGAAATTCAAATTATTTAACATAATTCAAATGATAAATGTAAATATATGTCTTTTTACTACTATTTTAAATTGCACTAAAATCATGGTTAGTACTAATATTTTTGAAATAAAATTTTGTTAATATTATCTATTAATTGATTCATCATAAAATATTAAATAATAGTAAAATAATATAGAGAATAATTACAATAAAAAAATAAGTTTGTTAAATTATGAAATATTAAAATTATATTATTAATAGAATTTAATTCTTTTCTTTAATTTAAAGTTGATTCTCGAATAACTGAAATTTCGAATATTAATATATTTTGGTAAATTTAATTGGATGAGCCTATGTAATAGTTTAATATTTTTAGTATATAGCCCAACAATATTCAGCCCACTAAGAGGGCAATTTAGGTTCCTTTTCAAATCTTCTTCCTCTTACACGAATCTTGGAAAAGAAATACCAATGTCGACGCCATCAACCACCACCCTTGTAGCGCCCGCCGCCGGGGGATCGGTCGACCCCTCTGACCCCCCTCTGATTCCGTCGCCGGATAATCCCATAGGTTCTTACAACACAGCAATTCAGGTTATCTATCTAATAGAATTGTCTTGGCAACTTGTTAGCATACTAGGATTCATCCCCAATAAAATTGTGAAAAAAAAATATATTAAAAGTGTCCAGGCTTAGCATTAGATGAGAGGGTCGTGGCTGTGTAGTGTGTCACTGTTCATTATCATTGCTGTTTTGCATGCAGGAACTGATCGTCATTGATGATCTCTTGTCTGCATTGGTTGGGATTGAAGGGCGATATGTTTCAATTAGGGAAGTCCATGGCAAGGATCATTGTCTGACCTTCCACGTAGATGCATCTATGGATTTGGCACTTCAGGCAATAATGTCACCGCTTGATTCTTCTCTACATTGATGGGATGAATGTTCTATTTTTTCTGTGAAAAAAATAAGCAATAGAAATGTCAAGGTTGTATGTTTGACAACGCTTTCTTTCTGTGATGTTTGCAGGAATCTATAAAACGGATATTTCCTCTTTGTGAGAGCTACTTACTAATTAACCAGTTTGTTGAGTTGAGGTCCCAGTTCAAGACTGGTCTTGTCAATCACGCTTTTGCCGCTGCTCTTAGAGAACTGCTTCTTGTACGTCTCTCTTTTGTTTTTCTCATTTTCTCCTATTGCCTTTATCATCATCTCGCCCGTATTGTGCCTAGGAATTATTAGATTTTTGTTGGAGAAAATTGGGTTGAGTTGATGTCACAAGCACATCATTTTTTGCATCAATCATATTCTAATATCTGGAGATGTTTCAGCTTATATTCCTACTAATGTAATTTCCATTACTGATGGACAAATATTTTTATCTGCCGATCTATTCAATGCTGGAATCAGACCTGCTATTAATGGTGTATATAACAGTGGACAGAGCGGTATTGCCTTCCCAGTTATGTATGCTTTTAACAAAACTCCAATACTAGCTGCATCAGTAGTCGCTTGTGTTATGGATATTTTTGGATATTAACTGGAATCCTCATAATAAATATGCATTGTAGGATTATCAAACCATGGTGGCTCAGTTAGAACATCAATTTCGAATGGGAAAATTGTCTGTTCAGGGATTGTGGTTTTATTGCCAGGTTTGATTAATTGCAAATAAACTTATTTCTCTTTTGACTATAGAAATTTCATTTTAATTCCGATTCTGACCACTTCTTACAGCCAATGATGGGTTCAATGCGAGCATTGTCCATGATTATAAAGAAGGCCATAGCTGATAACCTTATAGGTTCTGGTGTGCTTAATCTTTTGCAAAGTCAGGTCTAGATGATGGCTTCTTATTTTACCCTTAATTATAGCTAGATAAACAAGTGTATAATCGTGATGGCTGTTTAATTATTTCAGGCCAAAGTCATGGCAGGTGACCATGTAGTGAGGTCGTTGCTGGAGAAGATGTTGCATTGTGCAAGCCAAGCATATCTTGGAATACTAGAGAGGTACGACTGTTAGCTGGTAGCTTTATGCTATACTAGCTGTGCTAGGTTTTTATGTGTAGTTATGTGGGAGTTGGCATGAAAACGTTTCAATAAATTATCTGTTGTAAGAAAACAATTATGAATTTAAAATACTTCTAAGGTACTGTTAGGGATGTGTCGTCCAAAAATAAAACATGTTTAGTGTTTCAGTGGGCATGTGGGTATTAAATGGTGTTCTACGCTATTAGTTTTAAGTCAGGTTGGTTTGTCTGCTGAAAACAAGAGTCAATGCAGGTGGGTTTATGAAGGAGTGATTGATGACCCATATGGTGAATTTTTTATTGCTGAGAATAAATCCCTTAAAAAGGTATGGCTCATCCACAAGTGATTTACCCTGGCTGCGAAACAAGTATCTTACAATCTGTTGCTTTTGACAGGAAAGTCTAACAGAAGATTATGATACACAGTATTGGCAACAGAGGTACAGCCTGAAAGATGATATACCTAGTTTTCTTGCGAATGCTGCTGAAACCATTTTGACCACGGGAAAATATTTAAATGTTATGAGAGAGTGTGGACATAGTATTCAGGTTCGTTCACAATGCTGCTGTCCATAATCTTCTTGAGTATTCCATTACAGAATCTTCTATTGTTGCTCTCTGTAGGTTCCGGTGGCAGAGAATTCAAAGTTGACAAATGTTGGTTCTAATCATCGATATCTGGAGTGTATCAAATCTGCTTATGATTTTGCTAGTGGTGAATTATTGGATCTTATCAAAGAGAAGGTTTTATTTTCTAATGATAAATTTCGTGTCCTGGTTGACTGCTTTGTTTGGTAGAGTTTGTTAATGACGACTGTTTATTGGCAGTATGACCTGATGGGAAAACTGAGGTCAATCAAGCACTATCTTCTTCTGGATCAGGTAGACACAGACTTCATATAGATAAAGACTTAGCATCAGAATGTTGTCTAGATTTTGTGTCTCTTTGGTAATATTTTCTAGTTTGCTGGTGCAGGGTGATTTTCTTGTTCACTTTATGGATATAGCTAGGGAAGAGCTCATTAAGAAGCCAGATGAAATGTCTATTGCGAAATTGCAGGTCTGCCATCATCCATCATATAGATCTATGGTTTCTTTTCTTTAATGAGTTTGAAAAGGACAGTTTTGTATATGCTACTAATTTTATTTGAAATTTTGCCTCTTGTATGCAGTCGCTACTTGACCTTGCACTGCGATCAACAGCAGCAGTGGCCGATCCATATCACGAGGATTTAATATGTTGTGTGGTTAGTGCTTTATACTTCTAACTTATATTCTTGTGTGACATGGAATTACTTACGGATAATTAGCTTAATGAAAACCACTTTTTCACACCAGGAAAGAACCACTCTGTTGAAAAGGTTGGGTGCATTGAAAGATTTGCAAATGAGCCAAATTATTAATGAGATTAGTAATCTAGAAGAACCCATGAGCATTACTGGCTTGGAGACATTCTCGTTGAGTGTCAAGGTTTGTTAGCGCCTGATACCGTCTCTTTGTTTCTTTGATCCTTTTATTTGCAGGCTTTTATTCACTCTCTGCTAACATGATTTTGTATTTCAGATCCACTGGCCATTGTCTCTGGTGATCTCGAAAAAAGCGTTAACAAAATATCAGCTGATATTTCGTCTTCTGTTTCACTGCAAGCATGTGAATAGGCAGCTTTGTTCAGCATGGCAGCTACATCAAGTATGTATCGAGCATCTTAAAACTAACTCTTTCTTGATATCGATCAACCTTCCAGATAATTGTCTGAATCTGCACTGTAGGGTCTTCGCAAACTTGATATGCAGGGCATAGCAATTTCTGTATCCTCGTTGTTGTGCCGCAACATGCTTAAGTTTATCAACAGCCTTCTACATTATATGACGTTCGAGGCAGGTTCATTTCTTATATATCATTACCTTGTCTGATGGACCTTTGGAAATTGCTCAATGAAAACAGTGCTTCTAGAACTGACATTCGAGCTATCTAGAATTGTTGTCTTACATTGATATCTTAAGCCTTTTAGAATAGAAGTCCGAGTTGTCGCTAATTTGCTTCATATTTGATTGCTCTAATTTCGGTTATATATATTATTGTTTCTGATGGTGTCATTATTGCTTCAAGGTTATTGAGCCTAATTGGCACGTGATGCACAGTAGACTTCAGACTGCAAAGAGTATCGATCAGGTATGCAAAAATGCCAATGCATCTGTTTAAGCTGCTTTATCTTTTTACAGTGCATTTCTGAACGAAAAACAGCTTTGTAGTTGGAATTTGATAATTAGTATTCAATCATCTACGATTGTGTGCATGCAGGTTATAGAATACCATGACTTTTTTCTCGAGAAATGTTTAAGGGAATGTTTGCTGCTTTCGCCTGTTCTTCTCAAGGTATGTACCCTGCACAATACTCTTCACACAGATTGTTTACGTTCTTGTTTTATAGTTTTCCACTTTTAATTTTAGTTCAAGTAAATGTATCATATGATATATGGTGTTCAAAACCATTCACAAGCGACAAAAATTTCCTTTTTTAAAACCTAACTTAACCTTTTAGTTTGTATCCGTTGTTCAATGTAGTAACATCCTTAAGAAACCAATATCTTCGATCGAATCTTCAAAGTCCTGCTCTACGAGATCCCTCTCGTCAATAATAGCACCTTTTCCGCAAATTGCAGAAGCTAGAGAAGATGAAGTTAATCTGCCTTCAGTATGCAGCAGCCGCTCAATGGTTGATCACTTATTCAGCTGACACTCCCAAGAGCGACAGCCCTGAAGTGACTAAATACAAGCAGTTGAAGCTGCGCATCCCATCTCAAACTCTTAAAATAACATCTGAGAATGCTTCAGTTATCGAATCAATCTTGTATGTTTTCTCATATCTCTCTCTATACTCACACATATCCCTCTGTATGTCTAGATGATAAATTACTTCTTTTGCAGGAAGTTTGAGAGGGAATTTACTGCCGAGCTTCGCAGTCTTGGGCCTATACTAAGCAGCAGCTCACACACAGAGCCATACTTGACTCATCTTGCCCAATGGCTTCTAGGCGCCGAAAGGGGGGACTGACCCATTAAACAGCTGAGTCTGACTCTCTTTTAGCTAGCGTCAGCTGTCTTTTATGTTGTGTCATTCTATTGTATTATATTTGTGTGGCATTTTCCTAGGTTGTTTTTCTGTGCTGCAACTTAGCTCGACAGCTACATAAGAATTCATGTTGTTAGCGTTTGATTTTGGTCGCTGCTGTCAAATGTGTCTGTCGCTCTTTCAATGAAATGGCTGTGATTCTTGCCTCCTCAACAACAGCCAAAAGAATAAATACTATTGGTGAAATGTCCGTACAAAGATTCTTCTATGGGCGGATCTGATAATCGAACTTTGAAGCAAGGGGCGGAGAAAATATCATAAAAATGACGAAGTAAAAATATAAGCAAAGAGATAATCGAGCAAAACAATGTGTTTCTTTGTCTGTAATGATTATGGAGTGCTAAGCAATTGATATAATTAATGAATTAGCTGTGCAACAAAGCTGCTTGCTTGTATTGGACAGGCAGATAGATGGGACGAGAATACATGCGAAAAGCATCAGTTTGATTGTCTTCTAAGACAAGTTCTAATCATTACAAAGTGAGCAACTACACTCCCACTTGATTGCTCTTCACTCTACTTAATTTCTGTTATTCCCACTGCTGAATGTTTGTTCCAAGCCACGATTCTTGAGCTTGGGTTGAAAATATCTACCTGACATTATTTTGAAAATATATGATACATTCTCAAGAGAAATATAGCACAGTTTGCATTAGCAATGGAAGACAAAGTTAGTCAACTGTTAATTTTCAGCTATGGGCTGATTGTGTGGATTCTTGTCACTGATGCCACCACTGATCCTCAAGACGGTAAGAACTTCGTATCGTTTCTCATTTTTCTTTTCTTTTACTTTCTAATATATGCGTCGACAGTTGCAATGAGTTAAGGCTATATATGTGCAGCTGTGGTGCTTCGATCGCTTAAAGATCAGTGGGGAAGCACGCCGCCGAGCTGGGATAATTCCGATGATCCTTGTTCTTCGTGGGACGGAGTTTCTTGCAACAATACGAGAATTGTGTCTTTGTAAGAAAGTTCGTTTCCTTACTTCAACTACTCTGCTCAATCAGCATATCTTTCGTCAAGATTTCTATTCAGTTTGTGTGTGTGTGCAGAGGACTGTCCACAATGGGATTGACAGGCACGATGAGCGGTGACATCGGTGGTCTAACCGAGTTAGTTTCCCTGTGAGTTTTTCTATGAGAAAAACAAATACGAATCAGTTCTTTTCTTCCTTTGATAAATTCTTCCTCGCCTGAGATTTTACGAAATTCGTGGAGTGCAGAGACTTGTCTTTCAATCCCGGATTCAACGGTCCGCTCTCGCCACATCTCGGAGATCTGAAGAAACTGACCATTTTGTAAGAATCTTATATGTGTTAGAATTGATTAGCAAATTGCTTATGCGAACATTTCGATTGATGTTTATATGCAGAATTCTAGCTGGATGCAGCTTTACCAGCAGCATACCAAGTGAACTGGGAAACCTCTCAGAGCTAACATTTCTGTAAGAATTTTTTTTGTTCTACATTGAGACTGATTGATTACCTTGTTATAAATTCAGTAACAGTCCACTATTGAACAACAGAGCCTTGAATTCGAATAATTTCACGGGCGAAATACCGCCTTCTATCGGTAAACTCTCGAACCTATACTGGCTTGATCTTGCCGAGAATCAGTTAAGTGGATCAATCCCAGTTTCATCGGCGTTTGGTCCAGGGCTAGACCAGCTTAAGAAGGCTAAGCACTTGTAAGAGAAAAAACGCTAGCTAGTCCATTTCGAGGATACAATATTTTTTTAACTGAGATGTCTTTTTTTTTCCTCGTCAGCCATTTCAATCAGAACAAGCTCTCCGGCGAAATTCCAAGCCAGCTTTTCAACTCAGACATGTCTCTCATACACGTGTAAGTTATGCGATGACTTAAAAAAATTTGCTAATCGCTCGTTTTGCCTCGCAATATGTAGTTCTTCAGTTAAGTGTTTATAACCTCACAGGCTTTTTGACGGAAACAAATTGCAAGGGAGCATTCCGTCAACTATAGGATTGGTTCAGACAATCGAGGTCGTGTAAGTCGAACTTAAACTTTTTTCCCATGCGCTGAGATATTTGTATAATGCGATCAATCGAATGAGGAAAAAGGTGATATACATCGTCTTTTTCAGTCGCCTCGATCGAAACTCGCTGGGTGGAAGCGTGCCATCGAATCTCAACAACCTCACCAGCTGCATTGAGTTGTGAGTATTTTATCGTATTTTCGAGGAAATATAAAATACGTAAGCTCATCGTCCTTCATTCATCATAGGAACTTGGCTCACAATTCGTTGAATGGACAACTGCCGAACTTAACAGGAATGAACTCTCTTAACTACGTGTAAGAACCTTTATTGTACGTGCAAGAAATCTAACGTTAAAATCACTTCAGAATAGCAAGGTTATTTGTCTGTACTGTTCCTCAACAGAGACTTGAGCAACAACTCTTTCACCAAAACTGAATCGCCAGATTGGTTCTCGACTTTACGTTTGCTAACCACTTTGTGAGCATTATTATTTCGTCTCTGTTCTTACAGTTGTTCAAAAGGAACCTAACAATGTATGAACATTTCCCGCTGCTTATAGGATTATCGAACACGGACCATTGGAAGGATCTGTTCCACAAGAAGTATTTGCTTTACCTCAGATTGAGCAAGTGTGAGTTTCTTTCTGTCTCATAAGAATAACAAATTCCCAATATGGGCTGTAATTAATTCTCCGTTACTCTCATCCTTCGCAGAAAACTGAAGAACAATGCCTTCGGAGGCAAGTTAGACCTTGGCGGGAACATAAGCCAAGAACTCGAACTCATCGATCTTGAGAACAATGATATCTCATCCGTAACAATCGGCTCAGAGTACAAAAACACATTACTGTGAGTAATACTTTCACCACTCATTTTCATGCTTCTACCAAATAAAAAATAAAAAAATTCTAATACTCAACTATATATCTAATAACCATATTCGCAGGTTAATAGGCAACCCTGCATGCGCTGGCTCTCTAGAAAATACCGTATACTGTCAAATTCAGCAGTCACAAAAGCCTTACTCGACCAGCCTCGGGCGCTGTGGTAGCCAAATATGTACAAGCGATCTTAAGATAAATCCACAGAGCTGCGACTGCGCTTATCCATACGAAGGCACTTTGTACTTTCGAGCGCCTTTCTTTCGAGATTTATCCAACGCCAGTTTGTTCCATTCTTTGGAAATGAGCCTTTGGACTAAGCTTAGCCTATCACCAGGCTCAGTCTCTTTGCAAAATCCCTTCTTCAACGTCGACGACTATCTTCAAGTACAGCTGTCACTTTTCCCGAGCAACGATAAGTACTTCAACAGATCGGATGTTCAGAGGATAGGGTTTTATCTGTCTAACCAGACTTACAAGCCTCCTAAAGAGTTTGGCCCGTATTATTTCATAGCGTCTCCGTATATATTTGAAGGTGTGATCGATGGAGCAAGCGCTTGTCTTCTGTAATTTGATTTACTGCCACACTACGTTATTACAGCTAACAATACATTTTTCAGACGGCCATAGGAATCATCTAGGCCCAGGCATGATAGCTGGGATAACAGTTGTTTCAGCAGCTATGTTCTTGCTATTAGCTGGGCTTGTGAATTACGCGGTTCGACAGAAGAGAAGGGCCGAACAAGCCATATCACTAAGCCGCCCATTCGGTACATATATATATATATATATATATATATATATATATTGTACTAATTCTCTTCATTCGTCGATGCATTTTCTTGATCTTATTTCATCTGTCTAATTTCGTGAAGCGTCTTGGGGCCAAGGCGGAAACGACAGTGGAGGCGCGCCGCAGTTGAAAGGAGCAAGATGGTTTTCTTATGATGAGCTCAAAAAGTGCACAAACAACTTTTCCGAGAGCAATCAGATTGGCTCGGGCGGCTATGGCAAGGTTTGCTAATTAATTTTTCGGAATTCATTTCTTAGTAAACTAAGCATTCGTTACATTCGTATAAAAACATACTTTTCAGGTGTATAAAGGTATACTTTCGAGCGGGCAAATTGTCGCCATAAAACGCGCTTCAAACGGTTCCTCGCAAGGCTGCTCGGAATTCAAAACAGAAATCGAACTTCTCTCGAGAGTTCACCACAAGAACCTCGTCGGGCTCGTGGGATTCTGCTTCGAACACGGCGAACAAATGCTCGTTTACGAGTTCATGGCTAATGGAACGCTCAGGGAAAGCTTATCAGGTAATAACCAAAAAGCGCATTTACAGTCGACTAATAAATATCACATCAACACCATATATATTTTACGTCGCCAGGAAAAAGCGGAATTCAACTAGATTGGAAGAGAAGGCTGAGAATCGCCCTCGGCTCGGCGCGAGGATTGGCATACTTGCACGAACTCGCTCATCCGCCCATAATCCACCGCGACGTTAAGTCCTCAAACATCTTATTGGACGAAAACCTAACGGCTAAAGTCGCCGACTTTGGTTTGTCCAAGCTCGTCTCAGACGGCTCGAAAGCGCACGTCTCCACTCAAGTGAAGGGCACGCTGGTAATAAAAAATCCCTTAGACGACCGCAATTAAAATCCCAGCTATATAACACAACGTGACGTTTTTCTTTTTGCTAAAAAATCCTCGAAGGGATATTTAGATCCAGAATACTACATGACGCAGCAGCTGACAGAGAAGAGCGACGTATACAGCTTCGGCGTATTGATGCTCGAGCTTATCACGTCGAGGCAGCCCATAGAGAAAGGAAAGTACATCGTAAGAGAAGTTAGGCTATCGATGAACAAAAAGGACGAGAATTTTTACGGTCTGAAGGGATTCGTCGACCCTTTGATTAAAAATGCGCCGAGCCTCGTGGGTTTTTCGAGGTTCGTCGAGCTTGCCATGCAGTGCGTTGAAGAAGCTGCTTCGGACAGGCCAACGATGAGCGAAGTCGTTAAACTGTTAGAAGGCATACTTCAGCACGACGGTCTTAATACGAGCTCGACAGCTTCTGCGTCTTCGTCTGCCACCGATTTTGCGAACGGCGGTTTAAGGCATCCTTATTACGATTCTCTGCCTAGGAACAACAATGGTAATGAGATTACCAATGCTTTTGATTACAGCGGTGATCCTTACACGCTTCAGTTTAAGGTTGAACCCAAGTAAAGGATTATTCGTAATGTTTTCTGGGAGTCAATGGAAAAGTATAGTGTCTGGCGATTTTTCTATTTTTAGATGAACATCGTACGTGTATGAGAAATCGATATAACTTCAAGATCGATGATGTTTCGATGCGTTGTGAGGTCCTTCTAACATAATATAATCATACATGACGTGCGCGAACTTTCCCGCTCGAGCTTGTCTTAAGAAAATCTTGTTTCTTCCTGCGACGAGCGAGCTTTCTCCGACACGAATGCTATAGAAGCGATAAATCCCATGAATGCCGTGTCTTGCCAAGGCGTTGTCTTTTCCTATCAACCCCGTAGTAAAATCGGGCGCTCGTTCGCTCGACGGGTCATTATTGAAACTCACCTTAATAACACGAACTCATACAATATATCAGTATATACATATACACATATATAGTTTTGCATAAAATACAAATAATATGAATTACTTGCAATTCTGCTCCGTTGGCTGATGCGAGGGCTATGTGAAGGGTGTAATGTGACTCCTTAGCGACTTCTTTGAGGTCGAATTCGATGGTCCACGTCGTCGGCTGGTACTGATTATTGCCTAGGTTCCTGAATTTTTTGTCCTAAAACCCTTAATAAACATGGAAGAGATAACCTCGTATATATGTAATAAACACACATGATATATATATGTACGAACCTTGTGACGTGTGCGAAGAACCAGTCTTTCTTGTAATCGCCAACTCCAATGGTGAAGACTAAGTCGGTCTTAGGGTATAGATCTTGGTAACGAGCCCATAATCCATACTGCCTGAATCTGTCGAGAAAAATCGATCGATTGTGAATAATGTATACGAGCATTTTTATATTTATTAAATAAGAAAAAATAGAAAAAAAAGGAAGAAACTTTTCGACGGGTCTTGGGAATTGGTGGATCTTGAACTGGTTGGGAGGGTCGGGAATGAAAAACTCGGCCGCCCTTCGGTCGGGAACTCCGATCTCCCACAAGGTGGCCCCCTTTTCGAGGAGCCTCAAAGATCATATTTTTTATATCGAACGATGACCCTAATTATTAATTCACAGAAACATATATTAGGGTTTCTTATTAAGTAGATGGATTTAATGAAGGAAAATGGTGTTGAAAAACCTGGGGTTATAGTGATGTCTGAGCTATGCTTGTAATCGCCGAGAGTCCCGGGATGCCAAGCGAACAAGCTGTAAGTCCCAGGTATCGTGTTCTTTATTACGAAGTTCCCATTAATGTCCGTTTGAGTCCAAAATTGGTAACCCTACCACGACGGAAAAATGCTAACTTTAGTAACTACAAATTAGGGTTTCATCCTAAATGCTTATTAGATTGAATGAGTACTTTGCCCTCTAATTGCCACGAGCCAGCGTCTCCAGGCGGTGCGAGCCCCACGTAAGCTAATGCGCCCGGCACCGTAGCATTGTTCGCAAAGCTGCGAACCATAAACATATTTACGACGCAATCAGAGATCATTAATGTATGTGTAATAATGCGACTTTCTGCGTTAGTATTATTACCTATCACGAACGAGAAATTGCCCTCTTATGGATCCCCTTTGGCTCGACTTGACAAAGTCTTTCGAGCGGGGGAAACTATAAGGCCAATGGCTCACCTCCTTCTTCATCTGTTTATTATTGGGGTTAAGCATAAGTAAAAATGAGAAAGCAAAAGAACGAACCAACTGTAAAATTAATGCGTGAGCTTTTGTACTCGTTTCTTTGCGTCTTCCCAAAGGATCGAAGGATTTGATTTAGGCTCGGCAGAGTTGAGATAGACGTAAACTGGGCCGAGGACCTTCTTCCAATTCTCTTCCTCGTCGAACTTTAGAGCTTGATCATACCCTGCATAATGTTGGCTTATTAACATCTGCAATAATCAAGAAAGAAGAAAGCCATAGTTAGTATTACTTGATAGAAACAAAGTTGAGTAATCACACACACACACATCTACAGGCATAAATACTTACAGAAAGTGCGACAGGGCCGACATGAGAGGTAAGATCTTGCTTGAAAGGGCCTCCCATGCGAAACTCGTTGCTCGGTGTAATAACCCAAAATCCCACTCTATCGCTGCTTACCCAACCGTGGACTAGACTGTCTTTGTTGTCGCTCGAGTACAAGTACTTATCATCCACCTATTAATAATTTATACGTAAATTTTATCATTCGAATAAAATCTGAAAAAGTGTATCGATTAACAAGCTAATTATTACCTCTCCGTTGAACTCGGGGTTAGTAGGGTTTGTTAAAACAACAGCTTCTTTGTAATCTAGGGTTTGGCCCGTCGCATGATCCCTACCAGTCGGCATGTATCTTTGCCTATCGTCAGACATGGCCATGTACTCAAACCTTTTAATTATTTAGATATAATCATCATCACATTTTTAGTAGACGACGTTATTATTACATAGGAAATAATGCGTGTCTAAGAACATAATTGTACATACTTGTTTTGTTGAAGCTTGTATACGATTCTTCCTTCATGAATGTCGAAAGCAGGCCAGCCTTTTAACCTCTCCATTACAGTATAAGAATAGAATCCAGGAGAACCAGCCAACATCACATATCTGCATATATAAATAATATATGTATATATATGTATGTAATCTTCAGGTTTTTTATAAAGAATCTTCAATTAATAGTTCTATTGCCTTTTATCGATGTTTAGAGGAGATTCGGTTCTATTGGAGGTCCATTTTCTAGTAAATGAGATCTCTGTCTGATGTTCATCGTGCCTAATGATCTTGTAAGTATTTCCCAGTAAGCTGCATTATTTAATCCGCGGTGTAATAAGCACGCCATTAATGGAAGTTTAAAGCTCTAAGAAGAAAATGAAAACATATAACGATGATAATTAATCAGTTTTACATACTTGTCTACCCCAGGATTAACGTTTCCCGGTTTGCTCCAAACGATATCCCAATGCCTATATATATTTATAATATATATATATGTATATTTATATTATTCAAGATTAACGGAAATAGCTACACACCACATGTATATAGATATTTTATCATAATTATGTAAGCGTAATGTACTTATACCCTCGATCATCTGCTTTAATGAATTGAGATTCGAGCAAGTTTTCGCCCCCTTTGTACGTAATATCAGTGACATAGCCACCTGGAATTCCTAACGTTACGTTTACAATGCCATTGCTCATCACCACCTATATGAATATATGATCAAACAATAACGATAACATTACATACATATATACATACACTGATACTATATATATCGTCATTAATATACTAGACGTATTACTTGATTATCCTGTTGATACAACTTCACTCCCAAAGCTGACGAGCCGTCCTTAATGTATGAAGATCGTGATCTAAGAGACAGAAGGGGTGAGGAAAAAAATAAATGAAGACATTAATATAGAAAAAGTAAAGAAACAAAAAATAATATTAAGTCTGACTAAACATGCAATAACGGGGATTTCATGAAGTGGTGTTTTTGTACTTTCATGAAGTATATATATTAGTTATAGAGCTTACCCCTTTGTCGTATGTTTCGACAGGGAAACCATGAAAAACGAAAGCAAAACGGCAGCTTGTAGTAAGAAGGCTCTCAGCATTCCCATTGTGCTTTTAATTTCTTGAATTCTCTAGCATGAAAACCACCACACTACGACGCAGCCCTTTTCCGTTTTATGTACTTTTGCCACTTTAAAATTAAGGCTGTCGCCATTAAACTATTAATCATGCTATAAGAAAAGGTAATGAAATTATGTAGAAGAATGAAGTGAGAGATTTGATAGGTTATTCAGCGGATAGTGTATTAACTGCAATTTCTATTAATTGGAAAGGAAAATCCGTACAGAATGTCTTAATATTTTCTTTGTGAACACCAAATCTTCGACTACATAATTTAGAGTGCATGCAGAACTTAATGAGATCTTCTCATCAGATTCAGTTTTGCTTCAGCCTTGTTACTGGTAATGAATACCGTATCAAAATACTCATATTTAAGTTTCCACTTTTGTAGAACATTTCTTATATTATCATAATTGCCAAAATAGTCATGGAAATCAATCTCAAATCTCATGCACTCTTGTCGAACTAAACATTAGGATATAAATAAAAGCGTACATGTTTATGATCTTTCATTAATATACATCACGGGTTCGATTGAAACTGAGTAGCAAAATAAGAAAAATTAATAAGTAAAAGGAAAAAAGGCAAACTATAATAACTCTTTATTTAATGATCTGAGTCTTCCTCGGATTCCGAGTCCGTAATCTCCTCTCCACCGTCCGATCTCATGCTTTTGTCCCCATCGTGATGGTATTTCCCCGACGATCCAAAGCTTCTCCGCCTACTCTTCGCCGACCGATTATTCCGACGGTGGTCGCTACTGCCGCCGCCGCCGTCCCACTCACCGTCCTCGTCGCTGCTGTAATCTTCTTTCCTCGAACTCAAACGCAAGCTGAAGCCGACGCTAAAATCTCCCGACCCACTGCTGCTCCTCGAACTCGACGAATCCATCCTGGCCGTCCGTTTCATCGACGGCGGCGATCTCCCTCCATCATCTCCCTCCTCCTCGGAGCTGTTCGAACTAGTGCTTTGTCGGCGCTCGCTTTTGTTGTGGTAAGAAGAAGAGAAGTTGCTCGACGACCTCGTCGAGTTTCCGAATTGGCTTATCGAGTCGACCCTCGATGACAAAATGGGAACGAGGCGGTCCGGGATTGGAGCCTCGGGCGGAGCCACGGCTAGGAATGCGAGCGCGGCCGAGACGTCGGCTATCAAAGGACGGGCCTGCGGTTCGTCTTGTAGGCACATAGCGGTTACCCCGACGGCTTGGTTTAGGCTCGTCACGGGGAATGCGTTGCGTAGGAGCGGGTCCGCCATCTCCGGGAACCTTTTCGGGTCGTGGAAAAACTGCTGAGCCTGTTCGTTGTTAAAAGACAAAAAAAAGTTATATATGTTCTTACTTAGTCCGAGACGATCACTTCACCTAAAAGTAAGTTTAATATGAAGGGGTTGTATCATTTCAATGACCCCTTCGGCATAGTTGTTTGGGAGGCCTCGAGGGTCGTGTAGCTAGGAGGTCAAGGGATCGGATTCATCTCTCATACTTGCTTTGATAAGTCTTCATGGGTCTTCAGTTCTGACCTCGGGGATTAGTTCCACATTTGGAGTGTGTGGCCGGTTAGTTCATAACCGGACTGTATTGGGATACATAGGGACCGTAAAAAAAGGATTGTATCATATTTTAAATTTATATATTTTATTCCCAAAACGCCCCAGGCTGATTTCTTTTATTATCTAAGCTTCGAACGTGAGGATTTGTGCGTACCCACATATTCAATGATCACTTCACCAAAACGTTTTAACTTTTAAAGAACTGCAACATATTTTATATTTATATAATACTTACCCAACTAACTAGGTTTTGCTCGTCCGTGGGCTTGGAAATGTCGACGGCCCTACGGCCGGTGATGAGCTCGAGCAAAATGACTCCAAAACTGTACACGTCGGACTTCACAGTCAACTCGCCGTGCCTCTCGTACTCCGGCGCGCAATACCCAGAGGCCGCCATCACGCTCGGGCCGGCGTGCATCTTATTACCCCCCTGCACGAGCTTGGCGAGCCCATACTCCGACAACCTAGGATTGTTATCCCCGTCAAGCAAAATGTTCGACGACTTCAAATCCCTATATATGATTTCGGGCTTGGCCGTCTCGTGCAGGTACTCGAGCCCCTGTGCTATGCCCGACGCGATCTTCATCCTCGAGCTCCAGTTTAAGGGACTCTTCCCATTCTGAACTTCTGCGAACAAACACGTAAGTGAGATTTCATTCAAAATCTAATTGATTATTGAGCGAGTAGCCCACAAGCTTCATATGCACGCCAGACTGGACTATGGTAGTTAGTATAATAACTAATGTTTACCGAATAAATGGCTCTTGAGAGAGCCAGACGGGACGTATTCATACACAAGGATTCGTTGTTCTCCGTCGGCGCAATAACCGATCAGCTTGACGAGGTTAGGGTGGCTTAGGCGGCTCAACGAAGAGACTTCGACTTGGAAGTCTTTGCTTGTTTGTGTACCATTTCTGTCTAGTTGCCTAACAGCAACAATCTGCATGTGTCAACAAAAGAAAGAAAAGAAGAGAGATTATTGCATCCCAACTCTCTCTTGTAATAATAATAATACTAAATATTGCATGAAATATATATATATATATATATATATATATGTACCTGTCCGCTTCGCTGTTGAAGTGTTCCTCTGAAAACTCTTCCATATCCATCTTCGCCCAACAGACATTCTTGGCGGAAATTCTTGGTCGCCGTGGCGAGTTCTCTGAAATTGAACACCTTACATGTTTCGCTTTCTGCTGCTAAATTGTCGCTGTTGTTCGAATCGGCTGGCGTTGGATTATTTGGTCTTAGGTTGTTATTTACTGTAGTAGAAAAAAGACGTATAGATTTATTTGTTCATCAACAGCAGCTCAATGTAAGAAAAAAAAAGATTAGATTTTTATACCAGGCGGCGGTGGTGTGGTGAAGGCGGTGGGCTGAGCGACGGCGGCGTCGCCGTCGTTGGCATAATTGTCTTCGGCGGTGCTTTCCTTTTGCTGCCTATTTTGAAAACATGGGAAGCAATTCATGTCTTCAGGCTCCGCGACAAAACCAGCAGCAACCCTCCGAGAAGTCTTTTTTTTAATCTATGCAATATTTATTACAGTAATTGAATCTGATAAATTCTTTTTGTCTCCTCCTTTTCCTCGCCGTGTATATCCTCTCCTCAACGATGATAGAACGAATCAATGAATCCAAATCCTTGTTATGCATGCATATGAAGAAGCTCATCAATTATTATTATATCAGATTTTGAAATTTAATCATGGAGCATAGGTGAGGTTATTTAGCGTGTAGGGTCCTCGAGGAGAAACGAAGGACCCCTTTACGTTATGAACTGCGAAATAAAGCCTGCACAAAGATTAAAAAATGGTCGTTGGAAGAAAAAAATAAGATAGGAAGCAAACAATAGTTTTTTTTTTTTCTTTTTCTAAAAATTCCAAATACTATTTCGCTCGACTCCAAGAGAAAAAAGGGGAGATTTCGGTGGTGTGCGGACAATTTTATATATGCTGTTTGATTCGCTCATAACCAATAATCATTATTTTGAGGTTGTGCCCAAGAGATAACGAAACTAATGACGGAGAAAACCAAATTTAATTGGGTAATCCATGATATTTGTTAATGTGATTAATTTCAAGATAAATCTGCTTCGTCTTAAAGTAACTACCTCCCATGCAAGCCACGTACGCAATTCCTTGGGATTCATTCTTCCACGTTGCATGTCTCCCACAAATCCGCGTCATCACTATCAATCCCCTTCAAAAAAACCCAAGAAAATCTATGTAGTTAATTAAGAAGACGACGGCTAAAGTAAAACATAGTATATTATTCTGCCGATGAGCGCCAGCACAACACATGAACAGCTCAAGCCCTCGACGGTGGGCCGCCGGTCAAGGAAAGGGCGCATGCGCGGCAAAGGCGGGCCTGATAATGCCACGTGTACTTACCGAGGCGTACGCCAGCGCACGTGGGGAAAGTGGGTCGCCGAGATAAGGGAGCCAAATCGTGGGGCCCGCGTCTGGCTAGGGACGTTCGACACGTCACTCCAAGCCGCGCGTGCCTACGACGACGCGGCTAAGAGGCTCTATGGCTCGTGCGCCAAGCTCAACCTTCATCATCGATCTCCGTCGTCGTCCGAAGATGAGGAGAAATTATTACAGTACGGAGGAGGATTAATCGATACCGACAGCAATGGAAATAATGTTCGCTCTGAAGACGGAGACGACGATGAACCCATCAAGTCAATGTTAAAGGATGTTGACGCGCCGACGTTGCTCGGTGAAGAAGAAGGCGGCGATGGGAAAAATAAGCATAGGAGTAGTACCATGAGCTGGTCGGAATTGTACTTTCCCGCCGGAAAGTCTACACAGCCTCCCGGCGAAGACGATGATGGCGGGGAGATTACGTTGGGAGGCGTGCCTTGTAATTCCGAGATTTCCTAGTTCCATGGGCCTTTTAGTTGGCATTAGAGTATTTGATAATCATACATATATCAAGATATAAGTTCAATGCTAGGGAGTAGCAGTAAGCTATTTTATTTTGTATCTGAAGTTGCATGTCGTCGCTTTTCAATTTTTGTTACATTATGTAGTATAGTATAGATAGAGCGAATCAATAGATATAATATATGCTTATCTTCAATCAATATCCGAGATGCAGTAGTGACGTATGTAGCAGTTGATGTTCAAAGCTGCGACTTAGCTAAACTGAATAATTTCTTAAAGATAAATGAAAAAAGAGGAAAACCCCCCCAAAAAACAAAGGAGTGACTGAGAAGAAAAGAAAAGACAGTTAGTTAGTTGGGTCTTGGGAGAGAAGAATTAATGGCGAAGATTGATTGGTGGCAGACAGAGAACAAGCCATGCACAGGTCGATGCTTTACTCCTACGTATGTAGTGCCTCTGCAATAAATTAAAAAGACTCGTGTAATAAAAGAGAACCAAGGTATTTGCGAAAGACACTTGAATGCATGCTATGATTGTACCCTCCTTCTCAATGCCGCCATTAATGTGAGCGGCAGCATCCTTCTTCTGTCTTTCTTTTGGCTGCTGTAATAACTTGCGAAGAATGTGAACATTGATGAACGAAATATGGCTGCAAGAAAAAACCGTTACTCTAATACTACTCTTGCAGTATTCTATCGAATAATCTTGCTGCAGTGCTTTCTTGTCTCCATGAAATCTACGGCCATTTCTTCGTATAACATCGCAAACTACACAAGATATAAACAGGTTACCAGCTTGAGGCTAGCAAGGATCCAAAGGCGTTTGAACAAGATCAACAAGCCTCCTCTCCTAACCATCGAGGTAATAAATAACAACTCATGCCATCATTTATCTTTACCTGCATATCATATAATGTCCGAGTTTTTAATTTTTGTTGGATCTTATTCACTGTGTTGTGCTCTTCATCAGAGCCCTGATGGAGACATAATAGACTGCGTCCTCAAACGAAAGCAGCCAGCTTTAGATCATCCTCTCCTAAAGAATCACAAAATCCAGGTTATAAGTAATACACGCACTAGCAAGTGTTTAGCATTAGGACGTAAAATAACTAATCATAACCGATGAATTCAGCAGAGGGTTCGACCAAAAATCCCGAGAACAAAAGCAGGCGACAGCCAAGAACAACAAAAATCCAAAGCAAGCAACGCCACAGTTTCTAGCGCATCAGACGGGTTCAAAGGCGTGTGGCAATTATGGCACGCCGAGGGGCAATTCTGTCCGAAAGCCACCGTCCCAGTACGTCGCAGCACTGCGAGCGACGTTTTGAGGGCCAAATCGTTGCACGAATTTGGCAGAAAGCCTAAAAGTTCGACGCCTATCGACCCTTTTCGTCCTCAGAAGGACCTCGTCGTTGCGCCCGACGTCGGGGGATATGGCCATGAGGTTCTGCTCATGCTATATAAAGCTATATGTCTGAGAATCCATTCATCAAATCAATTAACTGGAAATTAAAACTGCTTACTTGTGTTATATCAGCACGCCATAGCTTACACTAAGTCGTCGGGTGATGATATCTACGGCGCGAAAGCCACTATCAACGTGTGGGACCCGTTTGTCGAGGCCAAGAACGAGTTCAGCCTTTCACAGATTTGGGTCCTCTCGGGTTCTTTCGATGGGTCCGACCTCAACAGCATAGAAGCTGGCTGGCAGGTAGGTACACCTATTCAATGACTGAATATATTACCCATAACCTTCTCTTTGACGCATTTTAACATATACCTTTTAGACATTGGATTTGTGAAGCTTTCGTCTTTCCTTCATACTAGTCAGGTTAGTCCAGAGTTGTACGGAGACACCAGGCCGAGGCTGTTCATTTACTGGACGGTCCGAATCTCATCTCTGTAGTATTATCTTTTCCTTGGGATACACAATTATGTAATACTTTGCAATAATTCTCAGAGCGACGCTTACCAAGAGACGGGCTGCTACAACCTTCTTTGTTCGGGATTTGTTCAGACCAGCAGCAGAATAGCCATCGGAGCTGCTATTTCGCCGGTGTCGTCCGCCGACGGTGAACAGTATGAGATCACCTTACTCATATGGAAGGTAGTAATGAGGTCTTATTATAATACAGCTTCACTGATTTCATCCATGCGATGCATTATTAACCCTCCCTCTCATCGATTTATTATAGGATCCAAAGTCGGGAAACTGGTGGATGGGCTTCGGCGACGGGACATTGGTGGGTTACTGGCCGGCGGAGCTATTCACGCACTTGTCTGATCGGGCGACGATGGTCGAGTGGGGAGGCGAGGTTGTCAACACTCGGCCCGGCGACGAGCACACCACGACCCAGATGGGTTCGGGTCGGTTCGCCGCGGAAGGGTTTGAAAGGGCGAGCTATTTCAGGAATTTAGAGATCGTCGACTACGAAAATAGTCTGAATTCAGTTCAAGATTTGTCCACCTTGGCTGAGAATGCGTATTGCTACGATGTTCAAAGCTCGTACAGTGATGCGTGGAGGACTCATTTCTACTACGGTGGGCCCGGGAGAAGCCAGCAGTGCCCGTGATGATGACGTCATAATCAATTACTAGCTATTCTTTATTATTAGATTATTTAATTTTTTTTCGGATGTTTCTAACTGAAGTAGTACGTCTTCTTGCTTGTCTGAAGTAAAGCCCAATAAGAAGTGAATGCCTTAAGCCCAATTAAAGCCCAATAATACTGTGAATATAATAAGTCTTCGATGGCTGCCTTGGGAGTTAGGACATTCAACTATCTATCTATCGCCATCACTTTACACCTCAGAAAGCCGCTTTTTTCTTTCCCCAGTTTTCCCCGCCACCACCTCGGCAGCCACCACCGGCGCGTGGCGCACGACCGTATAAAATCACGCGGCGAGGCTGCGACCTATTTCGGCGCTTATTTATGCTATTGAGAGCTTCTAATCTGTTCAAATATTCGTTGCCAAAACCCCAATTCTCTCGATTTTGCCCCTGCCCCCGATCCACGTCGGCTCGAGCTGGTTACCCGATGGAGGAGGGTTTGGGACGAAGGTTGTGGATCAAGAACGGGAAAGAGTGGACGCAAGCTCTGTACACTCCTTTTGTGGTCTCTTTGGCAGCTGGAAATTTGAAAATCGAGTCATTTCGCAGCTACATAGCCCAAGATGTTCATTTCTTAAGAGCTTTCGCCAAAGCGTGAGCTATTCTTTCCTCTTTAACTTTCACCTTATTATTGTTATATTTTCCTGATTTAGCGTAGGCGTTATTTTGTTACTACCGTATTCCTGAGAGTTGAGTTTGAATGAATGATTCTATATGTTCGGCTTGGTGGTTGGAGTGGATTTCGGGAAGAGCTTATTTTCACGTAAGATGTAATAATGGGATCTAATGAGATAGGGATTCCAGTCGTTGATTTTCTTAGTATTACAATAGGTATGAAATGGCCGAGGAGTTTGCAGATGATGATGACGCAAAAATTGGCATTTCTGATTTGCGGAAAAGTGTTCTCGAAGAGCTCAAAATGCATGATTCATTTGCCCAAGTGAGTATTCTTCTGTTCACTATGGTTGAACAAAGCATCTCTGTTTCTCTAAAGGTTGCTATCAAAGCTATCCGTAGCCCACTATCCTGCTCTAGTTGGCAGTGTAGAGTTGAAATGTCTCATTAGTGACCTCATCGTTAGTTTAGATCAGATTTTCATATGATTTGGCATTGTGATCTTATCTCGTCATATCCTTCATCATCATGTTTTGCTTTAGTGGAATCATATATTCAAATTATCAGGAGTGGGGTCTAGACGCGTCTGAAGAGAGCTCTCCAAACGCTGCAACTGCGAATTACACGGAGTTTTTGCTCTCAACGGCTTCCGGAAAGGTCGAAGGAGTGAAAGCTCCTGGTAAACTAGCTACACCCTTTGAGAAAACAAAATTGGCTGCTTATACTCTTAGTGCTATGACGCCTTGCATGAGGCTCTATGCTTTTCTCGGTAAGGAATTGCAGGCACTTCATCCTAGTGGAGATGCTCATCCATACCAGAAGTGGATCGAGAATTATTACTGCGACAGTTTTCAGGTCTGCATTTTTCGGTGTACGAACCATTTTTCAGCTTGTTGGTGTCCATTATGGCATATTACGCTGTTAAATGTTTTGCGCTTCAATATTTGTTTACAGGAAGCAGCTTTGCAAACAGAGGACTTGCTGGATAAATTAAGTGTGTCGTTAACTGGAGAAGAGCTTGATGTCATTGAAAAGTTGTATCATCAAGCTATGAGACTTGAAATAGAGTTCTTTCTAGCTCAGCCGCTCGATCAGAAAACTGCGGTTCCTCTGTCTAAGGATCACAATCCAGACGAACATTGTCTCATGGTGTTTTCAGATTTTGACTTGACTTGCTCGGTTGTGGATTCATCAGCAGTCTTGGCTGAAATAGCCATTGTAACAGCACCAAAGTCAGATCAAACTCAATCTGGGGATCTGCTTGTTCGGATGTCGTCGGCTGATTTGAGAAGCACCTGGGAACAACTGTCAAAGCATTATACCGAAGAGTATGAACAGTGCGTCGAAAGCATATTGATTGGTGGTCCAGGTACCTGATTTAATATATACAGAAGTGAAGTTTTCTCTTTCCACATACCCTGAAAAACAGAGCTGACCATATTAATCTTGCATTGCAGCTGAAAAGTTCGGTTATGAAGGTCTACGTGAAGCACTCGAGGCCCTTTCGGAGTTTGAAAGGATTGCAAATTTAAGAGTGATAGATTCTGGTGTACTTAAGGGGATTAAGGTTGAAGATATAAAAAGAGCCGGGGAACGCTTGATTCTCCAGGATGGTTGCAAGTCATTTTTCCAAGGCGTTGCTAAGAATGAAAATTTGAACACAAACATCCATGTGCTTTCCTATTGCTGGTGCGGTGATCTTATTCGGGCAGCTTTTTCGTCAGGTGCTGTTTGTCACTTGAGGACCAAATTAGTTTATAACCATGTCATGTCTTAACCATTTCTAGCTGATTGTTGACACCATTCACGTTAACCAGGTGGCTTGAAAACTGTTAATGTCCATGCAAATGAGTTCGTATATGAAGATACCTTATCCACTGGGGAAATTGTTAAGAAGGTCGAGTCTCCAATCGATAAGGTTCAGGCGTTCACCAATATCGTACAGGCTTTTGACAGTGGCCGAAAGAATCTGACTGTGTATATAGGAGATTCAGTCGGTGACTTGCTTTGCTTGCTTGAGGCGGATGTTGGCATAGTGATAGGATCGAGCTCGAGTCTGAGAAAAGTGGGGAGTCGTTTTGGTGTCTCTTTCGTTCCTTTGTTCCCTGGCGTGATCGAAAAGCAGAAGCAGATTATCGATAATATTGATACCTCAGTTTGGAAAGGGCTATCAGGAGTTCTGTATACTGTTTCCAGCTGGGCAGAGATTCATGCTTTTGTTCTGGGCTCGTAGCTCTTTCCTCTTTTTGATTCTTGTTACATAAATTCTTCAGTGAAGGTGTTGTGATATATTACACTATTCAGCTTATACAAGCTTTGGTGGCTTCTTTTATTCGGGCCATGACGACATGTCCCCTTGTTTTGCTATTGGGGAATAATCTCTGGACACAGAAGTTCAAGTGGATCGAAGTTTCTTACTTGAGCCATGTTATGACATTATCTTGCTAACATTGGATATTGTGGTTAGAAAATGTTGCCTGCCTCGCTTTGAATTGCATATATATATAGATGTATTTGGATTTCGAATTCTGGTGATCCTCCGAGTCTGAACTGTAAACTTCATTATTTCCATCTATGAAACGTGCATTTTCTCCCTGTCTGGTTGATATGTCTGAAGATTTACCATGACATTTGCTGCTTTAGGAGCAATTCATCAGTCACACTAAGGTCTATCAAACATGTAGTCGACAAGTGTAATAACATACACTATTAGTTTAGTTGTTTTTTTTTTTTTGAGATATTAGTTTAGTTGTTGACGACCATGGCTTCATCAGCAGCGGAGTGCTGCAGTTTCTTTATGCAGAGTCTACTATTATTAGTTATAGTCTGTATTTCTCCCGTATTTCCTGCTATGGCCTGATCAAGGATGATTGTGTCTTCTTCCTTGTAATCCCCTTTTAAGATCTCCATTGCAATCTCATTTTCGACCATTTGCTGTATCACCCTCTTCACTGGCCTTGCCCCGAAGTTAGGGTCGTAGCCCATTGCCGCCAGAAGAGACACAGCTTCCTTTGTGTAATGGAAGTTGATGTTCTTCTGCTTAAGCCTATCTTTCACGCGATTCAGCTGTGCAACCCAGAAATCACTAGCAATCACAATCGAAGAGAAAACAAAAAACAAAGCAACAACATACGCAAGAAATAATGATCATTACCTGAATATCAACGATATTGCTGATCTGTTGGGCGTCCAGAGGCTGGAAAACAATGTATTCATCTATTCGGTTCATGAACTCTGGTCGGAAAGTCTGCCTTGCCAACTCAACTACCTGTCTCTTCATCACATCATACACAGCATCCTTGCTTTTCTGGGAGTTTCTAAGCGTTTCAAGGATGTAATGAGACCCAATATTCGACGTCATAATCACAACCGTGTTGGTAAAGCTGACGGTCCGTCCTTGAGAATCTGTTATTCTTCCATCGTCTAGTAGCTGCAGAAGGATGTTAAAAACATCGTGGTGTGCCTTCTCTATTTCGTCAAACAGGACAACAGAATACGGCCTCCGTCGAACCACTTCGGTCAGCTGTCCGCCCTCTTCGTAGCCAACATAGCCCGGCGGCGCGCCGACCAATCGCGAAACAGCATGCTTTTCCATGTACTCACTCATGTCGATACGAACGAGGGCACTCTCGGTGTTGAAAAGGTACGAGGCAAGTGCCTTAGCGAGCTCCGTTTTGCCCACGCCAGTGGGACCCATAAACATGAAGCTCGCAATGGGTCGGTTAGGGTCTGAGAGACCAGCTCTAGAACGGCGTATTGCATCTGCCACGGACTTGACAGCCATGTCTTGACCGACCACTCTTCGGTGGAGAACTTGCTCGAGCATGACAAGCTTATCCCTCTCCGTTTGCTGGAGATTGGAAAGAGGTATACCAGTCCATCTGCTAACGATCTCCGCGATGTCGAAATCTGTAACTTCCTCCCTTAGCAATGACTTTCCAGTAGTGCGGTAGTCGCTGAGGCTTTTATCGGCTGCTTCGAGTTGGCGCTGAAGTGACATCAACGTGCCGTACTTGAGTTCTGCAGCACGGTTAAGATCGTACTCACGTTCGGCAGCTTCCATCTCTAGATTGACCCTATCAATCTAATATAATAATTTACTTGAGCAAAAAAGTGTGTAAGATGTTGTGTCATGAACTAGTCATATATGGCCTTGGGTCAATGCATACCTCTTCTTTGATTGACCGTATTTGGTTCATCATGACTTTCTCTTTTTCCCACTGGTCGTTTAACTCCTTTTGCTTCTGTTTAAGAGCTCCCAAATCGTGTTCCAGCTTGCTCAACCGCTCCTTTGACGCTTTCGAGGTGTCATTTTTCAAAGAAAGCCTTTCCATTTCTAACTTAAGCACAGCTCTGTCTATCTCATCCAATTCAGTAGGCTTGGATGTGATTTCCATTTTCAGCTTCGCAGCAGCTTCATCAACAAGGTCAATGGCTGCAAGCATACAGCAATAAAATCTAATCACATGAGCATATAATTGAGAATCGGCGAACTTTTACATCGAAATATTTGTATTGTTATGTGTGCATTTGTTTCACGCTGAAAAGAAATTCTCCGAAGTAGAAAATGAACAACATCGCCCACCTTTATCTGGTAGAAACCGCTCCGTGATATACCTATCGGACAGAATTGAAGCAGCAACCAAAGCATTATCGGATATTTTGACGCCATGATGCAGTTCATATCGTTCACGTAGTCCCCGCAGAATGGATATGGTGTCTTCAACTGATGGCTGTCCAACAAACACTTGTTGGAATCTACGTTCCAATGCAGGGTCCTTCTCGATGTACTTCCTATACTCGTTTAGTGTGGTTGCCCCAATGCATCTAAGCTCCCCTCGACCGAGCATGGGTTTCAACAGATTTCCAGCATCCATTGCCCCTCCAGTAGCCCCTGAACATAAATTATAAATAAGAATAAGATAAATTGACTTTACAAAATTTGTCACACAGAGCTAAACTAATAGGACTGAAAATGGATATATGATAAAATGAGATTTCAGACCTGCACCAACTACAGTGTGAATTTCATCGATAAATAATACAATCTGTCCATTTGAAGCAGTGACCTCCTTTAATACAGCTTTTAGCCTTTCCTCAAAATCCCCTCGGTACTTGGCACCAGCAAGTAAAGATCCCATATCCAGAGATATCAACTAATAACAAGTGTCACACATTGCCAACATTAGGATGCTAAGAAATATCGAGATACAAACTTACAAAATGGGACTTAATAAGTCTAGACCCAATTAAGTACCAAAGAAAGACTGTTAAAGCTGAAGTCAAACAATAAAAGAAAATTCTTAAGTCACCACAAAGATTACTCATACAACACATCGAGCAGTAGTAACTCTACAACCTTCCGATTTAATAGAGGTTCAGGAACGTCTCCACGAATAATCCTTTGAGCTAACCTGCAATGACATGGCAGAAGGTCAACGACCATATTGCATAACTTGAATATGCCACCACCAAAAACTCAATCTCAGTACATTTAATGAGCCACTACTAAAGAGTTGAGATAATACCCCTCAGCGATTGCAGTTTTGCCAACTCCAGGTTCACCAATTATAACAGGGTTGTTCTTCGTCCTGCGAGATAATATTTGAATGCATCGACGTATTTCGTCATCACGGCCTATAACAGGATCAAGTTTCCCACGTCTTGCAAGTTCAGTTAAGTCATTCCCATATTTCTCGAGTGCCTCATATTTACCTTCAGGATCTATATAAAAGCAACAAATTGAAAAAAAAATATTGTGACAGGTAATATATATACATATGCTAGCATGCATGTCTTTGCCGCTTGTATTCAAAGTTATGAAATTGGAATGCAAAAGACGAAGTACGTACTTTGATCAGTTACTTTCTGGCTACCACGAACAGCTTGAACGGCATCTTTTAATGCCGGTTCGCTTAGTTCATGATTTCTAAATAGCTGCTGTCCAAACCTTTTGTCAGAGAGAAAAGCTAACACCAGATGCTCAACAGACAAGAACGAATCGCCCATTTCCTTCTTGAGTTTCCGAGCACCGTCCAACAGATTCCTGAATTGAGGGCCCACTACAGGCCCAGAGGTGTCCCCCGAAATCTGCAAACGATATCAATAACATTTGATATTTGGGTGATAGCGCAAAAAAAGATTGTCAAGCAAAAGCATTACACATACCATCGGTTGTTGCGAAATGAAGTTGTTCGTAAACTGCAGGAGCGATGAATTATCAACTCCAGCCTTGGTGAATATTCTCCTAGCAAGCCCATCCTTTTGCTCCAAAAGCGCTTTCATGAGATGCTCAGTTTCCACGACTTGTTGTTTGCTGTCCCTTGCGGCGGACACAGCACCCAAAATCCCCTCCCACGCCATCTCAGTAAACTCGGAGTTAGTGATCTGTCAAGTTACGAATCAAATAGCAACGAAGAAACCTAACCTCGATAACTTAGTACGCACCAATCGTAATAACAACAGCGAAGGCAAAATAAATCACCTCGGCCGAAGACGCGGCGGAGGTGGAGTATGAACGCGCCGGGCTACTGAGGCCTGACGACGGAGAGATTGCAGGAGAAAACCCGTTCGCGGCCGCAATGGGAAGGGGACGTGGCTGACAACAGGCGCGAGCGCCTTGGTGGCGCTGAGGAACTTGCGACACGGACGCCCTCAGCGCCGAGCTGCTTATTAGCCTCCTAAGCAGCGTCGACGAGCTTCTGTAAATTGTCATCGGAAAGTAACAGGCGAGCAACCAAGCGTCGGAATTGTTCTGTTCTGTGACTGACTACGGATAAGCAACACCGTGTGAAGTGTGTTGTTGAAGTTTTCTAACGAAGGTGCGAGGGGTTTAGAAATCGGTAGAAGCTTCTCTCCTTTTTTTTTCCTTGATTTCTTTCTTTTTTCCGCAAGGAAAACCCGGGAAAATAATTTATTACTTTTTTTTATTTTTTTTCTAAATACTTAACTATATACCTATATATAAAGACTTATCGTAGGTTGGTATTTTGGAAAATCACCCCATTGATATGCGGAGATTTTTGTTAAATAGGATTACTTTGTGTGAAATAAAAAAAAAGAATTCTAAATTTTCTAATTAAAAAAAAAAGAGATTGGGTGTTTTTAAAAAAAAAATCGAATGATTATCATTTTGATCCGCTCGACTGAAATTTCATGTCGAAATGAGATGTTAATCGATGGGTTCGTGATTCTTACATGTATTACCCCAAATCTGGGTGAATTTTCGTGTTTTTGAGCATAAAATCGACGTTTTCGAGTGGAAAACGATTTATTCGAATATTTTATTATTTGGACCCAGTTCGGTCATGTATAATGTGTTAATCATTGTATTCATTTCAATATATTTTTATTATTTCTATAAGCGACACTTAGTAAATTTTCCGATCCAACCTCACCTTGCTTCTCATAGTTTAACTCCGAGTTCAAAGGAGTTGCAAAACAGCGGTGAAGGGCAGTAGTCTAACTCCCCAGTTTAACTTGAGATACAATGCACTGTCAAAAGGTAGTTACGGTGAAAAAAAGAAACATACGTCAAGAGAGAGAGAGAGAGAGAGAGAGAGAGAGAGAAGAGATGTACAACACGCAAAATCGACACGACAATAGCAGAGGAACACGACAATAGCAGCCAAATTCGATTACCTTAAGCTCGACTCTTTCTCTTCCTTCCTTTCTTATTAGTCTCAGTTTGTCGTGACTTTGCTGCTGAATTCTTCTTGTTTGTCGTTTTCTCAGGTGATTTCTGCTCCAACACGACTGGGCTTGTTTTTATCATCTCGTCGGTGGCCGACCTCGTCAGCCTGCCCTCGGTGCTTTGCGGGTTTTTTCCTTTAGACTTTGCAGTCTTTTGGCTGCCTTGGTTCGAGCTGCTTGGAGTAGATTTGATACCCGAAGATGCTTTGGCAGACTCTTTCTCCGATTTTTTCGGGGACTTCAAGTTAGATTTTGCTAAGGATTTCTTCTTGCCTTTGGGCTTGGATTTTGCAGAAGTCTTCTTGGCTTTCGGCTCTTGGTCATCCGTTAACTCAGTACCAGGACTTTTTGCAGTCTCCTTTCGCTTTCTGGCGTGTACAGTAAAACTATAAGCATTGATTTAAACCCTCTCATGTTTTTGTGGACTGTGAAGGAGATTTTAGTACTAAACAAACCTTTTTGGCGAGACATCGATCTTGTTTCGCTCGCTCGATGTTTCGACATCCGCCTTGGCTTTCTTTGTCCGCTGCCTGATATAAGAAAGAAAGCATGATATTGGTTCTTCTCACGGTAGGGGAAGTGCGGTAAAAGATTAAACCCAGATAGTATGAACATCAGAGTACCCAACGCAACCAGCCCAGACTATAAATAATCATCAGCATCGTCTTTACTAACTAATATGCACTAGTAGCATGCAGTATAAAGTCAAGTTTGCAGAAATTCAGAAGTTTTACATACAAACATCACCATAATATGTAAATGGATAGATGCTAAAGCTTCTCCCCCTGGAAAACAACAGGGAAACATTGAACATAAGATGGTGTAGAGAAACTATGAAACTTACAAGTCAGAGGATGCATCACGACTTGAAGGTTCAACAGCTTGGTCCTGCACAAGAAAATAGTGAGATTATGCAGAAAGTGGGAAATCATGGGATTAAATCAATTGATTCAGTAACTAACTAACCCCTTCCACAACCGAATCATCCGTGACAAATTCCCATTGTTGGTTTCTAAGATTCAGTTTTTCTTCATCACCATCAGCATACAAAATCTGTCAAAACTCAGAACACAAACAAAGTTGATTAAAAAAACAAACATCACACTAACAAGAGGATCTAACTATTCCGCTGACCTTGTGCCTTTTTCGGACAGAATCAAACGACGCAATTACACCTTCATAATACCTGGTAACAATGTACAGTCAAACAGTAGAGAATTAGAAGTCTAGTTATTCTACCAGAACCTCTGAAACTACAAAATGCAAGAAGCACTTACATTCGATCGTGCGGCCACCAAACTTTAACTTTTGAACCAACTATATCCTTTCCGTAATCTACCTTTTTAGATGCCTGGCTCAATCCAATAACAAAATAAGAATGAATTAGTACGGTAGAAATTGTTAAAAGCTGACAGCTGTTATCATGATCAGAAGTTAAGGACCCGTCAGAAAAACGTGTCAAACCTGAAAAAATGAAATTTTAAGTGCGTACCTTCTCTGTGCTAGGAGTTCGCTTCCGCGTGGTACTCATTCTTGGAGTTTCATTATCTTCATCTTTCGTAGACTTTATTGTAGAATGCATTACTTCATTATTTTCTCCTATAGGGGAGCTTGGAGACTGTTTCTCATGTCTTGGTTTAGCTCGAACGCTCTTTTTTCCTCTTTTCTTGTTTAACGATGATCCAACTTCCATCTCATTGCTAGCATTTCCCAAATTTTCTTTCTGGTCCAGCAGCATTTTCTCAGAATCATTATCACTAGCATCCTTTATGCTTTCTTCTTGATTCAATGGTTTCTCCTCAGGACTTCTCTCTTCAGGTCGACATTCCCCTGAACGCTGATCACCCACTGCTTCCACATCAGATCTTCTGTCATTTTGACCATCAGATGTTGTCTCTTCTTTGACCAAATTTTCCATCACATCATCCCGGTCATTTCCAGACTGACTCTCATCAGGAGTGCTATCATTATTGGTTGGACATGCTGCCTTTACCACCTCATTTTCAAATGCTGTTGATAGTGGAAGGTGAATTGAAGTGTCTTGCACCTCTTTCAAAGGTTTCACAACATCAATGTCCTTACAGTGACCTTGTGACACATCCATGTCATCCCCGGGACGTTCACAGTTTTCTGGCCCTTTTTCAGGTTCAAAATTATCCTTTCCCTCTTCTAAATTTCCAGACTTCGGAGCATCCGAATCATGGGAATCAGATTTTGCAACGGTCGTATTATCTTCAGCACAAGAGGAACTGCCAACAGTTAAATTTGGACGCGCACTTAGAGTAAGATCTTTATCATCTCTACCGTCTTTGGGCACCTGTTTGGTGACAACAGTTTTAATAAGTTAACTCAAACTAAGGCACGATGGCACACTTCATCAACCATCAAACTATCAATATGAGTAGCAAATAATGTTCACTACAACAAAATAATCGCTCAACAGGTCTTTCTAGGACTGTGAGTGCAGAGAAGTTTTGACTGCATGACACACGAACGGTGGAACATTTATATAAAGCATTACCGGCTGTTCTTCAAGGATGTTCTGATCATTGTTGCTATGTACGATGACATCCACTCCGCATACAGAAGCTACAACGTCAGCATAATCATCGGTTGTAGCATTGAGGGATTTTATAGCATGCAGCATATAAGGTTTAATCTTGTCCGCACAGTCCCGTAAAACTCTCTCTGCCAATTTCCTTGCGATTGGTGGACTAGACTGTTAATGCATTTTCAATCAGCACCAAACATAATAGAAGAAAATACTATGTAAGATGAGTTTTCAGAAAAGATACCCCGTTGTCCCTCTTTAAGGTAGCCAATATGGGATAGATTAATGCGTCAGTGATATCTTCACTTTCATCAAAAAGAATTGTCATAATTGTCTCCATCGATGAAAAGATAACTTCGTCGTGATCATCTCTGCAGAAATGACTTTGGCATAAGCTTAAAATTATCATGATTTCCGTGACAAAAATAATCATATGATGCGAGATGTCCAAAAATCATTCCTCGAATCTATAAAACTCCGTCATTGATTCAAGGGAATAATATATCGTCCCACAGACAATGCCACACCCTCATCCTTGATAAACATTTTTCTACTCGTTCCAGGAAAGAACAAGTGGACAAACCAATACATATTTTCCCTGTTGCAGTGAAGTTCAGATGTGAAGTAGCTATAGGTTAGCTGTAGCATATGCCAAGACACATATACAACAGCACGGAGATAAACTGGAATAGATGCCAATGCCCCAACTAACAAATAAGTAATAATCACTCTCATGGGAGATAACAAAGAACCAGTGAACAAATGAAAAGTGGTAAGAAAAAGAATACTATAAACAAGAGAAGATTTTAACAACTAAGCAGCAAACAAAGTATTGTGCCTAAAACGCGTTTAATATTACTACCTGATGGATTTGAGAAAGTGTTGGAACATCTCAATTATCAGTTCCTCACATTCTAAATCCAGCATGACAACGCAAGATCTGACTTTGGCCAACGTTTCAATAATTGTTACCCTCTTTACATGGGATCTACCGGACGTGTCAGGCAAATTTTGAAAGGCTGATACAATCAATTGAAAGATATCCTGTGAAAATTCTGAAGTATCAGGAACAATTCCAATAAAGATCATACAAAATATCTGCGAACAACAGGTTATCTCAAAGGTAGCATACCTTCATCTTTTCATCTTCGTACGGAGATTCGGGTGCTGTAATGCGGGTAATTTCGCTGATGCAAGCACCTATACCAGCTCTTACATCGCTATCCGAATGCCTCAAAAGATCCTCTACAACCATCGCCTTCATCAAAGGAGAAAGAGCAGTTTGCATCGATTTGGAAGGGGACTGCTCCACTTTCGACAATAGCTCTTCGATTTGCTTCGTCGGATGAAGAAAACAGAAGAAACAAATTATCACACGAAAACTTTAAAGCATAAGGAAATTATACATGGCACACCATCAACAAATCAGACGTTTTAACATCTCCCTGCAAATTAAAACCCATCAATTCAAAGCGGCCCTAACAAGCAGGTGGCTGTATATAACCAAGGTTGGTCATACGCCGCCGCACTCGTCCCCACCAAAAAGAGAGGGTTCGCAAATAATGTACGCGTAAATGCGACTGCGTTAGGGCTGACTTACATCGAGGATAGGCAGTAGTTCGTCGGAAGATGGAAGAGGATGACGGAGAAGACGGTTTCCAGCTTCCGTGAGCCGTTCCTCCATCTGCTTTTCGGAAATCGACGGCATCCCTTCTCTTGGATCGCCGGTCAGAATCACTCTTGCCTCAGCTGCGACGAGAAATTGACCTGCTTTTCGGATCTGCTTGGGCTGGCCTGATGTAGTATGTAATGTTACAATGTAATCACACTAGGCTCATTTTTGGGCTGGAGCGGCGTTTCCTATCGTGAACCCAGCTAAGGCACGTGTCGGTATAGTTAAATATATACCAAAAATTATTTATTTGAGTATTTTGTGCGAAAATTGAATTTGTTTTTGTGTGCTCTAAAAGCGTGGGGTGACATCATAAAAATAGCATAAACGAATATA
This sequence comes from Craterostigma plantagineum, assembly GCA_027422505.1. Classification (NCBI taxonomy): domain Eukaryota; kingdom Viridiplantae; phylum Streptophyta; class Magnoliopsida; order Lamiales; family Linderniaceae; genus Craterostigma; species Craterostigma plantagineum. The sequence continues at coordinate 5,917,528 of JAPQWV010000043.1, read as the reverse complement.
CTAAAAAAGTTATTTTTATATATCCCGTGAGGCGGGAATAGGGGTGTTCAAATGTCGGTTAACCGACCGAACCGGTTCGAAGTTCCGGTTCGTGCCGAATATCGAACCAAAAATCGTATCGCTTTTCATTTTGATAACCGAATAAAATTAGGTTCGGTTCGGTTTATTACCTCGGTAAACCGAACGAAAAAACGAATTATTTTTTTATATACATACGTATTATTATACTCCCTCCGTCCCAAAAGTTTTTGTACATTTTACTAAATCGGGCGTCCCACCTCTTTTGTACATTTCCTTATTTAGTAAAAAAACTATCACAAACAATCAATATAATAATATTAAATATTCTTAAAAGACGTGTCAAAATATACACTTTTTTACCTTTCCAACACACTATATTATTAAAATATTCAGTTTCTTAAAACCCGTGCCAAGCAGTAAATGTACAAAATGCAATGGGACAGAGGGAGTATAAAATATCTAATGATATATTATTGTATGTCTTATATTAATAATATATAGACCATATTTAATAAAATAAGAAAAATATTAGGTAACTCGACAATTTATACAAATATATATATGGTATATATATCTATAATATAAAATGTTAAATAAAATATGGAAAATATGAGGAATTAAAAATTTTATACAAATATGTATGATAAAATATATTTATGTTTTATATCATATTAAGACTATTTTATTTATTAAAATTCGGTTATTTGGTCGGTTAACCGAACCGAACCGAAAAAAATTCGATTAAACCGAAACTGAACCGAAATATTTCGGTTTATAAAATCCTCGAACTCGGTTCGTTTGTTACCGAATGAACACCCCTAGGCGGGAACCCTGGCCACGGAATCAAGTAAATCGGAAGAGTTAGCAAACTACGCCAAAGACGTTATTCAAAATTATGGCGTGCAACGTGCGTGTGAGAGAGTTCAAGGTAATATTTGGTAGTAGGAGAGGTTTCATTGGCTTCTTACATCAATTGTCATAATTACTCGATAGGTTGTAACGAATGAACGGTCAATATAATGTTTTTAGACAAGGATTATGATCAAATGTTGTGTTTAGACAATCGCTCGTGTAATAAATCTGGGAAGTCTTGTTTCGAAATGAATGCCAAGAACAACTATAATATAACACCTCATCTCATCTCCAACCGATGTAGGATGATATACATTGACAATACTTTTACGATATATATTGCATGTAATAACAAAGACGTTGGAAACGAGCAGCAACGACGTAAGCATTTTTTCTTTTTTCTTCTTTTATTTCCCGGAAAAAAACGTCCACCAACGAATTTAGCAAGCAAGAGTTACCAATTACTTGGTCCACCAATAAATCAGAATTAGAAATGTGCAAACAGAAGCAACTAAGGATAGGATGATGGTGTCCATTGATTTTTTCTTCTTTACTGCCGAGAGAATATGATTCACCTGCAAAACGTATGAAACAAATGAATGCATGGCTAAGGATTTTTTTCCAACTAGTCTACGTAAGAAACAAACCACTTGGGGGGGGGTTGACCTTTTTGCACCTCGACTTGCAAAAAAAACAGTAAGCTTCAGTGAGACATACCGAAGGAAGGCGGCTTCCAACGTTACTAAGCTTCGAATTGATGCCCCCGAAAGTGGAACGTTGGAAAACGAGGGACTTAAGGGTCTCTTGAGCTTGGGATATAAGGGAGTCCATCTACACCAATAAGACAATAGCAACATTTAGAACTAACAGATGCTGCTGACACGATGAATTTCAATTTGAAAAGCATTCAACGTTCCATCTCGGAGAGTATCATTTATTACTTGGGTGCAGTGAAAGAATTACACGATTAGCAGGTCAAAGCAATGATTTGAACTTCTCTGGTTAGTTTGAAAAAAAATGGGACTCGTCTCTGGTCATGAAGTCATGGGGTAACATTAGGAAGTTTTATTCTTTTGATTTTTTGAGAATTGCATCCACCATAATGCTAACTTCTATATACACAAGTAACATACCTGCCCAGTATTTCTATGGACAGAAGCACGCTCCTTGAGAAGAGTTTGGTCATAGGAACTCCCTCCATCTTCTAAGTCTAACCGTGCTCGATCAAACTCCCGAAAATCCTCAAGTAACGACGCGTGTTCTCTTTTAGCTCTGTGGCTTGAATTTAATCGATTAAATTCCTGCAAAATCAAGCAGTTCAAGGCCTGAACACCAGTAAAAGGTAATACGTTAAGAAATTCGACCACTAAGATTCCACCAACCTGAGTTAGATCCTGAAGAATCTCTTGATGTCGAGTCAACGTGTGAGAGAATATTTCTGTTCCTCCAGACAAAACCCAAGCATGCATTTGCACATTTACTTGCTGAAGCTGCTTCAGGAGTTGACCAATATCAGAATTCAAATCTTTATTATCAGAATCATCTTTCCCTGATAACAATTTACGGTATAAGTGCATCTGCTCATCCAGCTGCGCTTCAAGTTTCCTTGCCTGGTTAAAAATAATAAACTGATCACTCTGAAAGGCTACATTTCAACAACCCCCCATTCGTATTGGAAAGGAAAATTTGCCTCAGATGCTCTGTACCTAAACGTCTTTCTTCATCGATCGAAAACGAGAAAAATATTACAAAAGATTTCGGTTCAAGGTACCGGTTGAAATAAAAGCAGCAACAGCACGACCAAAGTGCCTACTGTCATTTATCACTTCTAGTCAAATAGAAACTTAAAAGCCAAAATCATGATATGCATTGCAGTAGCTCAAATACTAGCTAGATTTCCCCTTCTTTTTCCATCTGTCAAGTTCGCCATTTTCGCGATTCTACAGCTCACCGAAAATCATCAAGTAGCAATTAACATGAACACGTTGAAGATCTTAGATGTTGAATCAAATGACGAAGGCAAAATGGGACCGCTGCCGCGAGGTATAAACAACACGACACACCTGATTGCGCAACGAATCCCAAGTCGGAGGATCCATAATTCGGCTTCCTTAGATCTGATCTACAAATTGGCTCCCGCGAGCCCAATTAGATATTCTCTGACTCTTAACCCAACTTAAAATGTACTCCCTCGTCCCTAAATGGTTTCGTACATTTGGAATATGGAGCGAATATTTTAATAATATAATATAATTAAAAGGTAAAAAAGTCTATATTTTGACACGTGTTTTAAAATATTTAATATATTGTTTGTGATAGTTTTTTTACTATAAAAGGAAATGTACAAAAGGAAACGAGACGCTCGATATAGCAAAATGTATAAAAGGTTTGGGACGGAGGGAGTATTATTTTCGAAATTGTATTGAATTTCTCTTGCAATAAATCTCATAAAATATGCATTGTTTCGTCAATCCTGTTATTTGTAAACGACGGGTCTCGGTTAAGCGGTGACCATTCTAAATCATCACTATTCGTGTGTATTTATCTATTCCATTAGAGCATCTCCAACCCGCAGCATGAAAAAATTCAGTTAAATCTGCATAATATTACAACTGCTAAACTGCTTTTACTACAATTCATAAACTCTATTTTCTACACTAATTTTCACTACAGCCCATTAACTTTATTTTCTACTCTAAAATTAAATTCCTATATTAAACTTTATATTATAATAATTAAAAAGTCAATAGATTATAATAGTTAATATTTAAAAAGTAACTAAATTATAAACTTAGCATATTATTTAATTAATGAAAATATAAAATAATAAAAGGAAACTAACATTAAATTTACTTCTATTATTACTAAAAATATCAAATATTTAAATATAATTAAAATATTTTTATTAAATAAATTATAAATAAATAGAAAGTGCAACACAATTTTTGTGTTGAAAACTATGTGTACTCTACGTGTAGAGTATCTCTTCTAATCAACACAAAATATTAGTGTTAGATATAAAGTCCCATTGAAGTAAAGACATACTTTATTTTTGTGTTTACACAAACATAAAATACCTGTTGGAGATGCTCTTACCTACAAGGTGAAATGAAGGGCCCATAAAACTGTCATTCATACAATGGTCCCTAAAATGACATTAAAATTTATATAAAATAATTAAAAAAAAAACAAACTAAAAATCTTTTCTTCATGAGTTCATAATCGTTAATTTATTTTACTTTAAAAATATTAATTAAAAATAAACATTACACCATGTTCATAAAAAAATGTATATTTCTATGTTTAGTATATTGCTTATTATTTTTTGTAAATAACTACGAAAATTTTGATGAAAACATTATCACTCACAACCAATAATTTTGATTTTTTTGCACAAACATGAAGTGCCACATAAAAACTGCAAATTTTATTTGTCGTTTTATTTGCACTTTATTCCTTGTAATTTAATTAATTTAATAAGTTGTCATTTTAAATCTAAATTGTTTAGCAATTGTAATTATATCCCAACATATTAGTGTTTGCTTTATATATTTAAAAACTTATTTCATTTTTTTAAATATTAAAAGTATTATAAATATCCAAATTGAAGTAACATAAACATAGTATATTTTTAAGCACGGGCAGGTCCGAAATTACTAGTAAATATAATTTTTCTCAACATATGTCGAAAGCAAACCGAACTAATCTGGTTCCGCAACATAAAAAAGATAAATTCTCGATAAGTTTCCATGCTTCAACTAATAAAAGTTACGGTTTCCAAAAGAAGAAAAAAGAAAAACAAACACATACAAAACTAAAGTAACCATTCACCATAATTCATAAAGAAGCCATTCTCCGTCTTGGCCAACTCGTTCGCGCGACTAAGCAAAATCTGCCCATGGAGCAATAAACAAAGAATTAGCGACATATCATCGCCACCATTGGTGAAACAATGTGTAAGATAGTCCTTTCCACTTGACCAGATAATGTTTCATGTGAACCTCCTTAGTAGAGAGAGAGGCTCCGTGCTTGAGAAATCAGGCGTTTAAAATTCGCAAATCGAACCTTTTTAAGAAGGTAATCGAAACGAAAACGAGGGGCGGCGAAATTTGGGACTTACCAGGCGCAGGCGCAAGACAAGACAAGGAAGAAATAGTCTCTCTGTTTTACGTGCAGCCGCTCGCCAACTTTCGAAAACTGAGAATTTCTGAAGGCGCAGAATAGAAAAATCTGACGTGGTGGTCCGCTCCTATTTATACCCCATTTTATTACAGATAAGTCACAGCTAGGATACAATCCCATTTATTAAGTAATCAATACAAATGTAATATACAAATTACAAACACATTTCCACTCCTAGTCTTCACTATACAGGAAAAAAAAAATTCAAAATTGCATGATCATACTTTTAAAATATATCTTTACGCAATCATAAAAAGGGATGTGTATCTTATTACAATAACCAACAGTAAAAGGAAGGCAAGAAAAAGAACAAACTTGAGCTCCAATTGTGCGCAACCTTAACTTGCCGTAAGATATAACACAATCTACCCTCCAAACGAAACAGAGCCAATTTCGAAAAAGGCGATTGACTAACAAAGACAGTAAGCGCGGAATTCACAAGCCCCAGTTAGGAAGATTTGCAGTGGCTTCGTTCACCATCTTAACTAGCGTTACCTGCCGTCGGGAATAAAAACATTCGAGTCAATCTTTATCGCACAGAGGTTACTAGAAAAAACGATAAATACCGTTATGAATAAAAGCACGATTCGTTCTGTTGAGTCAAATGTGTTTAAGTTCAAATCTACTTAGACAATTAGTCGAGACAGTTAAGTTGACTCCGGCAAGTCGGAAAAACGATCAAATACTAGAGATCGATCTATCTATTATATAGGTCGAAAAGCATACCACGCTCTCAGGGACTCCACGAGGAGGCATGGGAAGATTTTTCGGAGGCCATATGTTGTCATATGATCTTTTGTCGAATCTCCACTGCCCTATCTTTCCGTAAGTTAAGTTACCCTGGAATATGAAATAATGATAGCAAATATTGTATTCGCTATGAAATCGGAAAAGGGTCTGCTATTTTCGAGGGGTATGGTGAACGATGAACCACTAAAAGGTAGGCCTCATGCGACAACTATCGAAAGAAAGGCCAAGCAAAAAAAATACCTGCAAATCGTAGTCACATCCATACGTATAGTGAATTATATAAGCCTTTCCTATTTCAGTATCCCAAGGAGGCTGCGAATGAGTTTACGAGTTAGAAAAAAAGAATAAATAGCTCAGTAAATCTAGAACAGGGATTCGTAAAAGCAACATTTGTATACCTACAACCTATAAATCTTTCTGAAATGGAAGAATGTTCGTTGGACGATTAACATATCAGAGCAGTCAATATGTGCGCAAAAGGAAGGGTGATGTTTTAGCTGGGCGTTAAGTTTCTTATTACGAGATATTAAGCTAAAGCGATAGGAGTGCGCCAAGTTTTAGAACTTCTTCATGTCAGCCCTAAAGAGATGTTGTTTCTATTCCTTAAGATTATGAATGCATTTGGTGTGCCTCAAAGTCGATGCCATAAAAGATATCCAACAATACAGTTATGCACTATGGAAAACTTCGATTTCCAATCTAGAACCTCAGTGTAAAAACAAAATAGAGATTATAGCTCAAACCTGAATCATGAATTCCTTGTGTAGGATGTTACCAACGCCATGTAATGCGGATGCAACAGCATAAGCATACCTGCGTTAGCAAGAAGATCAATCCAATAATGAACTCGGAACCAAATTATGATCTTTTCAGAGCTTCAGCTTACATCTCAAGAACCCATCCAAAGGCCTTATCTGATTCGGGGTCCTTTTTCATTGCTAACGAGACATTCATCCAAGTAGGCGCTATCTTTTTCAGCGAATCCTGTCATAATAATCTAAGACGGTAAATGCCAAGTTCAAGGAAAATGATTCCTATAAAAGAAGAGTACACTGAGATACCTTTGCCACAATAACGGGAGAATTCCCAATAGGATCGATGTCGGTGATCGGCCCTTTTTCCTTTGGAAAAAAATTGCGCAGTACGGTCTCATACTTCTTAGGCTCGATGTAAAAGAAAGGGAAAGCAGCAGCTAGGCCTTCCATGGCTAAGTTTGGGATGGGCTTCACTATAATGTGGTCAGGCTCAGACATCAAAATATAGCTGCATACAGTAACATACCGATTACAACATGTCTGAGATGAGACTTGAGAGTCATCAAATAACAAAAATAAACATAGTATGCTACGAAATGTATGATCTGATTATCATACTCTTCCTCAATAGCCGCTTGCTCAAGCCACTGCACGAATGCCCATGGCCTATTTAGGACTACGTAACCCTGAAAAAAAGCAGATTGAACAGCACGGCGTAAGCATATCATATCAACATTCCTTTATTCAATAAGTCCACAAAAACAGAATAGGTAGAGCAGATTTGAGAGCTGAGAATAAGAAAATGCCTGGTCCACGCCGGCAGGAAGCGTCTGAGCAACAAAGGTAGGGATCTCATCCATGAAAGCGTCGGGTTTGCCCGAGTGCAGTATTCGGGTGAACCCGCCCATACCCGAATTTGGCCCGGCGGCCCTCTGCTTCTTGAACCAGTAGTACATCACCCTGCACTGCCACGTATTGTAGATTGAGTCCGACGACGTAACGGCGGTGTGGAAAAGCCTTCGATTCTTCTTCATCTTCTTCGAAGCCGAAGTCGCTCCTTCTTCTTCTTCCGTAGGCATTTTGATGATTGGATCAACTGTGGAGAACGAAGTGAAAGAAGCAGTGGATGGAGCGCCGGGCAGGCCTTGCTTGAGAGAGGCGTTCGCCGATAGGATTATGTTGTAGGTGATCAGCGCCGCCGAGAAGCTCACTACTACGGCGAAGAACATATTCCCCCAACCCATTGTGTTGATCGAAGGAGGGGAAGAGAAGAAAAGTCGTCGCTTTTAGCACATCATTGATGCGTCTGCTATGCTCATATACCTAACCTAAACACTGATTAAAAAATTAAACAAATACACAGATTGAGAGAGACAGAGTCAGCTCTTTAGGTATTTTCTGAGTGGCTGTATCTATATTGTATTATTGTTGTTAATAATCAAGTCTACTGTTTGACTAAGGCGAATAGCTCATCCATTTTCTTCCGCTAGCTAGCTATAGTTGTATTGTATTTATATAATTTGTACGTTAATTAATATCTATGATGAAGAAAAGATCAGCAAGGTGGAAGCCATTCTACATTAACCATAGAGCACATTTTGATACAGCAGTTCAAACGTTGTCTCATAAAATTCGCAATTTAATTGGACCTTCAAGAACGAATTTGGAATCCTCTCTTACAAAACTAGCATTCACCATTCTAATTCCGAAACGATATAATCTGCCGATATATTACCGTTCGCAAAACCATGCTTGAACTGAACCATTCGCATTATGAAATGGTAAAGATTGTCCACTGACTATAATTTACCACGCCAATAGAACAGCATTTTATTTCGCTTTTCTTCGGCGGCGCCTATAATACCAGACCGCCCTTTCCTTTTGAATAGTCATCCAATTATTATCATTCAATTCCCCAATTTTCTTATTTTGATCCTCAATTTCATTTTAGCAAGGGGATTGATTATTATTCAATTTCAGTTCCAAATATTTCCTCCTCCGCAAAGGTTGTGCTGTTATCACGCAGTCAAAAAAGATATGCAGAAAGTATTGGCATTGGACGCCATGGCTGCAACACCTCAAACCATTTGTTAATTGAGAAAATTAAGAACAAAATAAAAAATAAAAATAACCTGACAACGAGGACGGCGTCACGGAACAATGAACGGAGCCCACGAGAAAATCACTGCGAAAAGGAAAAATAAAAACAGAGAGTAAATGAAATTGATCGTAGACGAACGAAGCAGCACACAACACAAACAACGTACTTCTCATAGCTTGAAACATTTTTCTGCTGCTTTTTTGTCATTTTCATATCATCCGCAGTTAGTTTCGATGCAATGGTGGTGAAAAGTGTTCAACATGTGTCCTTCGACACTTGCAATACGATCATCGTCGCATATAGGTAGGATAGGATTTATGTACAAACAAATGAAAGAAATATCATCGATCCTTTTGCTTGGTTCCAAAATCGATACGGTGGACTCGCCGGTATACGAAAAATCGCCGGAGATCTGACTCGCGCCTGTCCGAAGGCGACCTTCAGCCGCACGGTTTCATCGTTTTCAATAGAAAAACGACCAAACCTCATTCGTTTATTTCGTCTAATATTCGGCAGTGGACACGACGGAGAGCCGGCTTGGTCGCGGCTGGAAGGCAGCTCGGCGCCGCTGCTGATGCGAGGACGGACGAATCAGAGCGGCCAACGCTCGCTTCACTAGATCACCTTCGACTGTACCGATTCGCACCAGCGAGTTAGTCATCGCCGATCTCCTCATGTTGAGCCGGCTAGGAGAGTAAGGCATCAACGACGACGACGACTGTTTCCCACCGCAACCGCTGTTCTTATGCAGAGCACACCTAAACGAACCTGGATGCATCGTCGGCGAGCACAGGCACGTCCTCTTCGGTACGCCTGCGCCTGCGGCTGGGCGGCGGATGTTGCTTCTGTTCAGCACCTGATTCTGCGGCGCCGCGGATATGGAGCGGCGAGGAGATACGGACCTGTCGATCGAGAACCGAACGGACGGCGTCGGAGGCGTAGGCGCCAGCGAGTGCAGCCTCACGCGCGTCGGAGAAGCCGTGCGACGCTGGCTGAAGAAGCCAGAAGACGGCGACGAAGAGTAGAAGCTCGTCGACGAGGCGAACGACGACGAAGTCATCGTAGAGTTGCGCATAACCGGGCCGGATCTATGGAAACCCGACCCACCGGGTATGACAGGTACGCTGGATCTTCTCGAAGACGTAGCCATAGAATCTGAAAATCGAAGTTATAGAAATTACTGCTATTGCTTCAGCTGAAAGAGGCGGGAGAAAAGGATTGTGCTGTTAAGAGGACGAAGAGAAGTACGAATCGCTTTCAATTTTCTTAAAGGGAACGTTGGCTTTTCATTTCGGCAAACATAGCTGGTGTGAGTTGGCGAATTTATAGCGGAGGAGGCGAGTGGCAAAATTCGTAAATAAGAGGGTAGTATGGGAGTGGATAGGAGAGGTGAAGGGTATATTGGGTATTACAGAAGTTAGCTTGTTTTCGGTGAACAGTGGGGCCCATTTTGGGAAGGCGAATGGATCAGCGGCCTGAGACCGTGGGCTGCCAAGCTGACACGTTAGCTTTGATCAATTCAAGAATTTCAGATTCAGCAGCTGTTGACCACACCTCATTGGGTTTTATATGAATCAGCTATATTTAAGGGAATAATGTACAATTTAAAATGCAAAAATCATCTGATTACAGAATAAATTAAATAAAATCTTATAGGAAACGATGATGCGTGTATAGTGGTGGTCCTCAAAGTGGTGAAAATTCAACTAATCTCCTATCCTATCCCACTCTCCCACTTGTCCAGCTAAAAACCCCACACAAGCCTTTGGTTGGAAAAGATAGAGCCAAAAACGGACGTTGGAAAATCAAAACTGCCTTGCAATTGACTAATTTTAGCCTCCCATATTCAGTAACCAACTATTCTTAAGAAAACAATATCCGAACTTTTCTTGTCCCAAGTGAGACCAATAAGCCAAATCACATGCTTGTGTTTAACGACAAGTCATCACTCTCCATCACTTCACTATTCATAGCGTGCACTTGTCCGTTCTGTTCCTCATTAATAAGATATCGATATCGATTAAGCTGGCGCTGAGCTGTAGTAGTATATAAATACGCTACTGCATATTCATCGTACTAAGATAAGATTAGCCTCTAACCATATCCCTGCGTACAACACAAGGCTTAGCAGCTATCGGAAAAACCTAGCCATCTAAGGCTTTTTTTTCCATACGACAAATTATGGAACAAAGCTCTCTGCCCGTCCATGAAGAACTATCCTTATTATATATAACCTTATCAACATGCATTGCAAATAAGAGATTAATGAACATATATCTCTCGTTAAATAAAGAACGAAAGTTTGCTAGGCTGAAGAACTTAAACGATGACGTGGAATGGAACTAACTTGTTCTCTGCGCTCCACCGCCCAGCAAGTTTGCAAGGGAGGGGACGCCACCTTGGTTTTCCATTTCCTCTTGTGCTCGCTTTAATTCTTCAGGGTCTGCACCAAGAGATATAGACGCTTGTTATTTCGTGACTTGATAGAAAAAACTAGGGCAACAGAATGATTTCATTTCAACTTGCGAATACGAATCTTTACTGCCTACGTTTAGCCTAACACACCACATCGTCGACTGCGTTTAAAACAACTTACCGACTAGTTTGGGCATCACAAACACCACGAGTACCATGAACCCTATCATAAGGCCCATGGGGCTCTTCACAATAGTCATTACGGAAAATGGCTCTCTTATCTGGAAAATAGTTAACACTTCTTTTTCAGGAACCAATATTAAAGATAGAGAGGTTTGGGAGAAACACTGACCTCAAAGTACTGTTCCTCCCTCATAGGTTCTAAAACGAGCTCGGTCAATACTCTTCTATTCTCTGTTAGTGCTGCCTGGACCTGGCCTGGATTTCTAGCGCTAACATCAATACGAACCTAAGGAAACAAAGGGAAGTTATTGTCTTTATGCATAGTAAAAGCAATGTGAATCATAATATCCAGCGAAAAGAAAAACTCACGGGAGAGAAGAAATAATCAATAGCAGCCACTTCAATAAGGTGAGTTCCTGCAGGGACATTATGGCTGGAAATATGGTTAAAGAACGGCATTCAACAACTTAATTATACCAACAATGAGATAATCTTCGTTGATAATTAAGAGATCGCAATGTTTTGCAGATGGAAAAAGAGACGACGGGTGTCGAAGGATACAATGAAAAATATCCATCGGGTCTCAGAAAGGTAACTCTTTCGCCGCCATTAAGCACCACTTTTACATCCGAAACTTTGTCTGGGATGACAAATCCAGTTGTACTAGCACCTTAGGGAACACAAATACGGTAGAAAGAAGAGAAAAACGAAAATTAGAAAAAATGAAGTAAGGTCCTACTATATTAAAGAGAAAAACTTCCCATCATATTTCCAATCCGAGCATCAAAAGCAGCAATAGCCTTAGTATCATTGTTTATAAAGTTTCACTACTGGAAATGAAATACAGGGGAAAAAGAGCCGAAATGCACTACCACTTTGAGTTGAGGGAAGAGAGTTCTCAATAAGAGATAAACGAAGTTAACACAAACAAGATAACAAATAAATTGGCCATACGAGAGAGCCTAAAATATCAAGTCCATACTTCAATTTACTAGTAACTTGACGTATGTAGCATCGAAGAAGTAATATCGTACCTGGAAATCTTACTTTGCCGTTTATACTATATCCCTCGATATTTCTGCTATAACAGGAAAAAAAAAAGTTTAGCATCAAACTAAAGCAACCAACCTAGCTCATCGAACTGAGAAAAAAAAAAGTAGCCAGCCGAGAGAAACACACACACACAACACGCATACAGACAAGGAAAAACCCAAACCCTTGATTAATAAAATAACTCACCCATTGGAGACCGCGTATGCTTGCGGCAAGAGAAGTAACATCAACGCCAGTAATATGCATAACTGATGAGCTTCCATCACTCTCCTCTCAGTTTTTCAATCGATTACGCGAGAGGAAGCGGTCACGTCGATTGGCCGACTGTATACGAAAAGCAAAGCAAAAGCACTATTCTATATTATATTGGGTGTGTTTGTGATCTATGTGACCCTTTGTTCTCTACCGATTTGATGTTACCGGAGAGACCCTTTGGGCTATTTAGTCCATGTATTTTGTTTATCAATACAAGCAATCGTTTCGAAAAAAAAAAAAAAAATTCATATTTTCATGCCGAAAATAACTTTATTTTGTGAAACGTAAATGCGTGAAATTAGCCAACCCACTGCGTCTAGCCCAATTACTTGTTACTTGATATTTGAACATGTATCACAATGTCTAAACTTTATGGGCATGTTAGTGTTACCATTGATAAAATAAGAGTGGCATATTCAATAACAGAATTAGATTATACCCAAACGCTGTGTTTGGTTATAATATTAGTATAAAGCCATGATAAATTATTTATCTAACGGCCCAAGACAAATTATCTAAGACTCAACCACTAGTTTAGCTATATCGGGCCTTTAGTCTGACACGGGGGCTTTTGAATTATATTGGGCTGAACAAAAGTAACCAAACATTAAATTACACCATATTATTTATACTAACTGGACTTATATGGGCTTATCACAGAAACCAAACACAGCCAAAAGAACAGAATAAACCTCTTCAATGTGCCAGATATCTCATTATCTCTTGATCGATCATAACATAATTATCTATATGAATTTGTTTAACCACGTCACAAAGTGATTGTGACCAATTATAATTACTAATAACTTCTGCACACTCAATGCTATATTTAAATATATTTTACTAAACTTATTTTAGTTTGAATTATTTATTGAAAAAATCATAAAATTTAGTTGTATATTCTAAAACTATAAAATGAAAAATCAATTTATTATAAAATTAAAGGAAGAATAGTAATTAATTGCATATAATAATTCACTAAACATAGTAATTAAAATTATTAGTAATTTTTTCATTTATTAATTAATTTTTTATAAGCCTAATTGACAGACCAAATTAACATATCACACCCTCTCCGTTAATATAATAGAATAGATAATTTTTGTTATCACCGGGTAATTTGAATCAGGTTTAATCTTCCACCAATAACAACTACCAGCATTTGTTGGCGGGACATAGTCCCACCCATCTGCCAGTCGGCCCGACTATTGAGCTCGACAAAGGCAGATCATATTTGTGTTCGTGTTCACTGAGATTGTAAGCCAAAAAGTAAACTCAGAAAGAAAAGGAACCAAATTGCAAGAGAAAGAGAGAGCCTATGGTGTGTTGTTGGCAACTGAGCCAAATATATCATCATCAAAGTTGATACCTCAACTGTACCTTTTGAATCATTATTCTAACTGATTGAACCATGGAAGATCAACTACGCCACCATTCGCATGGCCATTGCTACGAACCACAGCAGAACCATTTGGTAGATTCGAAGGAGTTAAAACGGGGCTACCTCTGCTGCTACGCTGACGTTGAATGGCACGAATCTGCCTAAGCCCTTCCTCGTGTATGCCAGATATAGTCTCAAGCTCACTCATGGTCAGGGCTTCCAAGCCCGCCCCATAAAGAGGTGCATGGCGCGACATTTCGTCTTGAAGCTGAGCCTCCAAATGATGTATGTATTGCTGCAATGAAGAAAGAATTTATTTCGTCGTCTAAGTTGATTGTTTCATGGGAGTAAACGAGGGAGGGGAAGGAAAGGGGTAGAATAGATCAAAAGACCTCATAAGCTTGCATCTTGGATTCCATCCCCTCGATGTACGCCTCGTATCGAGAGAGTTGTGCCTCCTTTTCGCGCTTCTCTTCTTCAGTTTTCCCCACTGTCTGAGTCAGGCGACGGACTTCGTCCTCAAGAGATTGGCGAATCTCTTCGCGAGTCACGTTTTCTGTGGCGTATCGTTTGAGTTCCTCGTCGAATCTCGTCCGTGCTGCTTCGGCGGTCTTTAACCTCTCGCTGAGGACGCTTTTCTCCTTCATTACCTTCTGCAATAACCAAGATTTACTATGTGTTAGAAACCATATGCTTCCTACGAAAACAGAGAGTTAAGGTTGATGAGCAAAGAAAGATAAAACTGATCAATTCACTTCACGCTTCTTCAGAAAAAAAAAGACCTTCATTTCCTCGCGTTTTCGAGATTTTAGATGCGAAAGTTGAGCTTCTGCATCATGGAGCCGGTCTTGAAGAGCTTTCTTTTCAGTCGCAATTTTCTTGATTTCGTCGTCCTTTTCTGACCTTGCCCAATCGAGTTGACTCTCAACTTCTTGTATGTGCTCAGTCAGCTCTCTTTTCTCCCGAGCAAAGCGGTCCATCTCGGTCTTCAGTTCAGACTGCATTTAACACAGTGTCAATAGTTGCACGTTTTTTTCAATCATGCATACACATGAAGACTTTACCATCAGGCGGCTATTAGTCGCCTCAGATTCACTCAATCGTTGAGATAAAACAGCTTTTTCTTTGGAAAGATCAGCAACTTCAGCTTTCGTTTCTTCACGGATACGAAGAATGTCATCTTCATTGGTGCATAGCTGATTCCAAAGAGCTGCTCGATCAACATTTGCAAGTTCAATAGCCTCTCGCATCATGGCCAGAACTGGTCTAACTATTTCCTGCTCTTCGGCAACTAAAATTACCAAACTCTCCAAATCAAGATCTGTTTCGCGACCAGCAACTGCAAAAGCGGTAACACGATTAACTAGCCTCTTCAGCATCCTTAATCTATGAGGCTCATCGGCATACAATTTGAATAACAGCGTATAAAGAGTCTTCACAAATCCTTGGACCCTCAAATCTTTGGAAACAGCCAGTGCTTCAGCAAGGCTAACCAATGAACCGAAATCATCGGTTTGAGGCCTTATCTTTTCAATGGTTTCCCCATCTATAACCACATCAGTCTGCTGACAACTATCAGAAACATATTGCGAAGCCGTATTAAATCGTCTAGCAAGCCTTCTTTCCAAGACCACAGCCACAGACTGAGGAATTATAGCTCCGCGTGCTACTGATCTCTCGAATGTTTGGGCAGCTTCAACCGCAAGAGAAGGTATTGATAACATCTCTATTAAAATATATATGTCAGAAAATGAACAAACCCGAGAGGAGTTCGGCAAGAGATTATCGTGGAAGTCACCATCACAATCTATATCACGAAGAATAGACTCAGCTATATCGGCACAACTATTTACAGTATGTGTTAACTGATCCAAAACACATGGAGATACTTCAGTTCCCAAATTCCTTAATCTGAGACGTACAGATTTCACCTGCAGTAGGAGACCAAGGAAAGTTACATAGCCAGATAAAAAGCAGTATAAAAAATTTTCAGCACACAGATGAAGCAGTTATCGGTACTTACTGCTTCAGGAAGATGTTGGCAATGCAAGGCAGCTTTAAATAAGAAGTCTAGCATCACTACAAGAGGTTCATCGTTAGAATCAGCCAAAAGCTCGAGTGATTGGCAAAGTGCACGCTCCCACACCTCAGTGGTACATTCTAATTGGCTAAGCGCACCAAAAACCTACAATGTAAAGCTTTTCAGTAACAAGCTAAAGATCAACAGGTCCCACCGACCCATGATTGGACAATATAAACATGCTTCACCTCATCAATTCAATAATCAATTAAAGAAAGAAGAGGCAATGTAGGTTAACATTATCTTACCGGCAAACGCAATGAAGGTTCCGCATCAGACTGCTGAAGCCGATTTAGAAGTGAGCAAGCAGCAACTGAATGTTCCGATGGATCGACCAATTTAGGAACCAAGGCAACAAGGTCAGGTTGAAGACTCTTGGGAGCTTTATCCAACACAACAGCAATCTTTTGTGCACTCTGTGGACGCCTCCTGGGTTCTGGGCAACCCTGAGGCATTGCACCATCAAGCGCTCTCAAGGAGTTCACAATCAAACCGAGAAGCTCCTCTGACTGCTCTGGCCACTTACCCTGAGAGGAAGATTGTTTCAGATGGATATTTATAGAGAAATGCTTGTTGGTCTAAGAAGAGGAAATACCTTTGACTGCACGGAGTGGTTCTCCAAGGAACCAGCAGCGGAAGTTTGTGGTGGATAAATAGTCTGCCCATGAACCGGTTTGGAATATGTGTTGTTCAAGTCAGAGCTTTGTACAGCAAAGGTGTTTGAACTCTCACCACTTCCCATATCCAACCTTTCACAAAAAGAAAGCTGGTCTGCTTCTGTTACTCCATCTTCTCCATCAGATACCAGTGGACTAACTGCACTACTGCCATCTGGTGATGCTTTGGAGCTAAAATCAGAAGAATCGCAGCTTGATTTTCGCTCTGAAGGCTGGCAACATTCAACCATTATATCCAAAAGTAGATCAACTATTGCTTGTTGCAAAGCTTTGACTCCCATCAACAAATTCATTAGACTGGGGGATGAATCATCAACTTTGCTAAAGTCATCTCCATCATTTCCACCCGAAATCTTTGTAGGAAGAAGCAAACGCTTAACTTTGGCTGGGTCATCAAGATAGACACGGAGCCCAGACAGAAATCCAGCTATAGCACCAGCATCCATTAGAAGCTTCTTTCTCAAGGTCACCTGAGGCTGAGAAGAATTCTCTCCATTAGAAAGGTGGAACCCAGCCCTTGAAAGAAGATTCCGGAATATGTCTTCTTCATCCCCACTTAGACATTCGCTTTCATCAGAGTCAAGAAGTTCGGTAGGGTCACTTGACAGAGCATCTTGGTCGTCATCAGAATGTAAAACCTGAGAAAACAGTTGACCAACTTTACATCACAAAATTTCATAAATCATAATAAGTTAAAACCACACCGGAACCACTTGTTGAATGCACCGATTACATTGATAAAATGGGTTTTTGTAGCATTTTTCACCAACTAGTATTCTGACAGCTATGTAAGAGGTGCAAAATTAGGAAGCACCCATGCATAAACAGACATGACAATTTTCAACTATAGGAAGAACTTTAAATACAGATACTGGTCGTATTGAGCAGAATAACCAACCTCCAGATCAGCAAACTCAAACCATGGGCAGCAATCAAAGATCTCACAAACAAATATGACTGTGTCTCGAAACAGAAACCCAGCATCAGCCTCTAACATGTCTGAAACCTTCATAAATTGTAGAACCGAGTTGTTCCAAGTCCTTGTACATATGGAAGACTCCTTCCACACAGTCTTAGAAGGATTCTTTTGGTTCACAATTCCAATTCTGTACTTGACCCAAAAATTCTTCTCAGTGTCACTACCAACTGATTGGTCACTCTCCAAATAGACGCATATGGTGTCAAATGATTCGTAAACTCCTGCACAACGGAAAGGGGTACCAAATAACATTAGAACATGTTGTCCACTAGAAAATGAATGGAAAAAACCCAAGCTATTAGAGCCACCTACCGATACGAAGCTCACATCCACCAGCTTCGAAGAATTTGCTAAATATTTTTCTTGTTTCCATTATTTCCTTGAAGGACAAGAAGTTCTCCACTTTCCATGTGAATGAAATCCTCTTCGTTTTATCTAACTCTGAAACCGAGCTTCCTGAGTCAGGTTCTACATCAGTAAAGTCCTGCAATATGGATGTTTCTTTTAATATGAGAACCTCAGCAGAGAAGACAACAGCATCCTGGACCAGAAATCCAGAATCCTGATCAAAGAGACTTGTGAGCGTCACAAACTCGCGCCAACCCCAATCCTTTGCAGCCTTAGAATACCGATTCTGTGATTCCTTCATAACAGATTTCTCTTCCAGCTTTTGGTTCACTACGGACAAACGATGGCTTACAAAACAGCTCCAGTCACTACTAGTATTTCGTGAATCTGTAACTTCAAGAAACACCGACAGGTGGCATGGAGGCTGAGACTGCCCTGATACCACGAACAGATCATCAGGTCAGACAACATAACACCAAAAAGGAATATTTTACGCAGATACATGACAGAGAGGTACTACCCTCAGGAATTCATGCATGCATCTTGAAATATAGATGGAACTTTGTATATACAGGACAACATTAACTACCTTACATAAATAGACCTTACTAAAATCGATACACCTGAATCCGTTAAGAAGCCAAAATTCCGTTGGAGCAAAGCACTCAATGTTACTAATAGAACCCGTTTATACCTTGAAAGGAAAAAGAAAATCTTCGGCCAGTTCTTCCAAGAGCATTCACTAAAAACTAGACGCAAAGAAACAAATGAAAAAGCAGCATCATCCAAATCTCATCTCACATATTTCCAACTGAATACGACTGTGCTTACAACAGTTTGCCCCAACTCACCAAAAAATTTTTATAAATTCAGCATGAAACTAGACCAACACGTATAATAAAACAAAGGTGCGGAATACTGTCAAGAAAAAAGCAAGTGCCCAGCCACTACACTCACACAAACCACCAAATGACATTTGTTTGCAATACATTTACTAAGAGTAAAGGAAAAAAATAACCAATGCCGTTAGGACAGCGAGTTCCTTGGATCAGACATATCATACCTCTGGGGTATATTATAAGGCGACAATCCCGATTTCCCACTTGGAACCTCTTGCTTTTAATGCAAAGCCCAGTGATCTTCCTCTTTTTAAGAAGATCTTTCAACCGGGTAAAATTCTCAATCCTCCATGTAAACTTCCCCATGTGACCATCCGACTTCCTCACGTTGCCCCCATTCCTCGAACCAATCAAAGTGCCACTCTTCGTGAAACTGCTGGACTCCTTAATGACATGGAAGGACGTGCTAAAGACAGCTGTGTCTTCGACCAAGAACCCAGATTCAGGCCTAACAAAGTCAGCCATCTTCATATAATCGTTCCACCCCAAACTCGTGTTATCCCCTGTCTTATTATCTGCAGCAAACCTCCCATAACTATCCCGGTGAACATGATTCAACCCACTCCCCGGCTTCTGATTCAACACTGACATCCTAAACAAACACCAACAACTCCTGTCCGAAACCGAGGGACTCTTCTCTGTATCCTTACTTTCCAGACACATGGACAAATACTCCACACCATTCACCACACTCTGGTACACGCTAATCCTCAAATTACACTCACCCGTTGGAAAAATTGGGCTCATTATCTTCTGAGTCTTGATCATCTCTTTAAACAAGCTAAAGTTATGAACCTTCCAAGAGAACTTCCCACTGTAAACATCCGCACCCGAGCCTCCAACACTCGTTCCATTCCCCCCCTGCAAATCATGGCTATCGCGCGAGAAGGAACAAGACTCGTGCAGAATCAAAATGTCCGCAGTGATGAGAATACAATCATTCGAGTTATGCAAAAAACCTTGCGCGGGGTCCAGGAGAGAGTTAAGGGACGCAAAGTCGCACCATCCATGAGATTTCTTCTTCGATGAGAATCTGTGCCAGCTATCTCTGTGCACCGACTTGGAGGAATCGGACAAATTTTCAACGGCGAGACGGTAGCTGGTGAAGCAGTCCCACTTGGCAGAGGCCGAACTTCTAGGGTCCATGATCTGTAGGTAAACGGATAGATAACCAGGGAGTGCCTGCGAGTCACCCTTAGGGTATATTAGCAAACGGCAATCGAAGCCTCCGACCTCGAAATACTTGCTCCAAAGTGAACGCGATTTGACCCTGGGGAAATTGGCGATTGTCCACTTGCAAATGGCCGAGAAATCGCCCCGCCGCTCCACCACCACCGATGACTCGGCGCTGTTTCCGGATGAGGAAAGATCCTCAGCCGCCGCCGACGTCGACGTTGGTCGTCTGTGAGACGGGGACGGTGGCTCCGCCGAAGATGACACGGCGGCGTCAGTCGTGTGTTGGTGTTGACGATGGTGTTTCATTGTGATTGATGGGGAAAGATGATGATGATGGTGGTGTGACGTTGTGTATCACTTCGTATATTGATGCCTTGTGCGTCTCTCGTTAGGTTTTTCGAGGATGGTCTAGGTTTTTTCCTTTTTAAAAAATATTATTTTTGCTATAAAATTATTATCTTTTAGATTAAAATACCAATCACATTCACATTTCGTCATGGAAAGATTCAATTAGCTACGAGTCGCTACTTGCTAGGAATTAAGCAATCAATCAATATTCAATATAAGACTACTTTTTCAATTGTTCTGAATAAACATGAAAATGTGTCTTATATAATAACCAAAATTGTTGCAATAAATAGTTCGATTTCATATAAAATAGACAAGCTCAAGCCCATATATGATATATACTACACACACAAACATCATACAAAGCTTAGCCCAGCTTGAGATCTCATGCTGGTCCATCACAATTTCACACATTTTTATTAGGCTTTTGACTGTCCAATTATTGGGCTTCTATATGGATTAAATGGCATATTGTCCGAAATGGTGCGATCATTTAACTATTTTTTGTTTTTTTGAAGAAAAGTTATTGAAACAATCGCCCCTCCCCTCTCCTGTGCCGTCTGTACGGTGACTTACAGTTCGAAGCAACGGCGGATCTTTGATCGATCACTAATTAACGAGACAGAGTAAGCCGAGGGAAGGCGCTCTCTTATCGCGGGGTTGATTGAAGTAGTGGAAGAATCTTAGGTTCTCCGATCTCCGTCTCCAGCTAATCCTGACTACGAGCTCAAGCCATCGCTTAGCTGCGATCATCTTGACATTGAGTGTATATTAAGTAAAATTACGGTATTAATAGCTTAGTTGAATCTAAGAATAGTAATGAAGTGATCGTGGGAAATTCAGTGGTACAGATATGCAGCGGCAGAGTCCTCCGAAGCACAGACACGATGGTACTTCGCCGCTGCCTTTGGGTATGGATTGGAGCCCACCGCCGCGTGTCTGGGTATGCTCACCATGTCTCTCATCTATTAGCTTTGTATTGATCTAACTTTGCTAGAAATATTCTGCCTCTTGATTGATTATAGGATTGGCCAGCTGTAAATATTCCGATGCGCTTGAGATATTGGATGTATTCTCCTGATCTTTGAAATATCTGGATGTTATTTTTTGTTACTGATGGCGATCTTCTCGTACAACTAAACTTATGGTTGTAGTCCACAATTTTTAGCTTCTTGGACTACCTTGAGATCATATAAGAAACAATGTGACTGCTAGAACTCAAGATGTGGCTTTATGGGAAAGTTCCATTTCGTAGCTCATTTAAAGAATTTTTAAGGCCTAGTTGCATCAGTAGCTTTCTTTCTTAAAGACCTTGTCTGGCTGAATGCTCATGGAATTAAATTCCATTACGATCTAGCTTGATATATTGTGTGTACCGTGCAGGCTGGAAGAGAAACTATTTGGCCTCATGATCCTCGAGCTGGATGGAGTTACTGCGTTACAATACCTTCCTGGATTGTGCTTGCAAAATCAAGAGATTCGGAACCGACAGTGGTACTTTCACATTGATTGACTACTAATTTTTCCGTCATCAGATCAGCATCTGCTTTGTCAAGTCCATGGACTCCATTATTAGCTATATCACAGCATTTTTTACGCAGTTATTTATTAAACTTGTTCAGTTTCCATGAAACTTTTATTGGGCAGTTTTACAGGGTCCAAGTTGGCCTACAATCACCAGAAGGAATTACAACCACTAGAACAGTATTGAGAAGATTCAATGACTTCTTGAAGTTGCATGCCGCTGTAAGTAAATAATTTGGTACAATAGCATTGAGTTCCACTGGGTAATGTTTTGGGATGTACTTCTTCAGTGACCTTGCACTCTATTGGTTACGCAAATGGTGAAGAGGATGCTGACTTTGATGTTGATTTTCTTATGCAGCTTAAGCGAATCTTCCAACGGAAAAGCATTCCACCATCCCCCTCAAAGGGGCTGTTTCGAATGAAAACTAAGGCCATGCTGGAAGAAGTAATAATTCTTTAGAGCTTTTAAATCACAGAATTTGTATTGTAAAATAGAGAATACATATGGTTTGTTGTTTGGTTTTCATACAAATTTTTCTCTTGGCATAAATTTATCTTTGTTCTTTACACCCTGAATTAAGTTTTATCAATCTTTCTGATGGCATGGGTGCTGGACTTCTTTCTACTATATCTCTACTGATCTTAGGTGGACTGTTGCGGATTACCATAGGCTTCTGTTTTTGCAGAGGAAGAGTTCTTTGGAAGAATGGATGACGAGATTACTATCGGACATTGATTTATCAAGAAGCAACGTTGTCGCATCCTTCCTGGAATTGGAAGCTGCTGCTAGGTCAGGTTGTGGCAATGATCTCTCTTGAAACATTCGCTTTTAGATATCATTATCTGTTACTCTATTTATCCATGATATTTCAATCTTGTGGGGTTCTTAAGTTCTGATTTCAATTTTACCAGCATTTCAAGAAGAGGGCCTGCAAGATTCTGTTTCCCGTACATTGAGCATCACAGACTCTTCCACTCATGCCCAACCTGAATCAAGCCTCTCTATGGTAGCTGGCAGTTCGTTTCTGGCATCAGATTATGGCAGTGATACAGCTTATGAAACATCTGAGATTGGCACTCCAAGCCTCGGAAGGGATAACAATTCTGAAATAGGAATGGAGGATCTGTCATCTGACGATTACTCTACTAGTCTGATAGATAAATTTGTTAATCATGATATGTCCAATATCGACGAGGGCTTATCCATGGGTCAGGCTATTCTGGAGAAGCTTGAAAATTTTCCCAAGCACAAACTGAAAGCCAAGGAGATTCAAAATAATATGGAATGGGATAAAAGTTATGTAAGTTCGTCCAAGGCCTCTCATCACACAGAAGATACGTTGGAGTCACCATCGGATGGTACAGTTGGGCGTGTTAGAATGTTGTCGAATGAGAGCAATGTTAGTGACATGAGTTCTCACAAGGTTGTCGGGTCCTCAAATGTGGATTTTCTTGATTTTAATGGGCATGGAGCTCTTGACCTCGGAAGTGAGCGCTATGTCTCCGGACTCGAAGGAGATGCTGGACAATCAGATTATCGACTTCCCGATGCTGTACATCTGTATCTTCCAATGGATCAGCGGCATAAGATAAACAAGGTACTTCTGACAATGCATAGGAGGCTTGTTACGGCAAAAACTGATATGGAGGATCTAGTTTCAAGATTGAATCAAGAATATGCTGTGAAGGAATACCTTACAACAAAGGTATTGAATTTCTGCGTTGTAGTTTTAACCACCTCGTATGTTCATTGGATATGGAACTTGTTTTTATCTCGTGGCTGATTCCATGGCCTCCCAGGTGAAAGATTTGAAGGTGGAGCTTGAAACAACGAAACAGAAGAGTAAAGAGAATCTTGAACAAGCTATACTGATTGAAAGGGAAAGAGTGAACCAGATGCAGTGGGATATGGAAGAAATTCGACGGAGGTCAATGGAAATGGAATTGAAGTTGAATAGTCAACAGGTACAATATCGAAATGAGATTTGATAGTTTCTTACAGTCAAGAATCTCAAGAAATAATCTTATTTTTGTTTCGAGCTGTGAAGTTATGGATAGTTACTTCGTCCCGACTCAATATAAGTAAAGAGTTGACTCCACCTAACAACAATTTGTTTTAGGATGGAACTTTCAAGTCTTACAATCTCAATGTAAGAAATCGTGTTTGATATGACACTCTTTGCAGGCCCAGAGAACAGATTCACAGTTAAGTATATCTCCAAAGAATCAGCAGCAAGATGTGTTGCTCCAGGAGTTGGAAACTACGAAGCAGCAGCTTAATGACTTGTTGAAGCGCCATAAAGAATTGGAATTGAAATCCAAAGCTGATACTAAAGTTCTTGTCAAAGAGGTTAAATCACTGAGAAACTCTCAATCAGAACTAAAGCAACAGCTTAACCAGTCTTTGGAAAAAAGACTTAAAATGGAGGTTTGTTTCAGTGCCCTATTTTGGTTATTTAGGCTATTAAAATTTCCATATTATTCATCATGCTCATGCTCCCAACATGTACAACATGTTGGACTTATCAGAAATAACCTGCAGATATACTAGTACGTGATATTTGCTGGATGAATGTGACAATGCTCTCTATATAGAAAACTAGACGTTTTTTGTGTTTTCCTTTTATATCTTGGGCGATACAGCTCTGGTGTTTCTTTTATTGTGTTACCTAGGAAAATCCCAGAGCAACAACTTAGAATTTTATTCTTAAATTCCCCAGGAACTTCTTCGGATAGACCAAGAAAGAAATGAGCTGATAAGAAACTCACGAAAGAAGCTGTTGCAAAAATGCAAGATTATTCACAATCAGCTTCAGGAGAGCAGCATTAGCAATTCGATTCAAGAAAAAGATCAGATCATCCCCCCGTTTGCTGATCCAGTTGGAACGTCATCTGATGATCAGATCAGCCTTCTTATTGCAGAGGTATAATACATACCATACCACTGTAATCTCCGTTCATCTGTTGCAAGTGCTTATTACATTCTTCCTTGTACATAATAAGATTCAGAATTTTGCCACGGATAATGATCTTGGTGCTCCAACTACGCGTGAAGTTGCCGAATTGAGTGAGACAAATGGCTCTTTGGATGAAGAGTTGAAGACGACTCTAAGCAGTTTGCTACTCGATAACGGAGCACTGAGAAAACAGGTGAACTCGCTTGCCGTTCATGCTCTTAAGAACAACGAACCTACGCTAGAGAACGTTTCCAAGGAAGAATTGAATGTAGAAAATGAGAGCCATGAAGGTGGCAGCTGATTGCTTTAAGAGTTGCTACTGCTGTACATTTTCTGTATTTCGCCCAGGTATATGAATAATAAACGTCTCTCTTCGACCTCTTTACAGAGACTACTAAAATGGAAAGAAATTTTCTTGTACCTGTGACAGCGCATAAAATTTTATTCGTATCCTCATTGATCAGAAATTCGATGTATGTTACCTAAGGTTTCAATTATAGCAAGGTGGCCAATTAGAAATTCGATGTATGTTACCTAATGTTTCAATTATAGCAAGGTGGCCAAGAAGAGGACATGATAACACCTTGTTTGGTACTGTGATGATTCAAGAAAAAGTGAGTGGGTCCCATTTGACTTGTGGCTCGAAAGCAATCTCCATCAAGATAAACAACGTGTCAGACGATCGATGATAAGGATTCTTTTCATCAAACTATTCGTGAAACGAAACAAAAACAGCTCAAATTGGAAGAAAATAACTTTAGCCAAGAGTCACGAGAGACGAGCGCGAGGGCTGCTATTTTTATTTCCGCCGCCGCACAAATTGCTAATGTGTTCATTCCCCGATCCTTACTGCGCCTTCAAGTTCTCCCATTTCAAGTGCTGCCAGTCATCATTAAATCGGAAGAAAGAAAGAAACGAATCTCACCAGCTTTGATGAAGTTTGATTTTGATGTGATGTGTTATGCGAGATGAAGCATGGCGCTTTCCACCTCTACGTCCCGCGCTTTCACACCGCATATTCCGCAGGTCCTCTCTCTCTCTCTCTCTCGCGTCGGTGTATGTGCGTATATAGGTGTTTGTTTATCTGTAGGAAGTCGGTACAACAAGCTTGTTTGCGTAGTAATTCGTCGATACCTTTTCCTTTTTGTTATTATTCTTGTTTTCCATTCATAGATGTTATGGACCTATTAGACGATCGTTGTTATTGATTTTGAACGTGGAATGAAGTTAATTGGGAAGAATTGTGACAATTTCTGAAAGTAATTTTTCAAATAGAATGAGATGCATGATGCTATATGGGCAAGCTCAGTGACAATTTGGTGACTTTGTATGGTATTGGCAGCTACGCTGTTGCAATCGTAAATGGAAGCCCACGAAATTAGATTCTGTGAAGCCGAACAGAAGGAACTTTAAGCTCCTGTCAACTATTAGGTCGGCATTGAATAGCAGGAGCTCTTCTAGCATCAGTGACAATGGTGCGATTGAACCAGCTAGAATTCTCTTGGAGAGGTTGTTTGCTCAAACTCAGAAGCTCGAGGAAAAAATGGTCGAAGATCCCCATTCACCTGAAGTTGTCGAGCTGGGGCTGATGGGGACGCTGGAAGAGGACCTTCACGCAGTTCTATCAGCCTTGAGGAAGAAGGAAGAAGAACTGCAAGAATCGGAGAGGAGAATCTTGTTGGAGTATGACGAAATTAGTCGTGCGAAGAAGGATTTGGAGCGAAGAGATGCAGAAATAGTAGCAGCTCGAGTGAAGCATGATAAACTAGAAGAAGAACTAAGGCTGGCCAATATAGAACTAGCTTCTCAAGCCACCAAAATTGCTGATATTAAGCTCCAGTTGAAGGAGAGGGATGAGGAGATTTCAGCTAGTCATTCAGCCCTCTTGGCTAAAGAAGAGCAGATCGCAAACATGAAAAGAGAATTAGAGAAAAAAGATGAAGAAACCGCAGCTGCTGAATCAGAACTCAGATCCAAGGCGATGCTTTTGGATGAAGCAAACAAGACTGTGGAGAAGCAAAAAGTTGAGATTCAGCGACTGCAGAGTGCCATTCAGAAGAAAGAGGATCAGCTAGGAATTTCTACAGCCATCCAGAAAGTTGAGGCAGAGAAGTTGAGAATTGCCGAGGCAAAGCTGGAGAAGCAGGCTATGGATTGGTTGATTGCACAAGACGAGTTAAAGAAACTGGCCGAAGAAACCTCTAAGCACCTTGGTGAAGCAAATGCAACTGCTGAGGAATTTGGGAGAGTGAGGCGGCTTCTTTCGGATGTTAGAACGGAATTGGTTTCATCACAAAAGGCCTTGGCTTCCTCCAGGGAGAAAATGGAACGTCAGGATCGGCTCTTGGAAAAACAGCTCTCTGAACTTGAAGATCTGAGGAGGAGTGTTGCATCTTATATGAAGAGCCTTCGGGATGCTGAATCAGAACTCGAGAGTGAGAGAGTTCAGCTTAGGGTTGCTGAATCTAAAATAAAGATACTTGAAAGGGATTTATCCATAGAGAGAGTGATTTTCGGTGAGTTGCAGAAGGAACTGGATAAAGAGAGATATTCTCTGAAGCAAGCAACTGAGGCAATCTCCGCTATGAAGGAGGAGCTAGAACATAAGAGCGTGTCATTTGCAGAAGCACAGTCTTTCCTCGAGGTAAAAGAGTCGGAATTGGTAGACGCCAGGCTAGAGATTCAAACTTTGAAGTCTGAACAGGCGTCCCTTCAACTTGTTATAGAAGAGAAAGACTCTGAAATCTCAGATGCAAAAATGAAGTTGGAGGAAGTAAATCAGGAGATTACTGCACTAAAGGAGATGTTGATCAACCGAGAAGGTGAACTCATTCAAGCAATGTCCATGATGAAGGAGAAGGATGAAAGCCTTCAAACAACGCAGCATGAACTCACCGATGCGAAACTGAAATTCTCCGAAGCTGAGACCATTATAGAGAAAATTTTAGATCTTACAAAAGAAGTCATTGGAAGTTCTACAGCCAGGCCAGTTGATCAGGACAAAGACAATAAAATGCCATCTCTGTTGACTCATACACCAACTTCAGACGGATTCAAATGGCAAGATAAACAGCTCGCCACTGAACTTCAATTCGCCCGGGAAGGCCTTCGAGCCAAAGAAATGGAAGTTCTCGCCGTGCAGAAAGCCCTCAGCTTTAAAGATGAGGAGCTGAAAATGGTTCTTGAGAAACTCGATGGCAAAGACAGGGAAATCGCGGAGCTGAAGGAGGAAATGATGCCATATAAGAATGATCTTAGTCAACTCTATTCTCTGGCACATGAGAAAATTGGAGAGAAGAGTGTCGGTGACCTTGCAATTGATAAACTCCAATTAGAAGCAGCCCAATTGGAGGTTGAAGCTGCGACAAGTGCCCTACAAAAGATCACGGAAATGACACGAGAGCTTCTGAACAAAACCGGCCTAAGCGTCGAGGCAGATCATGAAATCGTTCTTTCTGAACAGAATAACGGTGTTGAGACGACCTTAAACGAAACCAACGATAAAGAGTGTTCGGAAGAAGTAAAAAAGGAGGTCTCACGGCTTCTGACTCTGACCGAGCAGCTTGTCCGAGACGCTGGTATGATGCAGTAGAGACTTTTTTCGCGTCATGTTACTCCTTTACGTAGCAGCATAGGCTTCTAATCTAACCAAGGATATGATGTACTCAACTTCAGAATTCAGACATTGCTTCTTCGGTTAGTTATATTATGGTGTTGTTTAAAATTCCCATGATGTTCTGTTGAAAAATACTAACGTGTAAACTGTGAAGAAAGAAGACAACAAAGAACATCCATCAATTTACACAGCAGCGGATTCTTGATTGTATGCTTCGTCAGTAATTTACAAGCAAAGGCGTGAGAGAAATATAAGCATTCATTTGAACATCCCCGCCACCTTCGAAGGATGCCATGGAGTAGTAGCAGCAGCCTTGCCATCCGCCCCTTTACCGTCGTCTGTCGAAGAAACAGAGTTCACCTTCGACCTTCCTCTCCCCACTTTCTTACCAACAACAAGCCCCAGCTTCATAGCAGTAAAAAGACCGAAAGCAATCAGCAACGGCCTAACAGCCCAGTGAAAGTCCTCAAGGTGTTGGTACTTCTTCACAACGGTTGTACAATTCTCAAAAGAAACGAGCTCAACCTCGGAAGGATCAGCCAAGAAACTACTGTCATCTTTTCCCCCGAACGTAAACTTCCCGGGAAACTTCACAACCAAGCACCCGTTCGGCAAAACCTGAAAAACCCTCCCCGTGGCCCACTCGCCGCCGTCCCTCTTCCTCGGCCATTCGAAACGCGGGCTGAATATGCTCTGCTTAACCTTCACAAACTCCCCAGGGCAGTACGGCTTCGCCATCTGAAACTCCGAGCAGTGTCCCTTCCAAAGTGTCTCGAGCCCTATGAAGGCCACCGTGACGTTCCCCTCGCGGCTAATGGAGTGAAGGACGCCGACCGGCGAGTGCTTCTTGTCATTATCCTCTGCTCTCTTGAGCCGAACCCAATCCCCCGCAGCCAAGCCGTAGGTGACCCTCTCTAGGGCCGAGACGTGGACCCTTATCGGGTCGTGGATGCCGTGGACCCTAACCAGGACGAACCCGTCCTGGTCAGTGTCCCGCTCCAAGCCCACCACGGTCCCGTCGGGGACGTCCATGTTCTTCGGGTAGCACGAGCCAGGCGGCTTTCTTGACCGAACCGTGTCACCCACTTGTAGGTGGTCCTTTGCTAGGAACCACTCCGTGTAGCCCATGCCGCCCGGCTTGTCCCTGACGAGCCTACTTCCTAGGCCCGCCGCCGACCACCCTCCTTCCTGCCCGACTGCACTCTGCGAACTGCAAAGCTCAAGGATATGTTACGTTATTAGATGCTTCTGAGTTGGAAAGTAGGGATGGCAATCGCTCCCATAAAAGACCCATTGAATCGAGGAGACGCTACTAAGTTGAAAAGTAGGGAACCATTTAAAAAGACTCATTGGATCTTCAAATAGGTCTGAGTCTAGACCCACTTAGACCACCCATGGTGTCGGGGGAGTAGAAGGTCTGGCACCATGGGTGGCTTAAGTGGGTCTAGACTCAGACCCATCTGAAGATCGAGCGAGTCTTTAATGGGCCCCATTGCCATCCCTATTAGAAGTTGATGCAGCCACAATCACAAACGGTTTCTACATTTACCTCTTAAAAGCGTGCAGAATGTCGGCCATCAGCGGCCGGCTCCTAAAATCGTACTCGAAGCAGCCCGCGACGACGTTCTCCACCGCGGGCGGAAGCCCATCGGGAAGATGGGGCTTTTCCCGCCTCACTACAACCGATTTGTGTATCTCATCGATCGATTTTCCGCTCCAAGGCTGCACGCCCGTAAGCATCTCCACTATGCTGCAGCCGAAGCCCCAAGAATCGGTTTCGACCGATAAAGGGCCTCTAATTTCTGGCCGCCACTGTTCGGGAGCCATGTAGTTAGGTGTCCCGAGCCTTCTCGCCTGCTCGGCGCTCGGCGATGTGATGCCTAAGAGAACGTAAGGTATGCCTATATCTCCTACAAGCGCCTGGTCGTTGCTATTCAAGAGGAAATTGCAAGGTTTTAGGTTGAGTACGAGGATTTCTTTCGAGTGTAGGTCCATTATTCCTTGGGCGAGATCCGCCCCGTACCTGAGAAATGTAAGAGGCAGTCGATGGACAAAACGCAGATATAAGATGTGCAAAAAGCGTTTGAAAACTACGCGCAGAATAACCTCAAAACGTCGCTTAGCGACAGTTTTCCTTCTTTCAGTCCAGCCATTTTGTCTCCAACTGACCCTTCGTAGAAGCTCATGACTATGCATACCTAGGAAGCGAGGAACAGTGAGGTTCGGAAAAAACTGAGTTTAGAAGAAAAGGGGAACTTACTTTCTTATTTATTACAGTGAGTCCACGGAGGGAGCACACGGTTTCTAACCCTTGGCACTTGGAGAATAACGTATTCAACCTACTCAAGATATCCCTGATGCTTTCATCTTTAATTGGATGGAGCATTTTGACAGCAACTTCGTGGTACTCTTCGTAGTCTTCGGACACACAGTGTTCTGTTGCTAACCACACGTCGCCGAAAAGCCCTCTTCCAATTCTATGCCTGAGCTTAATGGTTGATGGGTCGATCCATGGGCTCGTCTGGGCGGCCGATGCAACGATTGTGCTGCTACCTTCGCCAGAATCTCCTCCAATGAGCACAAATTCATCTGGTCTATTGTCAGCAACTTGTCCAGCCATTTTCCTAATCCCTCCAAGATGAAGAAGTTCTATGAAAATACAACGTGTCAGCCATATAATTCAAGACAAGTTAGTTAAAAGATCAAAATGCTTGAAAAATCGAAAGATTCGTGAAAAGATAGGCTGATTTTTCCCAAAAGAAACAATTGGCGTGCACACTACGCATCAAAGTGAAGATTAGGTGACCAAGAAATGAAAGTACCAAATATAGGATCTGCAAACATCCCCTTAAAGGCTAATCTGCTTAAGCCCCAACATAAATTTTGGTCTGACTCATATCTCACCTTCCCACAAGGAAGAACAGAATAGCACAATTAAGAATAATACTCTGACCTTCAGACATGTAAAAGTTCCATCATTGGATGATCCCAATGGTGAATAAAAAGGAAGCGCTTTTTGTTCTCAGAGAAAAAATAAGCTTCATCATGAATCATCAGTGGGAGAATAGCTAAAAGGAAATTATGTGTTCATCACAGCAGGAGCAAAGCGAGACGTTAACGTACAAAATCTCCACGCACAAACGTGGCTTCTGCCTCTAGAGAGAAAAACACCAAAGAAAATCACAGCAACAATTAGTAACTCACTTGAAGTCGTCGCCGGCGAAAGACTGGAAGTGTGTCGACTGAAGGTAAAGAAGCACAGTAATCTCGACGAATTAAGCTTTTCTTCTGATAATAGGGACGAATTAAACCAAATAGTTGGTATGATTCTCAAAGGATCAGTTTCACGATCTGAAGACGTGCGATTCAGCTCCTTGTTCAAGGATTTTTACGAGAGAGAGAGGAACGAAGGAAATGTGAAGTGCAAGAAAGAAAGAGCTGAACAAATTGAATAATAATATTTTGGAAAAAGTAATAAAATATGACGGTGAGAGTTTCGAGGGCTTTGCTAGCTAACGTACGCAGCCCGATGACAATCTCTCGTTATACTTTTTGTTTTGGACGCCTTTTATGTAGGGATGTTCGTTGTTCGGTATACCGATCGAAATTACCGAAATACCGAAATTTCGGTAACCGAACCGAACCGAAAAATTCGGTTCGGTATTCGGTACTTCAAAAAAAAAATTCAGTAATTCGGTAAATTCGGTTCGGTACTGATTTTGAATTTCGGTAAATTCGGTATACCGAATTACCGAAATTTTAAAATTAAAATATATTTTATTATATTAATATTGAAAATAAAATAACTAATTTAATTATTATCGAATTTTTTATTACTATTATTTAAATTTCGGTCCGAAAAAATTTCGGTAAAAACCGAATACCGAACCGAGAAATTCGGTTCGGTATTCGGTATCGACTAGGGATGTACCGAAATTTCGGTATACCGAAATTTAGGTTCGGTTCGGTTCGGTAGGTACCGAACGAACACCCCTACTTTTATGTTCATGTATTTATTCATTTTATCAACTTTGTAAAACTTTGAATTTTTCTTGGATTTAATTTCTCAAATAATCTCATCATTCTATTCTCTGTCTAATAAAGTGATGAAAAGTTCGTCTAATCGAAGTATTGGTTGATTCAACAAACGATTGTTAGACAGTCAATAGGTCATTTTATTGTGCCTTGTGTTATTTACAGATGACCATTCTGACAAAATCCCAGAACATCAACGATCAGACACAAACTTGCTTCAAGGATTGATTAAAAATCCATAGATTAGTGATCCCAGTAGATCTAAGGATATTGGAAGCTCAAACACAAAGACATCAATCATCGTATTGAATGCCTATCGTTCATTGCAGAAAAGGAGAGGTGTAATAATTGTCATTCCAAGCCTGTTAGAAGCTACATCACCAAGCAAAGCCAAACATAAGAGAGAAAAAGAAAACTATCTAAATGGGACATTCAAATCATGATCCATGTCCAAGATTCAACCTTTCTTATGCAGAAAAGCAGATGAACCTCAACCTCATAAATAACTACGTCGTATTAACAATCAGTATGTAATGGGCCAATGAAGGAGAGCTTAATGGGCTTTATATCATTATTGGGCCTTATCTTTGGAGTTCAAGGCCCAATTAGGAATTCAAAATTGAGCAATCATTGCGTTGAGCATTTTAGTCAACAAAAGAGAAAGAAGAAAAAAGAGGGAGACAAGAAAAGCACGGGTTTGTCCCGCCTTTCGCTTTATGCTTACGCTTTCATATTGGGAATGTTTTTACAGTAATAGTTTACAGACAGGTGGCAAGATGCCTCATCAATCCTTGAAAACGACGTCGTCGGCTATATCTAGCAGCCGCTGCAGAGTCCCCGGCGAGAATTTTCGAGCAAACAGAAACGGATCGCCGCGCCGCCTCCGCCGTCCTCCGCCGCGTACTACACTCTTCGATGATATATTCCGAGATTGGGACCCGCCGGATTCCGATCCTACCTCGTCGCCGTATCTCGGCCTGTCGGCCCTCAAGGCCTTAATCAATTCCGGCTCAACCTCGCCGGGTCCGTACATCCTCGGATGACCGCCGCGGCTGCCTCGCCAGTCCACGTGCGTCAGCGTGCACGGCGTACATCCCCGCCGGTCGGCGGCGTTCAGCAGCGTGGGGAAGTAGTGCTCCTCAGGGTAACACGTGTCGTCGCGGAGGCAAGGCAGCTTGAACTTCGACCAAAGCCGCCGGTCGCTAACGACGAGCCTCGCGTGCCTGCGCGTGAGCGCCCAGAACTGAGACCCAATCCTGAAATTCTCGTACGCGACCTCCGGCAGCATCGCGTCCTCACCACGCGCAGCCCACCTGTCGTACGCGCCGGGCTCGTCCTTGAGGATCTCGATGAAGCTCTTCCTCGACTTGGTCAGAACGCCGTGGGCGTAGCCGAAGGAGCGAATGGGCACGCACGACGGCGAAAGCAGAGCGAACATCGAGTTCGACGCGTCGTGCAAGAGCGCGTGGGCCAGCAGCCTGCGCGCGGCGGAGATGAGCGTCGGCGAGTGGCGTCGCGTCGGCTTCGAGGGAATTACTCGGCCGGCGAACACGCCTCGGAACGCCGCCGTATGATTCAAATTAGTACTGGCATGCACGTAGATGTTGTAGAGATTCTTGGGCGCGCGGGCGAAGTAGAGTTCCCAAAGAGGTGCGAGTGGCAACGGGCCGGTGGTCAAGAACAGAAAAGCCACCTTCTTGCCGGGTTTGGGTCTCGGGTCGACCCTGAAAGCGAGTTCGAAAAGCTCGTAGTCATCATCGTCTTCCTCAATCGGTCTTACTTCTTCTGCAATGGCCGTCTCTGTACTGTTTGAAGAATTCGTGGTGGAGCTTTGGTTATCGATCTTGGGCTTTGGCCGTGGATGAATATCACTCAGCTCAAGGGAGGAGTTAACCGCGGCGGTGCCCGGCGGCGATAGAGTGGTGGCGGAAGGGCCGGTGAAGGTGAAGATAGCGGCGAGGGGGAAGCAGAGAAGCACCGCACAGAGCAGAGAGAGAGGATTGAGTGGAAGCATCTTTTGCTTCAGTGGTTTAATTTAGATATCTGAAGAACAAAAAGCGATAAGTACAGGCTACAGCTTTATCTTCTTTTTGTGTGCATTTTTTGACAAATGCAAAAGATAACAACTTTCGAGAGGAATTGAAATGGGCAAATCTTGCAATTAAGCGTCTCTTGATGGCTAAAAGGAATATAGAAGTGTTCTGATTCAGTCGAAAATAGCTGACGCAATAAAGGTTGACATATATATATAGGATGATGGTATAGTTTGCAATAGAATAATCCGTATGGAGTGAAGGTGTACGCTTTTAATTGTTTTTATAGCTAATCGATTATTTCGTTGTTTGATTAGGGGAGTGGAAGGAAGGGACGCGTGGCATACATGCGAGGAAAATGGGCCTTGGCTTGGTTATGGCATTAACTGTGTGTGTCCACTGACATTCACGAGTAGTGTAGTTAACGCAAGCAATCAATCACACCTTTGGACCTCATTCATGGCCACAGTTAATGGGCCTTTTTCTTCTCTATTACAATCTCGTGATCGTTGTCATAAAAAAAGCCTGCTTCTTGAGCTCTCTTTTCTTCCGTGTATAGTACTGTAAGAACGAACAGTCGTTTTCTACTCCTCTTTGCTTGATGGAGGTGTTTGAGGTTGGGATTTGTTTGGCTTTTAAAGAGTTGGGAGATAACGTTACGTAACTCACCGACAGTGATAATATGTCATCATCATCTTCAACTCCTTCGGTGGTAGCTTTCGCAGCCCACACACCACATGAAAAAGGTAAGTCCAATGGATATTATATTACGAGTTGCTGAGAAGTTGGCATGTGTCTCGGCTAAGTGGGGGACATGGATCGATCATCCCCACCCCTTTAATTATTGGTTTGAACCCCAATTGGTGTGATCTTTTCTTTAATTTTTGGTTAGATATACAGTGCAGAGCTCGTAATTATCCTTACCGTGATGACAAGTGCCCAAGTCTCCTCAAATTGGTGATCTGTTCCCTTTTTTTTCTTTATAAAAATGTGATCTTTTTATAATCATCTGTCGCTGTTGGGGCACAGTGTGTTAGCTGGCTGGCCTTTACTTGTACGCATTACGTACAGCAATTGCTTCTTTCTTTGTCAAGAAAAAGTAATCTATTGCCCCAACCCCAAGCTCGAAGCTTTTTGGCTCTCTTCCCTTCCCTTTAACTCTTTTGCAAAACTTCTCTATTGCTTTTTCTTCTTGGGAGATGCCAAGACCAGGACAAAGGCCGTATGAGTGCGTTCGAAGGGCTTGGCATAGTGATAGACACAACCCAGTTAGGGGTTCTCTTATTCAAGAAATTTTCAGGTGTGTTTCTTGATGTGTCTGTTGGGTGCTACTTTGTATGAGCTGCTTTTCTATTCTGTTACACCCCTGTAAAAAGATTTAGGGTATTTTCTGTCCAGGATTGCGACTGAGGTGCACAGCCCATCAACGAGGAAGAACAGAGAGTGGCAAGAGAAGCTCCCCATTGTTGTCCTGAGAGCTGAAGAGATCTTGTATTCCAAAGCCAACTCTGAGGTTGGAATTTTTCTCTATCCTTCTTCCTAGTTTCCAGCCACGAAAGGTTGTATTGTTGTGTTCTATAAGCTTCAAGATTCCTTTTTTTATGATCAGGCTGAGTACACAGACCTCACTACCCTTTGGGATAGAGTAAGCGATGCAATAGACACTATAATTCGAAAAGATGAGAGCACTGAAACAGGGGCACTTTTGCAGCCTTGCATAGAAGGTATACATACCATTTTTCAGACTTAAGATGGTCTTTTAATCTCTCTGGTCAAGTGAATGAATGATTCTGAGGTTCAACTTCTTGTTTTTTTACCACTGCTAGCTGCGTTACATCTAGGTTGCACGCCGAGGAGATCATCGAGAAGTCAAAGAAATGACTCTCCAAGATGCTATCTTAGGCCTATGCCCAGCAATTCAGACGCTAAGGCATTCAAGAATATGTTTCCCAGTAGCAGTAGTAGCTGTCCATCTCTTCGTACCTCTCAATCCTCGCACTTAAGAGCTGCGAACCACAGTATAATGCAAGGCATAAACTGCAGTCTGCCAACTAAGAATTTTCTTGGCCCATGGAAGGAATTTAGTTCTAGTAGTGAGGAGCTTCATGTAATGGAGCCTTCCTCAAGCTCATGGTCTGTGTATCCATTGTACTACAACAACAATGGTACTAAACTTGATGGCTCAAAGCTATATTCCTCAAGGCCTCGTCCAAGCACACTTCCTTACTGTAGACAGAACAGTGAAGCAGTTGCCCGGCAAAAATTTCATAGCTCTGAAGTTTCTCTGTGCTCTTCTTCTCCGCCCAACAAGGAACATATATTGGGCATAGGGCATGAGCTCAAATGTGATTTAACGCTTCGGCTCGGCCCTGTGGTTCATTCATGTGCTAGAATTGAAGATAGTCTTTCCCCAAAGGTGAAACAGAGCACCTTACAGAGTAGGAATGTCGAAATGCTTCTTCGTAGATGAAATAGGCGCAAAAAGTGCAGTCTTGGAATGGTTTTGAACACACTTTCCTCTTCCTTTTACTGAGGATGGATATGAAAGATGGTGTGATCAAGTCGATGATGGACCATGTTGGCTGGACATTTATTGCATGTAATCCATCTTTGGTGGGAATCAAAGGCCTGAACCTTACAAATAGGGTCTTCAATGTAATAATATAGCCCATCATGTTTTGTTTCAGTTCATGGGGTCCCTTACTCTCCTTACACTGATTAGATAGATGCTGTAATTTTGAAGCTTTTCTGCAACTTAAAGTGGGGCAGCACTTCCACTGTTCTTGATTTTATCTCTGTGGGCAAGCTAAGCTAATGGATTGGAGGATTTTGCTTTCCTTTTTTCTGTTTTCGTTTTTTCCTTGGTCTGTATTCAACCACGATTCCTCACAGAAGACTTGCTACACTACAGCAGTTATAATCAAGAAAACGCTGGTGCTTAACTGCAATTTCCATACGTATTATTACATCATTGTTGTTGTCGTCTCACAATTAGCTATTAATAATGCATTATTAAGATGGAAGCTTTGCTTGAATTATTTATTACATGTCAGTTGGGGCATCAACATACGCATTTAGGACACGACTTTGTCTCTCTCTATAAGTAGGTAATGGATGATGCATTATGACTCGTAATCATCCATTTGCCGGTGGGTCCCACTACACAATTAACGGTAATTAATCCTACAAAGCAATGAGATACTGTCAGGATATATATTTACATTTAAATGTTAGGGAAAAAAGGGGGAAGGGTAGTATTTTATTTGTTTATCTTAAATACAGACAAGAATTTTTGGTTTCCTGTATCGTTCATTCTCTCCTCTTGTCCACTCATTTCATGTGAAATTGGAAGTGTGTGTGTATGCAAGACCCGTAGCTCATTGGAGGCCAGTGAGACGGTCGCCTCGGACAGGGGGTCCAAAATTTTTTATACATGCACACATATATATATATATATATTAAAAAGAATATTATAGTTAAAACTTAAAAATAAATCTATAAAAACTGTGAGTGGACTAAACAAGTCAGTTGGGCCTTGATGTTAATCAAAGCCCAAATATTGTAATTTATTAAAAAAATTCAATTCAACCCAAACAAGATATTAAAGCTTTTAATTAAGAAAAAAAGAAAAAGGGAAATGTGATGTGGTTTCTTCTTCTATACTGATACGATATAAAAAGGGTTTCGCTTAGGTTAAAGGATGTCGTTAACTAATAAAATCGTTCACTATTTTCTTATGGGACCGACCAGAAATTAGTGTCCAATTTCATTTTCATTTTCATAAAATCGCTTTGTTTCATTTTCATGTTTTTTTCGGACCTTTGAATTGTTTTTGCTACATGTCACGTTCTATAAATCTTCTTTGCTCCTAAGCGAAACAGAAGCGAAAAAAATCGAACCGAATTATAAAAATCGAACCGAACCAAATTAAAACGGTTCGGATATCGGATTAAGTATTTTCGAACATTCCACTATAAAATATTTATTTTTTATTTATTTATTTTATTTACATTTACCGTTGAAATTTATGCTATATTATACGTATCATACTGTATTTGGAAAAAAAAAACTGATCGGGGGCCCGAAATTTAAGTTTCGCTTCAGGCCCATGATTTCTCAGCTGTGTGTATGTGTGGTCTTATTCTCAAGTCTAAAACAAAAACATTTCTTTCTATTATCTCGTTAAGAAACTCAATTAAATTCTTAATATCAACAATATAACTTGCGTATTATGTCTCATTAATTGCTCCAACGGCGGAATGCCCTACTGTAGGTCATTCTTACAGTAATTATGCATTAAATATTACCTATCATATGCAGTGAATGATATTACATTACTTAAATGGATATTATGGATACAAGATAAACGATATATGGATATTACAACTTCACTTCACTTCACATGAAGACCGTGCCTGTTTTATCTTTGTTGTATATAAGAGGTTAACTAAATCATAATTAGCACATATTGTCAAACACTAGAAAATTGTAGCCTTTCTTACATTAGCAATCTAATATTGATATCGGTGAATATAAACTAACTCCATTATAAATTTATAATATGCACCAATGATTTTCTTTTCCTTGAAACGTAATATGCCATTTACTTAGAGCATCTCCAACAGGGGGTTCCCCACCCTAAACACCATATATGGTGTTGGGGGAGCGCCAACAGTCCCCCAGACTCCACTTCATTCCCAGGGATTGCTACAGTATCTCCCTACGTATTGGGGGCACTGTTCACCCGCTATACAGTTTTATTTTTATTTTTTTCTGTTTTTCTTTACTTATAAACTCCACCCAATTAGTTTTAATTTTTAACTATTTAATTAAATAGGTAAGAAACGAATATTATACTTTAATAAATTTATTTATAGTATTAATTAGTAGGTTTAGAGAAAAATATAGAGGAGATTGTTGGAGTTGACAGTACTGTTTAAACTGTATATATAGAGGAATTTAACTGTAGCAACTTTATATATAGTGGAACGGTCGGAGATGCTCTTATTTCTTATATTACAATTTTCTTTATTACCGGAAAATAACATGGCTGATTGATTTGATATTTTTAACTACATTTAATAGCGAATGAGAGCCAGAGAGAGAGGAGAGAGAGTAAAATTCAGTTTCAAACAATATATGTTATTTAAAATTATTTTTTGACACTTAAGCCCAAAGAGAAGGGAGGAACAACCCTCGTCCAAATTTCCAGCTCAGTTCAAGGTTTCAGGCAAGGCGAGTAAAGAGACT
The DNA here is from genome assembly GCA_027422505.1 of Craterostigma plantagineum. Taxonomy (NCBI): domain Eukaryota; kingdom Viridiplantae; phylum Streptophyta; class Magnoliopsida; order Lamiales; family Linderniaceae; genus Craterostigma; species Craterostigma plantagineum. The sequence goes on along the minus strand of JAPQWV010000043.1, from coordinate 5,877,655 downwards.
TCGGAGACCGCCCCTTTCTTTTATCAGATCTTCATCGCTTTTCAATGGCTGATTGATTTTCCAATAAAGGTTAGCCCTTTAAAATTTACATAGCATTATGTTCCGTGGGCTGTTAACTGATATGCTCAAAGTGTTCCATGATTCACAATGTGTGCGTTTGTGTGCATCGCCGGGTTGTAAAAAGTTACCGTTTTTACTCAGCTTGAAGGATTTCTTTTGTGCTAAATCTGAATCTTACAAAGGATAAAGATGAGATCTTGCCGCGGGTTTTTGGGGATCTGTCTCAGGAGTTATGTTCTGTTATCTATTTCTGCCGAGATTTGTCTTATGCTAGCGCTACTCTGACAAGAATTTATAGAATTCCTTTTAACTTATGATGGGATCTTATTGATAAGCATATGCTGTCTGCACTTGATGCAATGCAGAGCTCTTTTCATAGCTCTTTTACAACTCTGATGATGCTAGAGATGATTGTGTAGGCGAACAAAGATGATGGATGCTGAGTTCGTAAATGGTCATGGCCAACAGTTCATCTCCGAGGTAGATAAGGCATCATATAATGGCAGTTTGGACATTGAAGGAGTTTGTCTGAATCTCGAAGACACTGTGAAGTTGAACGACCATGAAGATTTAAGCGGCTCTCTTGAAGTTATTGATGAATCGTTGTTGCCAGCAGATTGCACTGACTCGTCCAAGGTTAGGCATTTTGGATCCATACCATTCGATGCATTATGTAACATGTAAACACCTTTCTAGGGATCTCAAGTCAAAGAGTCAGAAGATTCTAAGAATTCAAAACCGCTGAAGGATAATGGAAGAAGATCGAAAAATGGACAATCTTTCAGCCACAAAAGTAAAGCTGGAAAAGAGGAGGTGAAGTCTTCCATTGATTCAAAGGCGAAGCCTGTCAAGAAAGGCCCTCCCAGCAAAGCAGAGGAGACCCCACAAACACCTGCGTATCCTTTTGCGAGTTTTTGGTGATATACGAGGAAGCTGAATTTTGAATAACTGTCCTTAATGCAATGTGTTGTCTTTGGGTTTATCCTTGAGTTATTATTTCTAGAAACGCTGGTGGTGGAGAGGCCAAGCCTCACAAACAGGGGACTCGTCCAGCCTATGGTTTCAGTTTCAAATGTGACGAAAGGGCTGAGAAAAGGAAAGAGGTTTGTATCAGCTGTTGTAATAATACTTCCCACTCCCTCGAAACAGCTTTCTTGCTTACTTGTGATCATGGTTTGGACAGTTCTATTCGAAGCTTGAAGAAAAAATCCTCGCCAAAGAAGAAGAGAAGAATAACATGCAGGCTAAGAGTAAGGTACATAAGATCTCAATTTGCAGTTATTTTTTCGACTTTATGCTGTATCGCCATTGCTGTACATTATTTTTCTTCTGTTAAAGTAGGAAACACAAGATGCTGAGATCAAGAAGTTGAGGAAAAGCTTGGGATTCAAAGCAACTCCAATGCCCAGCTTCTATCAAGAACCACTGCCTCCAAAAGTGGAACTCAATAAGGTAATCAAGTTCTTGTCTATTGCAATAAAAACCATAGCCTTGAGTCCTTCCTTTGGGCATCATCTTGGCAATGCGCAGATACCTACTACAAGGCCTCGATCACCAAAGCTCGGTCGAAAAAAGGTGCCATCTGCTGTGGAGACTAGTGCTCGCCCGGGAAGGTTAAGCTTTGATGGGGAGAAACTTCAGCAAAACGACGAGCATGGAAAAACAGAACATGATGGTGTTGCCCACGCCAAGAAGCCACTGAGGAAATCTCTTCCCAGGTTACCGTCTGAAAACACTAAAATGTCTCATGAGAAGAAGAAAAAAGGCTCCTCAAGTAGTACCACTACTTCGAAAGCAATCAAAACTGAGTCTTTAGTAGAGGCTGAGACATCTGCAGAGGCAGTTCAAGGTGAGGAAGCTCAAGGAAAAACCACTTGAAGAACCATTCGCATATGATCGATCCATCTTTTTCAGTCGATATTTGGAGTTCTAGTAATACATCTTTTATATATCTACAAGTGAGTGACATCATATTAATGTCTGCCTTGCATTAACGATTTTCAGACAGAGGAATTTGGTCGTCGTTTATGCTTTTATGGGTTAATTTGTTGTCATTTCTTTGCGTTTGTGTAATTATTGCCACCTATATCATACTAGTGCAAATTTTGGCATTAATCAGTTATCTTCTTGCTTGAAATGCTCTCTATCTTACAGGGAAAAGGAACATTTCTCCACCCTATAAACATATACATCATAAGACCATCTTTATTTATTCATAATAGGCAAACCACACAGTTCATTACATAAACACACCAAGGCTGCTAAGGGACGATTCACAACAAGGGGGACACCTGCAAAAACTAAGGTCTTGGTAAAAATAACCAAAAAAACAACCCTTTTTACAAGGGTTGTCGTGGCAGAAAAATTCGTACTTTTCTCCCACAGCAAAAACCCGTGAAAGCAAGGTGACAAAGCGTGAACGCCCCCGAAAGCAGACCTCGAAACATAGACTCTGACCAACACAGATGAAGACTAAAAGGAAGATTATGATAGAACCGCTTAATGAATCTGCTGCTAATTCAGTGCACTGCCCATTGTCTTAAAACTCAGCTAACCATGGCCATGAAAATAAGATGCCTTTGAAGCATCATGAGAACAGCATTCGCTGAAAAAAGTGTGGCCACCGTTCGCTGAAAAAAAACTAGACTTGAGGGAACTGAACCAGCAAAGACCCACGGCAAGGCAACGAAAACAGAGTAACTTATTGCGCACCATCTTCTTTAGTTGGTAGTAGGAAACGATCACTTAAGAGAGTATGTCACACCTCCAACGGTTCTCCAAGAGAAGGCTCACAGCACAGTTACTTATCCCAGAGCAGTTCTGAATGTTCAGACCAGACAAAGTCCTGCCTAAAGAACCCAAGAATGGTAAGCTCTTATCAGACACGAAACAGCAACCAGCTAGAGAAAGAATCTGCAGATTCAGCTGCTTTGCTCGAGACAAAACAGAGATCCCTGAATCTGTTACTTGAGATAGGGAGACATCGAGTTCGACCAGCACGGAGCAGTTTTCAGCAATGGCCGTCAAGCTTTCATCAGTGACATATCTGCAGCCATCCAAAACAAAAGTCTCGAGAGTCTCCCCGTGAAGCTTGGCGATTTCAGAAACCACAGTGTCCGTCGTGTTAACACATTTACTGAGATTGACATTGACCAAACCAGCCTCTGTATGATGAACAAGAGGCAGTAGGCCATCATCAGTTATCCCTTGAAGGCCTGTGAAATCGACGTGGGTCAGCTTTGGGCACATTTTCGCCAACATGGCCAAGGCAGCATTACCAAATCCAGGGCAATTGTGAATGGTCAATGATCTTAGAGATTGGCAGCACACTGCCAGTTGAAGTTCAGAGTTACATTCACGAATACCCAAGCAGTTATTCAGAGCAAGAGACTTCAACTTCCCACCACAATTTGCTAGGACGCCAAAAATTCCAGACTGAGTGATTCTGTGACACTCTTCAAGTTTAAGAGTTTCAATGGAAGCAGCTCTGGTTAGTGATACAACTCCGCTGTCAGAAACAAAGGGGCATTTCTTGGCGCTAAACATCTTCAGTTCAGGGAAACCGTTACCCATCGAGGTGAGCCCCACATCAGTAACTCCTTGGCACGAAGTAATCGACAAAGATTTCAGCTTTCGCAGACCTTGACTCTTGCCCATTACCCAGAAACCTCTCTCGCACACATTTTGAAGATCGCCAAGCACAAGATCCGTCATTGCACTCCCATAATGTCCAATTACAGCCAGAGACACGTCGCTGATGGTAAGCGAATATAAGTTCGCCTTAGTTATGCTGTGACCAGCCGACGAAAACAAGCTGGAAATCCCTTGGTCACCAACGAGCCGGCACTTCTTAACAGTAATGGACTTCAGATTGCTGCAATGGAGCCCAAGGGATTGTAAGCTCTCATTGCTGATTCCCGGGCAATATTCTATTGAGACAGACATCAATTTGGGACAGTTCATTGCAAGAGAAATCAAGCTTTTGTCAGTTATGGACCGGCAATGGCGAAGGTCAATCTTCGTAAGGAGAGGACAACCACTAGCAATATCCATGAGGCCTTCATCGCCAATAGATTGTACGTTCCAAATAGAAAGAGCACCCAAAGAAGGACAACAACGAGATATGGCCTTCAGGCCCGCATTTGTCAGCTTACGGCTAGAAGAATCTCCTCTGATTGAAAGCTTTCCAAGACCTCCACGTGTTGCAGTTCCAATTGAAATGGCAGCTAATCTAACATCGCTAGCCTTTTTCCCCTCCAAGCACCTCGAAAGATAACCGTGTGAGTCAGCCTCTGGGAATTCTTCATCTACAGATTTAGTCTCATTGCGATCAGGAACTTCAACATCCTCTTTATTCTGAAGAGGTTCAGACATTTCATCTTTCTTGATGCTACTCAAAAGAAAGAGCCAACGGTTCGATACACAGGCACAAGAACTCCTATCTTGGCCATCGAGGCGTCTGAAAATCTCGAATAGGCACTCATCTGGGAGAATCTCAATTGATGGTTGCTGTTTTGGAATTCCCGAAACGACCAGTGGAGCGCTGATGCGAGATCTCTTGCGAAGAGGAAAGTAAACGTCGACGTGGCTACTGAGAGACAGTAAGATAGTTGAGTCCTTGGGATTTGGGGACAAAAAACCCCCAGGAAAAAAATCATCACCACCTGAAAGCAAACACAGAAATACAGATCAGAAGACTTTTTCTCCACGAAGCTACACAGCAAAGCAGTTGAACGATGGCTTTCTTTAACAAGATCTAATGAAAACCGCAATGATAAACTCGATAATCAAATCAATCTACACGCATATCATCACGGAAATACTGATAATATAGAAAAAAATAAAGAGAACGTATATAACTAAAGGCAAGAACTTCAAGCAATCACACAACAAATTTACTTCAATTATAATGATATACCATATCTTCAGCAAGGAGTAAGCAAAATAGCATAAGAACGAGAACCGCAAGATCAAGAAACTCAACCAAACCCAGACAGGGCTAAAAGGAAAATATAATCAAAATCTAAGAAGGAATCTAAATAGCATACCGCTGAAACAAACTTTCGACATGGCAAACGTGTGAAAACTCCCACAAAGTCAAATTCAACCCCAGCAACCTCAGAAAACCCTCGGAAGAGAGCAAACACTAGCAGATTGGCGAAGAAGACTGAAAACAGAGCACCAGAAAACGCTGAACGCATCAAGAAGAGAGATCAGAGCACCAACCCTATCGAATAGGGCAAAAAAAAAGAGCGAGATGTAGAATATGTGTTCGGCGTTAGGAAATAGGTGCAATCGTGAAAGGCCAAAGCATTTCTACAAGAAAAAGCCTTATTTTAGCTCTGTGGTGGTGTTGGTGTGTGATATCTTATGCATATCTTTTGTTGTCAATCTGTGGGCTCCTTTTTTCCTTTTTCCACATTTATTTGCTTCCTTTTTTAATTAAAATAATAATAAATGTATGTGGAACAGTTCACATACAATGAACCAACTTTGTATTGTATGCTACGTTCAATGTTTCTTTCTTTCCACGTTCAATGTTCTTCAAGAGACAGCCTAATCCTACGCAATAAACGACTATCTATATTTATTTTATTTATATCAAGTGGCATTTTCATTTCAGGTCCTCCCATAACTATCATTTAGGATTGAGATCCTCTTGGCAAAAAATTTAGTTTTAAGACCAATTTTTGTGCAATACCACTTCATTGCTCTTACATACCAGTATGTTGAAATTCTGTACCACAAAACCATAATCCGGTACCAGTTTATGATCATCTGATACCAGTTTATTTCTACAGTACTACTTTATTGCTTTGACATACCAGTATGTTCAAAGTTTGTAACACAAAACGATCATTTTATACCAGTTCATATTCTTTCGTACCATTTTTTTACACCACACAAAATGGGTCCTTTAATCAATTCTCAAACAGGGCCCGAATTCGAAATCAAACCTTAGTGGAGCCTGATTTCAAATTGACCCTACGTAAGATTTTGATTTCTATCTATTCACACGTAGGCAACCGATTATATAATTTATTTATCATTTGTCTAGTTGCCAATAAAGACCAGAGCATCTAGCGTTCATTCATGCATCATTAATACTATATATAAAGTAAATATAAAAGATCATTTTTTATTCCTCCACTGTTTTTTTTTTTGATCAAACGATTTCTATTAAAACAAAGAAAATTGCCAAGTTGATGAATTTGACAGCTCAGTATGCATCGTATACATGCACCATTGCCATCTGTGCATGCAAGTGGGCTTTTGTTTAATTTATGGAATCATCGTACCGTAAAAATAGATACAGAGTACTTGGCCTTGTAATAATACTAAGGCTGCGTTTAGTTCGGGTGATAAAGCAAGATAAGAGCCCATTTATCCAACAATTTCTTGTTCACTTTGCAAACATTATTTCCTTTGAAGCCCGAGATTAATTGTTGACCCGTTATTATTATCCAGCATTCGCCAGATAAATTATCTGCTGGGTATGGCCGAGTTAATTAGTCCAACACCTTCTACTAATTGGGAAATGACATTACTACCCTTGCACAGAAATTAAAACCCTACCCAAATTTCTTCCAAGCGCTGATACTGAATCCAAGCTCATTGGAATCGTATTTACAACCTTCAATCCACATCAACACAAACTGTGGCAAACAAGACGACGGTTTCTGGGCTGGGTTCAATTTATTACAGAGCTTGAGAATGAGACTGTGATGTTAGATGCAGAGAATAACGCCAGCTCGAGGGCGCTCGAGCTTAGGAAGAAGCAGTTTGCCCTTCTATATCACGATTCACGTGGTAACGTGTTCTATATTTATTTTTGTGAGCGTTCTGTGTTTTTGAAACTCTGTGTAAGGATATTTTCGTTGCATCTTGATCAATTGTTGTGCAAAATAGGTGGATGAACTGTAGAACACCATTGGAGAAGATCAGAGGAGCTTAATGGAGGAGATGCGCAATGATGCTGAACAGAGGAGACGTATTGGAGGAGAATGGAACTGAAGCAGTAACGCTTGATTAGATGATCGTATCATCTGGGTTTGCATCTTCTCTGTCGGGGGGATTCTTCGTTTGCGACATTTAAATGGGTAAAGAGGAGTGCTTCATGTTCATCAGTTCTGGGCTTGGATTATGAAATACTTTGTCGATACATATTCCATTTCCTCTTAGTTAAGTTGACATAATAGTAGGTTACCTTGGCAGTAAGGGTGAGAGTGCAAGATACAAGATAAATCGCAGAAAGACCTTGCAAGTGACAGGGATATAATTGTAAATTTGCAATGTTGAGATGATATAATATTACTCTTATCTTGGATAGTAAACAAGATTGTTGATCTTATACAATGTACCGTCTATTGGAAAGTAAACAGTATAAATCAATATTATAATCTTAAGATGGAATTATCTTCTACTATCTTATCCGTGAACTAAACACAGCCTAAGAGATTTGTCTTTTTTTTTCCCCCCAATGCAAAGTGATGGGAGCAAATATTTCACAATGAGGGAAGATGAGTTCTCTCACGTACTTTGCAAACTCTTGCGAGATGAAAAGGAAGATGACGTGTTGCTCATGGTTTCATTTCGATCAACTTCGACACATAAACACTTACAAACGCCGGCAAGCTCTGGCTGCTCGCCATGGAAATTCAATTATTTGAACTATAGTAGTTTTCGAATGAATCAATCGTAGAGTCCCTCTTGTTCCCAGATATCGATCAAGAAATCCACCATTTCCTGTTAGCGAACGCATAAAATAACCAAGCCAAGGAGGCGAAGTAGAATGTATGGATGAGGATGGAAATCTTAGATATTGAAGAACTCACAGATAATGGGATTGGTTGGGGAAAGGGTTTGCTGCTTCCGAGCAAACTCTCATATGTTGCATCCCGACTGTGAAAATATAGATGGGAGAAAAGAAAAACAATGAAGCACAATGAATAACTGCAGCTTAATGCTGTTCTAACAAAATAAGACTGATTAAAATGCATGGGAAAAAGAGAAGATATTTGGGGGACCTCAATGTCTGTGCTCGTGCTCGTGCAGGCTTCTCTGTTCCTTTGGTTCCGACCCACTGTTGCCTTGTTTGATTCCATAGAATAAGTCCTGCGAATGCATGGCACGAGAAAGAGGATGGGCTAATTTTGAAAACATACAATGATTCCTATGGTGTTTTTATGCCCGTGCAATACAACGATTCAAGTCCTAAGATAACATAAGACCAATAATTGGACAAGTAAAAGGCATGTGGAAGCTGGACCTTGGTGGCTGGCTATATGCAAAATCTGTTTCAGTTTTGAGTAAGTTATTCACTGCCCAGATAAAGATGGAGTATAAAGAACTAACCGCTGAGGTTTACGGATTCAGAAGTGTTGCTCGTGCCTGCAATGTTACTGTTCGTATCGAGGGCTGGGTTTGAAGTGCTTGAGATACTTCGGTGTGAGGGAAAGGCGCTATTATTATTATCCATATCACGCGAGCTTGTGCTCACGAAATCTTCTCTTAGACTACGTTTCTTAACACGTTGGCCTTGGATTCTCAACCCTTTTGATGGTTCGTCCACAGAAATTACGAGCGGTGGCTTTGAACAGCATCCAAGACAACCTCTGCTCTGTTACGAATCAGGTTCACCACCGTACATATGGTTAGAGTATCAGACCGTGAAGGTGATGTAATATTACGAATTATATCACTTAGTTGCTGTTATCATAAAAAATTATGGCAAAGAGAAAAACTCAAAAATCGACTTCTTCGACCAGATACACCTCTTCTTTTTATTCCTTATCTCGTACTACTTTCAACGTTTCGTGCACATCTTTCCTTTCCAACTAAATAACTACAGCCGGTTTATTTCCATATGAACACATATAACATCAGGTAAAACAAAAGACAATGAAACACTTATTTATTGATTGCAACCACGACATTTTTTATGAAATGTACTCGTTTCCGTTTCCCATCAATTAAAAGAAAATACTCGTCTTTATCACATACAGCAGCTTATTCATGAAAAAGTCCATACTCTGTTCAGTAGATCATATGCATCCATGTCCACCCACAACGAAACAAGCAACGAAAAGCAGAGAGCTAAGAAATAGAGGGAGAAAAAGCACTGACCCCATGCAATCAATTAAATTACGAATCCAAGAGGGGAGTGATCTACACCAACGCTGCATCAAGTGATAAAAAAATTAAATAAATTAGCTATACATAGCACGCAAACTAATTCTTTGACGAGTTCCAGATCTCAATTTCCTCCAAATCAGCGATAAAATAACAATCTGGCAAAAAAAGAAGAAAAAAAAAAGAACAATTCAATCAATTGAAACAACGCAAAGCAAAGGCAAACACTTAATACAATAAGCGATTACCATTTGGAGAGGAGAAATTCACAGTCGTATCATCGTGTTTGACATGCGAGCTGCTGATTCTGGAATTTATTCGGCAGAAAAAAACGGATGCCAAATAAAGACTCTTCCTTCGTCTTCACATTGAAAGCTCAGCTAGCTTTGTGCGGGTGAGCTGCCTCCTTCTCAGTGGCTCGTAAGAGGGTCTTCCCCACAAGTCTATAATCTTAAAAGTACTATTATGCCCTCGTTATTCTGTTCCATGGGCCTCAGCCTGGCCCATCTACATGCAAAATACGCCCAATGTCGATATGGGCCTTGGCCCATTAAAACGAGGATTAAAAAATTAAATAAATTTTCTATGGACCATAGAAGTAACAGCGAAAAATAGAAAAGAAAATATGTTAGTAATTATGTTACAACAGTCTTTCTAGATAGATAGAGAAAAATCGTTTAGATTTAGATTAATTCATATTTTCATTGAAGTATATAAAAAATCCGAATTAAGGGGGGACATTAGGTCGTTGTCGATAGAGATTTGTAGCGATATACTATTCTCGGCATGTTTCTAAGCGAAACTAATCTTGACTTCAATCCTCGTTTTCGTTAATGTAAACCATGCAAGTTATTAAGACATAATTGACCGACAATCCTAATCAAGGTAGTCGTCCCACAACCATTGTGTTGTCTTAACTAAATTCTCGGGTTTGGTGAGGCCATAAATGCAGTTTTATTACGTCAATTTAAAGCACTATATAGGTGACAATATATAAAATTTTCTTTCAAAAGGGATAGGGCCACAAGGGTCTAATCTCAACCAACACGCACGTTAATATATTCAAGAAGAGATAAAGACAAGAAAACCCTAGTAGTCAGTGCGCATTCACGACGCCATTATTGCACGAGCTTTGAGATATTACAAGAACGAAGAGATGTGAAAAACAAAATACTCATTTCTTACAATCCGCTGACGTTGTGATCTACTTAATTAGCGAATAGCAACCCCCTAACTACATATACTTGTTCATTGTTCTTACCATTTTCATTCATTGAATTCATAGTATCTTCCTGAAACATTGCCGACAAGTTCTCCACTTCCACACATTAATGTCGTAAACGGCCTCATCTCTATGATACGTCACTTCTTGGGGAAGAAATAGGTAAATAGTAGATAGAGATATAGCTAAGGTTGAGTTAGATGGTCCAATAGCAGTTACTACTATATTTATATCGAATAGTCTTCAACTTAGATGCTTCTACATGCAGTACATTTGTATGACGGATGGGATGACGATATGCTGCCACTGATTCTTGGAAACACATTCAGACACACGCACTCAAAAGGAGGAAAGAAACAAAGAAAGAAAAGATTAAAAAAAAAAAAGATGAATGGTGACGACATGTAATAGAGATAAAGACCCTCGCATTGCGTTTGCTATTGCATGTTCGAGAAAATATGAATAGTTTTCTTTCTCTCATATCTGTCTTTCTTAAAGCGACGTTGACTTAAGCGTCCTCCTTTTGAATTATTTTTATGGCGTTTTGTGGTTATGGGGTGTTTTTTGGTAACAGAGAAGAGTGCACAGGTGAAAGCTTTTATTGCACATCGCCCCACCCAAATGTACTTACTACCACTTACCACCTCACAACCTTTCTCCACCACCGACTGAAGCGAGCGTGTAATAAGATTTTCTTTTCTTATATACTTTCTTTCCTCTTTCTCTCTTAGCTAACTACTGCATTTAAGGAAAAATCTCGCCTAAGGAGGAGGGAGATACATATACATATATATATTAACCGGCAAAACATCTCAGAAAAGAAATATCATCAATCATGGTACAATCTAAGAAGTTCAGGGGTGTCAGGCAACGCCAGTGGGGCTCTTGGGTGTCAGAGATTCGTCACCCTTTGTTGTAAGATTTTTCACCACACTCCACACTATTTTATTTACTCCTCTTCGTCTTATTACCATAGCATCCAAAGTATATAACATAAATGTACGTCAGAAGTTATACATAAACTTGTTTTGTAACCTTAATTATAATATATGTCCCAAGGAAGAAGAGGATATGGTTGGGAACCTTCGAAACTGCAGAAGCAGCGGCGAAGGCATACGACCAAGCGGCTATTTTGATGAGCGGACAAAATGCCAAGACGAACTTTCCGATCCCGAAAAAGAGCGACGATGACGTCAGCAATGGCCCACCGGCGGCGGCGACCGAAGGAATAATAAGCCAAGGCGCGGCGGCGGCGCAGATGACGGACATGCTCGGAGCAAAGCTGAGGAAATGCTGCAAGAATCCGGCGCCGTCCATAACTTGCCTGAGGCTCGACGACAGCGACGGTTCCAATATAGGCGTGTGGCAGAAACGCGCCGGGAGGCACTCTGGGTCCCACTGGGTCATGAAGGTCGAGCTGAAGAAGGATTCATCGGGTCAACGCCGGAGCACCGCCTTGACTCAGCCGTCTGGGTCGGCGGCGTCGTCGTCGTCGTCCTCGGAAGCTGACCTCGTGGAAGAAGAGAACAGAGTTGCGCTGCAGATGGTTGAAGAGCTGCTTAATTGGAACGGTTCTTATTCGCCTTCGCTGGAAAATATGGGTTGAAAAAAAGACCGTTTCTTGATGATGATGATGATGATCTTGGCGATGAAAGCATCGTTAAATATTCTGCGTAAGTAATGAATGATAAGCAGCGCTATTATAGGATAAAAAAGGAAACTACTGTTCTTACATGTCATATATCTGTAAACTTTAGGAAAGGTATGTAATTACCGTTTGCCTAGCTTTGGCAGAGAGTTCATGAATGCGCATGTAGCAATAAGACACTGTAAAATTTATGTTATGTGTATGTAAAATACTGATCGATATAGCTTATATATAAACTTTTACGGGGCCTTCGTTATCGTAGCCATCACTCGGTGGCTTGCTTCGCTTTGATCTTTGTGGTTTACATTTTATAACCATTTTTCTACTCTTTAACTAACGTTATTGCTGAGAAGATGTCTTGGACTAATCTTTGGCGCAAAGAAAGCATAAAGGTTTGACTTGTAAGAATTGGCGTGGGATTTCCATGGTTTGGGGTAATAATACAGATATGAAAGACTTAAATGTACGACTCTTATTTTATTGTCAGTAGTTGCCTTGCAAAGAATTATGGGGAGATCATCCCATTATAGAGCAATGAAGATTCATAACTGCTTTCTATGAAACAAACGAAACAAAGACATGATTCCTCTGAAGCATCCCATGATTCTTGAACAAAGTACTTACTGCATGAAGTCAACGTTGCTTTTATCATTCTGGGAAAGCGAAATAAGAGAAAATAACATAGCTGAATATGACTATAGTTGCCGGACAAGTAGATATATTATGATAAAGAGACAGACACCTTACGCTCGCAGTTTACTGCATTCGAATAACATCATGAGATATATATATATATATAATTTAAATAGCTAGTTGGTCAAAGGACAAGCAGGAGTATCTGATTCTCTATATATTTTAATTTTTATAGCAACAAACACGAGAAATAGTTATACTATAGACGAAAACAAAAGGTAATGGGCTTGAAATTTGCAAACCGAAAGCGAAAGTATAGAATTATAAGACGTAAATATAAATTTAAATATATAATTTAAGATTTCTGTTATTTGATAGGTTGGAAAGGGCAAGCTGTCCTCGAGGTTCGAGTGCTCGTTGTTCAGTCGTCATAGGTTGAGAAGAAAGAACTCGTCTTTCTTTGTTGGTATTGAATCCTCCGCCTCCATAAAATCTCAAGCCCCTCAATTCTGACTCTACCAATTTAATACGCCATTCTTTTGTGCTCTGTGTGATCTCAAAATTGCTTCGCGTTGTTGGTTATATTTCTGTTTTTGGGCGTAGAAGGAAGAGATTTTCTAGATTGGAATTCCCACCTACCCAATCCAATTGTCAAGAATTGTACGTAACGATATTTCCCAAATCGAATCTCCTGCTCCGTTGCGAGTCTGAATCGAATTTCTGATTCCCCCAAAAGAAGGAGCGAAGAAAAGGGAGCGAGGGCTTGTGTTAAATTATGGGCAAGGGTGGGAAAATCCAGTGTATGGAGCTGAAAAGCAATGGGGTTTCGTCCAATTCTCAGCTGGGACTTCATCTGAGCATTAAAGATAACGGCTTTTACCCAGGCGGCGGATTGTTTGCCTCCGTTGGGCAGGTGGGAAACAATGAAAATAATGGTTTCAAAGTGCCGTGCGCCGATATGCTCATCAAGTCTGTTTCTTTGCCTGAGGGGTTTAAGTTTTTGAATGGAGGAGAGAACGAAAAGGGGGTGGTTGGTAAGAAGCGTAGGAATGGTCTTAGGCTTAAGATTAAGATATCGAATCCTTCTTTGAGGAGGTTAATCAGCGGAGGAATCGCTGGGGCAGTTTCAAGAACTGTGGTGGCTCCATTGGAAACCATTAGAACTCATTTGATGGTTGGAAGCAATGGACACTCGACGACTGAGGTGTTTCAGAATATTATGGAAACTGAGGGGTGGACTGGATTGTTTAGGGGGAATTTCGTCAATGTGATTCGAGTTGCACCTAGCAAAGCCATAGAGGTATAACATAAGACTGATTTTGCTTTGTTTAGTGACATGGTTGCCTGTAGAATACAGTGTTGCCCCTCAGGAAATCCTGGGGATTGAGTTTTACAACCTTAAATGTTTGATGCTATTGTTCTATTGGTACTCAACTAGTTGCTCCCTTATTTGATGCATTTAAGATATCATCTCTGTCTCTTGCTCTTTTGTATTGTTTTCGTCGTTGGTCTACTTTCATGTTGCTCTTAAGCTGGACAATAAAATGCTACCTTTTTCTTACTCATTCTTCAAAAACATGCTCTGCAGTTGCTAGTTTATGACACTGTCAACAAGAATCTCTCGCCCAAGCCTGGCGAACAACCTAAATTGCCCGTCCCTCCTTCATTGATCGCAGGGGCATGTGCTGGAGTCAGTTCGACTCTTGCCATGTATCCCCTCGAGCTACTCAAGACTCGACTAACCATTCAGGTAAATAGTAGGAGAAGAGATGCTACACCACTCTCTTTCTGCGTAAAAAAAAGTTGGTATTTGTGTCCTTATTGCTGTCCAAATTCAATGCAGAGAGGAGTATACGATGGCCTGCTCGACGCATTCGTAAAAATACTGCAAGAGGGTGGAATAGGAGAGCTCTACAGAGGCCTCACGCCAAGCCTCATAGGAATAATCCCATACGCTGCAACGAATTACTGCGCCTACGATACACTGCGTAAGGCCTACAAGAGAGTCTTCAAGCAAGAAAAGATTGGCAATTTAGAAACCCTCTTGATTGGATCGACGGCTGGGGCCATTTCTAGCAGCGCTACGTTTCCCCTCGAAGTTGCTCGTAAGCACATGCAGATAGGCGCAGTTGGTGGTAGGCAAGTCTACAAGAATGTGATCCACGCTCTGGCGAGTATACTCGAGAAAGAAGGCGTACAAGGCCTTTACAAAGGGCTCGGGCCTAGCTGCGTGAAGTTGGTGCCAGCAGCTGGCATTTCTTTCATGTGCTACGAAGCTTGTAAGAAGATATTGGTTGAGAAAGAAGATGAGGAGCCATAGGCGAATGATTTCTTTTGCTGTCTTTTGAAATACTTCCATGGCTATGAACAACGCACACCATGAGTTGAGTTGAGCCTCTTGCGTTTGAAAGTTTTGCCTCTATTTATTTCTTCTGGATTGTTAGATGAGAATTGACATTCGACTTTTTCTTTTATAGTGGTTTTGCCTCTCAGTAAGTATATATGCTACTTTGCTACGTCAGTGAAGTAACTATAATCAAGATAATAAACAAAACACCGTTACAAGCATCAAAGAACTGTTAATTTGCTCTTGGTTTTTAGCTACTTGCTTCTTCCCTCTTGGGCGCCTGCAGTTGTGTTCTTCAGTATCTGCAAAAGCAGAGGAGGTTTTACTGTGCAAATCCCATGTTGATTTGATACTAAGAATGTGAGGTAAGTAGGTCTGATTATTACCTGTCTGAGCATTTGATTCTCATTCTGCAAAGTAGAGAGCCTTTCTTCAAGCTCGGCGTTCTTCGTCTCCAACTCCTTAACCCTTCCTTCCAAATCGACCATATACGCTTTCTTCCTCTCCCGAGCTTGTTGTGCTGAAACTCTGTTCCTCAACAACCTTAAAAAACAAGAAATGCATGGAAAGCACACACTCATCAAAACTGAAGGAAAAACATCAACTTTTAGATTGACAATGGTCCAATGAATGGACAGATGAGAATGTAATAACGTAAAAAGAGTACCTTTTCAGCCTCTTATTTTCTTTGTCGGCTGGGCTTCTTCCTCTCCTCCTCGTACCGCCGGAGGAGGGCTGTGTAGAGCCTGCGGCGGAGGCACCACCGCCTCCACGGCTGGAATTTCCGGCGCCGGCGGCCTCACCTCCGAGTTCTGGGACTCTCCTTATTTCATCGTCACTCTCCATGCCTTCATCACAGGGTCAAAGAAATTATCATTTAGAGCGTCAATTTGCATTACAAAGCGATCTAGAAGTAAAAGGGCATTGATCAAGATTAGATAAATAGAAACTCGATAGAATAATGTCAGAATCGAGTTCGACTCATCACATGAACAAAGCGATAGATGTCAAGATTCAACTTTGATTGACATTTGGCAGCAGATGAAGAACACACAAAAAAAAGATTGAACCTTCTTTGATTTCGGCGTGAAGGGCCGAGCTAGAAGATCTCTCGCTACTCGAAGGCAAAGAACTTGCTGCAACTGAGCTCGTCGCTTGTTCTTGCATTTTCCTTCAACTTATTAAAAACTAAACAGAAGAACAGTGATGGGATCGTCGAGAGAGAGAGAGAGAGAGAGAGTTGCATTTAGATATTCATTCAGAGGGAAGAAGAAAGAGCGGGACTTCAGTGTTACTATTACAGGCAAAGATGAAAGAAAGATGCTAAGAAAGAAAGACAAAGGGTAGACGTTGGATCCTTATTTTGATCTTACAGTTTAAGACTAACGAGCGCGGCCATGTTAAGAGCCATAACGTGGTACATTAATCAAAGGCGAGTGTTCCATATCGTGGACAAATCAAAACCGTTGATCGTGATGTAATCGAACGGCTATTAGGCTGGGACCACTGTGGAGCTACGCTGTCCTAGTTAAAGTTGCTATTTATTGCAACGCTTTCCAAATTTACAAAGGGGGAAGTCCTGAGATATCCATCATTTACTAACTACTACGCGCATTACCTTTCCCCCCCTGCAATAATAGGAAATTTGATTTTGGCACAAGACATAATTTTCCTTTATCTTTAATCCCCAAAATAACCCTCCATTAATGATAAAAGAGTTGCAGAAAAAATATACATCATACAAAAGGTTATGAAAGATTCACGTTTTTCAAAGGCTACCAAAAACGAGTGCCTAATGGTACAGATATCAGCTTCGTTCACTTCCTTTTTCTTGATTTTCATTTCCTCCTACCATTTTTCTTCAACCCTCTTGCAAAATTTCTCCTACTTCATATTTCCCCATTTACAGACGATACGCTTTTTTTGTTTCGTTTTCGAGTGCGACGAAACGATTCAGTATATAAGGACCCGTAAAAGCCCAGGCTGTGGTTCAGAGAAATCGAGGCCTTCTTCCTCCAAAAGGTAGCGCTGAACAGAAGTTGGGAGACGAGCTGGCGTTCTTGATCCCCTCGTGTGGTGGCCCGTGCCCACGCATATGTACACGAGCATGCGCTGGTCCGCTGACCTGGCGGCGTTTCTCATTACAGTGAGCTCACGTTTTAAGACGTGAAGTGCTTCGCTCACGTGAAGACCGTGAAGGTCGATCATACGCTCTCTCCCATTGCTATGCATGTCTTGGTTCCTGCATTTACACGTAAGAAAGGAACATGAATGTATGTGATTAAAGAGGTGAGGTTTCCACAAATTAGTGTGCCATGAAGCGAAATTCTAGAAAAAATGGATGAACCTTTGACGAAAAATGGATTCTTGGGCCTTCCCATGAGCTGCTTTCATCTGTGAATTGTGCAGTTGTCCTTTGCTGCTCAGCTCCTTGGCCAAGGCTTTGTTGCCGAGGAGGTAGGCTTGCCGTGCCTAATTCAAGAGAATAAATATCTCGTACGTGACTGATAAAGATATATGCGGCAAATACTAACATCGAATTTTCAAAAAATTTCCATTTCATGAGTTCTCATCCTTCAGATATCTGTCTGCACTCACTGTAAATACCTGTTCGAAGTATGCATTGCGTACACGAGCATGGTCGCGAGCCTCCTCCCGATTTTCAGAGTACATATTCGCTGCCATCGATCAGTAAAGCTAAAAGCATACGCATTTACAAGAAACATTTTTGCAACGATCAAAGGATGTTAGAAGCTGGATATTTTTTTACCAACTGTTTCTCCAGTTTCAAGCCAAGTAGCAGCTGAATGGCCTGATCCACGACCCCGAAATCTATCATCACCGTATACATTCTTGCTGGCCGACCCACTGTTAAATGAGTTTGCCAAAAGTTGGGAACTACGGCTCGAAGTCGAACCTATGCTTGCGTTCGTAGAACTATTTCTATCGTACTTCCAAATGTTAGAATCTTGTGAAGCCATCTTCCTCACAGCTGAAGCAAAATCCGTTCCACCTCTTGATGGGAGAGATGAATTAGATCTGAGCAAAACAGAGTTTTCTTTCCTAGGAGACTGATAGGGATTATTAGCACTGTCGAGGAGATCTTCGCCTGAAAAATTTCCCGAACTGTTTCTAACAGATAGAGCAGGGAAATCGATGGCACTAAGGTTTGGGCTAGACAAGGCCTTTGAGTGAAGACTCTGATTGATGCCTCCGTCGACTTGAAGCTGCAATCGATCATATACCGTGACTATGAGATAGTAAATATAGAATAAGAAAGCAACACTCAATACCGAGGAAGAAGCCTACCTCAAGCTGAGTAAGCATTTCGATCGTTAAACTCAAGTCTCCTCCATTGGCAAAGTACACCTCAGCAAGGCTGTCATTAGCAAATCCAGGAAAATGCGAAGCCAAGAATTCGAGAGGGTTCATCTCTGCATTCTCAGAAAATAACTGCTCGTTAGGCATGTCAGCCAAGAAACCTTGTCCTGAATTTCCATTATAAAGAGGTTCCTCTCGAGGAAGAAGCTGATCGTTCCCAACAATCTGTGTGTCCCAAGTTTTAGAAAGTGGAGACTGAAGATCTGTAGGTGAAAGATAATTTCCATAGGAAGAGGTGGGAAATCTCAGCTTTTCAGCGTAGTTATTACCATTCATAGGATGAGGAGACAAACTGCTTGATGATGTATTATATCTCAATCCTTCATCAACATCAGTCAAGGATAAGGTTGAAAGGGATAAGTTGTTAAGCTCTTCACTATCGCCTGCAGAGATAACATTGAAGTCGGGCGTGATGTCATCAGGGAGCTGATGACGCCAATATTGGCGAACCTCATCATCAGAATTATTCGAAAACGATGATTCTGATCTGTTCAGTATCGCTTTCCCTGAGGAGGCAGATGCAGAAATAGAGAATTTCGACGTCGAACTCGTACCATTATTAGGTGATCTTAGAGCAAATGGCACAAACTCCGCAGCATTTGGATTAAGAGTTGCTTTTGAGGCCTCGAGCTTTTTGCTGCTTGTCGAAGATCCCGTCCCAGACAAGTTCATCGTAAGTTTGTTTGTCCGATGATCGCAAGCGTATACAATAAGAGAAAGAAAAGCCTCTTACGGAGAAATAAAAGATGCAGTAAGGAGATGGTGTCAGCCAAGGCCTGTAATAAACACATGAATAAGTCAGATAGCAAATTATCATCACTGTAAAGAAACCAGCAATGTTGATGGGCAACTAGACAATAAAAAAAGTTCGGTTGAAAAGGAAATAGATGAAGAGGAAAAGGCTTAAGGAATCCATCCAATTGCTTGATGCTGATATGGCATACGCCCAAAGGCTAAGAACAATAGAAATTGCAGCAAAACAAGTTCCAAATCTTCAACCTCTAAGTGCAAAAATTAGAGGAGTTAAAAGTCAACAAGACAGAATTTACAGCATAATCATCTCTTACAAAAAAAAAAAACAGTTCATTAAAAGGACAACAACTCGAAAGTGCACCAGTAAAGCACAATCGTCTGCGAACAAGGAAAACCACGAAGATTCGAACAGCCCAGAAAGTCGCAGCCTTGAATTTTTTTTCAGCTACACGGCTTTGTACAAACAGATCCCTCGAAATCTGGGCAGATAAACGAATCTTTAAATGGAACACATAAAGGAAAGATCTGGTCTTTAGGGATAATACCTTTGCGAAGTTCTGACCCGAAATAGCCCATATTTAGCGCATCGACTACTACCACGCTAGCGAAGGTTTTTCGAAATATTTAAGGCCAAATGATTGTAGATTGGGTGCTGTTTGTGTAAACTTGGAGAAAAATAAAAAATAAAATCTCTTAAATTTCGCTCCCTCTCTCTCCCTCTCTCTCTCTCTCTTGTTATTCCAAAATCGGTCCAACCAATCAATCGTCAGCAAAAACCGAAATTAATTAGCCCATTGCTACAAGTAATGGGTAAGAATAATATTGCAAAAGAGTATATTCTCCAAGTAATTCTGTTTCTTTGCAGCCTTAATACACTTGTAATGTTCTTCTATATTATTTCACATATTATATTACCTTGTACCTATGCAAATGGACCCACGAGAAGTCGATGTTTTCGACAGTCTGCCTTTCCTAGTATGTTTTGTCCCTTTGAGTATGTGACGAATGTGAATATGAATCTTCTTTCTCAACGAGGTTTTAAAGGTGGAGACGATTTGAGAACCCAATATCCAACCGTAATGAACCATGATGCACGTGATTTCACCATCTTTATGTTGAGTTTGCATTTTATTACCATGATAATGCAGCAGTTTTAGGACAGCCACTTTACTGTCTCGATGGAAGAGCTTTGTTCGTGATCATTATTACATGGGAAGATGGGTTTGGGGCCTGTGTTAAAAGACGAGACCTTCACTTCAGATCAAGAAAAGGCACTGAACAAAGCACATGAGTTTCTGCAACAAGTTCAAGCATCTGAGCCCACCTAAGAATCCCAGGTAAAATTGGAATCTGAGGAGCTTGAATTCATCAAGAAATGCAAGCAAATGGTTGATTGATTGATTAGTTTATGATCTTGATATCGTTTGAATTGAATGCTGATGGTGATAAGATACAGAGTAAAATAGTCGTTTTATTCCTTATTTCGTGATATTGTGAAGCTCGATCTGTCGCGTGAACAAAAGATAGTGTCCAAAACAGTAACGGCAAATCCTCCTATTAGTTGGGAGAAACGAAAATCAGATGACAAGAGATATTTTATTTTACTACGTATCTTTCTTTCTCTTCTCTTGCGTGTGAGCACGTAGATTTTTCGTATTATATAAATATAGTTTTCCGTATAACGACAATGTCCAAATAGTATTCTCACCAAAATATATAGCTGGCGTGATTCAAGAAAAGTTCCGAACTTTCAGAAGTCTGCCTTCTCAAAAGCCTCTAGAAAGCAAAATATACAAGATTTGGGTTCTCGATATTAATTTCTTTTTTTCTCATACGAATCAGCAAAAAAAAAAAACCCCTGATCAAGGGTTGGCTCTTGGTGGTCAAGGGCTTCGTGATCTTCCGTCATTTTCCAGGTTGATTTATATTCTTCGTGCTGTAAATCTATGAATGTGATTGATATTTCCTTTGTTTCTGAAGTCCCAGCTCAAAAATTTGTTTCTTGGCTTCATTTCGTTAGGTTTCCACAAAATTGTGAATTATTCGGGGTTTTCTTGATTTTACGATGATCAACGGAGATTAAAAACTCGTCATTTTTCGGTTATTTTCCTGAAAATCGAGTCATCTTGAAACACCCATCTACTATTGGACTCCAATTGCCCCGTAAATTCATGATATTGTTCTTGATTTGGGTTAAATAGTCCCCATTTGTCGCCCATTTTAGGATCTCAGCTGCTTAATTTTTCTGCTTCTCTAATCCAATTTCTGACATTGTAAATCAATTGCATTCATGTTTTCTGGGTCATCCGTTCTACAATGATTACCTTCTGAGTTGACGTTGTTGCTGATTAATGGTCTTTTCGCTTCCATCAAGACTGTAGCTTACTCGTCTATTTTATTACATGGGCAGGTTTCATATCAGTTGGTCTAAGCGTAGACAGCTAGAAATATTCTGAACTGAGTAATAGGCAAGACTCAGACTCATTCGATATGAGGAAAAACTTGTTTTTCTTCATTGATTCAGATGGGGGTTCAAGTCCCATGTATCATATTGATCCACTTTTGTCAGAAGGCAATGTGCTTTCTCCCATTGCTTCATTCATCGATTGTTCAAGGTACATTTACAGCCACGGAAGTTGGGCGATTCAAGGAGCTTTCGATAGCTTATCAAGGTTTACTGGCGGTCTAGTTTTATGCTTCTTGGGTGGGTCGAGCCTTAATACGAACACCAACCCTCTGCACAATCACATTGGTTCTGGTCCTAATTGCGCTCCCACGCAAGTAAAACACATCTCTTCTGTTAGACATGATTTTGGAGGATTTTGGTGGAAGTCGAAGCAAAGAAGAAAATCGAGAAACCCCATTGCCCTCTGTACTGTTTCAAGCTTTGCTCTCAAGCTGTTTTTTAAAGACTCTGAACAGCTCGGATGTTTCCCCGTGCTCTCTTTAGCTGCTGCATTTGTATCGCCAGCCACAAAAATGTGAGCATTTGCTTATTTCTGTTTTTGACCCCCATTTACCATCTATCACTTTTTGTCTTTTTAATGTCTTTGAAAGCGATACTTTTGTGCTTTTAGCTCTTCAAATGTCCTAGCCATTCCACTGGAAACTGCTTCCATAGAAGCTCAGAGTAATGTCGATCACGGGCCTTGTGATGTTGAAAATCGAGGGTGTGGGCCCTGCAATGATCTGTATCTTCAGAATCTAGCTTGGACTAAGACAATTGAGCCCAGAACTGGCATTGAGTTCCCTACCGTTTTGGACAACAACAATGTATCTGATGAAAGTACTTCCCATTTCAACCCAGAGGTAAAATACCAGCATTTTGATTGCCATTTTACTACTTTAAGATTTCTTGGCTACTAGCTCGTCGTTTGATTGGTTGCTCATTTGTGGTCTTATCTTAACTACACCGAAATCAGGTGCTTGTTGGAACTGGATCGAGAACTATGACTGTAGTCAGGCTCAAATCTCTGAAACTCTATGCATTTGGTTTCTGTGAGTTGTTAGCCTTTTAGCATTCGTACAACCTTTGAAAATGTCTCAAATTTATAAGGGCTGATATCTTCTGAGACAGACGTTCATCCGTTCGACGTGTGCGAGAAATTGGGCCCGAAGTATGGCTGTGTCCCCGAACCTGAATTGAACAAGTCCCAAGACTTCTATCAAGATATACTCAAGTGAGCTCTAGCGTTTAATAAAAGACTTATAGTTGTGATTCTGATGCTATATTTCGAAATCATTTTGGGATCATTTAAAGTGGTTGATAGCATTCTGCATCAGCTTTCTGAAGTTGATCGTCAACTGAAACTACACAATGCAATAACTCGGACATTTCTGCTGCAGAATAGACTTATATACGTTCTCGTTTATGATTCAGGGAGGACATAAACATGACAGTTAGGCTTGTGGTCAGCTGCGATAAGATCAAAATCAAGACGGTGAAAGAGTAAGTTTCCACGAATTTAACCATTTGCGAAAAGAAAAAAAAAAAGAATCTTGGGCAGACTACGATCAAGTTAAAAGTGATTATCTCTAATGAATCAAAGAGGATTCACTAGAATCTTGAATTTCTCTCACCCCTTTTCTCCTCTGCAGTGTTTTTGAGAAATCTCTCCGAGCCCGTTTAGCCAGAGTAAGTCTTCTCTTAGTTTCGAAGCTCTCGACCGTTCTCGTCTATTCATGAATCTTCGGTTCTGACATTTTTCTTGGCTTAGACAAACCCCGAGGCTGATTTTAGCTGCCTCGAGACGTTCGGTTCTATGTTCTCAGACGATATTCCCTTGCATGTGGTACGTATAATGTCATCCATTTATCCCCCGTCTTTGTTCATATTTCTTCGATCAACCACTTTCCTACAAAACAAAGTTCATAATTTCAGGGCACTACGATTAACTTCAAACGCACAGCTGATGGGCATCTAATTACCGAGGGTGAGAAGCAAAGTACATTCATACACCAAAATAGGTCACTTATGAATCGCAATAAAATCTTATCTCATACGGTAATATTCTACTTCTGCAGTTGGAGGAAATCGCATAGGCGCAGTCCAAAGCAAAGACTTATGCAGTAAGTGTTTCAAAACATTTTTTTCTGTTATAGGGTTCATAAACATACACACGCTGAACAAATAGCCAGGAAACAGAGGAAGAAAAAAAGAAACGAGTAATCTCTCTTATACTCATTGCATGCAGGGGCCTTCTTTGACATGTACATTGGCGAAATTCCCGTGTGCGAACGAACCAAAGAAGAGATTGGTAAGAACGTCGCGGGCATAATCAGAGCAATATGTTGAGCCTTTACCGAGCAATACACTTTCGAATTAAGCTTATCCTCAATCTGTCCATCCTTGTCATAGGCTTTTAGCAAATACAGAATGAAACTTGTTATACTGAAACTGACTAGGTTCGAACAGTAGTATGCTTTAGCATTGTACCGTTGAATGAAAAGCTTCAAAATATTTCTTATACCTTCCAACTTTCATCCCAATCTGAACTACAGTATGTTTAAACTATGTCACATTCAGTTAACAAGACAGTTATGGGACAATTTCGGCTTTCAGTTGAGTAACTCCCACGGCCTACTCTTTAACACTCTTAAGTGCATATACAGAAATTTAACTGGAATCGAAATATCTATTCCTCAATTCTGTTATCTATACTCTTATAAAAAGAGCCTACCAATCAAAATTTTATACTTTAATTACTATTAAAAAATAAGAAACCTATTAAATCATAATAACCACTAGGGGTGAGCATATTCGGATATCCGGAATTTCGGATATCCGAATTCCGAATATCCGAATTTTCGAATACCTCAAACTATAAACCGCATCCGCTCCGATTTAATTCAAATATCCGAATCCGATTTTAGGTGAATTTTTTTTATATTATCAATAAAATGATTCCCCGGATATCCGAATTTTTTCGGATATCCGATTTTTTTTGTTATTTGGGCGTTGGGCTTTTTTGTTGGGCTATATTTTTTAATTTATATTTTTACAAAAGAATGAAAATCGGATACCGGATATCCGAAGTTTACCCTTGGGCATATCCGAATACGATCCGGTTCACTTAACAAAATGCGGATCGGATATCCGATCCGGTTTTTTAAACCGTTATCCGATTTTCCGGATATTGAAAACCGGATATCGGATCGGAATCCGGTTTCGGATATTTTTGCTCACCCTAATAACCACACCATTCTATATTGAGTATATCAATTATAAAAAAACGTATTAAACCACGTAACTTTAAACCATAATAACCACCTCATTCTATTTTTAGTAATTTATAAAATTCATCCACTAATAATTAATATTATATTTTTTCACACACATATGGTGTGCTAAAATTACTAGTGGGGGGATATAAACTGCAAATTTGATATGTCATATTATTTGCAATTTGATCCGTTAATTATTTTAACATTTTTTATATATTATACCTACATGCTTAAACATCAGTTATTCTTTTATATAGTTAAAAATTTTATTTCATCTAAGTAGATATTAGAAAAGAAATAAATCTCAAAATTAAGAATAACGTAAAGATATAATTAAATTCGAACTGTGCCAAAAATACTATTTGAAGATAATTCGTGACCGTTGTTTTGGTGACATGACAAATAAGTCATAAGCTCGTGGACGAAATTAAAATATATTATCTCGTTCGAAATTTTTTAATAATAGACTTACTGATTGGGCCGAATGTCAGGTTATCCTTTGCTTGTAATGGGCCCGCAATAGAACCACTTATTGAAACGTGCAAGAAGTCGATTGCATCTTTCTTTCCCCTTATCTTTATGTCTTAGTCAAGTCAACTAAACCATGTGCGTTTCATGTCAAATTAAAAGAGGACATAGGTTGTTGAATTATGGGAAAACACAACCTTATCTTTTAGCAAAAATATGAGGGACCCCGTAAGTTAGGTAATTGTAGCTTTAATCTTATCCCCAATGACTTCTCCTCGTGTACTTTGCACATGTGGTTGATCGATGAGTGGAAGAAGACATTATTAACTATGAAATTTCAAAGGCAAAGGGAGGAGGACAGCCACATGTTATTAC
This sequence comes from Craterostigma plantagineum, assembly GCA_027422505.1. Taxonomy (NCBI): domain Eukaryota; kingdom Viridiplantae; phylum Streptophyta; class Magnoliopsida; order Lamiales; family Linderniaceae; genus Craterostigma; species Craterostigma plantagineum. Next base: position 5,851,912 of record JAPQWV010000043.1, on the reverse strand, counting down.
AGCAAACTGTTGTAGAGTTATAACACAGCAGATATTTTTATTGTCTCTCCACAACCAACAAGTTTGGTCTTAATATAACAACATAGCAGCTTCTTCATTTGCAGTCAATGTTTGGCCACATTCAAGAAATAGATAACAATAATGTCTCCATTATTTGTGTTCCCCAATTGGGTTGGCTGGCTGAGGACTAATAATTGTTATATCTTATTATTTTGTAGTTAAGTGTTACTCCCTCCCTCCGTCCCATTAACTTTTGTACATATTACTAAATCGGGCGTCCCACTATCTTTTGTACATTTCCATTTTTAGTAAAAAACTATCACACACAATCAATATAATAATATTAAATATTTTTAAAAGACGTGTCACACCACACACCTTTCTACCTCTATATTATTAAAATATTTATTTCTTAAAACCCGTGCCGGAATCCAAATGTACATATCTTATATGGACGGAGGGAATTATATATTTAGTACTAAGAGATCCTTTTTTATTGTATTATCAAACATCATTTTTCTGATAACCAATGGATGAGGATAAGACCTAACCACCACACCACCACCTCATTGCTTTATCTTTAACACTATTATATGTTTTGTTATATATATAATGTAAATCCACAAGAGAATATTCTATTCTATTCTATTCTATTCTATTACAATCAATCCCTTCTGTGTTTCCATCTCCTCTCCTTTGTTTTGTCCCATAACTTTTTTTACAGTAAAAACTATGCCCGCAAGATCTATGACCAAAGGTGGGATCGACGGCGTTGGATGTCTCCACGAGGCGGTTTCACGCGCCGCCGGCGAGATTTACAGCAACGGAGATTACGAATCAGTTGTGAAGGATGGTAAGGTAGCCGCGTTTAAGGAGGAGGTGGTCGGATCTATCAAGGGATCGGCGAAGAGACCGCCGTGCATGAGGGATTCATACGGTTCTGATGATGAATCGCCGCCGTCGCCTTCTTCATCTTCTTCTTCCATAGGGAAAAACAGCGATCTTTCCGAAAAATCAAACGGGAAATCAGTCAACGACGAAGAGGAGTTTCAGAGTTCTTACAGAGGACCTTTGGACGCCATGGAAGCTCTTGAACAAGTTTTGCCCATCAGGTTCGTTGATGATGATCTGATCATTGTCTGCTCATAACATAATTTGCAGATTTTTCTTTTTTCGTAATTTGGGTTTTTTTTTTTGTCTGCAGAAGAGGCATATCGAGTTTCTACAACGGAAAATCCAAGTCTTTTGCGAGCTTGGCCGACGCTTCATCTTCGCCGTCGTCGGCGTCGTTAGCTAAGCCTGAAAACTCCTACACGAGAAAACGCAGGAATCTCCTCGCCTGTAGCCTCGCATACGACAAGGGAAGAACTTCGCCTCTGCGCGGTAATAACGGCGGAGGAATATCGAAGAGAGCGAACAATACGAGCAAGAAAAACCTGGCTTTGGCCGTAGCCATGACTAATAAAGCTTCTTCGTCCGAAGAAGACAAGCTTCCATTAATGGCTTCTGCGCCTCCAGCGAAAGCTTTTCCTTCTTGTTGGCGATCGTTTTCGATGGTCGATTTGCAGCAGAATTAGGCATGTTTTAGATTCTTACCAAACACAGCGAACACTACTTTTACTACCTATAATATAATATACTGTTAAAACTGTTGATTCGATTCTTCTTGGTCTAATTCTCATTACGTTAGTCTTCGTATTTCCTTCTTAATCTAATTCTGGGAATCATTAACCTGCTCAACATAAGAAGCTCTTGATTTACACAACTTATTACAGCGAATAATTGATAGCTGAATAATAAAGATATTCTCTTTACGATACTTGTCTGTTTTTACGTATTTTCTGGGAAAGTACAAGGCAACTTTACCTTCGTTACAACTAGCTACCAACTACTTCTCCAACTTCTCAAGGAACTTCTGTGAAGGTCAGGAAATATTGGGTTCAATTGACACGAAAGAATTATAATGGGCTTTTCAATGTTCAAATACTGGGCTATAATGGACTAAATGATGAAGGCCTGCAGGTATTTACAACTCTTTCATTTTTCATAAATAATATACTCCATCCGTCCCAACAGTTTGGTACATTTTCCTATATCGGCGTCCCGCTATCTTTCGTACATTTTCTTTTTTAGCAAAAATACTATCACAAACAATCAGTATAATAATATTAAATATTCTTAAAAGACGTGTCAAAATATACACTTTTTTACCTTTTAGTTGTAGGGTATATTACAAATCAGGCCCCAAAAATGTTTTAAAATAGGGTTCAAGACATGTCAGAAAAAATTTTAGTTTAATTAGAGATAATGACCTAAATTACACAAGTGTTATAAATAGTGTATATGAATTGCTATCGGATTATCGTTTTGTGTTATTTCAGAACAATGAAGTGATACTCCATAACAGTGAAGTGTTACTGCAGAACAATGAAGTGTTACTGAACAAATTGGGTCCTTATAACTAATTTTTTCCTTACAGTGCCTGAATTCTAAATTCAGGCCCTGACAGGAGCCGAACGAAAATTGCTCATTAATTGAACTATAGTATTAAAATATTCAGTTTCGTAATTTGTGTAATCCCAAATGTCCCAAAAGAAATGGACACTGGGAGTATTTAACTTTTTATAGATGTTAAATTTTCTCCTTTTAACAATACTTAGCAGCGTAGTTTTCGAACTAAAAAAAGAACGAAAATCATATGGTTAAAGCAATTAGAGCCTTGGGAATTGGAAAAAAAAAGGAATGGCATCGAAATCGAGTGACTTTACAGATTGCTGATCATCGACTCATCCAAGTAAATGTCTTTTTTGTTATCAATTTTTTTCGTTATTACATGTCATGTGTGGTTCTTTAAACGCTCTCTTACATGTTACACATTTAAAAGAACATTCCAAACGTTAAAAGAAAGTCTAATCACGGAATTATGCTTTCCCCTTTGCTAGCTTACCTTTATGCCTAACAATGTGATTCTCTTTTTTGGAATTGAGTGCAAACAAAACTTTAGTTTGTTTTACTATCGATAACTTCTGCATTAAGGGTTTGATCCATATTTTGTTCTAATTTAACGAAGGGAGAATATGTAGATCGGCCTAGGCTGGAGCCCAACGACTTTCTTTTTAGTTCTATGTCGAAACATTTAATTTCGTGTAAGAAAAATCAAAATAGAAATTCATTAGCCTAGTTCGTGAGCTTTCCAGATATAAATGTGATATTGATATTTTTGCCCAAAAAAGAATAGACAATTGATATTTTTTTTTGAATCTAGAGCGTTGCTTCACGGGCACAGCTGCTAACTAAAAGCTTGGAAATATAATTAACCTAACCTTTTTAATTACTATATTCTATGCTTTTCTTTGCTAAGAAGACCTTACAGCCGACGATAAACCTCTTCTCTTTTCCTATATGATGGGGCATGGGCCATGAGGTAAGTAAAATATATATATAGAAATTATATATATATGTATGTATATATTAAAATAATTATGAACCCTAATCCCTAGACATCTCCTCCGAAGAAACACAAGCAAAAGAACACAAAAAACAAAACTCAAATCCAAAACTGTACTGACAACCGACAACAGCAGGTAACACCAGGCGGTGAAAACTGCCCGGGATTCAAAATCAGTGAACTGTCACGAACGGTGGTCAGTTAACATAATGGAGAATACATATTGGAACATATATTGTAATTTATGAAATTTACGGGAAACCCTGAAAAACAATTATTTGGTTTGTGCACGTACGTAACGCTATTGCACGCTTTCGTTAAATCTGTTGTAGACTTGTAGTACATAATGCACAATGATTCTTGTTGGTGATGGGAAACTTAGTGGGTGAGGTAAGACAAAACACAAACGTAGAAATCGAGGGCTGTCCTAGAATCTTTCTTCCATATGCTTTTAAGAAGATCCAAGATGGATATTGTATATATAGTTCATTGTTTATATAATTATATGGTAGATCGAATTTCGAACATTTATATACGGTGAAGTGTTTATAATATATGATCTAAGAAGAGAGAGATAGAGTGAAAGGGTCGGATTGATCTTGATATTACAACTATAATACTTTTTAAAATGAAAAGCAAAGTTAGCAAATGAGAGGGGAAATAAAAATTTAAAGCAAAAAGGATCAATATTAGGAAACTCAAATTGAATCAAGAAAATCAAAACAAGAAAAGAGCTTATCATGATTTGATTGCTCGATGACATTTCAGAATCATTTGCTTGATTCAATAGCCTATCAGAAGGAAAACAAAAGAAATTGAAACGCCTTGTCATTTCTGTTCTATAAATATGTTTGTTTCCCGAAGAAAACTTCCGTTAATCCAAAGAAAGTTGAAATAACAGTTTGCTTATTATCATTAAATATTCTACACGCAGATCCTATAATTTAAAAATTATATTTTAAAGTTCAATAAGAAAGAGAAAGTACGAATGTAATCCTTCCATTTTTTGACGTTCACGTACGATCTCCGTTTGTATAACGACGTGTGATTGACGGCGTTACATACATCTCTTTATATATACCTCATACTCTCTGCTCTTATATTTATTTGTCTGGATTTCCGTAATCTTAACACATTACACTTCTAAACACGTCATTACTCATCTTCTCATTACACTAACGTCATTTCTTGCATGGATAAAAAGATTCGTTTTCTATCGTCTCTCCCAATGTCGCAACTCCTCGGTGAATCTTTTTAAGGAGCTCAAGAGTTTCAACACATTCGTGTAGTTCGACCTCTCCAAAGGGTGAGTTATATAATGAATTTCTTTTCTTTATTTTCTGGTATCTATATATTTGAAGCTTTTTTCTTCCAAGACTTGAGCTTTATGACACACTGTAATGATTGTAATTATGTGTTAAACTGCCATTCTTTCGTCTTAAACAAGTTTTCATCTGTGAATAAGATTTGAGTTATGCTGTCTTTATTTTTTGCACTTTTCTTTTTATACCAAGTACACAAATGCGCGTTTTTAATTAAAGTTGTTATTGGGATTTTTTTTTTTAAGATTTCAGATAAGGCCTGCTCGAATTGTTACATTGTTTCCTACTTTGAGTTTTTTTTCTTTACAATTTTATTTAATATTGATATGCGAATTGGGTAACAAGTTGTCGTCTTTGTCGATCAAAACAACAATAGATTATTATGTTATATATCTATATGTTATAAATTTTTCTTGCAACATGTCACATAAAAAAGGAAAAGATTCCTTTCTTATATGTATTTTAAATAAAAAATCATCTTCACAAATCAAACTCAAATCTTCATACATCAATGCTCTTTATTACATCATATCAAGCAACAATCATCAAGAAAAAGAAAAATGCCACACATTTTTACTTGCATTTCAGGCAAACCAAAGGCTGGAAAACAAACTCAAGAAGCCAGCACACATAATTTAAATATATATATATATATATATATATAGAGAGAGAGAGAGAGAGAGAGAGAGAGAGAGAGAGAGAGAGAGAGAGAGAGAGAGAGAGAGAGAGAGAAGATGTGGACTTGTATTACGTGCTCAAAGCATAAGAGAGAAGACGATGGTGAAGAAGAATCCCCTCGTGGGACCCCCAACACTAAAGACGCCGTCAAAAGCCTGACCTCACAGGTTCTTATTCCGATAAAATTATTTTATCTATTATATATTTTATTGCTATCAATTCTATAGTAAATATTTATTTGCATTCGTAAGTTCTACGTACGTATGTAGTATACATGTATCTCTTCCGAGTTAGCGTGGGACCAAGTGTAGTTTTTTTAGGTAAAATCTCTGATAGATTATATACTTTGTTTAGTCGAAGCCCACCGCTTTGTACTTGAGATGTCTGTGTTTCTTTTGCTTTTTCTGTCCTTGCGTGTAAGAGGTAAGAAGATGGGATCGAGGGTGTTTATAGGGTAAAATTGTCTTTTTCACCGCTATGGCAAAGCAAAAACATCTAAGGGTTCTCCGTTCGTTCAAATGCCCCAACTGATGATCAATTTTTTTTCTTCGTTTAAAAAATGGTACTATTCTTTATATGTATCGTATGCATAATACTAGGTAATAACATAGGTGGGGTATTGTAGGTAAGAAAGACAAGGAATTAAATTGTCACGCCTCACCTCGGATCTTGTGTACAACTTCATGGTCCCCAACTCCCAGCAATATGCATTCTTTGGTCCCTTTCACTTTTTTTTTTCCTGTTATGATGATCTATCTTGTCTTCATATACTGATATAAATCTAAAATTTGGCCGTTGAAATACATGAAAGCATACTATACTAGCTAACCTTCATCCCGTTATTTTTAAGACTAAGTTCGTGTAATAACACGTTTTATGAGACAACTGAGCCGATAATTAGACGATAAATAGTGATGGCTCTCTTTACTTGCTATTATTTTTTCAAGTAACATTCCATGTGTAGAGAAGACTCGTCAAAATGGTCAACATTTGAATTCATTTCCTTCACTCAATGCAATATGTGCAGAGACTAAAACCAGAATGGTAAATCTTGAATGTATGACTATTTTTGAAAAAAGTGTGGAAGTGCATCAGCTGTTAGCAGATGCTTAGGACTGCACAAAGCAGCTAGAACTAATAGGCCAATTGCAGCCTTTCTTTATATAGAATTAAATGCAAATCTCAGCAAATGTATATTAGGGGATCCTGACTATTTCTGATCAGCTGAGAAGATTTGAGCTTTATTGAAGATCGATCACAGCAGATTAATTAACTTCTGGGCTGATCTTATATTTGGTGGACCTTAGATAAAGAGGCACCTTTTATCATCTATTCATGCTGCAAAGTGTACGGATGTTATTGTAAAGAAATAAAGATTTGATTTTTATACATCCCAAAGTCTTCTGTGATCACTAAACAGAAGCTTATTATGTCATGCCATACTTGTTTTTGGCTGAAGGGATGGAGAATTACATTATGCGATAAGTAATGAATTTTTGCTTTATGATCATCAGATGAAGGACATGGCTTTGAAAGCCTCGATATCGTCGAACAAATCGAAAATCGAGCAGCCTGGGAGCTCGGCGTCGACGCCTGCATGGCACTACAACAGTTCGAGGTTTTCTGGCGAAAGGGTCATGTTAGAAGAAGGCGAAGAAGAACGTAAAGAATGGAACGCACAAGTCGAGCCCGGCGTGCAAATTACCTTTGTCGCCCTCCCACGCGGAGGGAACGACCTTAAGCGCATTCGTTTCAGGTTGGCCCACGGAATTTTCTTGAAAACGCAGAATTGAAATCATGCTTATAGTTATAAGTTTCTGAGCCATCAACGATCTGATCGTGTGTTTGTTATGTTGTTGAATATTCGATAGCCGGGAAATATTCGACAAGTGGGAAGCTCAGAGATGGTGGGCGGAGAATTTCGACAGAATCATGGAATTATACAACGTTCAGAAATTCAACCAGCAAGCTCTCAATGGAGGAGTAAGTAAATAAGTCATCATCATCATCTTAAAATGAAAACTTGGTGGTATTTTTTACTATCATTGCTATTATTAACATGCATCCGTTTTCTTCTTGTTTATAAAACTGTAGAGAGAGTCGACTTACTCGAGGCTCGGGTCAGCCGTAGAAAGCCCTATTAGGACGACTCCATCGCTGAACACTCCGAGATATAACAATTACGGTGTCGGGGGACAAATGGAAGCTTCTAGAACCACAGCATCTTCTAGAGATGAGGCTTCTGTTTCAGTGAGCAATGCTAGCGAGGTGGATTCTGAGTGGATCGAAGAAGACGAGCCTGGAGTTTACATAACTATCAGACAGCTTATCGACGGTACTAAAGAGCTTCGACGCGTTAGATTCAGGTAACTCAACAATTCGTTCTGTTCCTCCTATGTGTATAATTAATACTATGATGTCTTGATGACATTGTGCGTTCAATTAATGCCATGCAGCCGTGAAAGGTTTGGAGAATTGCACGCAAAGCAATGGTGGGAGACGAACAGAGATAGAATACAAGCTCAGTATCTTTCTTAGAACATCTTTTTTCACTTTTTGTTCAGTGTTGTGTACTGTGGGTGAGGATCTATGATCATGGAGACTGTATATTTCAAGGATTATGTTAATGTAATAAAATTACCATGCAAATCACCAAACATAGCAAAAGTGTCGTCAAACCAGACATAAGTATGGCGAACAAACAGAAGCAACCAGACATAATCATAGGTTTTACACGAGCACAGAGTTAAGGACAGCAAGCAAGCAAGCTAGAAAAAGGGCATAATGTCTTTTATTATTTCATTTCTGGGCACTTTCCTTGTCCTGGTATTACATGGTTCTTCCATGGTTTGCCTACGAACGTATCAGATTTCGTATGCCAACCTCCGCTTTTCATAGCTTGAGGATGTTGTTTCCCGAGTGGCTGATAGTTGTTACGAGGGCCGAGCGACATATTCGCCAACTTTTCAGCTGCATTAGGAACTCCGCGCGCCTTTGTGGCGTAGTTTCCATCTGCGACAGAATCAATTCAGGCGAATGTTCGATTTTGATAAACAGTAAAATTGTATGCCAATGATGATTAACCAAGGGGCACTACTGTGAGGCAAAATATGGGCAGGACGATTCTTAAATTTGTAAATATGATAGGTTAGAGAATAAACATACTCGGAGCATTCATCCCAGGTGGCCGATACCTTGGCTGCCGTTGCTTATCATCAGTTTTTGGGTTCTTGTCATTCTTCGGCACATCCTGTCATAAGAAGGGCAAATAAGTTATAATTATAAAAGGGAAGACAAAAAGGAGCATCAATATGATATATAAAAGCCCAATATAAATGTAGTCATAAGAGAGAGTAGAGCTGTTTTTCCAACCAACCTGATTATTCAAGTCTAACTTCCTTTGCACGCCTGACAATATAACAAGAGGAAAGGGATAACTGATATAGGTCGGAGGTTTTCTCATAGATGATAAAACCACTCAAAGACAAGCACGTGAAATAAATACGTTGTGACAACATATATGTGATAAAAATATAATTTGTATCTCACCCGCATCAAATATAATTTATAGTATCTCTATAAAATTAGAAAGTGGTGATGAACTATTCTACCTGCATTCAAATATGATTGCACTTTGGCAACAGAGAGGCTGTTTGCAGGTTTCGGATTTGATAAACTCAATGGATATCTCTGACCACTTTTTGGCTCCAAAACTCCACTTCCAGCTAAAAAAAATGTAATTAAATGGTGATGTACAATTTTCTAAAAAAATTGCAACAACGAAAAAGGCTACAAATGATGCAGTTTGAAATGACTAACAGGGAGGAGGTGTTCTTGAAACAACTGCTTTAGGACGTAGGGATGGTGGAACATAGAAGCAGCTCTGCATTATTGAAAGAAATTGATGCACGTCAGCTACAATACATCGACATATGAAGTGTGTTTTACAAACCAGCACTTACATAAAACTTATGAGCAAAAACTTACCTGAAAGAAAGGGTGTTGAAGAATCTCTGAAGCAGTTGGCCTCCTGCGCGGATCCCACGAACAAAGGGACTGTAAATTCAAGAAAACAGAAAGAAATTATTACAAGCGTTTATGCCATTGTGGAATTATAATTAAATTTCCAAAGAACATTCAACAAAAAGTATTCAACCTTATATTACTAAGTATGAGGACCTAAGAAACAGGACTTTGAAAATATAAAAAAAATATTTTATCGCATACCGTGATCAGAGCAATTGCATCCTGACTAACGCCTGGTATCGACATCGAAAGATCAGGAACGCCAGCAACCTGCCACATCATGTAACAGTCACATATTCACATACGTAAAAAAAAAAAAAAAAAGAAAGGAGAACATCAATTTCTATTGCCTATAGAGGGGAAGAATTCAACAGAAAATACATTAAGATGATGCAAGTTATTGTTAATGAGAAATTGCCTTGGGATGCGCAAAATAAGTTGAAGACAAGAATTATCAGACTATGATTTTTCTACACTTCCAAGGACTTCCTATCTTTTGCCCGCCAGAAATTCTAGAAAATAAGGAAGATAAGTACTAACTTTTGGAAACTGGTACTTGATGGCATTAGCCTGTTCAATACCATCAGGCCATAAACTCTTGGTCGGACTCCCAATCACGCAACAGATCTTGTAAATTTCATCAGCCTCGCTACATACAGAAAAACGAGTATGTCACGCACCTATTGTTCGTCAAAAGAGGAATATGTAATGCTGATTGAAAGCACAGCATGAACTCATCAATAAACCAAAAACATTATCTACTGAAACCCAATAATACAAACAAATGATGAACAAATACAATGACAGAACCATATACCTTGAGCCCGGAAACAGAGGGCGGAGTGTGAATAGTTCAGACATTATCGCACCCATGGCCCACATGTCTGGAAAGGAAATAGATTAAAACTAAGGGAAATAATCATAATAAACAGTTTCAGCAACAGTTTTATCTACTCACCAACTGGAGAACCATAAGTCGGTGACTGAAGCAGAACTTCAGGTGCTCGGTACCTGAAAAAGGAATATATTGGTGGAGTCCTGCTAAATTTATGAACTGAGGAAAGCAAAAAGAAATAGAGACAAATCACCCACCAACGGGTTGACACATATTCAGTAAAAGGAGGTTGAGAATTGATCTCACGAGCAAGACCAAAATCAGCAACTTTTATGACATCCTTTGTTACCAGTAGATTCTCTGCACAAGAAATTGCATTAAGTAGGAAATATTGTACCTGAAAACCAGAAAAGGCCCTGGTCTATTCTATATTCGGAAATATTCTGAAAAAATAACCTGGTTTAAGGTCACGATGGAAGTATCCACGTCTATGTATATATGCAAGACCTTGAAATACTTGGAAGCACCAGTTTCTAACTTCTGCTTCAGAGAAACCTTTCTTTCTGTCCTTCATAAGCTGGTAAAGATTGAATTCCTGAAAAGTTCAAAAAAGTAAATGTGTTACGTGAAATTACAAACTCAGATGACTGCTGAATCAGTAGTGAAGAAAGAATACCATGTACTCAAACACGAAGTACAAAACATCATTTTCTCTAATCACTTCTCTGAGCTTTACTATGTTTGGATGGTTCATTTTCCTCAGTGACTGCAGAAACCAAAAAATAATTGCAATTCAGTTGGAATACACTTGACAGCCAGAAAAGTAACACAACTACTATAGTAAGTTACCTTTACTTCTCTGAGATTTATGCACTCTTCCCACGAATAGTATTTCTTCTTCATTTTTTTTATTGCGACCTGATATCATTAATTTAATCGATTAGTGAAATAAAATTTGCAAAATTGTCAGCATACGAAAAGAAAAGAAAGGAGACAATATAAGAGGAAGAACAACAAATAGTATTTGTAGCCAAGTGTGGCTGATTACACCTACCACTTCGCCAGACTGCTTGCTTATTGCTCGCCAAACACTTCCGAAAGTACCATTACCAACTTCCTTTATTATCTTATAACTGCATCCACATTAAATGGCAAGTCAATCAACTTTAACAACAAATTAAAATCTTAAACCGAAGGTGATATTGTTAATCAGCTTACCGTTCCATTTTTTCACTTCGACTGCTTTTCAACACCACTTAAATCTTAATTGAAAACGTACGACTAAAAATATTCTACACTCTAAATAAGTTGAAAATCTAAACGCCTGGCTTATTCAGCAAAATCTACCGTCAATGTTCCACGGAAGCTCCATGCTAACTAGACCAATGAAGTTACAATGGAAGATCCTTATTCGTAGAGTATACCAAGGCAATGATATACACGTTAAGACGCAGCAGGGATGCTGAGCTGCGGGACAGATTCATAGCAGTCGTAATTGACCGTGTGGCATGTGCTGGATAAATTCATGATCAACAAAGCTTTGCTGAATCGGGATAAATCTTAATGAGTTATTGGATAATCACTTTGTCCAGGTAACTTGAAAATCTCACAGCCACGGAGCAGATAACTGTTCAACTACTGGGAACAAAAACGCACTATGATCATCACTTCAAATGCTCAAAAGATTGTCATTGCAAAAAGCTGTCCATTAGGTGCAATTGACAAAAGGAACACGAAGAAATTTCCCTAGGTTGAAAAACCGCCAATCAAGAACTTCCTGGAATGAAAAAACGCGGTACTGGCTGAAATTTGGCCTGAGGCGAACTTGTTCCATATCCTAGACAATACTAACTCTTTTAGGTATAAATCTGAAATGACCTGAAAAGAATAGAGATTGCCATTTAGAAACACACCAAAAGGAAAATGATAAAAGATGACATATATGCAAGTACGACAAGAGAACATAGCAGAAACATAATTAACATCTCCAAGTTCGGACAGCGAAGATTCAAGCGACTTATTACTCTGCCGAGTGCGCTAATGAGAATACTCAGATAACAACGTGCTATAAAATTCACAAAAGCAATCTCCACCAAAAGAAATAGAAATCACTTGGTTTCACTAACACCAAATGATGTAACCGAAAAGAACTGTTATGACAACTGCTTTCCACAACCGAAATCAACCTAACAACGGTAATCTTAATCCTGAATCATCTACCTCAATTCAGACAATAATACTAAAAATTGGCCGCCGAGCTATCCAGTCCAAGCATCGGAATTAGAAATCGAGCGAAAATTGAGAAATTAAAACTCCAAAAGTAAACGATTAGGCCACCAACAAAACCTAATTATAACTACCAGAGATCTACCCACACCAATTGAAACAGTGCACAAACCTAATTCAAATACAGCAACCCAGCTCAAACCAAATCAAGCCCAAAACACGGGCACGTTCAAAAGAAACCGCATCAAAAATAAAGGCAACAACAATAAGGTTTACACGAGGCAGGAATCCTTTACCGGGAACAAAAACGGCACAAACACCGCAGAAGATGCCCAGAGATGCCACCGTCTTTCTCTCTCTTTTTACCCTATCTATGGCGATACTTTTTGGGTTTCGCATAGATAACATAAATGCCCGTATTTGTTATATATACAATCATGGCCCAATAATACGGTCACCATCACCACGATCGTCATAATTTCGTTAGGTTATCTCATAAAAGCAGTAAAAACTTTACGTAGTAATTTTTTCCGAGAAACTTATATAGAGAGACGTAGGAAAAATATTTTTTTTTTCCTTTCGATCTGTAATCCCCTCCCCACGCGAAGAAATTCTACTTTCTTTTTCTTCTTGTGGGGAATCAGAATCGCAGAATTGTGAAACAAAGGGAACATTTTTATGTATAGAATATATTAATTTATTCGTAAAATAGGACAGTCTAATAAATTAGGTAGTTTATGAGTGAGGCCCAAATTAAGAAATGCAAAGGACCAAAAAGCCCCTGGGCCCAATTTTAATGCTTGACAGGCAACAACAGGTAACGGACGCCGCATTTGACCGGCTGAGTAGGTCTCATCCACGTGCACGGCGCTATTAAAAAAAAATAAATAGAAATATAATTTCCAACCACAAAAATGTTCCTTGATTAAGACGATCGAGGAAGGTGTCCTACTCCTTTCTGTGCTATCCACACGCCTCCTAACTTCGACATTCTCGATTGCTGGCAAACCAGTTTTCCTGCGCTCTTGTATTGTGGTTGTGATTTTGACATCATTGCTCTGATCTGCTGCTTATTTCTGCGCCTGGTGATTATCTCGATTCTTGTATTAGCTGGAAGTTTGCTATTTTTTCTGTATGAGTATATTAGTGATGCTATTGTAGCTTATCGCGTTCATTTGGCATATTGCTGTCCGACACAGTGTGTAAAGGAATTTTTTGAGTTCATACTTATTTAGTTAATGATAAATCTGTCGGATTCAGTTTTTCCAATGATTTGAGATTGCATGTCGCGTTTGGAAGTGTGCGTATGCGTCGCGGAAGTTTTTCTGTAATTTTTGTTCTTGGATCACTGCTCCAGATTTCATTAATGCCATGTTCTATGTTGATATGTTGATGTATTGAAATTTGTTAATTCCGTTTCTTCTTTGTGCTGATATGTTAATCTTTATAATACAAGGAAATGGATTTCCTGGGCAAGCCACGGAATCAGGACAGTATTGATTGCTCTTTGAGCGATCAACAGGATATCTTCAAATGTCCATTCTTGAGGAACATCGATAAGCCAACCAGCTTTTCCTTTGCTCCTCTCAGTCAACCACTTCATGTACGTTTTTGTGTCATTCATTCATGTCGTTTACATATTTATATAGTCGAGCAATGCAATGTATTAAGTATCAATTCACATGGGTATGCTGTCAGCGTGGATTTACTGATGCTTTCTTCAACATGTATTTCGACTTTCAAGTTCATCGTTTTTCAAGTATCCTGTATCACTTTTCATTTATCTTTACAGTCTAGGGCAGCAAAGCGTCCAATTTTCGAAGATGGTCCCAACTTCGACATGGCTTTCAGACTCTTTCATGGGAAAGATGGAGTTGTCCCTCTTGCAAGAAACTCCGAACATTGCCTTAAATCTGAGGCTGAAGCTCTACCATTGTTCAACCCACTAGCTTCAAAAGCTGCCTCTGTTAGCATGTCTGTGTTTGGACCAGGTGGGCCTTTTGGTTTCCATTCTTTCTTCGAGAAGTTGCAGAATAATAAGAAGCCCGAGACATCCAAAAAGAAAGTTAATTCCCAGCAGGTGCGTGAGTTCTTTGGAAGATATTCTATTTTTCCTTATCAACTAAATACTCGTGATCTGCACACAGTCGAAGATGTCTCAATGGGATTTTTACATACTTTTGCAGGGATCATCTTCGAAGCACGAGGCACTTGGACACGAGTGGTTAGAAACAGGAAACTGTCCAATCGCCAAGTCTTACAGAGCCGTTAGCCATGTCATCCCACTAGTTGCCACTGCCCTACAACCACCGCAGGGAATCAAGCTCAAATGCCCGCCAGCCGTAGTCGCCGCCCGAGCTGCCCTTGCTCGGACAGCCTTTGTCAAGAACGTCCGCCCACAACCACTACCAGCAAAGATCCTCGTAATTGGCGTAATGGGCATTGCAGCAAATATCCCGCTCGGAGTTTGGCGAGAACATACGAAAAAATTCTCCCTTTCGTGGTTCACTGCAGTGCACGCTGCTGTTCCATTCATCGCCATGCTTAGGAAATCTGTTGTGATGCCCAAAACGGCCATGGCATTGACTATTGCTGGCTCGATATTGGGACAGATTATCGGTTCTAGGGCAGAGCGTCTAAGGTTAAAGGCCAAAACTGGGAAGGCGAAAATGGTGATGGTGAAGCCAAATGGTGTAGGCGTTGGTCGTTGTGGTAAACAGGGGAAGATGATATGGGATCCATTATCTGACAAGATTGACAAGGCCAAGTCTTCATCTGCTAGTGTGTGTTGCTGAGTATGTTCGGACTTGTTTGAGAATAAATACTCCACCATGTTTTCGCAAGTCTTGTCATATACTTCCATGAGTTCTTTTACAATTATTTTCAACAACAGTCCTAGGTGAGAGAATTACACATCCGTTGACTGGTTATGTCACAAGTCAATGCATCTCCGTTTTTGTTTGTTCGATGAAATTCAACGTGCACCAAAAGTGTCGGCATTCAACAATTTGAAGAAGATGACTTGCAGACAACCTCTAAATTGTCAAAGCCGTTATGTTTGAATTTGCAAGGATTTCTTTCACCACTATGCATGCATACATACATACATAAGGAGCTGCTTCTAACACCTAAAACTCAAACTCATGGAGACCTTAGTATTAACATCAATCATAATCCTCCTAATCCACCATAACCTCGGCCAATGGGCGAGCTCAAGCAACCTCTCCACAGACCAATCTGCCCTCCTTGTCCTAAAATCCCGCATTACTTCAGATCCTAACAATGTGCTTAGAACTAACTGGACAGTTTCGAGCTCAGTTTGCGCTTGGATCGGCGTCAAATGTGGGCCCAAACACCGAAGGATAACAGCGCTCAACATATCGAACATGGGCTTAAGCGGCTCAATCCCTTCTCAGCTAGGAAACATCTCCTTTCTCGCCTCGCTTGACCTCAGAAACAACTCTTTCGCCGGCCATTTGCCCGAGGAGTTGTCGAACTTGCGCCGTTTGAAGCTTTTTGATCTGCAGCTCAACAACTTCAGCGCAGAGGTTCCTTCGTGGCTGGGCACGTTGAAAAGACTCGAGTTCTTGTCTCTTAGAAACAACAGCTTTACTGGGAACTTCCCAGGATCTGTTTCTAACATGACGAATCTCAAGGAACTCGACTTTTCTTTCAATTCCTTGTATGGGCAGATCCCTGAAGAGATTGGTCAACTTCGAAGCCTACGGAGTCTGAGCATCCAATACAATAATCTCTCGGGTATTCTACCGCCGGCCTTTTACAACTTGTCAGCTCTGAGAACGATCGCTTTGACTGGGAATTATGAGCTAAGTGGGAGTCTTTCAGATGATATTTGCTGGGCTTTTCCATTTCTCGAACGGATTTACCTATCTCTGAATCAGTTCAGTGGGCATATCCCTTCGAACTTATCGGGCTGTTCGAATCTTCAAACCATATCCTTGACCTACAATTCTTTCAGCGGTGAAATACCAAGAGGAATAGGGATGTTGAAATCCCTACAAGTTTTGTATCTCGGAGCTAACAACTTCAGTGGTAAAAGCATACACTTTCTGCTAACTAACTTATGTTGTCCTAACAACAGCTGCTGTATTGTATCTGACTTTTTGCTTATGAGCAGGCGTCATCCCGCAAGAGATAGGCGATCTCGAGAACCTAGTTCGATTTTCGATCGAATCCAATCAGATAAGTGGGGAATTGCCTCTCACGCTGTTCAACGTTACGTCTTTGCAAGTTTTGCGACTATCCGAGAACAGATTAAGTGGAAGCATACCAAGAGAAATAGGAAGGCTCCATCAGCTGAGTCAACTGTTGTTGTATTCCAACGCTTTCAACGGCTCGGTTCCATCAGAGATCTTCAATATCTCTACGCTTCAGCTTCTTTCGCTTAGAAACAACAGTATTTCGGGCAATCTTCCGTCGAATTTCGGCTACGGTTTGCCTGCCCTTGAAGAGCTTTATTTGAACAACAACTATCTCACTGGTTCCATATCAGATTACATCTCAAACTGCTCTTACCTGAGAATCATAGCTCTCGAGTCAAATAGATTCAGCGGTTACATACCGCTCTCTATAGGCGATCTGAGATTGCTCGAGCGTCTCGTTCTCTTCAGCAACAATCTGAGCAACGAACCATCTTCCCTGGAACTTAGCTTCATTACGTCCTTGACGAAATGCAGATTCTTGTATCGCCTGGCGATAAGTGACAATCCCATTGAAGGCGTTATTCCATCTTCTGTTGGGAATTTCTCTGGCTCGTTTCAGAGTTTCGCTGCTAACAGTTGTAAGCTCAAGGGAGGTATTCCCAGAGAGATCGGTCAGTTAAGAAGCTTGTTGATACTATCTTTTTACGATAACGAGCTGAGTGGTAAGATCCCTACTACTATAAGCAACTTGACTGCACTACAAGGCTTGTCTTTGGCGAAGAACGATATGATGGGCTCCATTTCTCAAGGTTTCTGTGATTTACACAGCTTAACCGAGTTATATCTTAGCGAGAACAGATTCACGGGTTCAATACCTGGGTGTTTAGGGAGTTTAACGTCTCTGAGGGTTCTTAATCTTGACTCAAACCTTCTTACATCATCGATACCATCGAATCTTTGGCAGCTCAAAGATATGACGGAGCTAAACTTGTCTGGGAATTCTTTGGACGGGTTTTTGCCTGCAGAGATTGGAAATTTACGCGCAGCAGTTAACATCGACCTGTCCAGGAATCTGTTGTCGAGGGGCATTCCAAGCTCGATAGGGAATTTACAAAATCTTTATACTCTTTCTCTATCCCATAACAGATTCGAAGGTTCGATACCCAACAATGTAGGTATCATGATCAGCCTGACATCTCTTGACTTCTCTTACAACAACCTCTCAGGCTCGATACCTAAATCCTTGGAGTCTCTTCAGAATCTCGAGATCTTTAACGTCTCGTTCAACGCTTTGAGCGGAGAAATTCCCTTAAATGGCCCTTTTCGAAATTTCACGTTCGAGTCTTTCCAGGGCAACGATGGACTGTGCGGCGATCCAAGGTTCCACGTTCGATCTTGTCCCGAAGTTCGAAAGAATGGTCCAAAGAGAAAAAAGCTGCACTTTGCTTTCTTTATTCTTTTCGGGACAGTTGCTTTCGCCATCGTCGTCGTTCTTTCCGCCTTCCACTTCGTAAGACGCCGAAGAAAAGAGCAGACTGAAGAAGACAGAGATGAAGAACTACCGCTACAGTCGAGGTTAGAAAGATTTTCCTACCACGAACTGCTGCGAGCCACCGATTACTTCGACGAAAGCAATTTGCTCGGTAAGGGAAGTTTCGGTTCCGTCTACAAAGGAGTTCTTAGGGACGGGAATCTAACAGCAGCCATTAAGGTGTTCGACCTCAAATCAGACAGAGCATTCAAGAGCTTCGAAGTCGAATGCGAAGTGTTAAAGAATCTCCGCCACAGGAATCTTACCAAAGTCATAAGCAGCTGTTCGAACGCAGACTTCAAGGCGTTGGTGCTCGACTACATGCCAAAGGGAAGCCTCGAAAATTGGTTGTATTCTCACAATTACTTCCTAACACTTGAACAGCGGCTCAACGTAATGATCGACGTGGCAATGGCCTCGGAATATCTCCACCATGGCCATGATGCAACTCCCATCATTCACTGCGACTTGAAGCCGAGCAATGT